>CM060932.1:413100556-413725556 GCA_030765085.1 Allium cepa
CTTCGTCTGTGTATTTCCTAAAGAACCGGGGTTGAGTTAACCGGGAAATAGCGAATGTTGTTTCGAAGAGACCGGGATCGGGTTTGTAATCCAAAAACCATTCGATCCAACAAGTATGTTTTCGTGATGAAGACAAGAACTTGGAGTCGAAGATGGAGCAGTGAAGTGAAAAGGCTAATCGCTACTAATTCTAAGGGTGATTCCAAAGTGGATGTAATAGGAGTAGTGCGTTCGGTTCCGTTCGAACCCGGAACGGACTTGTATGGATGAATGCTTTCAGAACATCGTCAGGAGGACGGTGAGCATTCTAAGTGAAATGCTCTAAAAAGGTAACGCTTAGCCTCGAGCCTCATCAACCAGGAATGAATGAAAATCAGGAGTTATGCAGCAAGGCTAAGTGGGTCGCACCTATTAGGGTAAGGTCATCCCTGTCTAGATGTCCCTATTATTTCGGCTGTGTGGTGCGGTTGCTGATCCCAACAGCGGGGTGATCTTACTCGGGATTACCCAGTAAGGGGTACTCCCGGTCTTGTGTTGCAGGGGATTTAGGGTGGATCCTCGGTACGCTACTCTAGACTAGGTACTGTGACAGGTGGTACCCCAGTGCCTAATCATTCATTGGAAATCCATTTTCCCTACGTGTCTTTTATGGTTTTGATTGTATAACCCACTTTGTGGCTAGTATGCTGGAAAATAATCATGTAACTATTTGAGCTATTTGAATAAGTATAAGTATAAGTATTTGTATCTAGACACTATTATAATATTAGAGGATTTTGATAAGAAATGTTTTGCCTATCGTAAGGTAAAAACCCGATATGTTTATTTGTGGCGTGGTCTTACAAGATGCTTTTGATTTTCAAAGGATTTTTGAAACTTTAATAATCAATTTGAGTGTATTTTCTCACGCTGGTATTCCAAACTGACTCGGGTGTTATTTTATTAAAATGATCGGGTCAGACTGAGTATTATAGAATACAGGATAGGGTGCTATGGAGCTCAGAAGACGAGCTGGAGTCCGAGACGTATTACCCGTACTTGTTTATTTCCATTGTTGAGATTGTTGAATTGTGAGCAAGTTGTGAGGCAGGCTGTTATAACTGCCAGGTTGGTAATTGTTGTTTTGTTTGTGTGTTACTCTGATGATGTATATAAAATAGTTACAGTTTCTTTTGTGTAAAGATCTGTTATTATCTATTATATTTTGTTTCGCTGCAATTGTGAGATTCTGTTATTTGTTTAGTTCCTTCTTCCTCCTATCTTCTTCTTTTTTCTCAACAACCTGTCTTTTTCGGCACTCGATCGTCGGCGTATTATACTGTGGCGTATTTTGTGTCAATTTTCAAAGGTTGAGAAGGACGGGTCATGACAGTTGGTATCAGAGCTTAGGTTAGCATGGTGGGAAATTACTAATTAGAAATAGAGTCGGAAGTACTCTAGAATGAGTTTGAGTGTATAAATAAATATGAAAGCGTATTTGTTAGTCAATATAAAACTGTTTTTGTACCATGTTGACTTATCGGTTGAGTGTTTATGACTTCTGGTCGGTACGGGAAGTACAACCACATCGATAGGGGTTTCTAAACTCTTAAACAAGATAAACCGATATGGTATTGTTTTTAAAGTGGGTAAATGGAATAATTTTTCCTAAAATTATATTTTGATATAAAAGAAATAATTTTCTGAAATAATTATATATATTTGGATGTTTGGTTGTTAATACTATTATCAAATAAGAATCTAAATTTTGAAATGGTTTATAACCAAATAGAATTCTATAAGTATAACTTATCCAAAAGAAGTATAACTAAAATTTGAATTAAACCCGAATTTAAATCCCAAAAATTTTGATAGGTGTTTTAATATATTTAAATGAAGGGTTTGGGAATTTAAAATCTTGGGAATGTTTGAAATGTTTTCCTGAATGTTGAAGGAAATAATGGAGTATTATTTTGGGATATATTTTTGAATGGAAATTGTTTTGAAAAGGAATTTGTGGAAGTAAGAAAGCACTGAACTCACATCAGTCACTGAAAAATAATCCTGATGATGATGGCTACATCATCAGTATTCATTTTCGAGTTTCTAACGTGATGGATTGCTACCGTGGTGATTGGCTATGATATTTTTTTGGACTTGTTTGATATACAAGTTATTTTTAGAAATCTCAAAAGGGAAATTGTTTTGGGAAAACCAGGCTGTTTTGGAAATCAGGAGATTTGATTTGATATACCAAGTAGGTATATGTTGAATTTTATTTCAAAATGGATTTGAAATAAAACCGGGCAAATTGAATTCTGGGAATTCTATTTAAATAATGTGAGAAGTTAAGATAAATCAACTATTGAACCTATAAAGTGTAGTTGATATAATTAAGAAGGGAAAATGAAAATTTTAATCCTGGAATTAAAATTTAACTTGAGTGAATGGAAATGAATAGAATATATTTGAATGTAAATTGAGATAAGTTAAATAAAATTGAAATTGGAACCGAATTAAATTAGATATAAAGTTGAAGTGTAAAATGATTATATAATTGTGGGTTATAATTGTGTAATGAAAATTTATACCCTTATGTTATTAAGTGTTATATATAATCTAGAGTTGTGATTATAAAATGTAATTAGACTCATACAAGCAATATAAGATTTTAAGTAAATAAGTTGGTGAACTTATGAATAGAGAAATGGAATTGCAAAACATAAATAAAAATGGTTGAATGTTATGGTAAAAAGAATGGAAAATTCAAGATTTAATCCTAAATGAAAGAAGAAGTGAGATAATGCAAAGTGAAATATAAAAGGGTGAATGGACTTAGGTTAGTAAATAAGTTTTGAACTTATATATTAAGAAATAAAGAGTTGAATTTGGATTGAATTGAAACCAAAATTTAGTTGTGTTATAAACGACATTGAATGAATTAAATTCTCACTCAACTAAATTCAAAAGAATTCTTTGAAG
Organism: Allium cepa; assembly: GCA_030765085.1. Taxonomy (NCBI): domain Eukaryota; kingdom Viridiplantae; phylum Streptophyta; class Magnoliopsida; order Asparagales; family Amaryllidaceae; genus Allium; species Allium cepa. The sequence goes on from CM060932.1 coordinate 413,103,518, forward strand.
ATGAATTTAGCATAAGCTAAATTAAATGAAAAGGGTAATGGGATGAATAAAATTTTGGTAGCTTGTTAAAAATTTGAAAAGTAAAATAAAACCCAATTCTTGTATAGAATAATTGGAATGGTCATGTTATTAATAAATTCAGGAATGAATTGAGTAATTGAATAAAAAAATTTAAATCGATCAAGTAAATAAACTTATTGGATTAAAATTTGTAAATGGATTAGAATTTGATTGGATGAGAATCAAATTGAAATGGAAATAAAATTGATATAAGAAGGAATAGAGTTATTTTGGAGTTGAAATAACTTAAGAAATTGTGGAAGAGTTGTTGTCGAGTTTATGAATTGGTCTTGAATAAACTTGTATGGACAATGAAATTGAAACGTAAGAGTAGAGATTTAATTTAATAATGTGATGAAAACGAGAATGTTTGGGTTGTGAATGATTCCGAATGGAATGAAATTAAGATAAATTTAAGTTGGAGTAAATTTAAAATGGTTATAAGCTTAAGAAATTGTTATTTGCTTGAATAACAACAAACTTGCATAGAAAAATAGTCGTTTGTCGTAAACGAAGTAAATGAATTAAAAGAAGTGAATAAAATTGGTTTTTGATCAATTGGAATGGATTGAAATTTAATAAAGTGGATTGCACATAAATGAAAGTGAATCATAAATGTGATGCAAATAAATAAATTTGGAATTGTATAGAAGTAAATTTATGTAAGTATGGCGTATAAACTAATTTGATATGAATATGAGATTAGTTGGTGCAAAGATGAATTGAATATAGTGAACTTGGTTGTAATTCTTTTCGAGTGGAATAAAATGATATATGAATTTATGGAGGAAACTAAAATAGAGTTGAAACCTTGTGATTGCTAATAAAATATGGTTTACAAGTAGGATTATGAAATTTGTTTGTTTGGTTATGTAATTGATGTGTTTGGCTAAGATTAATGAATGGAAGGTTGTTAAAATTTCATATTATTGAAAACTTATGTGCTTGTTTGAGTAAGTATAGGTGCGGGAGACAATCGATAGAGTTGGAGCGCGTTAATGCAATATTATTTAGCTGCTTGCTTTTAAAATGCTAATCAAAAGGTACGCTTACAAAATAAAATTGGAAAATGATAATATATTATGGTGTATTTTATTTTTCGACCGTGTGGGTCGATATATATATATATATATATATATATGTGTGTGTGTATATATATTTATGTCCATTGTGATATTGTGAAATGCCCTCCGTACAAAGGAGATGCTGTCAAAATTTTTCGAAATTTTTTTGAGTTAGAAATTTTTTGGGAATTTTCAGAATTTTGAGTTAACTAGAAAAGTTGGTTTTTGAAATGATGTTGTAAACAAAGCTTTTGAGATAAAATAAAGCGAATGACTTTGGGATTAACCTAAAATGTTTTGAGAAGTGAATGTAGGTTTTTAATTAAGTGGATTTTGAGTAAGTTAATGGATGTGGAAGCATTTTCTGCCTTAGCAAATTTCGGGGACGAAATTTTTAGGGGGTGGAATGTAACGACCTAGAATTTTGGTCGTTAGATTTTGAACATTTAATTCACTTTAAATGTTGAACGTGAATTATAATTTGATTTGCAATAAGGAAATTTTTGTTAAATCAATAAAATTAGTCAAAATTTTGAAGTATGGTAATTCAATTGAATTTGAATTTGAATAATAATAATAATTTATTATTTGAAATTCAGATAGTTGTAAATCTGGTGTAAATAGATATGAAAATGGTTTCTCAAATATATTTAAAATATATAGTTGGGTTAGAATGATTAGTATTGGACTTTTGGATGAAATCAAAAGTCGATAAGTTAAATTTGGAATTTTTATATTAATTTAATAATGGAAATTAATATATACAATAATGCAAATAATCAGTTTTTGATTCGAAATGTCTCAGAATGATTTCTAATGTGATTATAGATTCTATATGATTTATAATTAAGTTAGTAAAATTTTAAAAGTGAAATTTTAAGTGATTTCGACGATTTTGAAAATCGCTCGAATTAATCGATGAGTTAAAATAGCCTTTCGGGGTACAATCTCGGAATTCGACGAAACCAGTTTCATTAGATCCATAATAGATAATTATAATCGAGTTTCAAATTTCGTAGTGTTTGGAGTTACCATTTGTTCGTACGGGTGAGAAACGCGTTGAAATTAGAATCGATAATTTAATATTTTAAATCGATTCAAAAAGCTATCTTCCACATATGATTGAATTGGGCTCCGAAACACGTTCCATTGTGTTCGGAATATGGGTAAAACATTATGAACGCCTTGCGGCATGTTCTGCTTGGAGTTCATTTGGAATTTATCGTTTAAAATTTAAAATTATAATTAAATAATATTATAATACACACATATATATTCAGGTTTGCACAGTTAAACCCTAGGAAATTCACGGTCGCCACCATAGAATGAATGGCCGAAATATTATCCCCTTCTTCCTCTTTTATCTTCCCATCCACTCGATGATTTCTAAAACTTCTAAAACCAAAATTGTAGAGCTCGTTGAGCTCTACAGTTTGAATGGCTATGATCGCGTATAGAACTTTGGATGGCCAGCAATTGGTGTTGGAAGGTCTCGAGTTCACGACCTTACTGCATGGACGTTTATGCACCGAGTTCGAGGAGGTTCTGGCCAGAGGTGGGGGTGGAGGCGCGTGACGTGACGGAGGCTGATCGGTGTGGGAGCGGTTTTGGTCATAGTTTTAGCGCGATGGGTTCGAGTTCACGATGTATATCGCGTGGAAGAAGGAGTTTCGATGGCCTTGATTCGTATTTGCATCCTACGGCCGATGGTATCTTGTTTTTAAATAATGAAATAAAATGTAAATATATCATATTTTAAATCGAACAATCTTTAAAACTTAATATCTTATGCATGCATGATCAGATTCCGATGAAACAAGAAGCGCCGGAATCACAGCGACGAGCAGCCCGCCGTGGTATAGATTTGGAGTCGTTTTAAGAAAGTGAAAATTTTGCATTAAATCGAATGTGCTCGATTTAATGTAAAATTTGAACGCTCGGCGTTTTGGATTCAAGGTGAGTTAATCTCACTCACATTTGGAATGCCATTTAATTTGAATAGTTAAAATTTAAATTATTGATTGATTGGTTGAATGTGAATGTTATTATCAGTTCAGATTTGATATTTATTTGTTGTGCTAACATCTGTGGATGCAGAGAAACAGGTTGGATGGATCCAACTGGATTCCCCAAAATATTGTAGCTATTTTTCGTATTTGTGATGTGATATCCTGTGATAGGTTATATTAGAATTAAATTATTCGATGTTATGGATTGGATGGATATAATCTGGTATTTTAAAATATAAAATAAAATGAATTTGGTTTAAAGGGAAATAAAAAGAAATTTCTAAGTAATGAATTTAAGGGAATTAAATTCAGGAAATTGGTTTGGAATTTGTTAAATGTTTTGAAACTATGATTTAAAAGGAAATGAGAAATGGAAATTTATAAACTGGGTTTATAAATGAAGTGGAATATTTATCAGTGGGTTTTCTAAAGAACTAGGGTTGAGTTAACAGGGAAATAGCGAACGTTGTTTCGAAGAGACCGGGATCAGATTTGTAATCCGAAAACCACTTCGATCCAACGAGTACGTTTTCGTGATGAAGACAAGAGCTTGGAGTCGAAGATGGAGCATTGAAGTGCAAGGGCTAATCGCTACTAATACTGAGGGTGATTCCAAAATGGATGTAGTAGAAGTAGTGCCTTCGGTTCCGTTCGAACCCGAAACGAACTTGTATGTATGAATGCTTTTAGAACATCGTCAGGAGAACGGTGAGCATTCTAAGTGAAATATTCTAAAAAGGTAACACTTAGCCTCGAGCCTCATCAACCAGGAATGACTGAAAATCAGGGGTTATGCAGCAAGGCTAAGTGGGTCGCGCCCATTAGGGTAAGGTCACCCCTGTCTAGATGTCCCTTTTATTTCGGTTGTATGGTGCGATTGCTGATCCCAACCGCAGGGTGATCTTACTCGGGATTACCCAATAAGGGGTAGTCCCGGTCTTGTGTTGTAAGGGAGTTAAGGTGGATCCTCGGTACGTTGTTCTTAGACCTGTCAAAATTTGACCCAATCCATTAACCCAACCCATTTACCCTACTTATAAATGGGTTTGGTCAATCAATTTATGAATATTATAAAATGAGTTATGGGTTGGGTTGACCTACTTTTAACAGGGTTATAAAAGGGTAACCCGTTTATCCATTTATTAAAAATATTAATATAAATTTGAAAAATAAAAATTTTGAACATACATTATAATTTTTCATGGAGACTGCACTTGTACTTAGAAAATAACAGGTTACCGCATTCCCATATTTGAACTCCACCTAGTGCAGAAGCCGCTATTTTTTTTGTTCAGACTGCAATAACTCCTTCGTTCTAACTCGGAATCTGGAAAGACTTCGACCGATCAACTCCTACCTAAATTACGGACAGTATGGAACACTCGGATACTTCATCGTGTGAACGCACACTGTAGTTCTCCATGGGGACTGACAATTGTACTTAGAAAATAACATGCTACCACATCCCTATATTTCAACTCCGCCTGGTGCAGAAGTTGCTATTTTTTTTGTTCAGACCATAATAACTCCTTCGTTCTAACTCAGAATTAAGCGAGACTTCGACCGATGAACTTCCACCTAAATTACGGACAGTATGGAATACTCGGATACTTCATTGTGTGAACGCACACTGTAGTTCTTCAAGGGGACTGACAGTTATACTTAGAAAATAACAGACTACCACATCTGCATATTGAACTCCGCCTAGTGCAGAAGCCACTATTTTTTTTGTTCAGACTGCAATAACTTTTTCGTTCTAACTCGGAATCAGACGAGACTTCGACCGATCAACTCCCACCTAAATTACGGACAGTATGGAATACTCTGATACTTCATCGCGTGAACGCACACTGTGTTTCTCCAAGGAGACTAACAGTTGTATTTATAAAATAACAGGCTTCCACATCCCTATATTTGAACTCCGCCAAGTGCAGAAACCGCTATTTTTTTTGTTCGGACTGCAATAAATCCATCGTTCTAACTCGGAATTAAGCGAGACTTCGACCGATGAACTTTCACCTAAATTACGGACAATATGGAACACTTGGATGCTTCATCGTGTGAACGCACACTGTAGTTCTCAAAGGAGAGTGACGGTTGTACTTAGAAAATAACAGGCTACCACATCTGCATATTGAACTCCGTCCAGTGCAGAAGCCGCTATTTTTTTGTTCAGACTGCAATAACTCTTTCGTTCTAACTCGAATCAGGCGAGACGTCGATTGATCAACTTCTATTTAAATTACGGATAGTATGGAACGCTCGGATAATTCATTGCGTGAATGCACATTGTAGTTCTCCAAGGGGACTGACAGTTGTATTTAGAAAATAACAGGCTCCCACATCCCTATATTTGAACTCCGCCTAGTGCAGAAGCCGCTATTTTTTTGTTCGGACTGCAATAACTCCTTCGTTCTTACTCGGAATTAAGCGAGACTTTGACCGATGAACTTTCACCTAAATTATGGACAGCATGGAACACTCGGATACTTCATCATGTGAATGCACACTGTAGTTCTCCAAGGGGACTGACAATTGTACTTAGAATGTAACAGGCTACCACATCTGCATATTGAACTCCACCTAATGCAGAAGCCGCTTTTTTATGTTTCGACTACAATAACTCCTTTATTCTAACTTGGAATTATATGAGACTTCAACCGATCAACTCCCACCTAAATTACAGATAGTATGGAACACTCGGATACTTTTCCGTGCGAAGACACACTGTAGTTCTCCAAGGGGACTGACAGTTATACTTAGAAAATTACAGGCTACCACATCCCTATATTTGAACTTCGCCTAGTGCAGAAGCCGCTATTTTTTTTGTTTGGACTGCAATAACTCCTTCGTTCTAACTCAGAATTAAGCGAGACTTCAACCGATTAACTTCCACCTAAATAACGGACAATATGGAACACTCGGATACTTTATCGAGTGAACGCACACTGTACTTCTCCAAGGAGACTGACAGTTGTACTTAGAAAATAATAAGTTACCTCTTCCTTATATTTGAATATGCATGAAAATTAAAATTTTAAATTTTTGTCGGATCTCAAAACATAAAAATTAGAATTATTTTATATTTATTTGTTTTTTGTTTGTCAAATTAAATTTAAACCTTTGAATGGGTTAAATGGGTAACCTGCTTATTAAGTGGGTTGGGTCATAAATGGATTGGGTCATAAATGGATAAAAGAGAATGCATTATAAATGGGTTGGGTCAAACTCGACCCAACCCATTTTGACCCAACTCAACCCGTTTGACAGGCCTAGCTGTTCTAGACCAGGTACTGTGACAGGTTGTACCCAGTGCCTAGTCATTCGTTGAAAATCCATTTTCCCTACGTGCCTTTTACGGTTTTGATTGTATAACCCACTTTGTGGCTAGTATGCTGGAATTTAATCATGTAACAATTTCAGCTATTTGAATAAGTATTTATATATAGACACTATTATAATATTAGAGGAATTTGATAAGAAATGTTTTGGCTATCGTAAGGTAAAAACCCGACGTGTTTATTTGTGGCGTGGTCTTACGAGATGCTTTTGATTTTCAAAGGATTTTTGAAACTTTAATAATCAATTTGAGTGTATTTTCTCACGCTGGTATTCTAAACTGATTCGGGTGCTATTTTATTATAATGCTCGGGTCAAACCGAGTATTATAGAATACATGATAGGGTGCTATGGAGCTCGGGAGGCGAGCTGGAGTCTGAGACCTATTACCCGTGCTTGTTTATTTCCGCTGCCGAGATTGTTGACTTGCCAGCAAGTTGTGAGGTAGGCCGTTATAACTGCCGGGCTGGTAGTTGTTGTTTTTTCTGTGTGTTACTCTGATGATGTATATAAAATAGTTACAATTTCTTTTATGTAAAGATCTGTTATTATCTATTATATTTTGTTCCGCTGCGATTGTGAGATTCCGTTATTTGTTTAGTTCCTTCTTCCTCCTATCTTCTTCTTTTTACTCAACAATCTGTCTTTTTCGGCACTCGATCGTCGACATATTATACTGTGGCATATTTTGTGTCAATTTTTGAGGGTCAAGATGGAAGGGTCGTGACAAATCAGAGTGGATCCAACCAATAATGAAAGAAAATCATACAAGTACTGCCTATTCCACAAACTAAACTGCCATAGTACAAACGATTGCAGGCACTTGAGGGATGAGACCAGAGGACATATCCGGAATGACATACTGTTACAGTACATGAAAAGGCAAGCAGCGACGGTGGAGCAAGAGCTTCCACCATCTGCATTAAATGAGGACAGCTCCGTATCTAGGCGTCGTCAGCTTATCGTCAACTGATTGGAATAATGATGAATAAGTAGCAAACACCATGCTAGCAATGATTAAGTCGCTTACACATGTACGGGATCATGAACGATCTTCAAGCATGCTATGAGATGACTATCAACCGCATCGGTGTAGGTGTTTGCACTTTGATGTCCCCGTTATACTTTCGTTTTCTATTTTTTGCATCTGGTCTTGATTTAGTTGGGCATTGTTGTTATAAGGTACGTTTGAATGTAAATCTAGTATTTATAATTCCATAACGGTAAAGTCACTTACACATGCATGGGATCGCGAACAGTCTTCAGGCATGCTCTGGGATGGCGATGAACCACTATAACAAATGATTCAGAAACTCACACGAACGTGAAATCTGACGTTAATAATACTAAATCCCCCTAGGCGTACATAACTCACCACGAATGGCTCCCGATCTCGAGTGGTCACCATTCGCCTCAATGGCACCCGACCACGAACGGTCACAATTCGCCACGAACGACACCCGACCTCGAATGGTCACCTTTCGGCTCGAACGCCACCCAACCATGAACGATCACAACTCGCCTCTAATGGCATACGATCTCGAACTATCTCTATTCATAATCGTGTAAGATTATCAATCTTTTTACAGGTCATTAACATGATAAAACATCCAGCTGATGGAACTACAAACACACATTCCTAATGCAAGGCATATTTTTGGGGCAAAGTGTTAGCCCGCTTTTTGGCAACGCAATATACCAGTGGATTTAACCTAATCAATTGCAAAACATAGCATAGTCGACGAAAAACACCACAAGATGCTTAAAAAGTGGTTTCGACAAAGATCGAGTCGCTTCAAGTTGCTTGGAGTCTGCTTCAAGTCACCTTCATGTTTACTTCGAGTTTTCAGAAGGGCTGCTTAGGGTCAAAGATTTTTCACCTTGGGTCTTTGAGGAACAAGCTACTATGAGTCATCGCAGCACGTACTTCGAATCGCTGAGGGGTTTACTTCGGCCTAAGGAGATCCCTGCTTTGGGCCAAAGCATTGAATCAATCGATAGCCAGGAATTCACATCAGTTCATATCCATCTAACTTCACCCAAAACTTCGTATACATCCCCATCTCTTTCCTATCCATCCTACAAATACCGATTCGTATCCATCCATCCAAACCTCCCACTTTGTATCGATACAACGGCGACATATTTCGTATCGATCATTCACTTGATCGGTACGAGAAAATGGCCATGCATCGATACGAATAGAAGGCTCAGGCGTCGATATGAAATCAAATAAAAAGCACTGATGCGAAGGAATGAGATGTGGATTGATGCGAAAGGCTCGAAACTTATCGATGTGAAAGTGAGGACACATGATCGATACAAAGAACATAGCAACCAATGGATGCAAATGAGGCAGAGTCAATTAAAAGAAGCGGTTGCTCTGCATAAAAAATGGATCTCCCCTAGAATCTCGAGCTATGTCATTGATGCAAATTTAATGGATACGACGGAACGAAGCTTGGATCGATACGACATGATGGATATAGATCATAATCGATACGAACGTGACATCCCACCCACAATGTCAATCTTGGATCAATCATAACGCGAGATCTACAACTCCAAATGCCTTCAAAATTTCACTGTAGCTTGCATACCACCAGAAGAATGTTCATGGTTGATCCCACTGCCATTGGACCACTTTTGGATTGATACAAAATACCTAGGGATCGATCCCAAACAACCTCGAATCGATCACGTAGGCTCGCACACATATGAGGAGGAGTATTCCGAATTCATAGTCAGATATTTCCACGCTACGCCTATAAATAGAAACCCAATGCCTTTAGAAAAGATATCTTTTTTGGTTCTTCTACGCCGTGACTCTGCCGAACTCCATCTTAATGCTAATACTATCAATTGTACTCTTGAAAATCAATAGATGATCATCAACAAAACAACAACACTTCAGAGTGGACGTAGGCTGCAACGCCAAACCACTATCAATCTTGTCTTTCTACTCCTTTCCTTTCAATTTTTCGAGTGTACTTCATATTTAATTCTACTACATACAATCCATCTGTGATCTGTGACTGTAACATGGTGCTTTCATCTACAATTGGATGTTTGTGACCAATTTTGACTCAAACATAGATTAAATAATTCGAATTTCAAATATAGCTATTTATTGGATAATTTAGTTATTTAAATTAATAATTGAAATTATGTAAATAATTGAATTTTAGGTTTTAAGTTGGATAAAAATGATTTAAAATCTTATTAAAATTCTATGTAATATGAATGAAGATAAAAAAACTGTAAGATTGGATTTAAAAATGATTTATCTGATTTTGAAAATAACTCGTTTTAATTAACGAGTGAAAATAGCCTTCTGGGAAAAAAATCTCGGATTTGACGAAACAAGTTTCATTGGATCCATAATAGTAAATTATATTACGCCGTCAAATTTCATGCCGATCAGATGAATTGTTTTGTCATGCGAGATCAAGATGAGTTGAAATTAATATTAAAATTTTAATATAATAATTGGGTTCAAAAATCTATCTTCTGCATACGATCAAATTAGGTCTCGAAACAAGTTCCATTGCATTCGCAATAGGAGGATAATATATAGAATACCAGGCGGCATGTCTCGATCGAGGTTCGAAATTATTAGCTAGATATTTTGGATTTAAATAATATATATATATATACATATATATATATATATATATATATATATATTTGACTTTGACCATACATCAAAGACCCATTTCCATCAGCCCATACCCTTATCTCTGCCCATTCCCGTACAAGCCCACACCCTTTACGATATTTCCCATCTTCCCTCCCTTATTTAAATGCTGTTGGTAAATAAACAAAAAAAATAAAAACTTTAAAAATTAAAATCTGGAAACATAAGCAGCCAGAAGTTATGAAATGAGCATTAAAATTCATGATTCTATAATCACATAGATGGAGTTCTAGCAGGTGCGGGTGCTATTGGAATTCGGTATGGTGTTTGTCCATGTTCAATTTGTAGCTAAGGTTGGAATTCTTGCTTGATTTGGAAGTGTTTAGACTAAATGGAGTTTATATTCGAGTTCGTAGGGGGAAGGGGTATCGGCGGCCGCGATATGGTTGGGTTCGATCACGTATTGCTCATCGCGATCTGATGGTAGCCACATAGGGACAAGGGTCGTGATTTTCTCTGGTGTTTCGGGCGGCGCGAGTTAGGGATGATGGCGAAGCTATCATGACGTGTAGGCTTCTGGTGGCATCGTTCATCGAACGGTGGCTTGGGAGGGAGTATGGTGGTGGGAATGCACGACGTGCATTGGGTTCGTTCATAGGCATGTATCAGAGAATTGGGGAAGATGGATCAGGGGTATAAATGTAATTATATTGAATTTGTAATTATTATATATTATTTGCAGCTAAATAGGCATAAGGAAGAAGTTGCAAAAAAAATAGTCTCAGAGACACAAGTTTGTTTTTTAGTCTGAAGGACACTTTTAGTGTAAAATGAAAATGATAGTTACAACCATCATTCTGTGATTTACACTATAAAGTGTTCTTCTGCCTCAAAAACAATCTTCTAGTCCCTGAAACTAAATTTTTCTCTAACTTTTTCCTTGAGCCTAAAACCCCTATTATTTAATTTAAAAATGTACCGATAACTTACAAAATTTATAACTCCTTCATACGAGGTCCGATCGAGACGAAACCTTTTACATTGCTCTCATATCGACGAAAGCTTCGCATTGAAACTAGTTTGGAAAATTTTGGAGACTTTCGAAATTTGAGCTAAAACTGGATGTCGTTCGATTTTATTTCAAAATCGGAATGCCTCGGCCACCACAGAAAACTTATATGAGCTAAACTCACCTTTTTGGGTAACTAGTATAATATATAGTTGGTAAAAATTATTGGATGATTTACTATATTTATATGAATTGGACTGATTATTTGTGATGACCTGAACTCGATACCCGACAAATGACATCGAACCCGTATCGCCGGAGCTTGCAACAACATTAGATGATAAACAACACAGCGGAAACAAAAGATGATTGCATTGATATACAATATAGATACAATGTGATATACATCATAATACAACAACCCAACACCATCAAAGAATGTATATACAACAAACACCATGGCGGAAATATATCGACATAAGCAATGGTCTTCAATAAAATCCAATACTGCAACTCCAATCAAACTCCAAAACCTCCAAATCCAAAAGGCTTCAAAAGATCTCCAACCCAAAAGCAGTTATATCCAAACCACAAGCTCAAACCACCATCACGTTGGACTTAAGAAAGGTCAGTCCAAGTTAAACAAATGCTATTGCCAAATCCAAAGACTGGGTGCTATCGAATCTACTCCTACTATTTGATTATCTGGAAAACCCAACTCTAGACTGCCCGTGTGGAATATTGCGGGCACCCAGAGTTTAGGAAGGAAACAATAAACTCTGGGTCAGTCATAGGGCTGGTATGAGTAAATAAAAAACAGTTTATCTTTAACAAAAGAATTTAAAAGAAATCCGCAATGCTTTTTGGAAAATGAAACTTCCATAAGGCCTCCCGCCACACACACAATGCAAGCGCACACTTGGAGGAGATTTCTCCTTATGATAGTCAAAAATGCTTGATACGCGAAAATCATTTGATATTATTATTAGTGCATAGTGCAGAAAACCTTTCAAAAGTATAATATTAATCTTAGCCAGCATAGACATTTCGAACTATGCCTACTGTAGCTACCATCTAAACAATGGTGACCACCATAAGTAAATGGAAGGTTATACAACTAAAACCATACAAGGCGCATATTGGACGATTGGATTTCCAATAAATGGTCAGGCAAAGGAACTTCCCACACAAAATGGAACGCCTCTGGAGGGACGCCCCCGAGAACCTAACCGGATCTCTGCTACACAAGGCCGGGTTACCCCTGTCAGGAAGCAACTACTGACATGAGTATGCCATCCTCCGGTCGTTACCGACCTTTATCCAAGGGTCCTCAATCCAACAACCACACAGTAAAGTATCTAGGCTCCATACCATGATACTACTTTCAAAATCAGCATAAGTAAGTATCTGGGCTCCATACCATGATATCACTTTTTATCCAGAAGGAAATGGTCATACCCTCAGGGGGAGCTACCCCCAAATAACCTTGCTGCCTCGATTCCTGTTTCAACCATTACCAGGTTATGAGGCTCGACGAAATCACGTCCACAAAGCTATGTTTTTCTCAAAAGCCATGCTTCGATCATCAAATGATCAGCAACACTTCGTATGCCATATTACCAAATTGGGAATGTATCACTAGTAACCATCAACTACATAACCTCTAAGCACGTACGTTTAAGAGAAGGGTGTTAAGCTAAGAGAATAAATCTCTGCCACCAAATAAAAATATATTTGATAGAAACCAGCTTTACATCTCAAAGTGTAACGTCCGACACACATCCATACAAGTCTTTTCCATGTTTGAACAGAACCAAAAGCACTTCCAAAGAAGCCCTTGCAAATCCGGGTATCCTCAATCCCGATCGGACTCCCCATCACATATGAAGATCTCTATACCGTAGCTACTCAGTGCAGAGTCATTCGATAGGTAATCCTATCGTTTTCTCGAAGACACCCGGTCTTCACCACTGGTCTTCATATGCTATCCATTTCATCGTATCACTATTCAGAATGGGTTATACGACACAAAGGTCCTCTCCCGGCCAAACCGAATAGTGAGCGTAATATTTAAAAAAATATGGATATTAGGATTTCAATTAAGTCATAACTTATTACCCAAAACCTTTCTTTTAAATGGTTTAAACAAATTACCATTTTCAAATCTTTTTAAACAAAAAGATTTACTTCACAAAATTCATCAATCTTTCACAAAGATTCATTCATACTTCTCAAAACTATTTCAATTACCAAATCTTTTATACAAAAGATATACTTTTAAAAACCTCTTTTATTTGAAAACAAAGTTCAACAATCTTTTATAAGGATAGCTTTCAAAACAATTTTTCATTTCAAACTTGAAACTTTTTTTAACAAAAACTGGTAATTCTTTCATTATATAAAAGCCATTACTAGTTGAAAACAAATTCTTTTTGTTTTGGAAAAAAATCCGATCAAATATACACAAGTTATAGCCTTTAAAATAAAACTTGGGTAAAGTTCAAATTCCCAAAATAATAATTTTAAAATACTCAAGAGATGATTTAAAAATCCATAATTTGTATTCCCACTTTTCCAACTATATTATCCAAAATAATTTCAAATCTTTAAACAAGATATATTCAAACTATATTTAAATTTCAAAACTTCTTTTCCAAAGACCTTTCATATTAAATCCAATTCCATTTCCAAAATCATTTGAATTCAAATTCATCTTTAAAACCATTTCACAATATTGAATTCAAAAATCTGTGACTTAATTGATTTCCTCGTGAAATCCATATTTGTGTGTGTAAGAGTATGGTTCAGGGGTTTTACACAATAGTGCAACATCATAAATCATCACATCATCAATCATCACAGTTACAATTACATCAATATCGATATGCGGTAGAATCACATAACGCTTATCTATATACACAGAATCACAGATAGATAACATAAATGCATTACAGATTAATAAATTACATTCCACAGCTCAAACATATCACAGAACATTACACATAAGGGATATCACATAATTCACCGCATTCCATATCATCCATACATTCATAAGTATAATCATCAAGTCATCTAATTAATTTTAAACCAAATCATTACCTATGAATAAATTTCTAATCGTGGTTAATTAATAATTAATTAATTACAAACCATTATTATTAATTATCCTTTAATTAATTAATCATTAATTAACTTTTAATTAATTATTAATCCTTTGATTAATTATCAATAATTAATTATAAAAATTTAATTAATTAATCCTTAATTAGTAATCATCCCTTAATTACTTTCATTAATTAATTAACCTTTAATTAATTAAGTATTCTCAAATTAATTACCTTAATTAATTAACCTCATTAGTTAATTATTATTATTTAAATTAATTAACCAATAACATTTTATTAGTCGATTTGTTTAATCATTAGTTATCCATTCTTAATTACTTTCAATTAAGTAATTATTTTTAATTAATTATTCATTAATTATTTGATTAATTAAACTTAAATTATTAATTAAGTTATCTTAATTATTTTTATTAAGTAATTAACTACAAATAATTAATTTCCTTTAACAAATAAATTTAACTTAAATTTAATTAACCATTAAAACATTCATTAACTAATCCTTAATATTATTAAGTTTTAATCAACTTTCAAAATAAAAGACTATGTATATTTTTAAACCATTTTATACCTTATTTAATTAAAACAATTTAATTTAAAATCTTTTTAACAAATTTTAAAACTTCATAACATCTAATCTAAAAGGAAATTGATTTAAACAAAATTTATTTTTAAAAAACTTGATTCTTTTTAAAGTTTAAAACTGTTTGACCAAACATAAATAAACCCAAAAAAACATGTCCCGCCCGAGCTTGAACCTGGGTAACCCATGCTTCACCCTCCTTCGATAAAATGGATCAGTTCCCCATGCTTGGTGTGACGCCCCACCTCTATACCCACGCTAGCCAAGGACACTACATAGTAATGTCGTCAACTAACACGGAGAATAAGGCTGGTTGGGAGCGACCATCTATAGCCTTGCTCTAACTATCTATTGAATACATCGACAATAAACATACCAAGCAGGTCGACATACCCAATGAATATTTCAAACAAAACCATAGGTGGTTGAAGGATCTATCAGAACAGAATATAACAACTCAAATGTAAAATACATCACAGAATAGTAAATCATCATATACACATATATTAATACATAACAGAGTATACAAAATAATACATGTCAAGTGGTATAGCAAACCACAACATACAAACGGATCCAAAAGAATACATAGATCAGAGTTAAAATAAAAGGGACCACACAAAAAGCTTTAACAAAAAGGAACAAGTTGAATAGTCTATGCGGAAGCAAAATAGGCTAAGTCCAAAAGCACCTAACCTGAAACATCTCGGTCTCACCCGAGTATAAAATACACGGGTCAGTCTAGCTAAACAAATCAGTTAGATAAACTGAACAACAATAAACCTGCAAGGTTACAAGGTATAACAAATATCTCTAAGGGAGATAACACAATCATCTAACAAAAGATGAATCATATGATAACATAACAAGCCTCATATCATCGGCAACTCATAGAAACAAAGGATAAGAATATCCCAAAACAAGCCATAAGGCAATAACAAATACCAATAAGGTATACAAGTTCCACAAGGTAATCTCTACATATCATGCGGCTCAAAAAGACCAACACCGAAGGGCGATACCTAGGGAATATACATATGAATGAAAACATCAGAAAATTTGCTCGAGCTCAGTACTGTACAAACAAGGATCCATGAGCCCGAAGACTCCAAACCCAATATCACCCATGCGGCTCATAACGACCAACATCGGAAGCGATACTAAAGGGCAACCCAATATCACCCATGCGGCTCATAACGACCAACATCGGAAGCGATACTATAGGGCAACAAACCCGAAGGCACAAACCCGAAGGCACATACCCGAAGGCAACAAACCGTAGTGGTGAAGGTCAGAGACCCAGTACTGGACACCACTA
Organism: Allium cepa; assembly: GCA_030765085.1. Classification (NCBI taxonomy): domain Eukaryota; kingdom Viridiplantae; phylum Streptophyta; class Magnoliopsida; order Asparagales; family Amaryllidaceae; genus Allium; species Allium cepa. Next base: position 413,119,659 of record CM060932.1, read on the forward strand.
ACTGGTGGAATGTGTCATAACTCTCAAAAAGGAATCCGAAAAGTGGTAACGTGAGTCCCATAACCACTCGTTCACACTAAACGGTTTACTATCCGTTAGTTAATTTCACACTCAAAGCAGTACAAAGTTCACCTCATCTCATCGGTAAACCAAACACAAAGGTCAAAACAATCAACCGAATAGGTCGGGGACTAATCGGAAAGATAAACGCATGGATTCATGGTCCGTGTTTTACCTAACCATTTAATCACCCTTCCACTTCGCTCGGAGTGCGAAACAGTGTGTGTTTTAAATAGAATTTATAAATTGGAGAAACGAGCTTTTAAATGTGATTCGAGAGATTATTTTATAAAAACCCGTAGATGAAGTCAAGAATAAATTATCAAAACCAAAGATACAATAAGAAGCACTAAAAACCAACTTGAATCGATAAAATTTGAAAAACCAATCAAAATATGCAAAAATAGGCAAAACAGGTAAAACAGGAGCAGGTCGGTCGACCGGACCCCTTGGGTCGGTTGACCGGGCCAGAAACAGAGAGGTGCTCGGGGCATAAGGTCGGTCGACCGGACCTCTGGGTCGGTCGGCCGGAGCCAAAATTCCTGCACTTCCAGAACAGAGGCAGGGAAGTGCCCAGGTAGCAGGTCGGTCGACCGGACCCTGAGTTCGGTCGGCCGAACCTGATGATTTGCACTTCCTGCCCTATTTTCAATAAATGTCAATCCTTTTCAAATCCAAAGCAATGGCACATGCATACTTGTAAGGAATTAATACCCAACATCAATGATATCAAGAGAAGTAGATGTGAGTTCAAAACTCACCTTTTTCCAAAAACAAAGAAGATGAAGCTCAATAACAAGGAGAAGACCAACCAAACTCTACTTCAACCCAACAAGCTTCAATCTAAGATCAAAACAAGTATTTTCCTAAGTTAGGTTTAAGAAACTTTCTGAAATTGAAGAGGAGAAGAGTTGGTGAAGATGAAGAGAAGGCTTACCAATGGCTTCTCTTTGATTTTGGAGCAAGAATTTGGAGTTTGCAAATGGAACTAGGGCTTGCAATTTCTATTTCCTCTTCCCTTCCACCATTTTCAGTTTTAGCTTAAGAAATGAAAATGAAATGAAGATGAATGAAGAGAAGGGGCTGAGTTAGAGGTTTAGTTAGCTAGTGGGCTGAACCCAAACCCAAAACCCAATAGAAAAAGGGTCAAAATTTCACTAACTCCAAATATATCAAAGATTATACTCAAAAAGATCGCAAACGCCATTTTGGAACCAATGGAGGTAGTTTCGAGCTCCAATTCGGCCATTCAAAAAGTAACATTTTGGACCTAAATCTGACTAACGACGCTATATTTAAATAAAACATTTAAATATATAATCGTTAAATATGCGTGTTGTTACAGATCTCCCCTCCTTACAAAATTGCGACCCCGCAATTCCTAGAGACGATACTTGTAACAACTACATACATACAACATTCAAAAGAAAAAGGAAATAAGCTTGAGATGAAAAGACACACTCACCGTTCACAAGCTAAGATAGAAAACCCGGATAAGATCGCTCGATAAACTCTCTGGTTTCCCAAGTAAAGTCATTGGGATTAGCGGACCATTGAACTTTAACGAGCGGCACGTCCTTGTTCCGAAGGTGTCGCACCTCCGTGTCAAGTACGCGAATAGGTTGATGTACAATAGATAAGTCCGGTGAGATCTCAAGCTCTTGCTAATTAGGAGAAGTAATAACAGAATCCGACTCCCGAAGACACTTCCAAAGTTGAGAGACGTGAAACACGTCATGAATGTCAGATAGATGAGCTGGAAGTGAAACTCTATAAGCCACAGGGCCAATACGTTCAGTAATAGAAAATGGTCCTATATAACGAGGAGCCAATTTCCCAGTCGTACTGAAGCGCATAACCCCATTTAAAGGAGAAACCCGAATAAAAACAAGATCGCCAATTGAGAACTCGAGAGGCTTCCTACGGCTGTCCACGTAGGATTTCTGGCGACTCTGTGCCTCTTTCATTCTCAACCGAATAAGATCAATCTTCTCGGAAGAATCACGAACAAAATCTGGGCCAAGAATAAGCTTTTCCCCAGATTCTAACCAACAAGAAGGTGATCGACATGGCCTTCCGTATAAGGCTTCGAAAGGAGCCATACCGATACTAGACTGAAAACTATTGTTGTAGGAGAACTCTACAAGAGGTAGGTGATCCTCCCAACAACCACCGAAATCAAAAATACAAATACGGAGAAGATCTTCCAAGATACGATTCATCCGTTCAGTCTGTCCGTCAGACTGTGGATGATAAGCTGTAGAAAAATTAAGCTTTGTACCCAAAGCTTACTGAAGACTCTTCCAAAAATGACTCGTGAATAAAGGATCACGATCACTCACAATAGAACTAGGAACACCGCACTACACCACAAAAGGCTTTTAACAGCGTTTGATAAACGCTGTAATATGATACAACAGCGTTATTAGAAACGCTGTATAACGACATGCTGTCATATATATAACTTACAACAGCGTTTCTATAAACGCTGTTGAAACATCTCTGTGACAGCGTTTATTACGAGCTGTCAATAATATTTTCAACAGCGTTTATAACGTGTTGTATTATGTTTTCTAAACGCTGTTATTGAATCATCAACAATTTCGACAGCATGTTAAAAACGCTGTTATTGAATCATCAACTATTTCGACAGCATGTAAAAAACGCTGTTATTGACAATTTCAAGAGATAATTACAGCACGAATTAAACGCTGTTGTTTCTTCATTGACAGCATTAATCAAACGCTGTCTTATATTTATATAACAGCTTTAATATTCCACTCTATTTTTGAATATTCCAAAATTATATTTTGAGTATATTGAAGCAACTAGCATATATAACATGTTCTAATAACTATTAATTAGATACATAAACGTTTACATGATATATACGTTCAGTATATTACAATTACAAATATATACATTCAGTATATTACAGTTACATGATATATACGTAAACTGCTAACAACTCCTTGCGGCAAATCAATAAAAAAGACTGCAACTGCTAACAACTGCTACTACCGATCTTCACCATCACAATTACCCCCAGAACATACATCACCACAACTCAGAACTGCTACTAACCTCACTATTGCACATCATACTTCACTGCTTGCAACCCATCTTCACTACCTACAGCAACAACCATCCACTTCCACACACTCTTTAGCAATTCTGTCAACTGCCTTCCTTCATCTATCTACCCCTTCTGCCAAAAATAGCACATCACCACTGTCACTCATCATCTACTTCAAATCTTCCACTACAACCTTCCATAATTCACACTGTCAACTTCAACATAAACCAAAGCTCCTCTGCCTTCACAACAACTACACCGAAACCACCAAAGTTCACCGCTTCTCGCTGACATTAACACTACACGGCCAACCCCTTCAAACTGTGATACCATCAGCCTGCACACACCACTATTTCATCCTCTGCCTCATTTCTACCTCAACCACAAACTACTCTACATCCAAACATCAATAGAGACTCACCACCAGAGGTCCCAAACCAAACACCTGCCCAGACAACAATATCCTCTTACTAAACATAGTTTTTCAAATTCTCTATCATGGTATCAGAGCTGTTTCAAGCTTAACGGCATTGAAATCAGATTTTGAAGAAAGAAAGAAGTCAAGATATCATCAGAGAATTATCATCATCTGATATCTTGATAACCCATCAGGTATATCTCATCATTTGGGTTACATAATTGATTTTGCTTATTAAAACAGGTGCCGTGCCAAAGAAATCAACAAGTTTCTGACTGCAACAAGTTTTTAAGCAAATTCCAAAGCAAGAAGATTCAGAAAAGAAAAACAGATATCAAGAAAGCAATCAAAGGCAGAAAGAAAGTAATTGCCCTGCCAAGAAATCATCAGAACACATTCATCATTTGATTCTGGCTGCACCTAACCTGAGCATACTGCATCTGAAGCAATCTTGTTAACATGTTAACATTAACAAAAAGTAACTGTAGTAGCCTGTAGTAGCTTACACATCTTTCTTGCAGAAGTGCAAGAAGGATCCGATGCATAACACAGACATCTCGAGCCACCTGTAGTAGCCTCATTATTATTAGGGCAGCAATTAAATTGTACAGGTGGACTTTCACTATGACCATCTAGTATACACATATTAATAGCACGAAGAACGCTTCTTTAACGAGAGGTCTTAAAACTACACCTGGAAGCTTTTTCATCAGGTTTTCAACGATTTTCATGGTTTGGAACATTAGATGATCTTCTTTTTTAGCCAGCATACCGGCTAGAAAACTGTTGCATCAATAAATTTGATAAGACAAAACAGAAAAGCAATAATCAACTCAAGTAACATGCGATTTTTTGGAAAAAATATCTACCTTGATATATTTGCCTTCTTGATCTTATCTAAAAGCATGTCAGGAGTGTTGAAATATATGATGCTGCTTATAATAGTAACACAACTGTAGCAAACTTGTACACTTGTTTCAGACATAGCCACCTGCTTGAACAAGTTTAAAAATTGTGTTAATCAAGAGAAAGATGGTGATGAAGATTCCTCTTTTTTTTTTTTAAAGTCATGTCTGCTTAATCGGTTTATACTGGTTAGTAAAAAAACAAAAGTCATTATCATTGTCCATACAACTTGTTTAATAGGAAAAGGTAATGCTTCGTACGAGCTGATTAAACATGACTTATTTTGATCACCTGGATCTTTACCATAACAACTTGTTTAATAGGAAAAGGTAATGCTTCTTGGTCACATAATCTCAAGTACCTTTAGTCATGCTTTTCAGTTCAGCAACCCTTCAGCACATTCTCCATCTACTCAAGCCACAACAACTGATTCATGCCATGTCTCATATATAAGCAGATCATGTTAAATGCCATGTATAACCTCAGAACCATGTATAACCACAATGAACAAACATCAGGCCTATTTTTTGTTTCTCTTACATATTAAAGGTGTAAAAATAAATTGTTGTATACCTAAATCATAGATGCTAAGTAGGTATTCGCTCTTGATGCGAAGTGTTGACCTAGATACCTTGTTAGATCTCTTAAAAAGTCTTCATAGTCACTTTTACAATATAAAAAACAAAAAGTTAATGTAAAAATACAAATTATTATGATCAGTTAAACAAATATCAACACTCAATAAGCACCTGTGATCCGAGTTAAAGGATTGTTTATTGAGAAGAATAGATAAACCATCGACATAAGCAATGCAACCAGTAGTCTAAAAGTGTTCTAATTAAAGCATAGTGAAGTTTAGATAAGTTAAAATAGGAATGATATTCAAATAATAAAGGAATTAGACTTCTAATTACCCTGCAAGCTTGGTGAACACAAAGTTCCTCATCATAATATGTATAATGAGACGAGGGAGTATTGCATGAACCTGTAATGAATTATTTAAAATCAGTTTCCTGGAGTCAGAAGCGTCCACACGTACCTACGTACATACAGGACGTGCTTAACGTTGCTCCTAGAGTAAATAAATAAATAAATAAATAAATAAATAAAATAAAAAAATAAAAATATCTGCTCCAGATAAGTTGTCTGTTGCGAACCTACACCAGAAATGCTTAATGCTCCATATGCTGCAAATGCATTGGAACGCATGGTTGCATTTGTACATGTCTTTCACAGCAAGAGCAACAATATGACCAAAAATGCACACGGTAAGGGCATCATTCAATCCTAAACCGTGATTCTTGGAACCAAGATTCATAAATTAATTCAAGCATACATGCTGAAGTTGCATGCTAAATCAAACTATCATGATTATTAGCTAATAAGGAAACTACACATTAACCATTCATTTCTGGAGGGTAAAAAAATTGTGAATGCATTAAGAGTCAACGAAATTGGGTGTTGTTGCTTATTTTCTACTGAATCATAATGAATGAAACTACTTGCCAAGCTACACAAGCTCTTGAAACACTCGAAATGAATGCTAACTTATGTTGTAACCATTTCAATGTAGATATGAGTTATATGAAACAAATCTTGATAAACCTTGAGTTAGTTGGGCAAAGAACGGTGTAAAACAAAGATTAAAATCAGCAGCGAGTAATAAAGCAAAAAAGTTGAGTTAGTGGATAGTGTTAATTTCATATACATACAAAATGATTGATTAGATATTTTGCAAATGACATCCGAGTAGATGTAAGCTGATGAAGTAGTCAAGCCTTGTAATTTTAGATCAAAGATTTTATATAACGGCTTGTTTGAAGTTCTGTAATAGCAAAAAATTTATCCAGTAAGCATTTGCAATGGACTATAGTGTTTCTACAGGTGAACTTAAGTAGGTTTTGTATATAATGAATAAAAGTCCAACGAATATAAAATTGTACTAAAATATAAAAATAGTAAAAGTCTGTTGTAGTACTTATGTATTGTACTAAATTGTGTAGTAAACAAATGTGAATAAAATGTCCATTTGTCCTTCCTATATGGTATATTTTTACAAAAATATAAAATTTGACTAAATGGAGAAGTTATTGATGTGTTGGTAAAATAAGCTTTTTTTCCGTATGCACTATAAATAAACAGGAAAACGTATAAGCTTCTGCCTATAACATGGTCATGTTGCCACTTTGATCAAAAGCATCATTTAATATTGTACGGCCGAACATAAATTGTGTATACATATAACAACTAACTGAACACATTGTCTATATATGTAAAACACACTTACTCATATTATAACACATTAATTTTTTAAACGTATTTATGATTATAATATCATGTGTTTTTATATAAAGAAAACTCGCACATAGCTTCGGTTAACAACTATTATGGTACACAGATTTGAAAAATCCCAAATCATGTCCTTTTTACAACGTGCCTTCTAGCACAACCCAAAATATATCATATATTCATAAAATACATATCCAATCATATCAAACCATATATCAAATCATACAATACCATTATATCTACCAAGACCTTTTAGCACGAGATGGCATTCGAAGCATGAAGAAGAAAAATATTATATCCAGAAAGACCGACGGTTCTCAGACTAAACGCAACAACCATTCATGAACTAAAAACAAAGAGTTGATGGCCCCATGAAAACCCAAATTTGTTGTCGCATCACCAAAAGATCATGAATAGGTGAGTAGCTGTAATTCTTGTTACTATACGGTTATAAATCTCTAGGTGGCACATGAAATTGTGGCGTTCAGATTTCAGGCGGTCACTCAAGCCCCAGTTGCCACTGCTGCAAGCTCTTGCGGTTGACGAGAAAAAGGTCCTTTTTTTTCTTTGTTTTTTTTCAAGAAAAAGTTGCATAACTTACTATAATTTTACCCCCACTACGCTTCACTTCCTATGTTTGTTCTAGGAACTCAAATTTTCTCATGGACATCATATTGAAAAAAGCTAGACTTTATTTTGTACCGTGATTAGGCACTACAAAGTTTGAATTGAATGTGCTATAAAAAAGTTACTTTTCATAAATTAAGTGAAGTGAGTAAGCAGTGTTATTGGTTGAGTGAAAAATAACTATTATAATGTATATGTGTACATTATAAAACTGCAATGAACGAGAATGGGTCGAAAAGTAAAGCGGATTGGAATTGGATCAGAATCCATGATAACGTACATGAGTTTGTGTTGGAAGGAATGCAACATGAAGACATAGGAGAGATATATTATGAATTGTATCAGCTGATGAATGAAACGAAGAGATTAAGATGTGTCTGGTACAAGTTGCATTGTGAGTAATAATCTGTAAATGAAGAGATTGGGATGTGTTTACATACAGATGGGTAAATACCAGTAAAATTATAGCGATTATAGTGATTAAGAGCAGTAGGAGGTGTAATGATTGTCAAATTATGGCTTAAATTATGTTAGACTTTATTTTTAATTTTTTCTAAGTTGTTTCATTGAGAATATGACTAGGTTTAGATTTAGATTAGAGGACAATCTATGTCTAAAAATGTAAAATGTAGAATGTTGCATTCATATCATACGGTGGCAACAAAAATACCAATTCCAACTGTACCCTACCAAACTACTAAAATAAATTAAACTACTAAAAACTTAAGTGATGAATATAATGATAGATGTATTATGCATACCACCCATGGTGTCCGCCGATGGCCACTCAAGATTTTTAAACATCTCCCGGTCTGGCAATCGATTATCTTAACAGTGTGATCACCACTGGAATATAACTAGACAGAGTTAGCAACTTATTGTAGAACAGCCATTAGCCTTTAAGAGAATAATAACAACTATTTATGAAAAAATTTCTACTACAAGCACAAACAATAATAACTCACTGTGTAGAAGCAATTGTCTTTCCATCCAAACTAAATGCTGCAGCGATTGTTGATCGTGGAGGAGGTGAAAGAGGGCAATATTTAGCTGACAAATGATGCAATGACTTTGCTTCTACCCTGAAAATGATGCCCTCAAATAAACATCAGATAAATGTCATCAAGATACTGATAATTGTGTAGAAAATAAAATACAGCAATGTACTTGTAACCATGTTTTTGAGCACATTAAAATAGCATGCAAAAAAAATAGATGGTTTACCAAGAATTTAATTCATGTCTAGCATCTATTTCTTTGCAGTTTGACCCACATTTTGCGGTTTGCCTCTGCAACCTTTTCAAGGAGCATCTTGGTTGAGAAGAGATTTCTCTGCATGCTAGTGACTGGAAAACATTTGTATGCCTACATGAACAAAAACGGTTTTAGAACATGTAAACGCGAGCGATCAATATAGAGGAATGCATTAAAAAAATTGACTTTCATATCCAGTTATATGACTTGTTTAAGGAAAACAATATGAAACACGTATTTTAGAAATAAGTGGTGAAAGAGATTAAAACACACGAGACGTTTTGAACAAATCAATACCACCTCCACACTTAAATGATGACATAAAACCTGTTACAATTCGGAGGATCTTGACAATAGAAGAATGAACATCTTTAACACAACAAACATTGAATATGTAGAGATATTCAACAACAAAAATAGTCAAAATGAAAGTCAATGCCAAGAAATATATTATGATTGACGTGTAACATCTAAGACAAAAGGAAGGTCAGAGGTTTAACAATTTAGACAGAAATGAATGTTGGATGTAAAGGAAACGACTAGCATTCGAGCCTCAGGATCGATTATTTGCTTAAAAAACATTAACATATATTACTATAAAGAAGCAAACTTCCACATATTATAAGAACACAGGGTCTACAGGTTTGTAAGACAAAGATCCCACCTGCAACTCAAGCAAGAACTTGAAGGAGATTGTGAGGAACATGAATTTGATGAAGCAGATGCCATAGAAAACTTTGCATTGTCAATAAAATGCTGACGCATTGGTTCCTCTAAGCATGATAAGCCTGAAAAAGACAAAAAAAATCATGATAAGCCTGAAAAAGACAACCACCTCCAAAACTGCTTCATACCACAGTACAACCACCACACAGCTTCCTGCCTCAAAACCACTCCACTGTCATACAACATCAACTCAACTTCATTTCCGTCACATATTCAACTTGTTCTCACTTCGACTACCGACCACTGACTTCACTCAACTGTCAACAACACTGCTTCCAAATTGCTAAACACTGATAACCACCTTGCCAATATCACAATACTGCTGCCTCCTCTGTCATCTTCCCCTACCATTCAAACAGCCAACTTGCCAGAGACAACTACATAGCTCCAACTACAACTTCAATAACCACTACTATCAAACAACAATCACACTGTTTCATTGCTATGCGTTTCTCGGTTAACAGAACCACGGACAACCAGCCTACACATCACTGTCAAACACCAGCATTCCAACATTCCAGCACAACAGCGACTTCAACAACCCAAAGCTCTACAACCCAAAGTCGAACTACGCAGCCTCACCAGAACCATCTAAACAATCCTCGAATGCTAATTTCTGTGAAATCCCAATCGCCTCAAACATCACAAGCATACACAAAACTCCAACCAACACCCACCACAGTTCAACTCGCAACCTCCTAGCCCCTTGACCACCAACAATCTCCTGACAACATACCCAAAAAAAATTCGCAACTGCCATTCACCAGAATCAAACCAAAGAATAGTGCCAGTCTCACCGTAGCTTCCTGAACATCGACGACTCTGAGCCAACAGATTCGCAACCATCAAAACCGCACACCAAAACAGATTCGCAACCATCTAAGCAGTCGTTCGCATGTTGTGGTGGTAGAATTGAAACGATGGTTGGACAGATGCTGGCGATTTCGATTTAGAGTTATGCTTGGTATTTGGGGATATCGGGTGTAAAATTATGAAATGAACATGATTAAAGGAACAAATAAAGTATGAACAAGAGAACTGAGATTAGATTTGAAGAAATCGGGACAAAGAATGAAATGCAGGAGATTTTGGTGAAGAAGATAATTGATATTTTTTGTAATGAGGAATGAGAATAAGAAGGAAAGGCGGTAGAAAGAAATTTTAGTCCCGCGTTAATTTTTTTAGCTCTATCCCAACAATGTCAGCGTTTATTGATTAATATTGTTCGTTTAAAATATTATTGACAGCATTTCCTTAAAAAACGCTGACAAATGTTGCTGTTGAAGGTGATTTTTCTTGTAGTGCCGTGAAGTCTCATGATTTCCTTGACATACAATTTAGCCAAATGCGAAGCAGTCCTATTAGACATATAGGGACAAAATGAGCAGACTTAGTGAGGCGATCAACAATAACCCAAATATTAGAATGGCCTGATCTCGAACGAGGTAGGTCGTTAATGAAATCCATAGAAATCCGATCCCATTTCCATAATGGAATCTCTACAGGCTGAAGAAGACCGGAAGGACGCTGATGTTCGGCCTTAATATGCTGACAAGTTATGCAATTACTCACATAACTCGCCACATCGCGTTTCATGCCTTCCCAATAATAAAGACGATGCATATCAGCATACATCTTACTACTACCAGGATGAATGGTATACTTAGAACGGTGACATTCATCAAGAATGTCATGCCTAAGTGCAAAATCAGAAGGCACAAAAAGACGGTTCTTCTTACGAAGACACCCATGAGAATCAATGCTGAAATCCCGCAACGCCTCATCACAGGATCCAGACTCACAAAGCTGAATAAGATGCAACGAATCAGGATCACGCCGTTGAGCATCGGCAATACGATCCAACAAAATGGGTCGAGCTCCCAAACTAAATAATAGAATAGGAGAATCAGAAGATGAACCTCGATCACGAATTTCACAAAAAGATAGAGTCTCAAGAACATCCCATTCGGCAAGCATTATGGAAACAACAGCTGAATGTTTGCGACTAAGTGCATCAGCAACACGATTACCCTTACCAGGGGTAAACTGGATATCAAAGTCATAGGTGGCAAGAAACTCGAGCCAACGTTGTTGTCTCATATTGAGTTCCTTCTGAATGAACAAATACTTCAAGGATTTATGATCGGTATAGAGGATGAAGCGCTCGTCCAATAAATAGTGTCGCCAAATCTTCAAGGCGAAGACAATGGCGGCTAACTCAAGATCATGAGTGGCATAGCGAACTTCATTCGAACGCAGTTGCCTAGAAGCATAAGCAACTACCCGATCCTTCTGCATAAGAATAGCATGGAGACCACTACCTCAAGCATCGGTGTAGACAACAAGATCATGATTCCCCTCGGGAACCACAAGAATAGGAGCATTAGTGAGAAGTTCCTTCAATGTCTGAAAGGAAGCTTCACACTGGTCGGACCAGATATAACGAATGCCTTTCCGAGCAAGGCAAGTGAGAGGAAGCACAACACGGGAAAAATCCTTAATGAACCGACGGTAATAACCCACCAATCCAAGGAAACTACGAATCTCATGAACATTCTCGGGCCTCTTCCAATTCTGAATGTCTTCGGTCTTTGAGGGATCGATAGAAATGCCATCGGAAGATACAACATGGCCTAATAACTTAACCTTATTCTCCCAAAAGTGGCACTTGGAGAATTTGGCTTTAAGTTGATGATGACGGAGAGTACTCAAGACAATACTCAAGTGATTAGCATGCTCGGCTTCAGACTTAGAATAAATAAGGATATCATCAATGAACACCAGCATGAACTTAACGAGATATTCCCGGAATACTCGATTCATGAGATCAACAAAGAAAGCAGGAGCGTTCGTCAACCCGAATGGCATAACAAGCCACTCAAAAGAACCATATCGAGTGCGGAAAGCTGTAAGAGGTATGCTATCCTCCGCGACTCGTAATTGATGAAAACCTGTGGCAAGGTCGAGTTGAGAAAAGACCTTAGCACCACTCAATAAATCAAACATATCATCGATCCTAGGCAATGGATACCTATTCCTGATGGTTAACTCGTTAAGCTTGCGATAGTCAATGCAAATCCTAAGAGTTCCATCGGATTTCTTCAGGAAGACGACCGCAGAACCCCACAGAGAAAAACTAGACTGAATCAACTGCTTGGACTCAAGCTCTAAAAGATGCTTCTTGAGTTCCTCATTTTCCTTTGTAGACATCCTCGTGGGAGGACGACTAACTGGCTACGCGCCTGGAATGAGATCAATGCGGAACTCAATTGCCCTCTTGGGTGGCAAACCCGATACATGCTAAAAAACATCAGAAAAGTCACAAGCAATAGGAATACGAGATATATCATCATCATCTCGCGAGTTAAGAGAATATAAAGCCATCTCGGAATTATCCACATCCCGAAGAACAAGTGATAGCTGAGTAGGCAAATTCGGATGTCAAAGATATATAATTCTCTCCGAACAAATAATCCTGGCATCATATCTCACTAGCCAGTCCATACCCAAAATCATATCAAATCCCAGACAAGAAATAACGTGCAGATTCGCACGAAAAGAAAAATCACATAAAACAATCTCAACATCATCACAAAGCAAGCTAAGGGTCGCGGATCCCCCAATAGGATTCGCAATCCTTAAAGATGTAACCAAACAAGAAACATCCAAGGATAAATCATCAACGAGCTTCTTCGATACAAAGGAATGTGAAGCACCCGTATCGAAAAGAACTCGAATACTATAATCATGAAATAAAATAGAACCTTCCAAAATAGATGGAGATATACCTTTGGGCTGAGAAGGACCTTCAAAAGCCTTAGCAGCATAAAGCCTGCTAGACTTGGCACCGGCTGGAACAGTACGGCAAGCTGAAATATGATGGCCTTTCTTCTTGCAATAGCGGTATAAGAGAGGCTTAGGACAAGCTCGAATAATATGATCAGGAGAACCACAATTGAAACACTTCCGAATGAAAGGTGTTCCAGCAGATTGAGACTGAGAATTAGAACCACCAGTCTTCTTCTTCTTGGAAGGAAAAGACTTCTTCTGAAATGGAAACTGCTTCTTGTTGGGGTTCTTAGAAACCTCAACATCAACATCACTATCACACTCCTTCTCGACGGTCTCGAGATGAAGTGCCGAATCAACCAATTCTTCAAAACAAAGCTTAAGCTGAAGCAACAAAGACTTCTTAAGATATTTCTTAAGACCTGAGACAAACTTCAAATTCTTCTTATAAGAAGTGCTAATGAATTCAAGACCATACTTAGATAAATCCTCGAATGATGCAACATACTCAGAAACAGAAGACTTCCCTTGCTTCAACTCAAGGAAGCGACGGGTCAATAAAACTTTTTCAGATTCAGGAACGAACTTGAGTTCAAATCGTTCCCGAAACTGAGTCCAAGAAAGAGTAGACTCATCAATCTCGGCTACAAGAAGCTCATACCAATCAAGAGCACGCTCTTGTAATAAGCTAGAAGTTACAAGAACTCTATCATGGTCAGAAAGATCCATACAAGAAAAGATACGCTCGCACGTGTGAAACCAAGCTTGGACTTCAAGAACAGACTCGGAGCCCTTAAACGGGTTTCCTCTAAGATGAGCAAAATCACTGCACTGGCGTGCAAAGGCAGACTTACAAGGTGGATACACTCGAGGAGGAACTGGAGGCTGAGTGCTCCTAAACAACTCCATAAACTGATCAGCAGACATATAAACACCATCCGGATGTGAGCCACTAGATTGCCCAGCATCCGAACATCGTCCTCTGCCTCTTCCAACCATACGCTGAAAGTAAGATAAGAACAAGATTATTCACAAGGTAGATATTGCAATATGGAATACTACGGAATAGAAATGCACTCCTAGACGTATTCCCAAACTCTATCTAACCTTGATGGAATAAAGAGACACGATGATTCAAAGATCTGTATCACTTATCACACTCTGATGTATCGTAATATGTGCTCTATTCTGTGTTTATCATACTTTGTTCTGAACTCAGCTCTGATACCACGCTGTGACGCCCCACCTCTATACCCACGCTAGCCAAGGACACTACATAGTAATGCCGTCAACTAACACGGAGAATAAGGCTGGTTTGAAGCGACCATCTATAGCCTTGCTCTAACTATCTATTGAATACATCGACAATAAACATACCAAGCAGGTCGACATACCCAATGAATATTTAAAACAAAACCATACGTGGTTGAAGGATCTATCAGAACATAATATAACAACTCAAATGTAATATACATCATAGAATAGTAAATCATCATATACACATATATTGATACATAACAAAGTATACAAAATAATACATGTCAAGTGGTATAGCAAACCACAACATATAAACGGATCCAAAAGAATACATAGATCAGAGTTAAAATAAAAAGGACCACACAAAAATCTTTAACAAAAAGGAGCAAGCTGAATAGTCCATGCGGAAGCAAAATAGGCTAAGTCCAAAAGCACCTAACCTGAAACATCTCGGTCTGACCCGAGTATAAAATACACGGGTCAGTCTAGCTAAACAAATCAGTTAGATAAACTGAACAACAATAAACCTGAAAGGTTACAAGGTATAACAAATATCTCTAATGGAGATAAAACAATCATCTAACAAAAGATGAATCATATGATAACATAACAAGCCTCATATCATCGGCAACTCATAGAAACAAAGGATAAGAATATCCCAAAACAAGCCATAAGGCAATAACAAATACCAATAAGGTATACAAGTTCCACAAGGTAATCGCTACATATCATGCGGCTCAAAAAGACCAACACCGAAGGGCGATACCTAGGGAATATACATATGAATGAAAACATCAGAAAATTTACTCGAGCTCAGTACTGTACAAACAAGGATCCATGAGCCCGAAGACTCCAAACCCAATATCACCCATGCGGCTCATAACGACCAACATCGGAAGCGATACTAAAGTGCAACCCAATATCACCCATGCGGCTCATAACGACCAACATCGGAAGCGATACTATAGGACAACAAACCCGAAGGCACAAACCCGAAGGCACATACTCGAAGGCAACAAACCATAGTGATGAAGGTCAGAGACCCAGTACTGGACACCACTAACTGGCGGAATGTGTCATAACTCTCAAAAAGGAATCCGAAAAGTGGTAACGTGAGTCCCATAACTACTCGTTCGCACTAAACGGTTTACTATCCGCACTACTACAAAACAGGCCATTTGCATCGGTTGTTTACCCCCCTTTTGCATCAGTTCAACAACCGATGCATATGCAACCGATGCAACAGGCTTAACCTTTTTGCATCAGTTCTGAAACCGATGCAAAAAATTCTTTTTGCATCGGTTGTTACTAACAACTGATGCAAAATATCATGGTTGGTTGCTTGAACACAGCCTCCATGTTGCATCGGTTGTAATGAAAACCGATGCAACAAAGTAACTTGTTGCATCAGTTTTTTATAACAACCGATGAAAACCAACCAGAAACCATTATTACAGTGTACATACATACATACATACATACATATATATATATATTATTGATTAACAAACAATTATTGCATGCAATATTACAATCATTCAAAATTATATTTGATGCAAATACAAACTGAATAACATATATAATACCAAAATAAACATATATCAATTAAAGTGTTAATAATCTATACAAAATAATGGTTCATACATTCATAGATCAACAACTCCATCACAAAACCACAACAACCATCCCTCTACCACCTAACTGCCTCTTCCAATTTTCACCATCAGAACTTCTGCACTGTAACAACTCCATCACCTGCCATATGCACCACTGTCATCCCCATACAACACCAAAGCCACAATCACCACAAGAACCACATCTCACTACATCACCATCAAAACTTCCTCTGCCATCCACCATTTTCCTTACTATCCACCTTCAACTCCTCACTGTACCTCATTCCCAATACTTCAATACCATCTATGAAGGTCAGTGATAATTTAAATCGAAATTCATACTCAAAATCTTGGACAGAGATCATTAAAGCTAGTAATTATCACAACAACTCTGCCCAGTTGAAGTATTATGAACCAACCATTAAAGATAATATCAGAAATGCTACTATTGATGAACAAATGATTTTAGAAGCTAGAAAAGCATGGCAAAAATCAATAGTCTTTTATGTATATGGCAACAAGCCTTATTACAAATTCCTCAAAGACTATATTGACCGTACTTGGCATATACAAGGTGGATATCAATTATACACAAGGGATAATGGTTTTTATATCATCAAATTAGAATCATAAGAGGATTGTGATAATATTCTAGCTGGAGGTCCTTATTTCTACAATAAATGACCGATATTCATAAAGAAATGGCAACCAGGTATAAAATTAATGCGAGAATTCCTTCATTCCATCCCGATTTGGGTGCAATTTCCTAATTTGGATCTGGACTTGTGGACAGTTGAAGCAATTAGCATGATTGCATCTATTATAGGACACCCAGTTAAATTAGATCAAATAACTACAGAAATGATCAGAATATCTTATGCTAGGGTTTTAGTTGAGATTGATATTAACTGCACTTTTCCTTCGGAAATCCCAATTCAGTGTTATGATGGTTCGATTATATGGCAAAAAGTAACTTATGAATGGAAACCAAACAAATGTACAAATTGCAAAATCTTTGGACACTCGGTTAATTCGTGTTTAGCCAAAAAAGTCTGGACGCAGAAAGAAAATATACATAGAAATGATGATATGGAAGAAGATAATATAGACCAGCCTAGCATCCATGAAGGTTCTAAAAAAGCTATTTATAAAATGGAGTTGGATAAATCACCTGCAGCAAAGGACAATCTCAGTAATGCTCCTCAGACCTCAGTAAATAATAAAGAGAATTCCTGCATTCATATGGAAACTAACAAGGTAACTGACAGAAAAGATTAAAACGAGAGTACTGTAGTATATTGAATTGAACTGAATTAACTATAGAAAACTCAAGTCTATAGACATTATAAAATTTACACTTTTGATCATTTCTAATGTTAGCATTAATTGAATTGTTTATTCATGGATTCTCTTTATACAGGGATAGAGATAGTACATCCAAAAAAAAACAGACTGAATCATGGACAAGTTTTCCAACAGTCTTATTTGAATGCAATTAAACTTTCTAAGAAATACAAAAGAGAAGAAGGAGGACAAATTTGACACGATAACCTTACTAAAGGTTAAAAATTGAACATCCTCAGTAAAATTAATCAAAAATGCATATGCATAGATGATTTGGCAAAGGAAAACAGAAAGCACGGTGAATAACACTTTATTCAATCAGAGATATCAATAATATATCAAAATAGATAAAAGAAAAGGTTGAACCAACTACACCCAACAAAATTACTTATCATCATATAAACAGCCTGAAAAACAAGGTACCGTGTTCAAGCCTTGCAAAAAAGTTACTTCCAATCTGATAGATGAATTATTAAAATAAAATGCACTGAGACTAATATTATCATGGTCCTCTCTTTCCCTTTTTTTTCATTTATCATGGAATATATGTCCCCCACACAATATACATAATAAATAAATGATCATAATGAAAATGATGAATATGATGATAGAGTTCATAAATATGGGTTCGGTGAGAATTGTTAGGTTGATGTGATAAAAAGAATAACCTTGGCCCTGAAAAAGTTGTGAGTGCTGAATTAATTACGCGTACTATTTTGTAGCCAACTTGGTGTTGAGAATCCTGATGATGCTGCTGCAAACTGTGTGCCATTGCTTGATCCATGTTGCTCGCCCCCCATTGAAAGATCAAGAGTTCTATTACTCATTGCTGCAGTGCTGCTACTTGGAAGCTGCTGCATTGCCTATCACATTGTTCAGTATAGTATTACACAATCAACAACAATATTAAGAACAGAAATATATCCTATTTTCAAATGTTAACATTGTCGAGCGAAACTGGTGTTGTAATGCACAGGAGTAACGTAAAATAGACCATTACTTGTTAAAGCAACCAAACTTTTCATGATTATAGTATTGATACTTTATGACATATAGTTGTTAAACAAGCCTACATGATTTGTTTCAAATATGAAGCCTGAACACTAAATGCAGATTGTAGCAAGTGTGATTTATTTTCATTCGGAATTGTACATATATTTTCAGTCTTTTCATATTGTGATTAGCATTAAGATCTTCAGTAAGGACTACAAAAAAGTTTAATGGTCAATAGTTATGATTAATTAAAAGGCACTTATTGCAACAAGTGTTTCATGACATTGAACAAAACTCTCTGATTAAACTTTATAACTTTGAATTCAAATGCCAACTAACTTTGAATTGTGTTACTTCTAACAGTTAAAGCCCTCTTAAACATGTAATATTGACATATACATTAGAACTCGTTACTAGGGGAGCTTATTATATAAAATAACAAGGCAATGGAATAACTCACATTGTGATATCTGAAAGGGTTTGTATGCTCGGGGATTGAGCTGAAGGAGTTTGTATGCTCGGGGATTATTCAGATGATGATGAAGCAGATTGTTTTGCAGTGCAGTGGTGTTTTCATAAAAATGAACATCTCCGCTGCCAAAATTCATTTCCCATTTTCACAAAAAGGCTCAAGTTTAACAGGAATAATAATAAATTATTGCACGAATATGATTACCATTTAGGATGAAAATGCTCCACACCAAGGTCCTCATCCCAAAGAAATACATAGTCATATTCTACGACTATATCCGGATGCAAGAATCGCTTAGCAACCCACCTACAGTTTCAAACATTACTACGTGCGTGATATGGGTTATCAAAGACAAAACATAAATATTACACCATTAAAGTTACCATTTTGATTGATTAAAGGAAGAAACATGTAGTGCAGCATTGTTCCATTTCAAGTCTTGCCAATTATCAACATTACCATCATAATGGAATAACATTACCGTGAGATTAATCGAAAAGAACTGAACGTAGTAGACAATAGATTTAGACGATTCATTCTAAAGTAATTAAAATAAAAAAATGTATAATAAATGAACTAAATACCTTCTGCACGATTTCATCAACAATTTTCTTTTGCTTTATTCCAACTGCAATAGCTAATAAATTTTTTGGTTCTTTTTCTTCAGCCTGTTATAATATCATTACAGTACATTACGGCTTAACAATCAGAAGAGTGATAATATGCCATCATTACGCAATGGCTAAAAAGTGGACAAAAAATAACATCCAAACAAGAGATTTTGTTAATTCAAATTTATAGAAAGAATGGTACAATCCAGCAAACTGTTTACAAGTAAACTAAAAAAAAATCAAGTAATATGTCTTAATCCACAAAAGAAGTAAAAATGAAATTCCTGCAAAATATAGTTTTTTTTTACCAACATCCATTCAACATACCTCTTTTTTAATCAACCTTGAAACATCCCAAATAGACCGCATTTCAAAATTAGAGGTACTGCTGATGATTCCCCTCGGTAAATTTTCACAACCTATAGGTTTGTATTGACCCTGGTCAGTGTAAAAAATGTTAAACTCTTCAAAGATACAAAAATCAAAGATACAGTAAGAATGCTTTCATGTATAAGTTGTTTGAAAGATGATCAAACTAATAATAAAACCTTGCATAAACTAGACTGAACCATACGTATCAAGTCAGAATTTCTCCGTGCCAGTAACATTTTCTACAAAATATATATCACATTAGTCGATCAAAAATATTTTAATCTGAGAAAGGCATTGTAACCACTCTATATGCTCCTGGTTTGCCATGTAAACAGCAAATAAAATCTGACAAGTAATCAAGGATGCTAAGGTCATGTTCCACAACAACAACATAACTGCAGAAGCTAAAAAAAAAGGAAAGTTTATACCAACTGCAAATTGTAAAACAGTAGTTTACAAGAGTATCCATACAGAACCTTATTCTAAATCCTTTGAAAATTATTGGTAACAAAAATTTCATGGCCATTCTGTAAATAAAATATGTTCATTTCTTTTACAACTATTGATAAAACCAAAGGTAGTTAGAAATAAAATTAGATTTTTTGAAACTTAATTGTTTCAACTATTTGATCTAGTAGGGACTTCTAAAATGAGCAAAATGTCAAAAAGAAGAGCAGAAAAGTTTTGAGGACACAAATCCGGACACAAACCAATGACTTGCCATACGTCATTTACCACAAACCCGGACACAAATCAAAACACTCAATTCTTATTGCATATCACATACATACAGTGCACTTCCATCGCAATTGCTACTGCCTTGACTAACTGCCTACATCCTTCATTCAATACCTCTACACACAGCATTCTAAATTCCACCCACAATTCCCTGTCCTTCAAAAAACTTCATCGCGTCCACACTTACTTCCTACAACACTTGCTTCCTGCATATCTTCATCACTATAACATCATCCCATTGCAAGCCCACTGTGCAACCATCAAAACTCCATATCAACTACATCATATCTACATTTTTTTTATTACATTTCCGGCTGCCCATCATGTTCACTACATTACAAACTCCAGCCATATCTACCTTGCCATGGCCATAACCACCACAAACCCCCTCCTTCTCTACATCACATACAAAATTCAACCCACCTCTGCTTACTGTCACTTGCATTTCCAGCCATAATACAAACCATTCATACATCAGTGCACTTCATATTTGCATCAACTATTGTAAACATCCCATTCATATTCCAGTGCACTTCACTACCGCTTCTAGTGCACTTCACAACCCCTGTCAAAACACATACAGTGATACAACCTGCCTTGCCGTCTTCATACAACTGCTACAGCAATACTATTACCACACTACCCCATTACCACCTCTTCTCAATATCAAACAACCATATCAAGTACTTCTGCCACACATACAATTCATAACATCACAACTTAGCCTTGATAAATTCAGTCTTCATAACATAAAATTCATAACAGCATTCAACTTCTACTTTATCTTCCTGCATGGAAAGAAAGTAAAGTGTAAACAAATTAACGTGGACAGTAGAACTGACTGACTTTAATTGGATTTTCAACTGCAGAAAATATAATGTCCTGGAACAGTATGTTCCTTGCATAACCAGATCCTCCCTGCATGCACATATAACATATTTTCATCGGCATGCATCATTTGGGAGCTAAAAAGAACAGTTTTAAAATTGAGAATATCTAGAAAGCAATTGCAACATATTGTAATAAAATTACTTTTCAAGCGTTTGATTCTTCCTTAGCTCCATTCTAGAAAAGTTTAAATGCCAAGCAAGATTACCAGGATACCAAGGCAGTGGTCTGATGGCTTCAGTTTCCTGCTCATTGTTGGTCTGTTTATATAATAGAATTCCATAAAAAAATGTAGTTTAGATAGAATGCAACACGTGGTTAAAAGCATGGCACAATACCTCAAACTTTAGAGTTTTCATGAAGTCGTCTTCTATCTACATCCGTAGGTCTTGAAAAAATTGAGTACTATAAACCAAACAGGATATTATTAGGAAAATCAGCATCAGTATTATACAGCACAACATGGACCTTGATAAGCATACTAGTAATAATATTACAATACTAAAAAAAGGGGGCCAAAATGATAATAACAAATAAATTGACCATGTATAGTGCAGTGAATTAATGAACTGCCAAAATGCTCCTGATCTCATGAACCAAATGTTGGTATTTCACTAATATTATATGATAAATCATCTGATAGAACTTTGAAAAATTAGATGGGATACACTAATGCATGGAAAGATTCTTCCTCCGCGATATATAACTGATAATCATAGTTTATTCTTATGTGCAATGCTCAACCTAGTCAGTTTGATGGGCATGGCAACAAACTTGATATTAATATAAGGTGGTTGCATAACATCAAGTTAATGAAATTTATTTAGTTTGAGCACTTTGAGGTAATATGCATATTCTGGGATGTGCAATAAACATATATTCCTTTTAAAAAAGGGTTTCCAACATATGCATCTAATTGAGTTTATATATTTAAAAAAAATATAATTCCAACTTTAAAACGCTAAAAAATAATTAAAAAAATTAACGATGATAAATTTTTTTATATTTTAAAGTTGATATAGCTCCCAATATACAGATGTACATCGCTTTCTTAAAGTACTGTTTTATTGTTAATCAGAATAGTGACAGCATCAGGTAAGGCTGAATCAATCGGTTTGTATTTCAGTTCAAAAATAAGTGGAAACAATTTAGAAAATATAGCATTCAAATAAAGCAGAATAGAATTGTGACTGCATATCATATGCATTCAACATAAATATACAGTACAATAAAATTACCTAGAATTGATTCTAAATGCAGCTGGCAGAGGATTTTTAAGTATAGTCATGAATTCCTCCCATTCTTCTTCTAGCACGAACCCTTATTCCAATGACGAATAATGTAACTAGTTTAGATTTCAACCTACAAAAGAACATAACAAGACTAATAAAATTTAAAATAACTCACATAAACATACAAATATTCCATTAGTACTGAGCGAAATCCTTGGTCCTGTTAAATAGTACTGAGCGAAATCCATGTCCATTGATAATTGAAGAACGAGCAGGTATGAATCTATCCGTGTTCTCAGCTTCAACAATCAAATAGTGCTAAGTGGTTACCTTAAGCACATCAATAATTTGTCCATTTTCTCTTCTCAGTTTACTAACCTGTGCGTTAAGCTCGTCCAAGTGACTCTGTTTTCTTTGGCGTGAACGCCTTGCTGATTCTCTGTTTGATATCATTCTCTTCCTTTTTCTCTCATCCATCGTGTCTTCGATTGACTGACTTGAATTGGTTCCAGTTGACGAAGCCATTCGGTTGTTAGTTACCGTTCTCAAACAATAAAGCAGGTAATACAAAATATACTACAGTAATTGTTGTCCAACGCAAGATTGATTCAATCTCACAAAGGAATTTAGGATGATGGAAGAGAGAAGAGGAAGAGGTTTTTCTTCATGGTAATTGAAGAACGAGCAGGTATGAATCTATCGCCCTGTAAATTCATCAAACATAGATCAAAAGAGGGATTTGCACCGTGCAATTTTAGGGTTTTTTTTGAAGCGGGCGAAATATTTGGAGAAAAGGATGGGAGCGACTAAAAAAATTTGGAAAGGCGGGATGTAACAGCGGAGGGACGAATACCCTAAATAATTTGTAATTGCATCACCTCCACTAGGGAACCGATGCTAAAATTATTATTTCGGACGTAGTTGCATCGGTTCACTTTAAAACTGATGCGACTAAAACTATTTGCATCGACGTATTTGCATCGGTTGTTGGTGACAACTGATGCAAATTTGATTTTTTATTACCTATTGCTTTCCACGTGCCAATTGCATCGGTTATTAAGACAAAACTGATGCAAATAGTTCTATTTGCATCAGTTTTTACTTCAACCGATTCAAATGAGGCGATGCAAATGGCCTGTTTTGTAGTAGTGCCGTTAGTTAATTTCTCACTCAAAGCAGTACAAAGTTTACCTCATCTCATCGGTAAACCAGACACAAAGGTCAAAACAATCAACCGAATAGTTCGGGGACTAATCGGAAAGATAAACGCATGGATTCATGGTCCGTGTTTTACCTAACCATTTAATCACCCTTCCACTTCGCTCGAAGTGCGAAACAGTGTGTGTTTTAAATAGAATTTAATTATAAATTGGAGAAAGAGCTTTTAAATGTGATTCGAGAGATTATTTTATAAAAACTCGTAGATGAAGTCAAGAACAAGTTATCAAAACCAAAGATGCAATAACAAGCACTAAAAACCAACTTGAATCGATAAAATTTGGAAAACCAATCAAAATATGCAAAAATAGGCAAAACAGGCAAAACAGAAGCAGGTTGGTCGACCGGACCCCCTGGGTCGGTTGACCGGGCCAGAAACAGAGAGGTGCTCGGGGCATCAGGTCGGTCGGCCGGAGCCAAAATTCTTGCACTTCCAGAACAGAGGCAAGGAAGTGCCTAGGTAGCAGGTCGGTCGACCGGACCCTGAGTTCGGTCGGCCGAACCTAATGATTTGCACTTCCTGTCCTATTTTCAATAAATGTCAATCCTTTTCAAATCCAAAGCAATGGCACATGCATACTTGTAAGGAATTAATACCCAACATCAATGATATCAAGAGAAGTAGATGTGAGTTCAAAACTCACCTTTTTCCAAAAACAAAGAAGATGAAGCTCAATAACAAGGAGAAGACCAACCAAACTCTACTTCAACCCAACAAGCTTCAATCTAAGATCAAAACAAGTATTTTCCTAAGTTAGGTTTAAGAAACTTTCTGAAATTGAAGAGGAGAAGAGTTGGTGAAGATGAAGAGAAGGCTTACCAATGGCTTCTCTTTGATTTTGGAGCAAGAATTTGGAGTTTGCAAATGGAACTAGGGCTTGCAATTTCTATTTCCTCTTCCCTTCCACCATTTTCAGTTTTAGCTTAAGAAATGAAAATGAAATGAAGATGAATGAAGAGAAGGGGTCGAGTTAGAGGTTTAGTTAGCTAGTGGGCTGAACCCAAACCCAAAACCCAATAGAAAAAGGGTCAAAATTTCACAAACTCCAAACATATCAAAGATTATACTCAAAAAGATCGTAAACGCCATTTTGGAACCAATGGAGGTAGTTTTGAGCTCCAATTCGGCCGTTTGCAAAAAGTAACATTCGGACCTAAATCCGACTAACGACGCTATATTTAAATAAAACATTTAAATATATAATCGTTAAATATGCGGGTTGTTACACTTGGCTTCGCACCCTCCATCTTCTTCCCCAAATATTCAAACCACTGATACGAACATTTGCACGTATACGTGCACAAGCATGTTGACCACCTGCGATCGACGTCGAGGTCACCAGAACACCATCGTTGATCACTAGAGTCGTTTCAAATAACCCAAAACACAAGATCACTGTTAAATCAAAATCGAGCTCATTTTCGACTTCCTGGAACCATAACCCAAACCTGTAACCACCTCGCACAAACCCCTCCGACCACCGGAGCATCAGCAACTCCGGCCACGCCTTCGACAACCTCTAAGCTAACATCTCCCTGAGTTCCGTTGAACTCGATCAACCAGGGGTGTCGTGCCAATAAAAATACTCAACCAATTCAAAACTAGGGTTACAGACTAAAATCAATCACCGCCGTCACCACATCACTCTGATCATCTCCCAGCCATTTTTTCACAAACCCTTCGACCATCCCTGCATCTCCAGTCGAAGCCCCGACAATCCTAGTGTAACATTCCCGGATTTTAGCCAAGTTTAAATTGGTAATTAATTTAATTTTTGGAATTAAATTATGAAATTAGTGGTAATTAATTCTAAATTTTGGATTTAATGATAAACTAATTTGAAAATCTCCAAAATAATTAATGATATGAATTTTTAAATAGAGATTTTTGATTTGGAATTGAATAATAAATATTTTATAAGTGAATTGAAGTTAAAAATCTTTCTATTATAAAGAACTAATAAAAAGGTATGATTATCTATTAAGTACACAATTTGTTTTCAAATCAAACAAAAGATGTGATTAAGTTAATAAGATAATATAAGGATTGATTTGTTAATGTAATTTGTCAATGGTAATAAGATGGTTTTTGTGTGTGTGTGTGTATATATATATATACGTGTGTGTGTACGTGTTCCTTTTGGAATAAATAAGATATAAACATAGTAGTATATACATAAAGATTTAAAATACAAACTTATGTAAATGTAAGACTTAAGTAAAATTTTAAATAGAAGGGCTTAAACCATAAATTATTAATTAATTTAAATAAAGGTCTTAAACATAAATTTTCTTGTTTTGACAAATGTAGGCAAGAGAAGATAAGTCATGAACAAGTGTTCATTTAACTTACAAGTAAATTAACAAGTGGCAAAATGGTTTTTGTAAAAACAATTAAAAACATAAAATAGCATACCTAAGGAAAGAGGCCTGTTTTCTTATTCCAGTAAAGAAAATTTTCTCTTTATGCTCAAAATTTAAAAAATCTTAAAGCAACTTTCTAAAAGTTCAACTCAATGCAAAGATCCACTTCCAAAAATCAAAGAAACATAATCAAAGAAAAGTGCAGATCATCTTCAAAACTAGATCAATCTAGTTTTCAAAATCTGGAAACAAAAAGAAAAAAAAAACACTTCCAAATTCCAGATTTAAGAACCAAATCAAATTCAAGGCAAAATTCAAGTTTTATCAAACCTGGAAATAAAGGCATGCAGTGAATTCAAGAAGCAAATCAAGAACAAAGGCAAGTTTAATTCAAGATCAACAAATCAAAGCATGCCAATGTGGATTCAACTGTATCAAGCTTCAAGAATCAAAACCAAAGCGTTTCAAAACCTGGAAACAACAAAATTCCAGTTCCAGGCTTTTGCTTCCACTCTGTTCTCTGCTTTTTAAGGTGGGCAAACTTTACCTTTTAAGCCAGATTTTCTTGATTCTTATGCTGGTGATGATTTGAAATATTGGATGGATGTGTATATATCTGCAATTTATATGTGTGCTTCTAGGTGAGAATTGAGGTGTGTATGTCAGGGTTATGTATATGCACCACTATGTTCTTCAAGCAAGGATTATTCGTAGAAAGAAAATCATACCTCAAAATATAAAAAGATTTAAGCTTCGATCTCTAAATAAAAAGTAATGATAACTCTGTAATACGATTTTTAAAAATGAAAACAAGCAGTATTACAAAGCAAATTATTTGGAAATTGGGATTTACAGTATAAAATCAAAAGTAGATCAAAATTTGATGTTCGTAATTGTGTGTTTAAACCATACGATCTGATTCGTACTGCGAAAATATGAATTTAGATGTGGAAATCACTATTTTTAAGTTTTTATTTAATGAGAAAATTCAAGTTGATCAAAATGGCTTAAAACGTAGATTTACGGTGATCGACGAAGAGATAGGCATCGGGGTTGATGCTGGAGATGGTCAGGGGTTTTGTGGTAATAGGAAAAATACGGGTTGGATTTATAAATGATCGACGCCATGGAGCGACGTGAATTTAGGGTTTAACAACCCAGTTCTGCCGATGAAGTATATGGGGATGATTCGTCGTTGTCAAGGCAATTCAGGTCATCGGACCAAGGGGATTAGTGGCATCATATTGTGGCGAAGTTGTGGATGAGGTGGCGACGACTCAGATGGCCGGAGGTGGTTCCACGGGGCAGGTTTCGATGTTATGGTTGGGTTCCGGGAAAAATTGAAGTGCTCGATTTCAAATCTCAGGCAATTCGACGAATCTGGGTGGTTATGTGTCTTGGGCAGATCATCGATGACCTGTAGATGGCGTCGATGATGATCAAAACGTAGGCGAACTCATGTGCATGTGCACATATGTCTGGTTGTGTCAGAAGTTGGATTTGGAGAAGATGAAGTCAAACTCGAGTCTATGCTCGGGTAAGTGGGGTTATGACTCGAATACTGGCTCGTGTAGTTTTTCTATGGTACCAAGTAATAAAAATTTAAACAAATTTTTAGTTTTAAAAACTGAATTTTTGGGAGCACTCGGGTTATTTGGGCAAAAAATCGAAGACTCGGGTCGAACTCGGGGTATTCGTGAAAATGCTCGAAGCAAATGGAACGTGGGTTAACCCAGTGTTGGACTAGGGTAAAACGAAAACTGGCTTGAGTTTTTGTTTGAGTTAAGTTTAACAGATTTTAAGTTAGAAGAAACAAAAAAAAATAGCATTAAGTTTTGAAGTTATTTGAAGGGTTAATTTTTCAAAGGGATATTGCCAAGTTTTGAAAACAAAATGTTGCAAGTTTAAATCGGTTTTCAAAGGATTTACAATGTTTTGAAATCTTTGTTTAAAGATAATTATATAATGGGTAATAATAAATAATAAATTTCCCAATGTTTTTCAAATCAAATTTAAAGATAAAATTTGAAGGTGATTAATTTATTTATGAAAATAGTTAGAGGATGATAACTTAATGAAAACAATTAAGTATAATCTCATAATTTAATTGATAATAAAAGTTTTTTACCTGATTTAAAGATAATTACTTTATGTAATTACATTAAAAGATGATTAATTAAGTAAAATAATAAGTTATTAAAGGTAATCAATTACTTAAAGAAAATTATTTGATTAAAAGTAATTAATTAATGATTTAAAAATGATTAATCAAGTGATTAAAGAATAATTATAGAATAATTAATTTATGTGACAATTTAATTAATTTGAGGATAATTAATTGATTTAAGATTAATCAATTAATGAAGGTGATTAAGGGATGATAATTAGTTAATGGTTAATTAATTAATGTGATTATTAAGAATGATTAAATAATTAAAGGTTAATTATTTAATGATTAAGGGTTGATTAATTTACTAATTAAAGGTTAATTGAATTATTAATTAAGGATAATTAATTAATGGTAATTAATTAAGGGCTAATTAATTAATGTGATTAATTAAATAATTAAAGGTTAATTAATTTTTAAATAAAGGTTAATTCTTTTATTAAAAGATAATTGATTAAATGGGTTGTAATTAATTGATGTTAATTAACCCGGATTAGTGATTAATCTTGTTTCAATTAATCAAATGGTCAACTAATCTTACTTATGGATGTTTGAATCATATGAACAGCATGAATTGTTTGATATCTCTGCTATGTGATGCTTTATGATTTGAATTGTTTTAATTCAAGCTGTGATGAATGTAATTTATTTATCTGTGATGGATGTATATCATTTATCTATGATCTGTGAATGAAGATAAGCGTTATAGATTATACTACTTATCGATATTGATATGATTGAATCTATGATGATTGATGATGTTGCACTATTGTGTGAAACTCTTGGACTACACCTTACACATACAAATATGGATTGCACGAGGAAATTAGTTAAGGCACAGATTTTTTTTTTGAAATGATTTTAAAATTTGAATTTTGTGTTCAAATGGTTTGGAAATGGGATTGAGTTAAGATATGAAAAGCTTTTGAAAAAGAGTTTTGAAGATGAAAATTACTCTGAATTACTTGATATAGTTTGAATTTTAAATAGTTTGATTTGGATTTAAATTCAAGTTTTGAAATTGAATTCTATGTTTGAAAATTATGGTTCAAAAAGGTTTCATAATTAAGAAATGTGTTTTTAAACCATTTTAAAAGCATTGTTTGGAAATTTGAATTTAACCCAAATTTTATACTTAAAAGGTTTTAACTTGTTCAAATGTAACCGGATTTTTCCGAAATGAAAGCCATTGTTTCCAAATAATAAAAGCTTTCATATAAGGAAAGGATTTCCAATTTGTGTTGAAAAGTTTCAAGTTTGAAAAGAAATTGTGAATTGTTTTGAAAGCTATGAATGAACCTTTGTGAAAGATTATTAAACCTTATTGTGAAATCAAAGAGGATTTTAAATGGTGTATCTTTTATATAAAAGATTTGAATTGGAAATGGTTTTGAAAGCTATGAATTGCATCTTTGATTTAATGATTGGAAGAGTTAATCCAATTTTGAAATGGAAATTGTTTTGAAATCTGTGAGTGAATCTTTGTGAGAAATGGGTAAACTTTGTGAAGTAAATCTTTTTGTCTAAAGATTTGTAAATAGTAATTTGTTTAAGCCATTTGAAAGAAAAGTTTTGGGCTTTAAGTTATGACTTAACTGAGATCCCGTTATCCATATGATTTTAAATATTGCGCTCATTGTTCGGTTTAGCCGGAAAAGGACCTTGTGTCATATAACCCATTCCGAATAATGATAGACGATATAGATATCATTTGAAGACCGGTGGTGAAGATCAGATATTTTCGAAAGTGAAAGGATAACCCGTCGAATGTCTGCACCGGCTGATCCCCGGTATAGAGATTTGATCATCCTTTGTGATGGAAGTCCGGACGTGATTAGGGATTATCCGAATTTGCAAGGGCTTCTTTGTGAAATGCCTTCGGTTATGTTCGAACCTGGAACAGACTTGTAAGGATGTGTGTCTGACATTACACTTTGAGATGGAAAACTAGTTCTATCAAATACATTTCTGTTTGATGGCGGAGAATTTATTCTCTTAGCTTAACACCCTTCTCTGAGACGTACAAGCTAAGAGGTTATGTAGTTGATATTTACTAGTGATACATTCCCAATTTGGTAATGTGGCATACTAAGTACTGCTGATCATTTGTTGATCAAAGTATAGCTTTATGAAAAAGTTCAGCTTTGTGGACGAAAGTGCATCAGGACCTCACACCACAAAAATGGTCGAAACAGAAAAGATACGGCAAGGTTATGAGGGTCGCGTCCTTTAGGGTGTGTCATTCCCTTCTGGAAAAGGGTGGTATCATGGTATGGAGCCCAGATACTTAACTCATGTGGTCGCTACAAATATATTACTTTGTGATTGCTTTGTGATTGTTGGTGTAGAGGTACCTCGGATAAAGGTCGCAAACGACCGGGGGATAGCATGCTCGAGTAGTAGTAACCTAGTTACAGAAGTAACCCGACCTTGTGTTGGCAGAGAGCCGGGTAGGTTCTCGAGACGTCCCTCCAGAGGCGTACCCATGTGGCAGTAGGAAGTTCCTTAGCCTGACCATTTGTTGAAAATCCAATCTCCAATATGCGCCTTGTATGATTTTAGTTGTATAACCTGCCATTTACTTATGGTGGCCCCCCACTATTTAGATGGTAGTTATAGTAGGCATACACTAATGGTTGTATACTGGCTAAGATTAATATTATACTTTCGAAATTATTTCTGCACTATGCACTAATAATAATATCGAAGGGTTTTTGTGTATCAAGCATGTTTGACTATCATAAGGAGAAATCTCCTCCAATTCTGCGTTTGCATTGTGTGTGCGACGGGAGGCCTTATGGTTGTTTCATTTTCCAAAAAGCATTGCGGATTTAAATTTTAAAATCCTTTATTGTTTGTTTGAAAGATAAACTATTTTTGTTTTCTCATACCAGTCCCATGACTGACCCGGAGTTTATTGTTCCCTTCCTAAACTCTGGGTGCCCACAATTTTCCATACGCGCAGTCTAGAGTTGGGTTTTTTAGATAACCAAATAGTAGATGTAGAATTCGATAGCGTTCAGCCTTTGGATTTTTGCGATAGCATTTCGGGATCGCATTTGCTTAAGTCAACTTGATGGTGGTTCTCGCTTATTGGATTGGAGATCTTTGGAGTTTGGCATCGAAGACACTATCTTTCCACTGCAGTTATCTAGTTTGCTTTATCTTCCGCTGTTGTTTCCTTCCGCTGTTGTTTCTTGTACCTCTGATGTATATTGATATTCGGTTGTGTCTGATATTGTATCAAATGTTGCATATCAATGATATTTCTTTTCTTCCGCTTTGTTGTTATACCTAATGTGTTATAAGCTCCGTCGAACCGGATTCGGTGTTTGGATCTGCGGCATTCGAATACGGTAAAGTGGTGCCGATTTTCGAAGGTCAAGTCGGGGTCGTTTCGTCTGGTATTAGAGCTGAAGGTCGAAACTTTAGCTCAGGAGTATAACACATTAGGTAACTTATTAGAGATAGGGTGAAGTATACCCAAGAATGAGTATTCACTAAGATATCCGTTCATATGCCTCAGTAAATTCTCTTGCTATCCATTGATAGTAAGTATGAGTGCAAGAAGAGGACGAGATAGGGGATAGGGAAGTATGACTACAAATGTTCGATACCCTGCCACAACGAAAATAACTCTTGTCAACCTCATTTGATCATCATCTAATTTCAAATTCTTTGATCGCTTTGTGGCAGCTCGAGGGAAGAAGCTTTGGTGCGACAGTGGCCCTGCATAACTAGAATAAATCTGTTGTTAACCTTGATAAATTTGAAACTTTAGTTGGGATAAATGGGTAAACAAGAATATGAAGTTGAATTTGAATTGTATCGATAAAACGACATCGATTAAAACCCAAATTTTAAATTTTATTACCATTTCTTATGTGGATTAAAATCCGAAGAGGGACAAGTTGGTGTCTACTTTGGGATATTTCAATCTGAATTGAGTATCCATTGTTTGTTCACAAATTGTTAGTCATCCTTTCGAACTAACCAATGCCCCTGTATATCTTCGTAGATCCAAATGACTCGAGTATCTTATGAAATATTGAATGAGTTTATTCTCATATTGTTGATATTCTGATTTGGTAAGCCAAATGCAGAATGGATATTCAGTTTGATCTGGTAAATCAATTCTCTATCTTAGATGTGTTCATCTGTTTTTTGTTGTCTCCCTTGCAAATTTCGAGGACAAAATTTTCTTAAGGGGGGAAATATGTAACATTCCCAGATTTTAGCCAAGTTTAAATTGGTAATTAATTTAATTTTTGGAACTAAATTATGAAATTATTGGTAATTAATTTTAACTTTTGGATTTAATGATAAACTAATTGGAAAATCTCTAGAATAAATAATGGTATGAATTTTTAAATAGAGATTTTTGATTTGGAATTCAATAATAAATATTTTATATGTAAATTAAAGTTAAAAATCTTTTTATTGTAAAGAACTAATAAATAGGTATGATTATCTATTAAGTATACAATTAGTTTTCAAATGAAACAAAAGATGTGATTAAGTTAATAAGATAATATAAGGATTGATTTGTTAATGTAGTTTATTAATGGTAATAAGATAGTTTGTATATTTATAAATATATATGTGTGTGTGTGTGTGCGCGCGCGCGCGTGCGCCTTGTGGAATAAATAAGATATAAACATAGTAGTATATGCATAAAGATTTAAAATACAAACTTATGTAAATGTAAGACTTAAGTAAAATTTTAAATGGAAGGGTTTAAACCATAAATTATAAATTAATTTAAATAAAGGTCTTAAACATAACTTTTCTTGTTTTGACAAATGTAGGCAAGAGAAGATAAGTCATGAACAAGTGTTCATTTAATTTACAAGTAAATTAACAAGTGGAAAAATGGTTTTTGTAAAAACAATTAAAAACATAAAATAGCATACCTAAGGAAAGAGACCTGTTTTCTTATTCCAGTAAAGAAAATTTTCTCTTCATGCTCAAAATTTAAAAATCTGAAAGCAACTTTCTCAGAGTTCAACTCAATGCAAAGATCCACTTCCAAAAATCAAAGAAACGTAATCAAAGCAAAGTGTAGATCATCTTCAAAACCAGATCAATCCAGTTTTCAAAATCTGGAAACAAAAATAAAAAAATAAAAACACTTCCAGTTTCCAGATTTAAGAATCAAATCAAATTCAAGCAAAATTCAAGTTTTATCAAACCTGGAAATAAAGGCATGCAGTGAATTCAAGAAGCAAATCAAGAACAAAGGCAAATTTATTTCAAGATCAAACAAATCAAAGCATGCCAATGTGGATTCAACTGTATCAAGCTTTAAGAATCAAAACCAAAGCGTTTCAAAACCTGGAAACAACAAAATTCCAGTTCCAGGCTTTTGCTCCCACTCTGTTCTCTGCTTTTTAAGGTGGGCAAACTTTACCTTTTAAACTAGATTTTCTTAGTTCTTATGCTGGTGATGATGATGATATGAAATATTAGATGGATGTGTATATATCTGCAATTTATATGTGTGCTTCTAGGTGTGAATTGAGGTGTGCATGTCAAGGTTATGTATATGCACCTCTGTGTTCTTCAAGCAAGGATTATTCATAGAAAGAAAATCATACCTAAAAATATAAAAAGATTTAAGTTTGATCTCTAAATAAAAAGTAATGATAACTCTGTAATACGATTTTTAAAAATAAAAACAAGCAGTATTACAAAGCAAATTGTTTGGAAATTGGATTTACAGAATAAAATCAAAAGTAGATCAAAATTTGATGTTCATAGTTGTTTGTTTAAACCATACGATCTGATTCGTACTGCGAAAATATGAATTTAGATGTGGAAATCACTATTTTTAAGTTTTTATTTAATGAGAAAACTCAAGTTGATCAAAATGGATTAAAATGTCGATTTACGATGATCGACGAAGAGATAGGCATCGGGGTTGATGCTGAAGATGGTCAGGGGTTTTATGATCATAGGAAAAGTACGGATTGGATTTACAAATGATCGACGCCATGGAGCGGCGTGAATTTTGGGTTAACAACCCAGTTTTGCCGATGAAGCATATGGGGATGATTCGTCGTGGTCAAGGCAATTCAGGTCATCGGACCGAGGGGATTGGTGGCATCATGTTGTAACGAAGTTGTAGATGAGGTGGCGACGACTCAAAAGGCCGGAGGTGGTTCCACAGGGCAGGTTTCGGTGTTAAGGTTGGGTTCCAGGAAGAATTGAAGAGCTCGATTTTGAATCTCAGCCAATTCGACGAATCTGGGTGGTTAGGTGTTTTGGGCAGATCATCGATGACCTGTAGATGGCGTCGATGATGATCAGAACGTAGGAGAACTCTTGTGCATGTGCACATATGTCTGGTTGTGTCAAAAGTTGGATTTGGAGAAGATGAAGTCGAACTCGAGTCTGTGCTCGGGTAAGTGGGGTTATGACTCGAATACTGGCTCGTGTAGTTTTTCTATGGCACCGAGTAATAAAAATTTAAACAAATTTTTAGTTTTAAAAACTAAATTTTTGGGAGCACTCGGGTTATTTGGGCGAAAACTCGAAGACAAGCTCGGGTCGAACTCGGGTTATTCGTGAAAATGCTCGAAGCAAATGAAACGTGGGTTAACCCAGTGTTGGATAAGGGTAAAACGAAAATTGGCTCGGGTTTTTGTTTGAGTTAAGTTTAATAGATTTTAAGTTAGAAGAAACATAAAAAATAACATTAAGTTTTGAAATTATTTGAAGGGCTAATTTTTTAAAGGGATATTGCCAAGTTTTGGAAACAAAATGTTGCAAGTTTAAATCGGTTTTCAAAGGATTTACAATGTTTTGAAATCTTTGTTTAAAGATAGTTATATAATGGGTAATAATAAATAATAAATTTCCTAATGTTTTTCAAATCAAATTTAAAGATAAAATTTGAAGCTGATTAATTTATTTATGAAAATAGTTAGAGGATGATTACTTAATGAAAACAATTAAGTATAATCACATAATTTAATTGTAATAAAAGATTTTTACTTGATTTAAAGATAATTACTTTATGTAATTACATTAAAAGATGATTAATTAAGTAAAATAATAAGTAATTAAAGGTAATTAATTACTTAAAGAAAATTATTTGATTAAAAGTAATTAATTAACGATTTAAAAATGATTAATCAAGTGATTAAAGAATAATTATAGAATAATTAATTTATGTGAAATTTAATTAATTTAGGGATAATTAATTGATTTAAGATTAATCAATTAATGAAGGTGATTAAGGGATGATAATTAATTAAAGTTTAATTAATTAATGGGATTAATTAATGTGATTAATTAAGAATGATTAAATAATTAAAGGTTAATTATTTAATGATTAAGGGTTGATTAATTTACTAACTAATTGATTTATTAATTAAGGATAATTAATTAATGGTAATTAATTAAGGGCAAATTAATTAATGTGATTAATTAAATAATTAAAGGTTAATTAATTATTAAATAAAGGTTAATTCTTTCATTAAAAGATAATTGATTAAATGGGTTGTAATTAATTAATGTTAATTAACCTGGATTAGTGATTAATCTGGTTTCAATTAATCAAATGATTAATTAATCTTACTTATGGATGTTTGAATCGTATGAACTGCTATGAATTGTTTGATATCTCTACTGTGTGATGCTTTGTGATTTGAATTGTTTTAATTCAAGCTGTGATGAATGTAATTTATTTATCTGTGATGAATTTATATTATTTATCTGTGATCTGTGAATGAAGATAAGAGTTATAGATTACATCGCTTATCGATATTGATATGATTGAATCTGTGATGATTGATGATGTTGCACTATTGTGTGAAACCCCTGGATTACACCTTACACACACAAGTATGGATTGCACGAGAAAATTGGTCAAGTCACAGATTTTTTTTGAAATGATTTTAAAAATTGAATTTTGAGTTCAAATGGTTTGGAAATGGGATTGAGTTAAGATATGAAAAGCTTTTGAAAAAGAGTTTTAAAGATGAAAATTATTTTGAATAACTTGATAAAGTTTGAATTTCAAATAGCTTGATTTGAATTTAAATTCAAGTTTTGAAATTGAATTCTATGTTTGGAAATTATGGTTTAAAAAGGTTTCACAATTTAGAAATGTGTTTTTAAACAAATTTAAAAGCATTATTTGGAAATTTGAATTTAACCCAAATTTTATACTTAAAAGATTTTAACTCGTGCAAATGTAATCGGATTTTTCCAAAACGGAAACTATTTGTTTCCAAATAATAAAAGCTTTCATATGAGGAAAAGATTTCCAATTTGTGTTGAAAAGTTTCAAGGTTGTAAAGAAATTGTGAATTGTTTTGAAAGGTATGAATGAATCTTTGTGAAAGATTATTAAACCTTGTTTTGAAATCAAAGAAGATTTTAAATGGTGTATCTTTTATATATAAGATTTGAATTGGAAATGGATTTGAAAGCTATGAGTTGAATCTTTGATTTAACGATTGGAAGAGTTAATCCAATTTTGAAATGGAAATTGTTTTGAAATCTGTGAAGGAACCTTTGTGAGAAATGGGAGAACTTTGTGAAGTAAATCTTTTTGTTTAAGGATTTGTAAATGGTAATTTTTTTAAGCCATTTGAAAGAAAAATTTTGGTCTTTAAGTTGTGACTTAACTGAGATCCCATTATCCATATGATTTTAAATATTGCGCTCATTATTCGGTTTAGACAGGAGAGGACCTTGTGTCATATAACCCATTCCAAATAATGATACGACGATATTGATATCATTTGAAGACCGGTGGTGAAGACCGGATATTTTCGAAAGAGAAAGGATAACTCGTCGAATATCTCTGCACCGGCTGATCCTTGGTATAGAGATTTGATCACCTTTGTGATGGGAAGTCCGGACGTGATTAGGGATTATCCGGATTTGCAAGGGCTTCTTTGTGAAGTGCCTTCGGTTCTGTTCGAACCCGGAATAGACTTGTATGGATGTGCGTCTGACATTACACTTTGAGATGTAAAACCAGTTCTATCAAATACATTTTTATTTGGTGGCGGAAAATTTATTCTCTTAGCTTAACACCCTTCTCTGAGACGTACGAGCTCAGAGGTTATGTAGTTGATATTTACTAGTGATACATTCCCAATTTGGTAATGTGGCATACTAAGTGTTGCTGATCATTTGTTGATCAAAGCATGGCTTTGTGAAAAACTGTAGCTTTTTGGACAAACTACATCACGACCTCACACCTCGAAAATGGTCGAAACAGGAAAGATGCGGCAAGTTTAAGAGGATCACGCCCTTTAGGGTGTGTCATTCCCTTCTGGAAAAGGGTGATATCAAGGTATGGAGCCCAGATACTTTACTCATGTGGTCACTGCAAATCTATTAATTTGTGATTGCTTTATGGTTGTTGGTGTAGAGGTACCTCGGATAAAGGTCGCAAACGACCGGGGGACGGCATGCTTGAGTAGTAGTTACCTAGTTACAGAGGTAACCCGGCCTTGTGTTCGCAGAGAGCCAGGTAAGTTCTCGAGACGTCCCTTCAGAGGCGTATCCATGTGGCAGTAGGAAGTTCCTTAGCCTGACCATTTGTTGGAAATCCAATCTCCAATACGCGCCTAGTACGATTTTAGTTGTATAACCTGCCATTTACTTATGGTGGCGCCCTGCTGTTTAGATGGTAGCTATAATAGGCATACAATAATGGTTGTATACTGGCTAAGATTAATATTATACTTTCGAAATTATTTCTGCACTATGCACTAATAATAATATCAAAGGGTTTTTGCGTATCAAACATGTTTGACTATCATAAGGAGAAATCTCCTCCAATTCTGCATTTGCATTGTGTGTGCGGCGGAAGGCCTTATGATAGTTTCATTTTCCAAAAAGCATTGCGGATTTAAAATTTAAAATCCTTTGTTGTTTGTTTTAAAGATAAACTGTTTTTGTTTGCACATGCCAGCCCTATGACTGACCCGGAGTTTATAGTTCCCTTCCTGAACTCTGGGTGCCCACAATTTTCCACACGGGCAGTCTAGAGTTGGGTTTTTTACATAACCAAATAGTAGATGTAGAATTCGATAGCGTTCAGCCTCTGGATTTTGGCGATAGCATTTCAGGATCGCATTTGCTTAAGTCGACTTAATGGTGGTTCTCGCTTATTGGATTGGAGATCTTTGGAGTTTGGCATCGAAGACATTATCTTTCCGCTGCAGTTGTCTAGTTTGCTTTATCTTATGCTGTTGTTTCTTTCCACTGCTATTTCTTGTATCTCTAATGTATATTGATATTCAGTTGTATCTGATATTGTATCAAATGTTGTATATCAATGATATATTCTTTTCTTCCGCTGTGTTGTTATACTTAATGTGTTATAAGCTCCGACGAATTGGATTTGGCATTTGGATCTGCGGCAATCGAATACGGGTAAAGTATTCGGTGCCAATCTTCGAAGGTCGGGTCAGGGTCGTTTCACCCAGTGTCGTCGACCACCGGAAATCCCTCAAAACCATTCTCTGGTTAACCCAGAATTTCACACCAAATCTCCAACTAAAAATCATGAATTTTGCTTTAAAAATCGTATTTCCCAAAGTCGATGCAAGTTATAAACATGAATCAGATAATTTCAACATTAGATTTATCATGTTATTTAGATTGCTGTTGTGTTATTCCCAAATTCTAGCATTTTTCAAATCTGTTTGGCTTGAATAAAAATTTAAACTTTAATTTATACTTAAACAAACATATTATGTTTGAAACTCAAATTCTAACAATGATCAGATAAGAAGATTTGAGTTTTTTAGTCTCTGTAGTTTTAAAACAGAGAAGAACAATTATACTATACATACACAGTGCATATACATTCATATACACACAGCTATTACCGATTATATACACATGCAGAACAATCGCCATCACAGAAATTTCTCAAGCCACAAATCATTTTCCTACTTAAGCTTTTTAGTTAAAATGTTTACTCACCTGAATAAAGCTTTGAACATAGAAGCTTTAATATATATTTTCCTGAGTATTTTAAAAATCCTGTTTTGTTTTATGATCTGAATCCTTGCTTGATTTTGAGTTGCCTGATTGAGATGCACTTACATCTTTCAATCTGATCTTGCTCATCCTTATTTTGATTGCTGTTTGAATTTTATTGAGAGGATTTTGCTTTTTGCTTCAGAATTTGTTTTCCAGCTTTTTTGATTTGGTTTCAGATTTTCCAGGCTGTGATCTGATCTTTAAA
Organism: Allium cepa; assembly: GCA_030765085.1. NCBI lineage: Eukaryota > Viridiplantae > Streptophyta > Magnoliopsida > Asparagales > Amaryllidaceae > Allium > Allium cepa. The sequence continues at coordinate 413,159,297 of CM060932.1, forward strand.
AATTTGTTTTTAATGTTTGATCTTTGATTTAGTTTTTAGATTTGAAAAGAATTTCGAATTCTTTTGTTTTTCTTTTTTTTTCTTTTCAAGTTTGAGAAAAAAGAAAATGGCCTGATCTCAAATTTTCATCTTATGCATGTTTTCAAAGACTTAATTCAAAAGAAAATACTTTCAATGCCACTTGTCCCATTTTATTACACTTGTATTTACATATAATAATCTCTTTACAGATGTCTTCAAAAATCAATTTTATGTTTATATCCTTGTATCAAATATTTTATAAATTTATTTTTAACCCTTTATGCAAATATATCTTCAACATATATCTTCTTATATATTTATATTTTGCATAAATAAAATTTTATCTCAATTATTTTTCACATTCAATCTTAATTTAGTTTTAGTACAAATATATTTCTATTTTCCATTTATACATTTCTTATTATTTATATTTGCATAACTTTTAAAAGAAAAGAATGATTTAGAAATCTTGATTACATTTTAACAAGTAATCACATTTATTTATATATGTGTATATATAAGAGAATTCAATCTTAAATATAAATCTTTTAAAAGTTATTACCTAAATTGTAACAACCCGGGGTTTTGTAATAATTAATTATCGTTGTTAAACGATTAATCTATTGGTTAATTGCTGTTTGGAGTTTTTAAAATCGGGTTGTGATTCTTTAAAAATTGATTGGAATTTTATTGGGTTGAAGTTCTTTTGATAAATGGTTAAGAATTAAGCGGGCTTTAAAATTGAATTTGTGGCCTAAGAATTAAGCGGGCTTTAAAATTGAATTTGTGGCCCACGTTTCTTTTTGTTTTTGAGCCATGTTGTATCAAAACGAAGCTGTTCCTCTTTCATTTGGATCGCTAACCCTAAAACATACGAAAAGCATAAAAATGGCGGCTGTTCCTTTTCGTTCTTCTTCGATCGGTAATTAGGGTTTATGGAAATTAGAGGCACCGACTCTTGTAGTTGATCGATCGCTCGTTGCTCACTTCGGCTGTCGAATTTGATTCATGCTCTTCAGAAACCAAGGTGAGTGATTTTTTCACTCACATTCTAATTCATTCATTAATTTCTGTATTTTGGCAGATCGATTTTGTTGATGTTGATGATTTTGGGTTCTCGACTTTGGCCATCCTTCGGCCACTCGACCTTGTTAAAACTTGTACCTTGATTTTCATTTGCTTTGTTGGCTTCGGCCTTGCTTTCTCTGATGAACTGCGATTATGTTGGTTTCGTAGCCACCACGGCTTGCTTCGCATCGACTTCGGTCACTTGTTTTTGTATATGTGATTCCCTGCCTTGTAGTATCTTCGGCCCTGAACATGATTTTTGCACTGTGATAGTTCATCTCGGCTGTGCTTGCTTATTCCTGTTTCTTTGAATTCTCTATGCTTTTGACTTGATGTCTTGATAGCATTTTGGTCATTGTTCGACTTGATATAGTCTGCACTGTTTTGTATTGCATGACTATATGCATCTTGCATTGCTTGATTTTGTGGTCTGGTATCATTTCATGTTACCTTGATTACATTATCTTCATATTTAAAAACTGTTGCATTAGAACTATTGAGGCAGTAGCATTCCTTTTGGTCCTATTGCACTGTGTATATTTTAGTTCGTGGGTTTTTGGTCTTTGTTGCTTGAGTTTGCTTAAGTATACGCAAGACAGTTGCATTTTTGTCTTTGCCTTGTTGCATTGGTTTTGGTTGCTGCAGTTGTGTTAAGTCAGAGACTTGACCTTTGCATTTTGTTATTGATTTGGCTATGCAGTCTCGACTTTGTCCCCTGTTGTATTAGGCTGTACCTGTTTTGAGCCTTCATGTGCATGCCGAGCCTTGAGCCTTTTCCATTGCTGTTTTCTGTTGGTTGATTTGAACTACGGTCGAGGCTTGATTTTGTGTCTTAACCATTTCATTTGAATATATACCTGTGTTGAATCCAGCTAATCGCTCGGATTTGACCTTGTGCTGAAAATTGTGACATTATTTTATTGCACCTGAGTTGAATCCAGTAATTCGGGTTTGACCTTGTGTTCATTTGTGAGCTTTCATTGTGCCTTCATGTGCACTTTGTTCATTGGATGGTTACTGGGTGGATACTGTGCTTGCTATTGCAGTTCCATCTGGTTCATTTTGATTTGAGTTGGTGCCATTTGTTTCTGGTTCATTGAGCTTTTGTGAAATTCATTACTGTAGTGGCGAGGCAGTGCACGCGTGCATGTACTGTAGCCAAACAGAAGTGACGTTTTAATTGATATTTCAACTGCTTGAATTGTTTTGTGTGTTCAATTCAATATTTGAAATTGTATTTTGATTTGGTTTAATTTGATGGTTTTGTTGTTATCTAATTATCTTTTTGATAATTAGATTATGAGTTTCTAATTATTTATTTAATAATTTGATTTTGTTTTTAATTGTCGTTTAGGCAATTCTGTCGTTTTCTAAATTATCTTCATTGATAACCCTTTTATTTACCTTCGTTGATAATTTGAATATGTTGGTTTTTTGTTTAACACTGTTACGTCTTATATTTACCATTATCCGATTTCCTTATTTAAGGATTGGATAGGTAAGATTATTTTGACCGTCGTCTAATTGTTATTTAATTATTATTGCTTCCATGCATTAATAACTGAGTTTGAATTAGACTGATTCGTGTATTATTTTCCTTTGAATTTAATACTCGGGTCAGACTGAGTTATTACAGGTTGTAGATATCTTGCTTTGGGTTGCTGCTTGAGCTATGAAGTCTCTTTTCATGTCTTTTGGAGTAGTCATCGTCATTTTATAGTAGTCAGTGTATTTGTATAGGAGGATATATATTCGTGTATATTATTCACGATAATGTACTTGTATATGTAACTTCCTGAGTCGACAGTTATAGTTGTATCATATGTATGGTATCAAATGTATTGTAACTGACCTCAGTTATATATATATATGAGACTTTTTATTTTCTGTGTTCCGCATTTAGCTGATCTGTGTTACTATTATATATATTGTCCTAAACTATTATGAACCATCGTAGTTCGTTTTATACTGGAATTGGGTATGTCGATGGGAGTAAATAAATAAGAGATGAAAAATAAAAATATGTACCACTCCTATCGAGGTAACCAATACTTGTGTAAGGCTTAACTACGGATGGCCGCTCCTATCCAGCCTTATTCTTCGTAATAACAGACAGTATTTCTTTTAATACTCTTTGTTATTGTGAGTACAGAGGTGGGGCGTTACATAAATTCTTAAAGTAAATCTTCCAAACGTAAATATATTTAAAAATTTAGAAAACAAACTGTCATTAACTTTTAAAGCTTTTAAATCCTATTTATCTTTAAATCCAATATTTATTTTTTAAATCCAATTTTGTTTATAAAATACTTATCCTTAAATTTCAAAATTTCAAACCAAAATTCTATTTATTCTGGATATTTTCTAATTAATTCACAAATGAATTCACAATTTAATTTCAAAAATTAATTTAATTATCAAATTATCTTGGCTAAAATTCAGGGATGTTACAATATTCCCGCCCATTAGAGCGGACGGGACCCGATTACATTTCTGTGTAAGAGTGGATGACTTTTTATATACGAATCCCACTTCGAAGCGTTTGATTTATATCTTATGATTATACAAGGTTTGTGATGTAGGGGAAAACATGTTGGAGGGATCTAATAGGATTCTTCGCTATTGTTGAATTGTTTCAATACTATATTTTTATATGGATTATTGAAATATATACCTAATTGTGGACATTATGGTCATAACATCGTTATATGTTTGAAAATAAAACACGGTAATGATAGAAAATCAATATCGGTATTGGTTAAGTGTTAGGTGACTATTGGCCTCAAGTTAGTGTTTTAAAAATACTATAAATTACCATTTAAGTCGAAACTGGTTTTTCAGACAAGAAACAATTTTTAAATTTTGAATTTTGGTTTCAGAAATATTTGATTTAATGATTATTTAATTAAATATATTAGTATTGTTTTAAGTTAATTAAATGTATTAATATTGTTTTTGAGTTATTTAATTATTAAAATATTAACTAAAGTTAAACAATTATAATAATATTAATTTAAGGTTATTTAATTATATTAACATTATTTTTAAGTTATTCAATTATTTTACTATTGTTAAAAAGTTATATGTTTATAGTTAATATATTTTAAGAAATTATAAAAAGGTTGACAAATTGAAAAGTTAAGTATTTCAAGAATAATTATGGTTTGAAATTAATAATATGGGTTATTAATAAGGTTTTGCAAATAAATCATTATTATTCATAAAAATGGTGAAAATTAATTATTATTATTTCTTAAATAATATTTTGAAATTATTAATTATTATTTAAGAAGTTCTACAACTAAAAATTTTCATTTATTTGTAATGTTTATTATTTATCATTATTATAATATATAATGATATTTTGAAGTACAAGGATTTTTAAAAACTATTTATCAATGTTTTTCCAAGACCCATGAATGGAGTTGAAAGTCTGGGATTTTATAGAGGAGTTTATAAAATGGTTTGGAGACACAAGAAAGATTGTTTACAAGGTAAAGAATTTTCTAAATGGTTAGATACTTATATAACAAATTTTAGAAATGGACTTATATATGTATAAAAGAAATTTTACAAATGGTTCCAAAAGTTTTATAAAATGGTTTATAAATTGCTTTAGAGAATTAGAAGGAGTTTATGGATGATTTTTGAATCGAATAAAAATGGAATCTTTCTCGGTGTATAAATATATTTATACCATTGAGATAAGTATATAGATATTTTCTAAGTATTGAAAATACAAGAATTGGTGGATATATCTTTGTAAAAGTAATCTTATACAAAAATATTGAAAACAATTTTTATTAATGAAAGATTTATAAAAGGAGGCCGATGATTACTTATACACTTAACCAATGTTGGTTTTCCATATGAAATAAACCCTTGATTGAATGTGTTATTTAATAGTTAAATAACCGACTATATAAATTGGACCCAAATATAACTTTTGAAATATCTAGGAGAAACACGTAAGTTATATGTCACAGTCATCTCTAGTGATGTTGTATTATGCGTATAAATCTCATTTCATTCTCCTAGGACAATGATAAGGAAATCCATCCACTAATGGTTAGAAGATTGTAAAACCCGCATATTTGTCGATTGTATATTTAAATATTTCATCGTTCGTCGGATTTTAGTCCGAAAACCTACTTTTTGCAAACAGTCGAATTAGGACTCGAGACCACTTCCATTGAGTTCAAAATGCCGTTTGCGACCTTTTTGAGTATAAGCTTCGATATGTTTGGAGATAGTTGATTTTTGCAACTTTTTCCCACTTATGACTTTGGTTTGGACTGCACCCTTATTAGCTCAGCCCAAACCCCCCTTCTCTTCATAATTTCTCCTCTTTGCTTAAACACTCAAGCTTTAGCAACAATGGTGGAAGAGATTGGAAATGGAAATTCCTAAGCCCTAACTTGCTTTGCAAATCCAACTTCTAGCTCCAAATTCAAGAGAACCTATTGGTAAGCATCTCCTTCATCTTCCCCAACTCATTCTCTCTTTGATTTCAGAAAATTCCTAAACCTAATTTAGGAAATATTTTACTTATAAGCTTAGATTCAAGCTTCTAGTGTTGAGATTGAAGAGGGATTGATCTTAGCTTGTTCTTAAAGCTTATCCTTCATTGATTTGGGTTCAAAGGTGAGATTTTTATCTCACATCTTTGTCTATAATTATCTTCGATTGTTAGGTATGAATTCCTAACGTTTATTCATGTGCAATTGATTTTGGTTTGGATTGATTTGGTGTATATTCCAATTTTTGGTGTTTTGGTCCAATTTATGAAAATCCTGTTATGGATATTTGGACATTGATATTTGAGGCGTATCGAAGAGCCGTTTAGGATGGGTTGTCGTTCGACGTAATTCCTTAGTCATCGTCATTTTCTCGTTCGATCGTTTTCGATATTCGTTTGGCCATTTTTGGCCTAGGTTCAGGGAATGCCCTGAACCATTCATTCTCTGAAACGTAGTATTCAGACGTCCGAATATTGTTCTCGGAAGATTTCTATTCGCAGATTCAGACGTCTGAATATATGGTTTCAGACGTCTGAATTGGTTCATTTGGAACCAGAAAGGAAATAGGCTAAAAAGTGCCTATTTCAGACGTCTGAAACACTTGATTCAGACGTCTGAATTGTGTTCTGGAAATCCTTATATTTCCAGAATCAGACGTCTGAACCACTTGTTTCAGACGTCTGAAATTGCACTGTTTTGCCTATTTGCCTATTCGCTTGAGAATACCAATTTAAATCGATTCGTGATGATCCTATTTGTTGTTATCATTTATTATGCCTTTGATGACTCCTATTTAGGGATTTTTGAATATCCATTTCGATGGATTCTTTATCGGTTTCTTTGGATTTTATTCACGTCTTCGAATGTGAATTTTAGTGATTGATTGTTCTTACAATCTTTTTTTGTGACTTGTCACTTTGAAAATATAAAGGTTTTCTATACTAGTAGTAAATATCAAAACTCTTTCCTCAAATAATTTTAATACTATTTTAATTACAAAGCTCGTTTCTAAAACCGTTTTCCAATCTATTAGTATATACAAACCTTCACCTCACTCGTATGAGAAATCTAATTAAACGACCTAGTAAAACGAGTGGTATGAAACGCTTGCGTTTACTTCGTCGGTTAATTCTTGGACTTGTTCGATTGAATCTCTTGTGACAATTTTCTAGTGGAAATCTACAGTTTGTTCGTAAATATTTAAGTTAAGCAAGTGGTTATGGGACATGAAGCTAAACTCATATATTTATTAGCTTAGTGTAATTGACACTTCTCGTTGATCATGACGATCATCTTTGTGATTTAGACTAGCAATGTGCGATGTCTCTTTGTCTACGAGGGAGACTAAACCCCGTTTTGTGGAGTTTCGACTCAATTTGGTGGGGTAGCAAGCCATGGTCTTCGGGCCATTTGTGGAGCTTCGGCTCAATTTGTGATGGTTAGCAACCATGGAATTTAGCGTTCCGTTTGTGATACACGTGTTGGTGGGCTTTATGCTCCCGTTTGTGATAGGCCTCCCCCCTTTGTGATTTCTGGATTTCTTGAGATGATTTCTAGAATTTGTGCTTCACCAATTTTCGTGATTTCTATTGATAAGCCTTATCGATATTTGTGCATTGGTGAATTTGTGCGTCATTGACTTTTGTGATTTCTGGATTTCGCGTATTGAATTCTGGAATTTGTGTGTCGTTGACTTTTGTGATTGACATTGATATTATCGTCAATATTTATGGTTTGGTGAACGAAATAAGGAGTATGACGTTTCTTTGATTCTTGTGTAGATTTGGTGACATTGATTAATCTCTTGATGATTTTCAACTAATTATATATATCACAGCTTGGCATTGTGATTATTATGTGTTTAGTCATATCTCTTATTCTATATCGTTTCATCTGATATTTATAGCTAGACTGATCCGTTTATTATTTTCTTATTAAATAATACTCGGGTCAGACCGAGATGTTACAGGTGCTTCTGCTTGACTTCTCCCTTGGGATTCATTACTCTGACTTTTGGAAAACTACTTAGATTAGTAGTTTATTTTGTTGTACACACTTGAGATATAGACTCATAGTTGTATTCTTTCGTATAGCACGTGTTGCTATTCTATTGTATTATTGTGGATCTTTTTGACCACTACTCTGACATACACTTCCATGTGTTAATTATGTATTCATATCTTCTTCCGCCTTTGTGATATGAATTATCTGTGACTGATTTATGTTATGTTTATTTCTGTATTTGTTTCCGAAGATATTATAGCCACTGTGTAGTATCTTTGAGTTTGTGTCGGTATATCGGATTTCCCTCTTGATAAAGAAATGCATGTTACACTATCCGACATATCGATGCTCGCACAAAGCAATTACACGGATGGTCGCTCCTCAACAGCCTTATTCTCCGTGCTAGTCGACAGCATTCTCCGTAGTGTTCTTGGCTAGCGTGGGTATAGAGGTGGGGCGTCACAGCTTGGTATCAGAGCCAAACTTCGGAACAATATGGAATATTATAACAAGGATCATCGTCCTAAGTCCATCTTAGGAGTCGTGCTTTAGGATTTTATTCGGGTCTTCGTACCGTCCTATCCTATTTTCTTGTATGATTCCTTGTTTTATCTATCAAGATTGCTTGATATTTATTTTGAGAATAACTTTTCCCCTTCTATCTTTCTTAAAGAAGAGAAATGGTTAGACCAGGCCGTCCCAGTGCCGGTCAATCTAGTGCTACTCCCCAGGATGGAGTATTTATGTCTGCCCAGCAACTTCTTGATCTAGTAAAGAACGCTCAGGCAGCCGGTCCCAATCCAGAGCCTACTCATCCTAGATCCGGTTTTGCATGCTTGTGCAGAGACTATACCGATTTGGGTGGAAGGCCATCCAAAGGATCCGAGAGTGTTATAGAAATTCAAGCTTGGCTCAAATCATGCGATCGTATCTTTTCTCGCATGAACCTTATTGACCTTCATCGAATCCAAGTAGCTTCTAGCATGCTCCAAGAAAGAGCATTATATTGGTATGAGCTTTTAATTTCTGAAATCGTTGAAGTGGATCTCACTTGGGAGCAATTCCGGGAAAGGTTCGAATTGAAATTTGTGCCGGAGGCCGAAAAAGTATCTTTGGCCCGGCGTTTTATTGACCTTGTTCAAGGTGAATCTTCTGTGACAGACTATGTCGCATCTTTCGAATCTCTGTCCAAATACGGTGTTGAGTACATTAATACCCCATTGAAGAAAAATCAGAGATTTGTTTATGGCTTGAATAAGAATCTCAAGAAGCCATTACTTCTGAAACTTGAGGTTTCATTTGATCAGCTTATTGATATCGCTCTTCGTCTTGAAGAGGCCGATAATGAAGGTGATGTTGAAGTTGTGCGTGCCCAACAGAACTTCGACAATAACTTGAAGAGGCCTATCAAATTCAAAGGCCTCGATTCTAATAAGAAAGGGAAGCAACAAACTCCGGTAGCAAAGTCTCCTATCTCTAGTCGTGGACGATGCTACAATTGTGGTTCCACGGACCACTATGCAAAGGAGTGCCCGAAACCTCTCTTTTGCCGTTATTGCAAAAGTTTGGGTCATCTTATATCTTCGTGTCCTAAGCTTCCAAGCAAGAGAGAAGGAAAGCTGCAAGTTCCTAGCAACTCTTCTCTTGGTCAAGGTATTTTTCACTCAATCCTTGATGGCATTGTTTTATTTCTTGATCTTCTTATTTGAGTTCTTTTTGATATGGGTTCCATCTCACTATTTTATATCAAAAGAACTTGTTGATTCTTTTTCTTTGAAAATATTTTGGACTTGTCGACTTCTTTGAGGATTGTGAATCCGGATTAGTGGATCCGCAACACTCAATTTGCTTTTTATTGATGTCGAAATTATTTTATGTGATTTTTCTTTCCGAGCCGATTTTTACTTAGGCTTCGGAATTGATTTTTGTAAGGATTGGCTTAATTGTTGTGAAGCCCATATCCTATTTTTCGTATGGACTATTCATCTTCGACATTTTCTATCTGTTAAGCAGATTTCTATTTTTCTTGAGATTCCGATTTCAAATTTTTGAAGGCATCATTTTATTCCTTAAGTCCGCTTATAAGGAAAGTGTTATTTCTCTCATTCATGTAGTTTGAGAAATTTTTCGGTATTTTTGAGCTTGTCTTAGGATTATCACCTAAGAAATCTTTTGTATGGTGTTAAGGTCTTTCTAGTTCGACCTTGCCACCGATTTTCATTTGGCTACGAGTCGCGTGAGTTAGCATTCCACTTACGCACTCCGCACTCGTTATGATTCTTATGAATGACTTATTTTGTCATTCAATTTGTCCAGCTTATTTCATCCATTTTATATATCAAATATTCTATGAATATTTCGATGAGACCATTCTTGTATTTATTGATTTTGGATGAAAATAGTAATTTAAAATTTTAAAAATCTTTTTCATAAGATTTATTTATAAGTACAATTTGATTTTTGTTCTTAAAATGAACAAAGAATATTCTTAAAAGTTTTTAGAAACATGTTTATCATATAGAAGATGATTTTGTGATTGTATTGCCCGTTGAGTGTTTTAAGAATTCTGGTCGATGCGCTTGATCAACGTTATCGATAAGAATCTCCTAAACGCTTTGATGAGACAGTCAGACACGATGTATTGACTTGTAAAAATGTAATTTTGAAAGTTTTAACTTTTCGGGAAAGAGGATTATTTAAAAGAACTCTTCCTTTCGATACTCTTATTCTTGTGATTCCTGAACGGGAACCAAGACTTTGTTATTTCTACCGATACTAGTCGTATTGGTTTGGATGCCATTCTCTTGCAAATGGGAACGTGTTGTCACTTGTGCTTCTAAATCATTATAGCTTATCGAGACTAGATATGTCACTCATAATATAGTGCTCGCGGCTATTGTTTTTACTTTTGGAATTTGGCATCATCATATTTGGACGAGAAATTTGTTCTCTGCCTCGATCATAAATCTTTGGAATATTTATTTTCTCATAAGGAACTTCATGTCGACTCGAGTGCCTAACATCTTATGATCTTGATATTCTTTTATTCCCAAAAGGGGAAATCGTGTTGCCAATGCGTTTAGTCGTAAGCAACAAGTGGATGATTCTTTGGTGATGTCTGAATGGGATTATCTTTTTATTAAGTTCATCAGACGTTTTGATGTACTTCGTTTTATTGAGTTTCATCTCATTTCTTTTATGGACTAGCGTCTGATGTTCTTTTATGATGTTTGGATTCATTGGATGTACCGTTTGTACTACATCAATGTCTTTGCTTTTGGATTCATTGGATGTACCGTTTGTACTACATCAATGTTTTTGCTATTTGATTCATTGGATGTACCATTTGTACTACATCAATGTCTTTGCTATTCGATTCATTGGATGTACCGTTTGTACTACATCAATGTCTTTGCTTTTGGATTCATTGGATGTACCGTTTGTACTACATCAATGTTTTTGCTATTTGATTCATTGGATGTACCGTTTATACTACATCAATGTCTTTGCTATTCGATTCATTGGATGTACCGTTTGTACTACATCAATGTCTTTGCTTTTGGATTCATTGGATGTACCGTTTGTACTACATCAATGTTTTTGCTATTTGATTCATTGGATGTACCGTTTATACTACATCAATGTCTTTGCTATTCGATTCATTGGATGTACCGTTTGTACTACATCAATGTCTTTGCTTTTGGATTCATTGGATGTACCGTTTGTACTACATCAATGTTTTTGCTATTTGATTCATTGGATGTACCGTTTGTACTACATCAATATTTTTGCTATTAGATTCATTGGATGTACCGTCTGTACTACATCAAGGTCTTTGCTTTGGTTCATTGGGCGTACCGTTTTTGTACTACGCTGATGTCCCAAATTATTTGAGTTTCTAGTTTCTCGGGCGTACCGTTTTTGTACTACGCCGTTGCACTGGCTCAATTTTCTTCTATTCTTGACGTTCCCCACGTCTTTTATCTACGGAAATGCCTTAGGGATTTCGGTTTTCATTCTTGAGCCCGGTGATATTGTGGAAATTGAAGTTTCACCAGATTTGATTTTTGAGAAACATCCTATTCGAATTATTGCTTCGGAGCTCAAACGACTTCGAAATAAAGATGTTCTTCTTGTGAGAGTTCAATGGTTCTCAAATCCTAGGGATTACTCTTGGGAATCTTGAGAATTCATTGAGCGATCCCGTTCTTGCTAACTCTTTCGTGCTCTTTATGGTGAACTTCTTATTTCAATTTTCTTTTGTGTTGATATGCTTCCATGGTTGTTACTTCTTATTTCTTTCTTAAGTATTGCGAGGACGCAATTTCTTTAAGGAGGGGAGTCTGTAACAACCCGCATATTTGTCGATTGTATATTTAAATATTTCATCGTTCGTCGGATTTTAGTCCGAAAACCTACTTTTTGCAAACAGTCGAATTAGGACTCGAGACCACTTCCATTGAGTTCAAAATGCCGTTTGCGACCTTTTTGAGTATAAGCTTCGATATGTTTGGAGATATTTGATTTTTTCTACTTTTTCCCGCTTATGACTTTGGTTTGGACTGCACCCTTATTAGCTCAGCTCAAACCCCCCTTCTCTTCATAATTTCTCCTCTTTGCTTAAACACTCAAGCTTTAGCAACAATGGTGGAAGAGATTGGAAATGGAAATTCCTAAGCCCTAACTTGCTTTGCAAATCCAACTTCTAGCTCCAAATTCAAGAGAACCTATTGGTAAGCATCTCCTTCATCTTCCCCAACTCATTCTCTCTTTGATTTCAGAAAATTCCTAAACCTAATTTAGGAAATATTTTACTTATAAGCTAAGATTCAAGCTTCTAGTGTTGAGATTGAAGAGGGATTGATCTTAGCTTGTTCTTAAAGCTTCTCCTTCATTGATTTGGGTTCAAAGGTGAGATTTTTATCTCACATCTTTGTCTATAATTATCTTCGATTGTTAGGTATGAATTCCTAACGTTTATTCGTGTGCAATTGATTTTGGTTTGGATTGATTTGGTGTATATTCCAATTTTTGGTGTTTTGGTCCAATTTATGAAAATCCTATTATGGATATTTGGACATTGATATTTGAGGCGTATCGAAGAGCCGTTTAGGCTGTCGTTCGACGTAATTCCTTAGTCATCGTCATTTGCTCGTTCGATCGTTTTCGATATTCGTTTGGCCATTTTTGGCCTAGGTTCAGGGAATGCCCTGAACCATTCATTCAGACGTCTGAAACGTAGTATTCAGACGTCTGAATATTGTTCTGGGAAGATTTCTATTCCCAGATTCAGACGTCTGAATATATGGTTTCAGACGTCTGAATTGGTTCATTTGGAACCAGAAAGGAAATAGGCTAAAAAGTGCCTATTTCAGACGTCTGAAACACTTGATTCAGACGTCTGAATTGTGTTCTGGAAATCTTTATATTTCTAGAATCAGACGTCTGAACCACTTGTTTCAGACGTCTGAAATTGCAGTATTTTGCCTATTTGCCTATTCGCTTGAGAATTCCAATTTAAATCGATTCGTGATGATCCTATTTGTTGTTATCATTTATTATGCCTTTGATGACTCCTATTTAGGGATTTTTGAATATCCATTTCGATGGATTCTTTATCGGTTTCTTTGGATTTTATTCACGTCTTCGAATGTGAATTTTAGTGATTGATTGTTCTTACAATCTTTTTTTGTGACTTGTCACTTTGAAAATATAAAGGTTTTCTATACTAGTAGTAAATATCAAAACTCTTTCCTCAAATGATTTTAATACTATTTTAATTACAAAGCTCGTTTCTAAAACCATTTTCCAATCTATTAGTATATACAAACCTTCACCTCACTCGTATGAGAAATCTAATTAAACGACCTAGTAAAACGAGTGGTATGAAATGCTTGCGTTTACTTCGTCGGTTAATTCTTGGACTTGTTCGATTGAATCTCTTGTGACAATTTTCTAGTGGAAATCTACAGTTTGTTCGTAAATATTTAAGTTAAGCAACTGGTTATGGGACATGAAGCTAAACTCATATATTTATTAGCTTAGTGTAATTGACACTTCTCGTTGATCATGACGATCATCTTTGTGATTTAGACTAGCAATGTGCGATGTCTCTTTGTCTACGAGGGAGACTAAACCCCGTTTTGTGGAGTTTCGACTCAATTTGGTGGGGTAGCAACCCATGGTCTTCGGGCCGTTTGTGGAGCTTCGGCTCAATTTGTGATGGTTAGCAACCATGGAATTAGCGTTCCGTTTGTGATACACGTGTTGGTGGGCTTTATGCTCCCGTTTGTGATAGGCCTCCCCCCTTTGTGATTTCTGGATTTCTTGAGATGATTTCTAGAATTTGTGCTTCACCAATTTTCGTGATTTCTATTGATAAGCCTTATCGATATTTGTGCATTGGTGAATTTGTGCGTCATTGACTTTTGTGATTTCTGGATTTCGCGTATTGAATTCTGGAATTTGTGTGTCGTTGACTTTTGTGATTGACATTGATATTCTCGTCAATATTTATGGTTTGGTGAACGAAATAAGGAGTATGACGTTTCTTTGATTCTTGTGTAGATTTGGTGACATTGATTAATCTCTTGATGATTTTCAACTAATTATATATATCACAGCTTGGCATTGTGATTATTATGTGTTTCGTCATATCTCTTATTCTATATCGTTTCATCTGATATTAATAGCTAGACTGATCCGTTTATTATTTTCTTATTAAATAATACTCGGGTCAGACCGAGATGTTACAGGTGCTTCTGCTTGACTTCTCCCCTGGGATTCATTACTCTGACTTTTGGCAAACTACTTAGATTAGTAGTTTATTTTGTTGTACACACTTGAGATATAGACTCATAGTTGTATTCTTTCGTATAGCACGTGTTGCTATTCTATTGTATTATTGTGGATCTTTTTGACCACTACTCTGACATACACTTCCATGTGTTAATTATGTATTCATATCTTCTTCCGCCTTTGTGATATGAATTATCTGTGACTGATTTATGTTATGTTTATTTCTGTATTTGTTTCCGAAGATATTATAGCCACTGTGTAGTAGCTTTGAGTTTGTGTCGGTATGTCGGATTTCCCTCTTGATAAAGAAATGCATGTTACACTATCCGACATATCGATGCTCGCACAAAGCAATTACACGGATGGTCGCTCCTCAACAGCCTTATTCTCCGTGCTAGTCGACAGCATTCTCCGTAGTGTTCTTGGCTAGCGTGGGTATAGAGGTGGGGCGTCACAAAGATGATCTCCGATCTTATCTTTGACTATTTATTTCCTAAAGAACTGGGGTTGAGTTTATCGGGAATTATTGAAAGTTGTTACGAATAGACCGGGATTGGGTATGTTATCTGAAAACTGCTTCGATTCAATGAATGCGCTTCGAAATGAAGACATCTTGAAGATGATGGAATTGGAGACGAAACTCTCAAGTCTTTCGTTCAATCCCAGAATGAACTTGTATGGATGAATGCTGATATTGCATTGTTACTTGGAGGGCAATGTTAGCATTCCAAATGGAAAGTGCTATTAGAAGATAAAACGTAGCCTCAGACCTCAAACAACTGGGAAATGACAAAATCGGGCATGCAGTAGGGCCAAGTGGGTAGCTCCCAAGTAGGGTATGGTCATTCAAAATCTAGATCGGTTATTATCTTTCATTGAATGCTTCGGGGCTCATTAACGGAAGGGTGATCGTATTCGGTATTACTAGTCAAGTGGTAGGCCAGTTCTGTATGGATGGGTTACAAGATGTTCTTGTCAGACCCCGATGCATTTATCTAAAGATGAGCCTTCGGAAGGTAGTTCCTTACCTTGTCATAATATGGAATCCAATGTCCAATGCGTGCCTTTGGTTTTGATTGTAGAACCTAGTATGCTAAAATTTAATAATGTAATAATTTCGACTAAGTTTAATGAGTATTTTTATCTAGATACTAGTATAATATCAGGGGATTTCGTATGAAATGTTTTGGTTATCATAAGGTAAAAACCCATCCATGTTTATGCGAGGCATGGTCTTACGAGATACTTTTGATTTAAAGATTTTTATAACTTAAAAATCAAGTTGGATGTGTTTTCTCATGTTGGTTTTCTAGACTAACTCGGGTGTTATTTTATTATAATGCTCGAGTCAGATCGAGCATATTACAAATTAGTTTGGATGCTTAAAGCTTCAAAAGACGAGTTGGTGGCCCAAAGACGTATTCACGTAGATGGTTATTTTCCACTGTATTCATTATTGTGTTATCAGCAATTGTGAGGACATGTTATTATAATTGTCTAGGCCGAAATAGGTTAGTATACTCTGATTGGTGTTTGTATATATACATATTATAGTTTTACTTTTCTTGTAAAGATTTGGGGTATATTATAAATTATTCATTCCACTATAAGATTCTATGTTGTTTAGTCTTCTTCCCATCTTCTTCCTTCTTCCTTTTTCCTTAACAATTGGGTTTTCTGGCATTCGATTGCTCAGCATGTGACACAGTGAACGTATTAGTGTCGGTTTTTTAAGGGTTGAAAAACCCCGGTCGTTACACACCTATGACGACCCGGGTTCAAGCGCTCGAAAATCGACATCCAATACATCACCCGTATTCGAATGCTAGAGATTCAAACGTTGAAATCTGATTCGCTGTAGCTTATAACACATTAGGTGAAAACAATGCAGTAGAAACAGAAAGAAGAATTTTGTTGATACACTAAATGGATACAACTCGAATACAACAAGCTGCAGAGCCAAAATAGATACAATAGCAGAAAGATATAGCAACGGAAAACAACAGCAACAGCAGTGTAAAGATAATATCTTCATGATCTTCAAGAGAGAGAGAGATAAAAAAGATAAAATCCAGCGGACTGCATCTCCATTGCCAAAGCTCCAAACCAAAAGCTCGAATCACAATCATGCTGCAATATAGCGAATGCGATCCCTAAATCCACAGACTTTAAAGACTTCCAAATGCTACCAAACCAAAGATTGAAGGCTACTGAATCTACATCTACTAGCTGACTATCTGTTAACCTGACTCTAGGCTGCCATTGTGGAAATTTATGGGCATCCATAGTTTAGAAAGGGAACAATAAACTCCAGGTCAGTTATGGGACTGGTGTGAGCAAACAAATACAGCTATTTGTACAAAAACGAACAAAAAGAATAAAAACAAATCCGCTACGCTTTTTGGAAAATGAAACTATCGTAAGGCCTCCCCCCCCCCACACACACACAATGCAATCGCACACTTAGGGGAGATTTCTCCTTATGATAGTCAAACATGCTTGATACGCAAAAATCCTTTTGATATTATTATTAGTGCATAGTGTGGAAAACATTTTGAAAGTATAGTATTAATCTTAGCCAGCATAGGTACCATTATATTATGTCTGCTATAGCTACCACCTGAGGTGGCAGGTTCTACAACTGAAATCGTAAAGGGCTCGTATTGAGTGATTGGATTTCCAACAAATGGACAAGGCTAAGGAAATTCCTTTTTGAATTGGTATGCCTCTGGAGGGATGCCCCGAGAACCTAGCCGGATCTCTGCCAACACAAGGCCAGGTTACCTCTGTAACTAGGTAACTAACTGTCATGGATATGTCTTCCCTCGATCGTCTTCGACCTTTATCCCGGGATTCACCAACAAATTCCAACAACCACATAAGTTAAATATCTGGGCTCCGTACCATGATACCACTTTTTATTCAGAAGGAAGTGCACATACCCTAAGGGGCGCGAACGCGTAACCTTGCTACATCCTTCCTGTTTCGACCATTTCCTGGGTGTGAGGTTCGATGAAGTCTCGTCCCACAATGCTACGCTTTTCACAAAAGCCATGCTTCGATCAACCAATGATTAGCACTTAGCATGCCACATTACCAAATTAGGAATATATCACTAGTAACCATCAACTACATAACCTCTGAGCTCGTACGTCTCAGAGAAAAAAGTTAAGCTAAGAGAATAAATTCTCCGCCACCAAACAGAAATGTAATTGATAGAAACCATCTTTATATCTCAAAGTGTAATGTCAGACATACATCCATACAAGTCCATTCTAGGTCTGAATGGAGCCGAAGGAATTTTCTCCAATTAAGGAAAGAACCCTTGCAAATCCAGATATCCTCTAATCATGTCCGGACTCCCCACCACTTAGTGTAATCTCTATACTGGAGCAACTCAGTGCAGAGACAATCAACAAGTCATTCTTTCATTTTAAAAAACACCCGGTCTTCAACAACGTCTTCAAATGCAATCCAATTCGTCGTATCATTAATTCAGAATGGGTTTTATGACATAAAGTCCTCTCCCGGCTTAACTGAGTAATGAACGATTGTTTTTAAAAATATATGGATACATTAGGATCTTAGTTAAGTCACAACTTATTTCAAAAAACCTTTCTTTCGAATGGTTTAAACAAATTTCCATTTTTAAATCCTTTAAACAAAAGATCCATCTTTAAGATCCTCTTCAATTTGAAAACAAGGTTCACCAATCTTTAACAAAGATTCATTCATAGCTTTCAAAACAATTTCCATTCCCACAACTCGAAATCCTTTCAACAAAACTGGAAATTCTATCTTTATATGAAAGATGTTATCATTTGAAAATAAAGGTTTTTGTTTCAAGAAAATCCGATTAAATTTTCTTAAGTTATAGCCCTTTAAAGTATAAATTGGAAAATCAGCGAACTGCCGTATCCTCGGCAAGTTCTATTCGGAGTTAAATTTAATTTTCCAAAATAATTTTTAATTTCAAAGCTTCCTTTTCAAAAAAAAATCATATTTAACCCAATTTCACTTCCAAACCATTTTGGATTCAAAATTCAACTTTTAAATAAAATAAAATTCAAATACCCATGATTTAACCAATTTCCCGTGAAACCCATATTTGTGTGTGTGTTGTGTAGGGGTTTTGCATATGACAATAAAAAACCGTCATAAATCCAAGCATAATCAATATCAATAAGCGGTATAATCCTATAACACTTATTTTCCATTCATAGATAACATGTAAATTCATCACAGATAAATAGATTACATCATCACAGTTCAATCTAAAGAAATTCATATCACAGAGCATCACATATCAAAGATATCAAACAATTCAAGGCATTCAATATAATCCAATCATCCATGGGCAAGATTAATTGGTTATTCAATTCCCAATTAATTTAATTTTAATCACCAAATAAATTTAATCAATTACCCCTAAATCCTACTTAATTAACATTAATTACAAACCACTAATTGATGAGATTAGTTAATCATCCTTAATTACTCATCTTAATTAATTATCCTTAATTAATTAATTATCCCTTAATTAATCACATAAATTAGTTAACCTTTAATTAAATTAATTAACCCTTAATCATAAATTAATTGATCTTTTATTAATTAATTAACCTTTAAATAAATTAATTATCCTTTAATTATTAAATAATTAACCTTTAATTAATCACATTAAGTAATTATCCATTAATTAATCACCTTGATTAATGACATTAAGTAATTAACTATCCTTTAATTACTTCCATTAAGTAATTATCCCTTAATTACTTTCATAAATTAATTAACCTTTAATTAATTACTTACATTAATAAACGGTACTATAATTAATTACATTAATTAATGATCCTTAATTAATTACATTAACAAATTAATCAATTAATTACTTACATTAAGTAATAATCTTTTAAATCAATTGATTAATTAACCTTTAATCACTTACATTAATTAAGTATCCTTTAATTAATCACATTAATTAAAGATAATCCATTTACTTACTTAATAACTTAATTGTCATTTAAATCTTATCTAATAAACCTTGAAAATTTATTATCATTGACATATAAATTAACTTAAAACCTTAAGTTAATTAATAATTAAAATCACTTACTTTTTTAATCAATCTACAACATTAAATTTATTTAAAATAAAATTTAAAATAGAGGTTATATAAAAACGCTTTAAACTTAATTAATTTAAAATAATTTATTTTAAAACCCCTGACTAAACCAAAACTTAAATAAAAAAATATTGCTTAAAAGAATTGGTTTAAGAAAATTGTTGAAATTTGATTTCTTTGATTTTTAAAAACTTTGTTTATACTATACACTAACCCGAGTCTACTCGAGTCCAGACCCGAGCCAAACGCTAGATTTCCTAAGTCCAACCCATATTTCCCCTGAGTCAGTCCTTCCTTCTTTTCCTTTTTCTATTTAACTTTGTTTAATTTAAAAACTGTTATAACCCACATGAACACCCCGAAACAACACTTGCGCCAAAACCCATTCTTCCTAATACCATCCCCGAGGTACATCTTTCTTCTCAAAACCCAAACCTACTGACATGCTACTGACACCTGTACACATGCATAGGTGATCGGAGCGGTCGATGTTGCCATTGCCAGCACATAGTCTTCGATCGCTTCTCTCAATTTCCGACCACCAAAACCCTCAAACGATGACAAACTCGAAATCCAACAACATTGAACTCCACTGACCAGAACAGATCATCCAAGAACTACCCCGTGCCACCGCCTCAAGTCATCTGAGACTTTGCCACTCCGACCAAAGATACACCGAAAACCAAAGCACCGATTCTACCTCCTGCGATCAACTCCGATGCCTCGACGTTGACGAACCAACCTTGAATTCAATAGCAACCCAAACTGGACCTAAAACCCTATAATGTTGCCGACCAACCACCACGGCGAACTATAAATCCCACCACCATTTTTCCTTAGATCCCTAACTTACAAGCATGCTCCAGCCTCAACCCCGAGGCCCCCGAACTTTGGACCACCCGAAATCGATAAAAAACCTATTTCCGTTCTCTTTAAATTTCTCCTAAAATACTAGCTTAAGAATCCAGATTTTGTTTTTAAAATTCATGGGTTTTGAAATCGAGTTAGGTTATGTAAGTGAAATTTGAAAACGTGATACTCAAATTTGAAAGTTTTAAAACCTTTACTGTATATCTTCTTTCTTGATAAAATTACCTTCATATTTTACTTAAAAATATTTTTAAAACTAATATCTTATTAATTTAAATACTTTTTGTTTAAATATCAAAGCCTATAAGTGGATAAGTGAAGAGCTTTTGATTTTTGAATTTGTTTCAAACCCTGTAAAAACAAAAATAGGGGTATATATATATATATATACAAACATGTACACTCAAACATTTGTGTGTTTATACACAAGCATGATTTACATCCACACAGACATTTCATAGCATTATTCTCATCAATCATCCCAAGCATAAGTAAATAAAGAGAGATTAGTTTTTAGCAGTGAAGTTTACTCATAGGTTTTTGAGAAAAAGGAAAGCTTTTGATCTGGAACTGGATTTTGATTAAAAACTGGAAACCTGGTTGATCTTTTACTTTGAAAACTGAAGATTGCTTGATGTTCTTTGATTTGAAACTGATCTAAAACTTGATATCTAATTTGATTTGCTTTAGGTTGAAGATTTGTTGTTAGCTTTTGAGTTGATATGAATTCGAACTTGCTTTGAATTTTGATCTTGCTTGTTTCATGTTTTTGGATTGAAAGAGTTGCTTGTTTTATATTTTTTGGTTTTGCTTTGCTCAGGTTTGATTTTGTTTTCTGGTTTTTCTTTTAAGTTTGATTTTTCTTTCTTTCTTGGTTTAAGTTTTCCAGGTTTTAACTTGAATTGAATATAACAAAGAAAAATGAGAAGAGTAGGATAGAAAGTTATATATAATCTTGTTTTCATTATTTTATTATTTTTTTAAAAATAAATGACACTTGTTATTTTTCATGCTTACTTAGGTTATACTTGTTCATGCATGTTAAAATCTTTTTTACACTTGTTAATTTCATGTTTAAAATACTTACACATGTCTTTGCATGTTAGTTAATGTTTTTAATATGTTTATATGATTTTATATTATAATTTCCGTTTATTTTAAATATATATGTGTGTGTGTGTGTGTGTTTTATATTTTTATTAATTCATTTTCTATTTTTAATTAATGCATTTCATTTAACATTAACATATGGTATATATATACACAAACTATATTTAATTTATGTAAAAAATTCAAAAGAAAGCATATTAAACCTTTTTATTAAAACTTATCTAAGCTATCATACTTTAAACTAAATAAATAAATATTTCTCTTTAATATTTGAAAATATTGAATTTAATTTTAAATGTCTTTTGAAAATTATTATTTAAAACATAACTTTCAAATCTCAATATATATATATATATATATATATATATATATATATATTAGAAAACAAATTTTTATTAATTTATAAATTTTTTAAATCCAATTTTATTTTTAAGATATTTATTTTTGAATTTCAAATCCAGAATTAAATTTACAATCAATTTATATACATATATATACACAAATAAACAAACAAATATCTTATTTAATTTGGAAAAATTCAAATTAATTCACCAATTAATCCCAAAAATTATATTAATTACTAAATTAAATTTGGCTTAAAAAGGGATAGTTACAATACCCGATGGACTTTATGAGTGGTTAGTCAAGCCATTTGGATTGACCAATGCACCAGCATGTTCCGTCAACCTCATGAATTGAGTTTATAAAGGGTTGTTAAATAAGATCATGGTAGTCTTTGTTGATGACATTCTTTTCAATTCGAAAAGTAAGGGAGAGTACATGTTACTTTTAAGAGAAGTGCTCGGTAATCTCCAAGCAAACTAAAGGCGAAAATTTCAAAATGTCACTTTTGACTTATGAAGGTTCGCTTTCGAGGGCATGTTATCTTCGAGCATGGACTAATAGTCGATCCTAATAAACTTGTTGTTATACAGGATTGGCGCGTACCAAAGAATGCTATGGAGGTGAGAATCTTTTGTGGTTTAGCTGGTTATTATGGAAGTTCATTAGGGACATCGTTAAAATTTATGTACCATTGACCCGCTTTATCAAGAAGAATTTAGTTTTCTTGTGGAGTTTAGAATGCAAAGATGATTTTATTAAGTTTAGAATGCATGAAAGTAGAGTTGTTTGTTACGAAAGTTGAAAATTGATGGTACATGAGAGAAACTACCCAACCCATGATCTTGAGTTCGTAGCCATTATCTTTGCCCTCAAATCAAGGCGGCATTATCTTTTAGAGGAACGATTTGAGCTATTCACGGTCATAAGTCTTTGAAGTATTTATTTCCCCGAAAAGATTTGAATTTAAGGCAGCAGAGATAGATGCAGTTTCTGTCATATGATTTCAGTATCTCATACACTCTAGGTAAGGGCAATGTTGTAGCTGATGCCATGAGAAAGCATGCAATTTGAGTCCAACTATTTTAGAGTGGATGCACTTGGAGTTCATTTCTACTTTTGATTTTCAACCTTCGTCGGACATTACACCAGGATTGTTGGTAGCTTTGGTTGTTTAGCCTTCACTTATGTGCCATATTGGTTCGAGACAGAAGCAAGACAAGAAGTCATTGGATATCTTTGAGAAGCTGAACCGAGGAGAGCATTTGATTCGTTTGGATTCCATTACATTGATTTGAAAGGTTCTTTGCAAAAAGATAGTAGGTTGTGTGTCCACTTTGTTAAGGAATTGGTAGATGTGGTACTAGCAAAGTGCCATCGTTCTAGGTTGACTATTCGTACTGGTGGTGACAAAATATATGGTGATATGAAGAAAGTATTTACTGGCCAAGTATTGAGAGGCATGTAGCAGAGTATGTTTCTAAGTGTGTGACTTGTCAGAGAGTAAAGGCGGAGTAGAAGAAGCCTGGTGGACTATTAAAACCATTGGATATTCCAGTGGAAATGGGAAGTATCCTATGGACTTTATTGATGAGCTACTAGAAGTAGAAGGGGGAAGTGAGTATTTAGGTCATAGTCGATCGACTGACCAAATGCGCTCATTTTATTCCAGTCAGGGGTACGAGAATAGTTGCATCTTTGGACAATTTATACGTGATAGTCCGGTTGCAGGGAGTCCCTTCTAGCATTGCCAATAGCTGATATCCCCTTTTCACTAGTGAGTTTTGGAAGAGCCTTCAAGAAGACCATGGGCACTAAATTCTGATCTAAATATTGCTTATCATCCACAAACAGATGGGCAGACTGAAAGGGTGAATAGAATATTAGAGTACTTTCTTTGGATGTGTTTTTTGGATTTTGGAGGTTATTAGGAGTATCACTTACCATTAGTAGAGTTTGCATATAATAATAGCCATAAGCAATTATTGGGATGACACCTTTTGAGGTGTTATATGTGAGGTCGTGTAGATCAGCATTTTATTAGTACTACAGATAGAATCATTCTTGGACCAGAGATGATAAGAGAGACTTCGAAGAAAATACAGTTGATCTGTAAGAGGACGTAGACTGCCTAAGATAGGCATAAATCATATGGTGACAGGAGACACATAGAGTAGGAGTTCGTAGTAGATAACATGGTCTTTGTGAAGGTCTCACCTTTTAGACACGTTATGAGGTTTGGTAGTTTGGAAAAGTTAGCACCAAACTTTGTAGGGCCTTTTTCGATTATGGAGAGAGTAGGAAAGTTAATTTATAGACCAAAGCTTCCTAAAATATTAGCGGTGTTCATAATGTTTTTCATATGTCACACCTGCGACAGTGTACATGATTTAGCTACTGTGATTGAGCCGAGTCAATTGGAAGAAGTTGAAGTAAAGAGAGTAACTTTTTTTCGTGCACCTACCCGTATTATTAAGCATGAAACAAGATGACTCCGCAACAAAGTAATTAAACTTGTTAGAGTTTAATAGGGAGGCGACTCGGTTGAGACTACATGGGAACCCATAGAGAAAATATGAGATAACCATCCAGAACTCGTTTCTAGTACATTTCCATTTAAATTAGTATAATTATTAGTACACATAGTATTTATCTTAGAACATTCCATAGGTAGAAAACTTTAGATGCTAGGCACGGTTGTGAACATGTCAATAGGACATGTTTTGAATGATGATTGCTAATGGACGAATTTTATTAGTTAGTTTTGCACATATGGGCTGATATGTTCATATTGGCCTACGAAAGACATTACATTATCACTTTACTTTATTAGTTATATGCATATTGGTTGTTGCATTTTTGCAGACGTATTGAATGATTGCTCGTGCATATAAAAATAACAAGTATATGATATTGCAGACATTTTAGACACATGACACAAGCACTTACAGATCAGGAGGTCGACTAATTCATGAGACCACCTAATTTTACCTTACCTATATGTTCATAACTTTTTATGCATTCCATACATAAATGTACATGCTGCAATAGAAATTTGGAAGTTAAGGACAATGTTTGCAAATGGTTGATGGTTAAGTAAATGGTTGTGGATACCGGTTGTAAGAGAAAATTACATTTCTCATTCCTTAGAGATTTTGAAGATGAAATCCTTTTAAAGAGTGTGAATGTAACTTCTCGTAAATTCAATAATAAATAAAAATATTAATAACGGTAAAAATGTAGTTTTACATAAAAGGATATAATAATAAATTTTCATTAACATTGGAATTTGGCATTGGGACCTATTCCATTGTGTTTGAAACTTCATTTACAGTCAGAAAACGTATATAACTTGTTAAATTTGATAAAATGGACCAAAATTAACGAAAACTGTAATCAGTGACATTTTTGTAATTATTAGTTTTGGGTTTAAGGCAGCTAACCCTAGTTTTCAGCATTAAAGTAGAACATATCCCCTACTATTTCTTATCTTAAACCCTAGTCATCACCTATAAAGGAACTGGGCCAGCCTACAATGGAAAAATAAGTGAATTTTAATTTTTTTTCATTTTAGATCTTTATTGAGCCTATGTTGTCCAAATTTATTTAGGACTTTTCTAAACTTTTCTTTTAAAATTTCATCACATTATTACAACTGTTTAAAATTAGTTTAATTTAATTTTAATTAAATATATATAACGATGAGCACATCACATACACCCATGTGTATAGTGTAAGTGCAACATATAAAAATTGTACAGTGAACGTTGGTTAGGTTTTAGAATTTATATCACAATGGACAAATCCCCCTTCTATATATGACTTTGTCATCCTAAACATGAATGGTTTTTTTCATATATATACACACACATATAAACATACGTGTGTGTGTGTATGCACGTATAAATGTATATATATGTACACAATAAATTTTTGCATAGCAGCTCAAACGAAATAGATTTCAATCATATTACATGCAGTACATCAAAGAATATTCAGATTAATTAAAGTAGTTTGAAATTTTACTATCATATCTTATATAAAAGCCCTTTTGAAAGCTTACGTTAAATATAAATACACACACACACATGATAGATATTACATAATTATGTAAACTCAAGTACACAAACAACCAAAATAAATTTTGGAACAAGATAAATAATATAGAAGTGGTTTGTGAAAAAAATGCTTCCTTTAAAGCAAATATTTAATACTAAATTAGATGCAATTGCATATATATCATTAATTTAATGTTTCCCTTTTTCTTTTAATTAGTAGAGTTTATTTTAGAATGATTCAAAACATGACAATTTTCATCATATTATGCCGACGACAAAACTAATTAATACAATATTACCAAGTTTTATTTACATAGAAATTCATGTGTGAACATTTCAAATCTAAATTTTTTGGTATGAAAACTGAATTATTAACAAGAAAATTCTAAAGTTCAATTTTGTTTTGTTTTTTTAACAACAAAGTCAGATGATATATGCATATATAGATTCATGATAAAAGGATCTAAATCTTGATTAAACAAACTGGATTAATAAGCATATAAAATAGAGAAAATAAAATTAAGAAGGTCCAGATCTAGGTTAAATAAACTGAATAATTATATAGAATAAAAAAAATGAAATATTATTGTTCATAACAAAATAGCAGTGAACAAAGCATAGGTTCTATGTTTTAACAGAATAGGAATATACAATTGATTCAAGCAGGGGATTTGAGATATTCAAATAAAAATTCAAATTCACAAATATGATTAGAGGGGAGAGATAAAGAAATAAATGGATATAAATAAATATAAGATGTGTAAATATAGAATTATATATATATATATATATATATATATATATATATATAATTACCATAGGATGAAGCCTATACAAACCCCTTAAATATAAAACAATTCCTAGATTCTATTAATCACTCTCTACATCTGCAAAAAAAAATAGCAGAGAGAAATCTGATTAAAGGAGGAAATAAATGAGAAATCAATATATGGCTTATTTCTCTCCTTTAATGAAGATTGCCCCTTTATTTTAATTTAAAAAGTTTCCTCCCCTTCACTACATCATAGCCGCCTATCATGTAGAGATGTGGGTCCAAGAGATTTCCAAAAGCCAATTAGTATTATTTCCATTTAAATCTAATTCAAATTACTCATCGATATCGTATACCGATGTGTGCGTTTATAACCCTTTATATACGCACATTATTAAGTACTAATGAAAATCAGACAAACCAAATAAGAAATATTTTTCGTCAATTAATATTTCATAAATATTAATTAATTTAATATATTTAAAGTCCATTTCCTTTTTTATCTTTTTAACTCAAATTTAAACATTATTGATATCATATATCGATACACGCGTTTATAACTTTTATATATACACTTTACAAAATATAAATGGAATTTGATAAATTAAATAAAAAATTCATAATTAATATTTCTTAAATATTAATTAATTTTCAACAATTATAAATTAACTAAATCACGTGGTTGATTCGAAATATCCATCATTTCGGTTTTGTGACCCAAATGTGTAAATTTTGTCAGCGGTTAATGTTGAAAAAATTCAAATATTAACGTTCACACGTCACCTTAGATTGCGGTATGACATTTTGGTTGTATTTATCGCTTATCCATCCTTTGGAAAAAACCAGTTTTACTTATTAAAAGCATTACCCATAGATGACAATTATTTACACCGATTATCTTTATCAAAACTATATCATTTTGGACCTAAGGAATTTACTAACGGTCAAAATTGTAGCATCATCCATATTCGACTCTATAGTCCAGACACAACGTCCTTAGTTTAATAATAATATTTATTATTAATTGAAATACTCTAGTAAGAGATTTTGACTTTGAGTTGACTTTAGTTGACTGCGATACTAATCCATATAATCGGGAAGACAAATCCTCTCTTGAATAATGTTTCACTTCCAATACTTCCACTCGACCCAACTATAGTCATTCGATGGACTCTATGCCATGATTTACCTATAATAAAAGCGAAGCATTCATACTGATGACCGAAAATATTCTCAAGTCAAGAGAACCGTGTATGTTAGTCACATCGATATTTTCTATTTGACCTTACTTAAATTAACCAACAGAAAACTATCGAGTGAGTCATTCCATTGTTATCCAATAACAATCAGTATGTAACCCAAGGAGCCCTCCAGCTTTCATGAGTAATACACTACCCAACATTTGGAGAGAATTATGTACTCTAATCTCAACAGATGCATCGATATGCAATCTCAATGTATCTTAACTAGGAATAATTAAAAATGATATGTTTATTATGTTGTGAGATGATACTCATGATTACAATTATTTGTAATTACTATCACGAATACACTATTTATGGATTTTCTGTTACATATATTTTAGACATATATTTAATTATTTAACAGATATATAACAGAAAATAAACACCCTTTATTATGAATGGGAACTGATTATATAGTTAATAATTCATAGTAAATTACAGAATTACCCCTAGGACATACCCCTAACTCAATCACCCACTTGCACCTGGGACCATTATAGAATCTCAATCCCATCCCTTTAATTAGCCTTCCCAGAGTCGATCGAGCTAGGCCCTTAGTGAATGGATCCGCTATGTTGTTATTGGTATCTACCATTTGTATTTCGACCTCTTTCTTCTCAACAAATTATTTAATAAGGTGGAAATTCCAAAGAATATGTCATGACTTCTTCTGCACTCTAGGCTCATTTGTGATTTGTATTACTACATTGTTATCACAGAATAATTCCATTGGATTCTTGGTATCGAGAATCACCTCGAGCTCATCTAAAAATTTGCACATCTAGAATGCCTCTTTAGTTGCTTCATTGAAGGTGATATACTCGACATCCATCATGGAATCAACTATTGTTTCTTGTTATGAACTTTTCCAACTAATAGCTCCACCATTTTGCATAAAAGCATAAGCAGACACAGATTTATTATCATCTATATCACTTTGAAAACTCGAATACGTATACTCCTTCATAAGGAGATCTCTATTCCTATATACAAGGAATAAGTCCTTATTAGTTCTTAAATACCTTAGTATATATTTTACAGCTGTCCAGTGTTTTTCATCAAGATTAGACTGGTATCGGCTTACGCATCCTAATGCATATGCCACGTCCAATCTAGTACATAGCACATCATACATTATGAGTTCTATGGTTGAAGCATGTGATATCATCTTCATATTCTATTTCTCCTCATTAGTAGGAGGAGCATCCTTCTTAGATAGGATGATTCCAGACTGCGTTGGAACATTTCCACGCTTGGAATTCTCCGCATCGAACCTGTTATATCTATGGTATCTATGTATAGGGATTGGGGAAATCCCAACAACCTTTTATATCTATGTCTATGGATCTTTATACAAAGTAGATAGGCCGCTTCTCCCAAATCCTTGATGGAGAATTTCTTTGAAAGCATAGCTTTCACTAATTGCAACAACGAAGTGTCAGTTCCCATCAATAATAGATCATCAACATAAAGCACAAGAATACTATAGTGCTACCTTATTCCTTTCTATATATGCATGTTTCCTCTATGTCCTGATGATAAAAACCAATTTGTTTGATTACTTTATTAAAACACTTATTCCAACTCCTTGAAGCTTGTTTATGTCCATAAATGGACTTTAAAAACTTGCAAGCCTTTCCCTCACTCCTAGCGACCACACAACCCTTGGGCTATGATATATAGATGGTCTCTTCTAAATCACCATTTAGAAATGCCATCTTTACATTCATTTTCCATATTTTATAATCATAGAATGCAGTAATTACTAGCATAATCTAAAAGGAATTAAGCATTGCTACGGGCGAAAAGGTCTCGTCATAATCAACACCTCGGATTTGATGAACTCCTTTCGCAACTGGCCTTACCTTATAAATCTCTAATTCCTCGTCTGCATTTATTTTTTTCTTAATAATCGATTTGCAGCTAATAGATATTATCCTTTCGGGTATGTTTGACAAAGTCCAAAATTTGTTTTCGTACATGGAATTCATCTTAGATTCCATCGCTCCAAGTCAAAGTGTAGAGTCTTTATTTTGTAGTGCTTGTTGGAAAGATAAAGGGGTATCGACGATTAAGACAGTCCTACATCTTTCCATCCATTAGAAAACCATAGTATCTCTTTGGTGCACGAGTTTCCCTACTAGACCTTCTATAAGTTGCATGTTTTCTTGTACGAGTTAACTTGGTTCTCCTACTGCTTCGGTCTCTGTGCTAATTTCTTGGATGTCATCTAAGTCTACAACTTTGCTGTTAATTTCTTTTGACAGAAATTCCTTTTCAAAAAAGATACCATGTAAAAAAAATAACCTTTTGTTCCTTGGTATTGCAGAATATATATCCCATTGAGTTTTTAGAATATCTTATAAATTTACACAATACCGATCTTGCCTTCAATTTGTTCGGTCCTACGTTCTTTGATAAACCCACACCTTCAAATACTTGAATAGGGGCTCCTTACCATACCATATCTTATATGGTGTTCTAGGCACAGATTTAGTGGGTAACACTTGAAAGAAATGCGGATTACGGATCTTAAGGCTAGGATTAACACTAGAGAGGGGTGAATAGTGTTTATAAAGAATTACTAAATCTTTTTGAGTTTATGTTGAATTGAACACGGATGTATGCAATATACTGACACAGATATGATCACAAAAACAAACACAAATGCAGAAATAAAGTAAAAGCAATAAAGGAAACAACACACCGGATTTTATACTGGTTCGGAGTTACCCTACATCCAGTCCCGCAATACAAGTACAGATTTCCTTTCAAAAGCAATTGTACAATTACACCCTCGATTTCAAGGCTAATAGGTACACCCTCTAGAATCACAATCCTCTGGGTAGAGATACTTGATTTCCGGGCCACAAGTTTACCCAATTGATTTACCAAGGTTGCAATCACACCTTATCTCGCTTGATTCATTTTCAAGGCCACAATCACACAAATTCGAATTATCTATCTTCTGATCATCATCACTTGAGGACGAGTCTGAGTCATCTAGAGTAGCAGTAAATGCACACTTTCGTTTATTTGCTGGATCATTGTTCATGGGAGGATTTTGCCTATCTGGATACGGACAGTCTCTTTTGAAATGGCCCGGTTCATCACAGTTGTAACATTTGACATTATTTGGCACTACATTCTGATTTCCAGAGTTCTTACAGTTGTTTCTCTTGAGATTATTCATCTTTCTGTATTTCAGGAATTTCCTAAAATTTCTGGTCATAAAGGCTATCTCTTCATCATTATCGCTGTTTGAGTCTGATCCATCAGTCAGTGCAATGAATGTCATTGATTTCTTTTCAGATGCTTTGTTTTCTCTTCTCCCGATCATCTGAACTTCATACGACATTAGATTTTCAATTAATTCTTTTATCTTTAAAGTACTAATGTCATTTGCCTCTTCGATAGCAAGTGTCTTTTGATCCCATTCTGGAGCAAGAGAATTTAAAATCTTTCTGACTTGATCTTCTTCAAAAAATTCCTTTCCCAAAGATATTAGAGAATGCACAATATCCTGAAATCTACTATACATATCTGAAATAGACTCATTAGGATTCATTTTAAATAATTGAAACTGATTTGTGAGCATGGAAATATTGGTCTGTTTAACTTTGCTTGTTCCTTCGTGAGTAACTTGCAAAGTTTTCCAGATTTCATACGCAGACTTACAAACTGACACTCTATTGAATTCATTTCTATCTAGTGAACCAAACAAAATATTCATTGCCTTAGAATTAATTTGTGCAACAGTCTTTTGGTCAGCAGTCCACTGTGCAAAATCAGTTGTGGATTTAGAATATTCAGTTTGTGTAATATTCCAAGTGTCTAATCCTATAGATTGTAAGTATATTTTCATCCTACATGCCCAATACGCATAGTTACCGCCATTAAAAAGTGGTGGTCTGACAGTAGACTGACCTTCTACAAATGAACTAGTGACAGGAATACTAGTGTTAGTAACAGTATCAATATTGGTAGCCATTTTGAAAACTTTTCAAAAATCAGATTAAGAAATTTTGAAAACCTTGCTCTGGTACCAATTGAAAGAAATGCGGATTACGGATCTTAAGTATACGATTAACACTAGAGGGGGGTGAATAGTGTTTATAAAGAATTACTAAATCTTTTTGAATTTATGTTGAATTGAACACGGATGTATGCAATATACAGACACAGATATGATCACAGAAACAAACACAAATGCAGAAATAAAGTAAAAGTAATAAAGGAAAGAACACACCGGATTTTATACTGGTTCGGAGTTACCCAACATCCAGTCCCGCAACACAAGTACAGATTTCCTTTCAAAAGCAATTGTACAATTACACCCTCGATTTCAAGGCTAAGAGGTACACCCTCTAGAATCACAATCCTCTGCGTAGAGATACTTGATTTCCGGGCCACAAGTTTACCCAATTGATTTACCAAGGTTGCAATCACACCTTATCTCGCTTGATTGATTTTCAAGGCCACAATCACACCTTTTCTCACTTAATAGATTACAAAGAAGCCTATAACTTTGAATAGCACTGAGTCCCTTGTTGAGATAGTGATAAAAAATCAAACTAGAAAAGATCGAGTTCGATTCAATGTTGATTTCGGCAGAGTAATGGTAAGAATATGTATTAAGAAATGTGGAAGAAGAAGAGGAGTGAAAAACTAGAAAATTTGATATAAAATTCGTTGAAACTAACTCCTATTTATAGAAGAACAATAGTCATGTCCATTCGTTGAAGAATTGTGGCGAATAGACACTTCTTTTGAAATTTAAATTTTGAACTCAACTGACACCATGTCGACATGGTCACCATAGCCATGTCGACATCCCAAAGCAATTTTTGATGATTTGATTTTCTTTGAAAATAACCTTTATCTTATATTAAAACTATTTTAAACTTTTCTAACATACTTAACTATAGTTAAAATACATAAGTAAATATAGAGAACAATATATATAGAATTTAACTATAATTTTATATTTAAATCTTAAGTATAAATATTTAAAAGTTAAATATATTATATTAAAAGATAGTTTAAAATCAGGAGTAATTTTACTTTGAAATTAAAGATAAATTTGAGGCTAAAATTATTTAAAACTAGGATAGAGGTTTTTGATGCTTTTTAAAGGAAGGTTTTGAAAACATTTTGAAAACAGGATGTAATTTTGAAAAATCACTTGAATAAAAAGTTAGCGGATACAAAACAATGTTCCACTAGATTTTTCGTAGGTTCCATCCTACTTAGGGCTCCATCCCTTTAACAGGCTCGAAGTGGATTCCATTCCACGAATAAATTGGATTTTAAGATGCCAGTGCTTTTCTATGAGTTTTAACAAAATTTCTAATTAAAGAACTTATTCTTGAAATCTTGAACGCTTGATACTCATGAGTCTTCAATCTTTGATATCTTGAATCTCTATACTGTACAGTCTTCATTCTTCGTACCTGCACGATTAAAACCTGCATATACATATATATCTAAACTTATGATGTTAGTATTCTATTCTAAGGTTGTTGTCATCAAAACCATCATCTCACGGACTAACAATCTCCCCTTTTTTGATGATGACAACCTTTGTTTATAAAATTTTACTTCTATCCTAATAACTCCCCCTTATTCTATAACTCCCCCTTAATTTATGCCTAACTAATCTATTTTATATTTCTCCCCATTTGTCATCAACAAAAACTAACTCCCCCTCATTCTTGGACTAGAGTACCTACATTAATAAACTATACAATGGAATATATAATAGATAGATTAAGAAATAATTATCCTTATGAACATGATAATTAATCAAGGATTATATACATTTCAATGTGCGTATATATATATACACACACATACAAGTTTTATGTAGCAACCATCAAACCAAATTAAGAAATCAATCCACACCGAGTATCAATCCAAACCAAATCAAATTAATTCAAACAAACAATTCAAACAAGGCAAACAAATAAAAATCAAACGTTATGTGGAACTTCCACCCATCCTTCTTCTCTAAAGATTGGGTCTGCCTTAATAGCATCTCAATTATCATTGTCGTTGGTGAGAGAGACTGGAGGATGTGCTTCGTTATCATCCTTGGGGAGGGAGGAAATCATCCATCGTATTGCATCGAAATGCCTTTCTTGCTCCTTGATCATCTGCATTTGACTCAATTCTAAGTGTCGCTGGTTACGAAGAATGAACGAGAGAATACTCTTGAACGAATTAAGAGTTTCTTCAAGATTTTCGGATAAATTGTGAATTGAATTAGCCATAATTGAATTTGTAAAAGAAATGAAGAATTAGAACATTTTCAGTGAAGAATTCTGGAAGAAATAGGTATATATAGGTGTAGAAATTCGTTTGAAATGAATAGACATGTGGTTGTTATTCAAATTTAAAATTCAAAATGAATTGTCATTTCTGACCAGTACATGTCGACATGGTCATAGGGGGTATGTCGACATGGGTTGGTGAAAAAAATGACTATTTAGATTTTGTGAATAATTATGTATATATATATTTATATAATATACTAACATTTATAAGATAAGCTAGATAACAGAAAGAAAATTCATTTCATTGCATACTAAGATGATACAATGATTAAACATACGAAACTACATGAACTTTCGAATTAAAATAAGCCAAAACACATACAACAAGATACGAAAAGATAAAACTAGTTAGAGGATGATGATGATGAAGAAAGTCCAAGTTTCTTGCTGACTTTGAAAATGAACTTGTTCATCTTGGATGAAATTTTGTCCAACTTCTTACTAACGGATCGTTTAAGAATCCGTTGATTCTCAACAATCGTCTTTTGGTTTTTGAGAAGGATTTTGGTGGATGGATTAGGAGGATAGTCAATGCTTTCCTTCTTCTTCTTCAATTTCCATTTCATCCCCTTCTTCTTCAATTTCCATTTCATCCCCTTCTTCTTCCTCTTCCTCTTCTTCCATTTCCTCATGAGCCAAACGCTCTTCCTTTTCGGCAAGGGTCTCATAAGGTTGAAAAACAAATGGAATTTTCATAAGCGAAAGTTGGAATGATTGAAAACTTTTCTACAAACAAATTCTTCGCCTTTGAAATCTACTCCAAAATAGTTAAAAATCCCAAGTGAGATAAATTTCATGATATAAAGTATTCTCACCCATTTCAAGATTTTTAGGACGAAGTTCATCCAAAATAACTTGCGCCCAATTTATGTCATAATTTCCAAAAATAGCAAAAGAGCTTTGCTACTTTTGAAGTAGGATTGTTAAAATTTGCCGATCTTGGGGTTAAAGTATGTTGCAAAAGAAGATTGACAATTCTTGCCTTTGGTCGAAAATTTTGATTTTTGAATTCAAAATTATCATTCCCTTCGAAAATGTGATGAATTGTCTCACGATCATTTTCATCGATTTTAAAATTAGAAATATCCATTCCCGTACACTTGCAATTGAGAATTGTACCCAAAAGATCACAATTCAAAACAATTCTAGTGCCTTTGACATTACTCTAATATTCATCCTCATTTCCATGATAAAATCCACGGTTTAAATTAGCATAGAAAATTTTGACAAGATTTGGATAGCAAACAAAATCATTTTGAGAAGCATCAATAAGACTAAGAAATCCATTGTTTGCAAAAAGAGAATCAAGTTCATAAGAAGAGAAATCTTGAAAAATAGCAAACTTTCCAGGATGGACTTTGGCATAAGTAGCATAATTGATGTGTTCTTTTATTGCCTCCGGATCATTGAATAGTTGCTCTTTTATTTTCTGGAAATTCTCATGGTGGAGGGGTTGCTTGAAGAAGCCATTAAAGTAGAGAGTAGAGAGCTTGAAGTTTTGAAGAGAGAGTTTGAATTTGAAAATGAGAGTGAAAAGATATGTAAAAGATAGTGAATAAATAGATTCTCAAAGAACATATTCTCTGGTCAAAATGTAGCTTTTTAGAGAATTGAATGAAGTGAAAAGGTGGAGGGAAATTCAAACATTTGAATTCAAATTTTGAAATTCAAATTCTGGTACCCATGTCGACATCATGGTAGGGACCATGCCGACATGTGCCAGTGAATTTTGATAATTTATTTTTCCTAAGTTCTCTAATATATATATATATATATATATATATATATATATATACACTTATTATTTTTAATGTTTATATATATATCTGAAATATTTATAGTATATTTCAGAAAATTATACTATTAAAAAATAATAATAAAATAATAAGATAATAATAATAAAAAAAATAAAAATTCAAACAACACACCAATTCAAAATCAATCAAGCAACTAATTCTAAGCAAGCAATTTCAACAAATTGTATTGTAAGCGTGTACCTTTTTCTGAGTCTGTTTCTTGGAATTCGTCGGAGTCGTGAACAGCCATGAAACACAAATTCGAATTATCTATCTTCTGATCATCATCACTTGAGGACGAGTCTGAGTCATCTAGAGTAGCAGTAAATGCACACTTCCGTTTATTTGCTGGATCATTGTTCATGGGAGGATTTTGCCTATCTGGATACGGACAGTCTCTTTTGAAATGGCCCGGTTCATCACAGTTGTAACATTTGACATTATTTGGCACTACATTCTGATTTCCAGAGTTCTTACAGTTGTTTCTCTTGAGATTATTCATCTTTCTGTATTTCAGGAATTTCCTAAAATTTCTGGTCATAAAGGCTATCTCTTCATCATTATCGCTGTTTGAGTCTGATCCATCAGTCAGTGCAATGAATGTCATTGATTTCTTTTTAGATGCTTTGTTTTCTCTTCTCCCGATCATCTGAACTGCATACGACATTAGATTTTCAATTAATTCTTTTATCTTTAATGTACTAATGTCATTTGCCTCTTCGATAGCAAGTGTCTTTTGATCCCATTCTGGAGCAAGAGAATTTAAAATCTTTCTGACTTGATCTTCTTCAAAAAATTCCTTTCCCAAAGATATTAGAGAATGCACAATATCCTGAAATCTACTATACATATCTGAAATAGACTCATTAGGATTCATTTTAAATAATTGAAACTGATTTATGAGCATGGAAATATTGGTCTGTTTAACTTTGCTTGTTCCTTCGTGAGTAACTTGCAAAGTTTTCCAGATTTCATACGCAGACTTACAAACTGACACTCTATTGAATTCATTTCTATCTAGTGAACCAAACAAAATATTCATTGCCTTAGAATTATTTTGTGCAACAGTCTTTTGGTCAGCAGTCCACTGTGCAAAATCAGTTGTGGATTCAGAATATTCAGTTTGTGTAATATTCCAAGTGTCTAATCCTATAGATTGTAAGTATATTTTCATCCTACATGCCCAATACGCATAGTTACCGCCATTAAAAAGTGGTGGTCTGACAGTAGACTGACCTTCTACAAATAAACTAGTGACAGGAATACTAGTGTTAGTAACAGTACCAATATTGGTAGCCATTTTGAAAACTTTTCAAAAATCAGATTAAGAAATTTTGAAAACCTTGCTCTGATACCAATTGAAAGAAATGCGGATTACGGATCTTAAGTATACGATTAACACTAGAGGGGGGTGAATAGTGTTTATAAAGAATTACTAAATCTTTTTGAATTTATGTTGAATTGAACACGGATGTATGCAATATACAGACACAGATATGATCACAGAAACAAACACAAATGCAGAAATAAAGTAAAAGTAATAAAGGAAAGAACACACCGGATTTTATACTGGTTCGGAGTTACCCTGCATCCAGTCCCGCAACACAAGTACGAATTTCATTTCAAAAGAAATTGTACAATTACACCCTCGATTTCAAGGCTACGAGGTACACCCTCCAGAATCACAATCCTCCGGGTAGAGATACTTGATTTTCGGTCCACAAGTTTACCCAATTGATTTACCAAGGCTACAATCACACCTTATCTCACTTGATTGATTTTCAAGGCCACAATCATACCTTTTCGAACTTAATAGATTACAACGAAGCCTATAACTCTGAATAGCACTGAGAACCTTATTGAGATAGTGATAGAGAATCAAACTAGAAAAGATCGAGTTCGATTCAATGTTGATTTCGGTAGAGTAATGGTAAGAATATGTATTAAGAAATGTGGAAGAAGAAGAGGAGTGAAAAACCAGAAAATCTGATATAAAATTCATTTAAACTAACCCCTATTTATAGAAGAACAACAGCCATGTCCATTCGTGAAGAGTTATGGCGAATATACACTTCTTTTGAAATTTAAATTTTGAACTCAACTGACACCATGTCGACATGGTCACCATAGGCATGTTGAAATCCCAAAGCAATTTTTGATGATTTGATTTTCTTTGAAAATAACCTTCATCTTATATTAAAACTATTTTAAACTTTTCTAATATACTTGACTATAGTTAAAATACATAAGTAAATGTAGAGAATAATATATATAGAATTTAACTATAATTTTATATTTAAATCTTAAGTATAAATATTTAAAAGTTAAATATATTATATTAAAAGATAGTTTAAAATCAGGAGTAATTTGACTTTGAAATTAAAGATAATTTTAAGGCTAAAATTATTTAAAACCAGGATAGAGGTTTTTGATGCTTTTAAAAGGAAGATTTTGAAAACATTTTGAAAACAGGATATAATTATGAAAAATCATTTTGAATAAAAAGTTAGCGGATACAAAACAATGTTCCACTAGATTTTTCGTAGGTTCCATCCTACTTAGGGTTCCATCCCTTTAACAGGCTCTAAGTGGATTCCATTCCACCAATAAATTGGATTATAAGATGCCAGTGCTTTTCTATGAGTTTTAACAAAATTTCTATTTAAAGAACTTATTCTTGAAATCTTGAACGCTTGATAATCTTGATACTCATGAGTCTTCAATCTTTGATATCTTGAATCTCTATACTATACAGTCTTCATTCTTGGTACCTGCATGGTTAAAACCTACATATACATATATATCTAAACTTATAATGTTAGTATTTATATTTTATAATCTATTCTAAGGTTGTTGTCATCAAAACCATCATCTCATGGACTAACAACAAGTTCAACATATGCGATGTGGTTTCCAACGCATGTCCCCAATAAAACAAAGGTAACTCAACCTTACTCATCATGGAACAAACCATGTCTAATAGGATTCGGTTCTTTCACTCTGACGTACCGTTATGTTTCGGAGTACAGCGTGGAGTAACCTGAGAGATAATCCCATTATATGTTAAGTATTGTCGGAAATCTTGTCCATTATACTCATCTCCTCGATCTAATCGAAGAATCTTAATCTCACGGCTCACTTGATTTTCTACTACATTTTTATATTCAACAAATTTCTCATAGATATCAAATTTGTTCAGTAAAGATACACATATCATAGTCTCGAGAAATCATCTGTGCATATAGCAAAGTAAGAATTATTATCTTTGGTGATTATAGGCATTGGGCCATATACCTCAATATGTACTAATCTAAGAGTCCATCAACTCTTTCATTGCTTCCACTGAAGGCTTGGTCATTTTACCTTTGAGACACGACTCACACGTATCAAATGATTCATAATTAAGTGATGGGAGAAAACCTTTACTTTTTAATTTATACAGTCGTTTTAATATGACCTAGCCTACAATGCCAACGATAACTTGCATTTACATCAACATTAAAAGAGTTGCTAAAATCATAAACATAATTAGTATTAATCACATAAATGCCATTATCTAAAATACCACCACTATTACTCAATAAATTCACCTTCCGCTTTAGCCAGAGAATCTTAAACAAAAGATGGTAGAGAAAGAATTCAGATAGGCCTTCCGAAGAGATTGAAGGGATGCAGTTAGTAAAATGTGTAACATCCCACCTTTTTGTACGTTTTAAATCGATGTTAAACCACACATGTCAGACTCAAACCACCCAAAAGGGCGGATTGTTATGGGGTAAATAGTAAAAGAAGAGAAAGAAATAAAACAAAACAGAATCTTGCAACGGAACGATAAAATACAATAATAAAATAAAGAGTTCATGAATCTATTTACAAAATATTCGATTATACTTATACAATACATATCGAAGTTACACATACCAGAGAATAATAACTAATGCAGCAGAATAGTATGAATGCAATGGAATAATATAATAAATAATAGTAATAAAATTTTCGTCTTCGTCCTTCAATAATAAAGTCTTCGAATCCTGAAATGCTCAGACTGACCTGAGCGAATTGAAAAGACAAAACACTCGAGTCAGAACTAAAAGTTCTTATGTAAGTTAAATCAACTGTAAATAATATGAGTGGAACGGTGTCAGAGATGTTTAAGGAATTTGACATCTCCTATCCAGTGTCAAGCATGAGTGCAGTAACTTAAGAGATGCTCGGGATTCACATCTCCTAAGGATCCGTTTATAATAGTGTCTAATAGTAAAATAAACTTACTTTTAAATAGTGTTAAGGGGTTACTCATATAGCCCTTAACACGTAATAGTGCCAATAGTCTATACAGTACCGTAATACCTTCTGATTAGGAGGCTACCAGAGGATACTCCATAGGTACGACACAAATCAAACTCGTACAAGGTGCGCTAGGGTAGGTGATACGGTACAACTAGGCAATGCCAGGGTGGATATACCAATTACGCTTTCGGACCGGTGGTAACGCGTATCAGCTACTACTGCCCACCTCGAGCCATACCCCAAAATCGAAAGGGTCCCAAACAATCACACAATAATAGAATGGTATTGAAGGAGTGTGTCCGATAAAAGGTGCTACCTTCTTAGCCCGTCGATCGCTCCTGTTTTAGCCACCTTATGCCAACTCACGGGAGTCGGGTCTATGTATATACCTCAAAGGAAACGCCGCCACCATCCTACTTCATTTTGTAATCTCCACTGCATCCACGGCTGTTAAAGTGGTTTTCGGAGTTGGAAAAAAGTATGACAACTTCTGATCCCTGTCTCTTTAACAACCAAACGTTACTATTACACCGCGACCATTTCAAAATAATTATACTTCAAAACCAGAATATAACATCCATTCAAAACCATATAAATACGATATAATTTCCACTTCCAAACAAAATCAATATGATA
The DNA here is from genome assembly GCA_030765085.1 of Allium cepa. NCBI lineage: Eukaryota > Viridiplantae > Streptophyta > Magnoliopsida > Asparagales > Amaryllidaceae > Allium > Allium cepa. The sequence continues at coordinate 413,200,286 of CM060932.1, forward strand.
TCATTTTTACTAAAACCCAAATCAATATAATATCATTTTTATTTCAAGTTTATCCCTTTTCCAAAATCATAGCACTTCAAATTTATACACTTCGAAACCAAACATTTGAAATTATAACACTTTTAAAACAAAATACTTTGAAATTCATAACTTTGAAACACTTTAATTCCGATAAAACGATTCAATTTCGATATATTTCAAGGCTTTAAATATTCCAAAATTTCAAAACTAAATTTGATAATTTCGATTCAACAATTAAATTTTTTATTATTTAATTTTGAAATATTTAAAAAATAAATCCATTATCATTTAAATAAAATTCAGACTACAAATAACTAAATATTTCCTTCAATTCATTTATACTTGAAATACTCATTTAATTCACCTTGACCCCAAAATCAAGTTATAATAATTATAGCCTTTAAAATTTCTAATTTAATAAATTTCACATCAACCCTTTTGAGTTTAATTCTTAAATAAATTTAATTTCAAATAAATCTCCAATTTATCTTCCAACCTTAATTTATTTAAATCATTATACACTCTATATTAAAATAAAATTTAAATACTTACTCACATTTATTTTAATAAAAATCAAACTCTATTATTAAACTTAGTTTTTATTTAACAAACTTATACATAGCTTAAATTCAAGCATTTAACTATATATAAAATAATATTTACATAATATCAAAAATTAATATTCAATAAACTATATATTTCTTCCAAAAACCATAGAAATCATTTTCAAAATATTTTATAGATATGGACCATGGTGTTTGTATATAATTTTCTATCATATGGTCAAGTGATACTGATATTTATCATTTCAATCCACAGTTTAAAATAAAAATACGGTTATATATCATTTCAAACTGCAATCCTGAATGAAATAAAAACCCATAACAACTTACAGTTTATAATAATATAAAATACAACATCCATCCATCCAATATCAATCATCAAACATTTATCACAATCATCATCCAATTCAAATAATAACATCAATATATAACAGATAATAAACAACGGGTATTTGCTGACAGTTTATATTCAATAATAAACTAAACAACTATTTAACTGGCAGTTTATATGTAATAATAAATTTAATAACAATTTAATTCCAATAAATTCAATTTAACTGAGATGATGATTAAAATATGGCAAAACAATCATAAGTAAATTTCTAATCACATCATAGGTCAATTTAACAAACATAAGAAATTTTAGAAGTTGTGAGTGGGTTAAAACACTCAACTTTTGAATTTAAATCCAATTTAAACCAAAATTCAAACAGTCTTAGAATTCATCTAAACCAGCGTCAAAATGTACGGAATTCCAATACGAACCTAGCGGAGAAAACAGCGCGTGAAACGGACCTCGTATGTGAAAGTTATGTGAGTTAGAACATATGAAAATAAAATTTAATTAAAATAGACAAAGAAAAATAATATTGCGCGTCATCATACCCTTTTCCTCACGCGGCTACAGGGACAAGGCGTTCATTCACACAGTATGACATGCGCCTGCACCAACGTTTGGCCAGCCACCGCCTTCGCCAGTGATCGCCATCGACCAAGCCGCCGCCACCCGTGTGCTCCTCATCACCATGCGACTCCACAGCCAAGTCGCCGCCCCCTCCCAAGAGACGCCTTCACCGTCGAAACCCTAGGGTTTCGAAACCCTAGTCCTTAAATTCCAGCCACTGCACACCGATTCAAGCCGAACGACCACCATCATAAGCTTCCACGCGACAATCTCCACCAAACCCATAAATCGATTTCGCCGATTGGAGCAAAAATCAAAAAGCCCCAAATTGACTTCACGGTTTCGCGATTTGTAGCTTTGACCGCGATTTCTAGCTGACTCGAGGATCATTTGCAGAAATAGACACCAGACGCAGATTCGCGTCGTTGAGATATTCGAGTTATATATTTTTTCGAATTTTTTGAGGAGTTTGATTTTTCAGTTTGATTTTTGATTTGGATTTGAAGTTTGATAATTAGGGTTTGCAGCCAGTGGAATGAGGGGAAGCAATTTGAATTGTATGTACATAAATGATAAAAAGAAATAGGCTAGGGTTTATAACCAGATATATATAGGTAGGGTTGAAAATAAAAGAACGGATACGAATGGTTTGGATCTTGAACGATAAATGGCCCAAAAAGCCCGTTCTGACTCCAGTACGAAATTGGGTCAACCTATATATCAAAATAGATGTTTTAAAAAAAATTAAAATCAATGGAATAGGTTTCAAGTCCAATTTCCATCACATGAAGAAGTTATGCTAAAATCAAGTTATTTCAAATTGATTTCAATTAAATTGATTTCAAGGCATTTCGAGTCCGTACGATCAAGCAACAAGTCCGATCCCTACGAAACTTAAAATCCTACAATAATTCATTGTTACGGATCCGATGAAACTACTTTCGTCGAAATCCGAGTCAGTGGCCAAAATAGCAATTTTAACATTAATTAAATAAATTAATAATTAATTAATTGAGTCAAATTTTCAAGTTTCAATTCTATAATTGACAATTTATCCTTTTTAAATTTCTTAATCATTCACACTAATTTAAACAAATTTAGATGTCAATTAAAAATTGATTAATTCCTTAATTTCAGTGTTTAATTTCAATTTCATTAAATTCAGAAATTTATACATTTAAAATTCCATAATCCAATTATTAAATTTTTAAACCCTATTATTCAAGTCTTTTATTACAATAAGAATATAATTAACATTGGTTTATATCTTGGTACCTTGATATTTTCCAGTTTCATCTTAATTCCTATTTGCGTAATATTTAAATATTAAACTTCATTAAATTTCAATTAATCCAATTAATTAAATTTAAACTAATAAATCTTGATTCCCATTCTTTTTATCCAATTGATCATTTTCCTATTCATACTTTATTATCAACCAACAATTATTACAATAAATTATCTAATATTGATTTTTCCAGATTACAGCTTATTACGTATTATTTGGTCAATTAATATAACTTTGAATTTTATTTTCCAACTTACTATTTACAATTAATTACAACTTTACAATTTGTTTCAAATAATTGGGATTGCACTAAATTAGTTATTTATTACTTCATTTACATTATTTCCAAGTATTACCTTAATTTACATTCAATTACTATTAACAATGTGTTATTTCATTAATTAACTCAATACTTACCTTTATCTCCTCGTATTCAATTTATAACCAGGTATAACACATTCACTACTTCATTTATTAGAATTTTATCCAAATTTTTAATAGTTAGTTTTAATTACCATTGTTATATTTCATTTTATCCTTCACTTCATTATTAAATTATAAAGTTTCTTATTTCTTTCAAGATTTAGTTACAAAAATCTTATTAAATTAACCAATTTAATTATCGAAATTTACGGGTCGTTACACTCTCCCCCCACTCAAAACTTTTCATCCTCGAAAAGGAAAAAGGGAGGAAAGAAGGAATTAAGTAAACAATATATCTTATTGAAAAATACTAACTTTATAAACAATTAAATTTACAAAATTAATTAATTTGAATAAAATATACCAATTTATAACCACTAAATCTTTTTATACTCAAATTAATAAAGTTTAAAAAACAATTTTCAAAAATTTTCTAAGTCCAAAATTTACGAATTTTTTTGGCAGAGTCTCCTTTGTACAGAAAGGCTCGGGAGAAAATATAATAATATACAACATATATTTCCAAAATAATATATATCTCAACACGGGAAAACAATATAATGACGCTATAAACTGTAATTCGAAAACGTATCTATTTGTCGGGCAATTACGCTTATGTTATGAAACCAAATGCAGTAGCAATTACTTCCCTAACATGTATTTAACTTATATAATCCAAAAATAGTTAATAATTATATAAAATGAAATGTTTAAAGTTGCCTCAACCATAAGCAAGCAAATCAATACAAGCAACAATCACTTGCAACAAGGCATACAACCATCACATAAAACCAACACAAATCAATCATTCATTCTCAAATAGTTGTTCGGGTTCAAACTTTAAATTTCACAGAATGGAAAATAAACTACTTAGTGCACCATTTACTCAATAGTCTTGGATGAAACTAAATAGATTATTCATTCATCCAAACAATTTTAAAGTATCCTTGCCCAAACAACCATAACTGAACAAACAACAATTTCAAATAATAGATCAAGTTCATTCTTATTAATTTCATTTCATACATTTGTTGTTTTATTCCCATTTTATTCATATAATGATTCGTCCTTTAAATTTTCATTTACTTCTTACAAACTTTTACTTTTATTCATTCATTCAATGTTTATTTCCTTTATTTTCATTTATTACATACTAATATTCATTTTCCTTTATTAATGTCATGTCAGTTTCCTTTTTATCATATTATATTTATTCATTCATTCATTATTACATAATTCCATTTATTAACATTCATTTATTTATAGTATTCATGTTAATTACATTAATTCAATTTCCTTACATATTAATTCATTTACTTAAGTTTATAATCTTATACTTGCAATACTTACTTCCTATTACCTTTATCATAGTAACATTTCAATTATAACTTAAGTTCACAACAATTACAACATCAAATTCTTATTTATTAAAGAATTCCATGGAATACTTTCATTATTTCAAACTTTACTTGTATAATATTTTATTACATTTCTTATTAAACATTTCAACTTTTAATACTTGGTAAGTTATATATATGTTAAAGAATGCAATTGAAAATTATACAAGTTTATCTCATTTCTTTTTAAATTAATTAAATGTTCAATAATCCTATCTTTTGTCTTATAGGTTACAAATATCAACTTTGTTGTTATTTCATTTATAATCTAGCATTTAAATCTCTTATTTCATTTAGAGGTTCCAATTATTAATTAGTTACTACCCATTTCACTACAATAAATAAACTATTGATTATCAAAAAATTAAGAATAAGTATCGGGTTTAATTTTGAATCATTTTAAAATAATAGATAAATGTATATACTTATAATTTATATACCTAATTATATTTAAAACAATTTAAAATTTATTTTTGTTTATCAAACTAAATCTGCAGTAAAACTACTACAGTGGCCTTCCCACTTCGAAACTCGAAAATGAATGTCGATGATGCATGCATTCATCACCGAAATTATTTTCCAGCGACAGGGAAGGAAGTACAAAACTTATTACTTTCCAAAGTTTCTTTAAAATAATTCCTTCAAATTATATTTAAATATTTATATCAGAAAATGCTTCTAAATAATATATTTTTTATATTCCAAAATCATTCGAAAGAAAGTTTCAAAAACCCCGGAACTTAAGTTCTAAATTTTCAATTTTACTTTATTTTTATTTATAAATTTTATTTTCGACCAATATTTATAAATTTCAATATCTAACAACCAATATATTACAACCAAATATAACATTTATAAAATTCATTTTATATATAGAAAATGTAATAGGAAAAATTATTTCATTCACCTATATTCAAAACAAATATTGTATCGGTCTATCCTATTAAATGTTTAGAAATCCCTATTGGTATCATAGCGTCCTATGCACCAACCGGAATTTATAAATACAAAACGGAACAAATCAACACAATATCAAAACCTTTTTATAGCACTAACAAATACGCTCTCTCATATATATACACCCAACGACTCATCATAGGGTATTACTACCCTATTAATAAAGAGTCAGACCCCACAAAGCTAAGGTTTATCGCTAAACCAAATCTCTGATACCAGATGTGACATCCCACCTTTTTGTACATTTTAAATTGATGTTAAACCACACACGTTAGACTCAAACCATCTATAAGGGCGGATTGTTATGGAGTAAATAAGAAAAGCAGAGAAAGAAATAAAACAAAACAGAATCTCGCAGCAGAACGATAAAATATAATAATCAAATAAACAGTTCATGAAGCTGTTACAAAATATTCGATTATACTTATAAAATACATTTCAAAGTTCACATACCAAAGAATAATAACTAATGCAGGGAAACAGTATGAATGCAGTGGAATAACATAATAAATAATAGTAATAAAATCTTCGTCTTCATCCTCCAGAAATAAAGTCTTCGAATCCTGAAATGCTCAGAGTAGCCCGAGCGAATTGAAAAGAAAAAACACTCGAGTCAGAACTAAAAGATCTTATGTCAGGTAAATCAACTGTAAATAATATGAGTGGAACGGCGTCAGAGATGTTTACGGGATTTGATATCTCTTATCCAATGTCTAACCACTATGTCATAGATGGCATATTGCAACGAAAATACAAGATATTGCTAGCTACAATATAACGATAGCTATGATGATTTTTGTCTATTACAACATTAGCTTCAGGATGTTAGCATATATATCAACACTATGCTGTAGTAGCTATAGACTTATAAAGATATTATAAAAAATGAGCGTGGGCTGAAAAAAAGCGGGCCTGAAATAATTTTTAACGCGGGAAGCAAAAGCAAAGCGGCAAAAGTTAACAAAATATTGAAGGGTTTCACTAAAACACTTAACAAAATACGTACTCCACCGCTCAACCTCTCAAACACTACTCCGCAATTTCAATTAGGGATAAAAGTTCTAAGTTTACAAGCTTAATTGGGGTTTGATTACGTCACGTTCGAGTTCAAATTCAATTAGTGCTTCGATGTTTCAATTAGGTCTTCAATTGGGGTTCGTTTGGGTTTCGAATTTCAGTTAGGGCTTCGATTTAATCTGCTGCTTAAGGTATCACTCTATGTATATTTCAAGTTTTTCCTGATTTGATTGTTGTGTTGCCTAATTTACTGATTTACTTGTGAGTTCATGTGTAATCATATTCCTGATTTTATTATTGTGTTTGTCTTTGTATGTTATTTGTGTGTAAATTAGTGATGAACGAAGAGGAAAAAATATGGACAGAACTCTCTAAGTTCAGTGAAGGATATATCGGTGGAGTGAAACGTTTTATTCAAAATACTTTTTCTAGATTTGCGGTAGGTGATGAAATTACATGCCCTTGCAAAAAGTGTCATAATCGCAAGTGGCATCGTCAAGAGGTAGTCTACGACCATCTGATTTGGAATGGTCCATCTGAATTGTACGTGAAATGGATTTGTGAGGTTTCCTATCTAGATCCTGAAAGGAGCGATAATATGGATCGTGAAGCGGGAAAATTTTTTGGAGATAATCTCGATGAGATGTTGCATCGTACTTGTGGAAACATGCAGAACAATGAAGGTGGATCTTCTGATGGAGCAAATGGATTAGATGTCGATGCTAGAAAATTTCATCATCGTGTTGAAGAGGGAAAGCAGCCATTATATCCCGGGTGTACTAAATTTTGGCGATTAAGTTTCATCGTCAGGCTTTATTCTTTAAAATGCCTACATGGAATCGTCGAGTGTGCATTTACCGATTTATTAGAGTTGCTAAAAGAAGCTTTTCCACAAGCCCACATCCCTTTATCTTTCAATGCTACCAAAAATATCATTAAAGATTTAGGCATCGATTACCGAAGAATACATGCATGTCCAAATGACTGCATGTTATATTGGGCAGAAAATGAAAAGGAAAATAACTGCAAAACTTATGGTTTTTCAAGGTGGGCTATACCGGAAAAGAAAGCGGGTTTTGAAAATGATCCGGAGCAGCGGATTCACAAAGTACCAGCAAAAGTGATACGTTATTTTCCACTAAAACCAAGGCTGCAAAGGATGTTCATGTCCAAGGAGTATGCATAACTTATGATATGGCATGTAGTGGGACGAAAAAATGATGGCAGACTTCGACATCCAGCTGATGGCGAGGTTTGGAAGACGATGGATGCCAAATATCCTCATTTTTCATCTGAAAATAGAAATATCAGGTTAGGAGTAGCAGCTGATGGATTCAGTCCTTTTCGTACAATGACTACAGCTCACATCACATGGCCAATCATATTGGTAAATTATAACCTTCCACCTTGGTTATTCATGAAGATAGAAAATTTGATACTTTCAACCCTTATCCCTGGTCCACAATCTCCTAAGAATAGCATTGATGTCTACATGCAGCCTCTTATCGCAGAATTGAAAGAATTATGGGGTCTTGGCATACAAATTTATGATGCCTTAACTGGTCCTAATTTCACGTTACGTGCAAGCGTGTTATGGACGATCGGCGACTTTCCGAGCTATGCAATGTTATCTGGCTGGAGCACAAAGGGTTATTTAGTTTGTCCCGTATACCATTTCGAGACTTCTTCAACTTACTTGAAACATAGTAAAAAAATGTGCTACATGAATCATAGGAAATTTTTAGATCCGAAACACAAGTGGAGGTTTGACAAGAAAAGTTTCAATGGTGAAATTGAAATGGGAACATCTTCGGGAATTTTATCCGGGACAGACATTGAAGAATTGTTGGCTGGTTATGAAAATATTTTTGGGCAGAAAGAGGTCAACAAGCATAAAAATGAATCCCCTTTTAGAAAGAAGTCAATATTTATTAATTTACCATATTGGAGTCACAATGTATGTCGACATAACCTTGATGTTATGCACATAGAGAAAAACATTTGTGATAACATACTTGGTGCTTTACTAAATATTGATGGGAAGTCGAAAGACCATTTAAGTGCTCGGTATGATTTACAAGAGATAGGCATCAGGGAGGTCCTTCATCCGGTTCTATCAGCTGATGGGAATTACCTTAAGATCAGGGCTGCCATAATTGCAATGACAAACAAGGAGAAAGAAATATTTTGCTCGGTGTTGGAGAATGCTAAACTGCCTTATGGTTATGCAGCTAATATCAGCCGGTATGTAAACAAGAAAGAGAGGAAAATTGCAGGGTATAAGAGCCACGATGCTCATTTTCTTCTCCACTAGTTGCTGCAATTTGCTGTGAAGAAATCTGTAAAACCTAAAGTTGTATTACCTATGATAAGATTAGGTGCATTTCTAAGAAGTCTTTTGAGTAAAATTATCAATTTCGTTGATCTCAAGAGGCTACAAAAGGAAATTGTGGAAATTCTTTGTCAATTTGAGATGATATTCCCAAATGCTTTCTTCGATATAATGGTGCACTTGCTAGTTCATTTATGCAAGGAAATTGAATATGGTGGACCTGCACATCTTCGTTGTATGTTTCCTATTGAGCATTATCTTTGTAAACTGAAATCATATGTTCGCAACAAAAGTAAACCTGAGGCGTCCATTGCTGAAGGTTACCTTGCAGAAGAATGTTTGATATTCTGTTCAAGGTTCTTAGGTGGCGATGGAGCAGGAAAAATGAAATTTGAAACCTATCCATAGAATCTTGAATATCCTATTGGCATAAGAAGAAACAAAGATGGAAAAGGTAGTCATCTTAAATATTCTCAATGAATGGCAAGTCACCGTTACATTCTGTTCAATTGTGGTAACAAGAAAATAGAGAGTTTACTTGAGTAAGTTTTTAAGTTTTATTTTTATTTTGGTAATTATTGAAGAATTAGAAAAAAAAATTCTATCTTTTATTAACCATGTCTTTATTCTAGGGAACGTCGAGCTTTAATTGATGGTCATGCATTATCAAAAAAATATAAAAGAGAGAGAGAGAGAGAGAGAACACAGTGAAGAATTTTGTAAGTGGTTAAAGGAAGAGGTTGGGAAAAAGGAGGACATTTCAAAAGAAGTACAACTGCTTGCAATGGGCCCTCTTCCAACAACTAAGAGGTTTGCTGGATATGTTATCAATGGATACAGATTTTATACAAGGTTCAGAGATGCCAAATGTACAACACAAAACAGTGGTGTATTTTGACAGCCTTGACTACTAGCTTTGCAAGTTCGAAAGATCAAAATTTATTGGTTGGTGAAGTTAATTACTACGGATCAATTGAGGAAATATTAGAACTAGATTATTGGGGAGAATTTAGTGTGGTTTTATTTAAGTGTTTTTGGTACCAATAAGAAAAAGATTTATATGGGATAACTCATGTCAATTTTAATCCATTGTGCCAGAAATCTGATCCTTATGTTATGGCTTCACAAGTATAACAGGTGTTTTATATAGAAGATCCAATTGATAAGATGTGCCACAATGTTATCAAGAGATTGCCGAGAGACTGGTGTGAAATCGAAAGCGAAGATGCAAATGAAGATTTGATGATATCCAGCTTGCTTATGGAATGGGAAATCAAGATTTTGATGTTCGTTGGTGTAGAGATGATGTCCCAATAAGACGAATCCACCTTCTACCTAGTAGAGTGAAAGAAAATGCTTCTTAATTTCTGTGTATCACTATCATATTTAATTAAGTAACTAATGTACCAAATTTAAGTAAGAAAATGTTGTTTCTGCCTTGATTAAATGTTGTAACTGATGTATCATATTTGTGGCTTTTTTTGTCTCTTTTTAGTGTTTATGCCTTTATTACATTTTAGTGAAGTGACTGTTTTATTTTATAATGCACTTGGTTTATTTTAATTTGTAATTATGTCGTTCAAATGTTAATTCCTTCATTTTGTGTACGATGGAGGCAAATCTTAAATTCCATCACAAGGGAAAATTTGGGAAGAATGGATATATTGGTGAAGAAGAGACTATTGTCATGGGCGTTGATCTGGATATGTTTTCTTACACGGTACTGATGAAGTATGTCAGGGTTGAGCTAAAGTACACCGAAATTGGAGGAGTATATTCATGGAAAGGTCCAATGAGTGGGTGGAAATTGGTGACCAGTGATGTTGATCTGTGGGAATTGATGCAAATAAAAAATGATGGTGATTACATTGATTTCTTTCTCGACACCATGGTCGATGATAAAATTGAGCCAATGAAACAAATGCAACCACATGTCATCGTACGCCCAAGGAAGAATCTGCTATCTCCAGGTATAAAAATATCTTCTCATTTGTACTATTTTGATGAATTTGGTCATAAGAAAACTAACGATGAAACAACCTATTTATGATTACTTTCAAATGAATTTAAACCAAGATCCAATTTGAGCATCTGATTCGAAAACTCATAAATAAATCATACAGAAGCTCATCCAAAGTAAGTGATAAAAAGTGTAAATAGTTAGGTTTTTGACTGGAAGAAGATAAAAATTTCTTCTCATTTGTACTATTTTGATGAATTTGGTTCTTGCATGGCCGAATTTGTTTTTCATTTTGCTGCTTTTAGTGGACATAAATTTTTTGTGCATTTTTGTTTGAATATTAGGACTTGTTTGATTTTTGGTGCACTTAGTAGAATAATAAAGGAAATGGAATATTAGTGTACATGATCAAGTCTTAATTTCTTTAATTAAGTTTAAATAATTATGTTTATGACATGATAATCTTGACTTTTATGTCGTTGTATGTTTGCAGCTACGAAATCACAGAAACGGCAATTTGTCACCACTCACCAACTGCAACATGCAGCAAAAAACAAGAAGCAGATTGAAGTCTATACTCCGATTCGAATGTCGGCACGGCTAAACAATCCACTTACTGACGAGATGCAGACTGATCAAGTCTTTAGTCCTAAAAAGTCGGCATGGCTAAACAATCCACTTACCTACGAGACACAGACTGATCAAGTCTTTAGTCCTAGAAAGTTGGCACGGCTAAAAAATCCACTTACCGATGAGACGCAGATTGATCAAGTCTTTAGTCCTAGAAAGTCGGCATGGCTAAACAATCCACTTACCAACGAGACGCAGACTGATCAAGTCTTTAGTCCTAGAAAATTGGCACGGCTAAACAATCCACTTACCGATGAAACACAGACTGATGAAGTCTTTAGTCCTAAAAAGTCGACACGGCTAAACAATCCACTTACCAATAAGACGCAGACTAATCAAGTCTTTAGTCCTAGAAAGTCGGTACGGTGAAACAATCCACAAGTGAGCGAAGCTGCTGTGGGTCCACCCATGGACAGGAAAAAGGTGATTAGCAAGAAGTCAACTGGAGTCGGTAGGTCTACAAAGTTACTAAAGAAAAATCCAAATGAAGTCAGTAGTTCTACGAAGATACCAGAGAAGAAAAATCCAACTGAAGTCAGCAATGCAACTTTGAATATCAACTCAGCAAGTGTCAGGAGTAAATTGGATGTTCTATAATCTGATGAAGAGGAAGAGGAAAATATGGATGAAAATGAGATTCTAGTAAGAAGACTACAATCTGATCTTCTAATATGATGTTCTACATATTTTGCTTATATTTACAATAATGTCTTGTTAAATTACTTTCAGGATGATGATCTACCACCTCCGCCACCTCCACCGCTTACAGAATACGAAAGGGAGAGAGCTAAACATGTATCGCAGAAGAATAGTGTTTTTGAAGCTCTTAGGATGCCTACATTAGTTACTGTACTGATAAATGAATTTGAAAAAAATAAAGGAAAATCAAAGATGCCAGCTGAAAGCGAAGATTATGCTCCAGAACAAGAGGAACCTAGTGAAGATGATACTTCAAAAAATCCAGTAAATGTGCATTATAGCTGAAGATTTATTTTGATGTTGGTAATTATAGACTAGCTTCCTTATTTTTTTATTTTATTGTTTTTGTGTGTGTATTTTAGAGAACCAAAAAGGTTATGATTACAAAGCCTCAGTCTGGACCAACAACTCGTACACGGGCCATTGTTGAATCTGCAACTGATTAGACTGCAACTCCAGAGGCAGGGGAAAATCCAGTTCCTACACAAACTGTTGATCCACATGTAGCGTTGAGTTACCACACAATGAAGGAATAGGAACAATGGATGCTTATTTGGTTATGCGAGAATGCCAAAAGAATAACAGTAGTGGAAGTGGAAGTGCAAGGAAGAAGGCTGTTGTCGGAAATGTCTTGACAAATATTGAAAACGAAGGTATTATCTAATTGAGTTCTGATTTTAAAAGTTTAAGTTCTCATTTATGTTATGTCTAGCATTCTCATTACTATTGTATGTACTTTGTAATAGTAATGGAAGCTCCTAGAAGGTTCAGGGGAAAAACAAAGATGGATAAAGTTCATTCAAGGTCATATGGCAAAAGAGTTCTAGTCCAAATGAATCATCGGGGCCAACCAGTTTCAGACGATGACCGAGTAATGTCTGAACTGAGTGCTTTTTTAGAACACTGAAGAGGAGTGTTCCACTTACTTACAAGTCTTGGTTTGATGTTCCTTCAAGTTTGAAAGGCACGCTGTGGAACTATGTCAAGGTAATTTGCAAACTTAGCTGAATTTTACTTAAATATATGAAACTTGTCACAAAAGTAGCATGACTGTTCTTTTTAGTGTTTGATTTGTATTTAAGCAACGGTATATTATTCCGGATGAATGTGAATATTGGGTTTTGAAGTCAATTCGTGACTCTTGGAGGGGGTACAAGAGTCGTATTAAAAAGGCACATTATAGGCTTATGAAACTGATGAAGAGAGGCTTGAAAATAGGCCGGACGAAATTCCACTTGTGGATTTTAGAGTACTCTTGATGTATTTGGGAGATGAAAAAATTCAGGTATAATTTTAAGTTTTATCACAGAATTTTTTTCCGTTTTTATTTGTTCAAATCAGACAGATAAACATCTTTTTTCATGTTTCTGTAGTCCAAGGCCCTTACAAATTATGCAAGTCGAAAATCGAATACAGACACACACACTACTGGTCCAAAACATTTTTTCCAAATTCGGCATAAGATGGTATGTATTTTGCTTATTTTTATGGTTGGCTGGAGGTATGCATTTTATTTTATCTGAAATTCCTCTCCTTATTTAGCAAAGCGATATATGTTCCAAAATAAAAATTGAAATAACTACATATATGTTCCAAAATAAAATATCACCTCACTCAAACAAATAAGCAAAATAAATATTAGTGATATATGTTCTGTTTATGATATAGAAGTTTGTAACTAAAAGAATAACAAGCAGGCTATATAATCTGATCTGTCACATTAATCATCCAACAAATGTTTTTATTTCAATTTTAATGTATTAATTTTTATTGTATCTGTTTATTATTTTTGCATTTTCACATTAATTTACGACTCAATAGCTATTAATAAAATTTGCTAAAAAAGTACATAAAATCTATAAAAATATAAATGAGCGTTTCTTTGCCCCCTTTGGCATAGAAAACTCAATTCTTCTTTTCCAAACCAGTGTACGTCATGCTCATGCATTTGTATGCATTTGATCAATATACGTCTACAAGTTAGATGCATATTAAACATTAAATATGAGTCCAATCCATCTCTGTAGGAATTAAGTAATTTGTAAACTATTGGATACACTCTTAACTCTTAAGCATATGGATGTCAAGTTGATGCTTTTCTTTTGTCTGCTGTATGTTGATGGCTTTACTGCCTTGCTAAGCTTAAATCGTTTTATTATTCTATATATGTTCATGGCTCATGGGTTAATCACGGGGTAATCTTAGTTTTTCATCAGAATCTAAGATGAATCATGGGATATTTTTCATCCCTGTGCTTATAGTTAATAATCTGAAAGCATAGACATATGGGATATTTACTATGCAAATTTTCCTTAGCTCAGCCTTGAATTTTGCAAAACTGATACATCACTTGATACTATGCTTGAATAAGCTCAGATATTGTTGCTACATATGTTGTGGTTTTATACTTGTTGTTTCTTTATTTTTGCACTTGTAAGCTGCTTGAGAACTTACTTTGCTCCATTTTTGCATCTGTGAGTTGCTCGAGACTTTTAGCTCGTGTGCATTTGTGGTTTCTATTCTTCATTTGAACCGAGATTTATTTTTATGTAAGGGCAATCATATTTACCTTAGTTTTTCTTTGACTTTGAGTATAATTTCTGAATTGATTAGTGATATATGTTTTGGAAAAATTGGTTTGATATCCTTTCGCTGTCTAACTTTTCTCATTTAATTTGTATCAGTCCAACGAATCAGATGGAGAACTTTTTGTTAAAACTTGCAAGCAGAAAGAAGGAAAGGTGTATAAGACTGATACTTCAGTAATGATGTAACATCCCTGGATTTTAGCCCAGTTTAATTTGATAATTGAATTAATTTTTGAAATTAATTTATGGATTTAATAGAGTTTTTCAAAATAAATATTAGTTGTTTATAGATGTTAATTTTAAATATAATTTGAAAATGTGAATTTGAAATCCAAATGTTAATATATTGAAATTTAATTGGACTTAAAGAAATTATATTTGAAACAAAAATATAATAAGTATGATTACTTAAGTTTAAATAAGTATGTGTTAATAAGTTTAATATCTTAAGTTTAAAAATATAAGTGTATTAAAAAATTATGTTAACTAACATATAAATATTTTAGATTATAATTTGAATTATAAAGTTTTAAGATTTATAAAAGATAGGTTCTGTTATTTATTTATATTTATAAATTTAGTTTAAATTAAAATCTTGGAATTAAAATTCAAAATTTAAAAATCTTATAAATATATTGGGTTTGAAAACATTATATTTTCAATTTATAAAGATTTGTTTTCCAATTATATTAAATAGATATTTTAAATGAGAACATATAAACAAGAATAAAACATTAATTATAAATATTTATTAGTAATATATAATTTAATTTCAAACCATTTTTCTTTAATTTGTATAAGTATTAAATAATTGTTTTTAACATTTAAACCCATAATTAGTATAAATTGGAATTAAACCATTTTAAAATAGGATTCCTAATATAAGTTTGTAAATTAAAAATAAGATAGGATTTAAAAACATAAACATGATTTGCAAATAAAAAAAATTATGAATGTATGAGTGGAAAATAAATATGTATATATTTATGTACTAAACTAAATTTAAGCTTAAATATAAAATGTATTAAATAAACATTTGTAAATAAAAAGATTAAATAATTTTAAAGGTTTGACCTATAAATTTTAAATTAAATTAAATATAAGGGTTTAAACAAAATTTATAAATTAATTAAAATTAAGGGCTTTAACATAAAAACACATATCATAACAAGTGTTAACACAAGTGTATAAGTGTAGGTTCACTTTAAACAAGTGGCAGTGGTTTTATTTATTTTTGAAAATATTTTAAAAAAAAAGATATATTAAGTAGAAAATTGGAAATTCATAATTGTTCAACACATTATCTTCGAAAAAGAAAATCTGAAATCAGATTATAAGAAAAATTCAAAACCAAATATAACTCATGTTCAAAAAAATTCTACTGAGTCTTCAAATCTGTAATCTGTTTAAAGATCAATTCAACTCTAAGCAAAGAATTGGGGGTCAGCATGAAGTTTAAAATCTGAAGCATGCTGAAAACCTGGAAACAAAAAAATCAACAAGTTCAAAACAAGTTTTCAACCTGGAAGCTTTTGAAACAAAACTGGAATCAAGCAATGGATTGGATTCAAACTCAAGTTGTAGTTCAAATCTGTGACAAATCAAAAGTAAAGATCTAAAGCAATCCAATAGACAAAACAAGGAAGGAAAAAATTAAAAGAAAAAGGAAATACTACTCTGTTCTTTGTTCTTTCAGGAAACAGGTGAGCAAATTTCTAATTTAAAACCTTATTTCTTTTCTAAGCCTGCTCTTTTTAATTTATATGCCTGAGATGATGATGTTTTTGGGAATATTTTTGGTCAGATGAAAACGTATTGTATGTATGTAAAGATATAGGCAGGCATGTTTGAGTACAGGTATATATATATACCTGTAACTTCTGTTAAAACATGTAGGTTTTACACAAATTAAAATTTTAATTTCTCTTCTTCCAATCCTTTATAGGATTTGATCTCTAAATAAAGTATGTAAAGCATTGCCCAGAATTCATTTTAGAGAAAGAAAAAAACTCAAGTAGTGAAATTGAGCAAATATAATATTACAGTAAAATCAATTTTAGTCAGAAATTCAAACAACTTAAATTTACATTTTAATTCCAGAATCTGATTGGTGTTTGTAAATGTTGAATTTTAATAATAAAATTGTGATTTTAAGTTTTGAATTGAAGTGGTATTTTGGGTTTGAACCGAAATACAAAATGGTCAAATTTCGTCGAACAGCATGGTCGGGATCTTCGTGTTTTGGTCAGAAGGGGGTTTGAGTATTGATGGTTACCAGAAAAATGTTAAGTGAATTTATTATTCACCATGGCGACGATAGGGTGGTGATCTAGGGTTTAACACCTAACTTGGTTGATTTGGTTTCGTGAAGCTTATTTGCCGATGTGGGTGAAGTAGAGCCTATCGGTGGTGGGGGGATTGGAAGAGGAGTATCTGGCGTAGCTTTGGGCGAGAGCACGTGGGTTCAGGTGGAGTGGTTGGTCGGCGACGGTGATTTTTCTTATCTCGTATGTTTTCCAATTTAGTGCGATAGGTCAATTTAGTGTTTGCTTTCGTGTTTGCTGATCTGGTTCGCTGAGGCATTTGTTGAGGTCGTGGATGAGTTGCCGAAGATCAAAAGGTTGAACGGTGGTGAGATTTCCGACCGTGCACATGCACGGTTCGTTTTTGTGTACTTGGAATTGAAGCAGTGTTGGGGAAGACAAGGTGGAACTCGAGGGCGACTCGGGGGAATTCATGAATTTGCTCGAAGCAAGCAACGTCGTGTATGACTCAAAGTATGGCTCGAGTGAAATTGTGTTGGGCTCGGGTTTGGATTTATTAGTTGTTCCAGGATTTATATCCTAATTAAATTCACATGTTTGAGTTTTAAACCTAAAGATATGGTGACCGGATTTTTATTAATGTAAGTAAAGGGTTTTGAAATCAGTTTCGGGAAAGCTTGAACAAGTTTTGGGTTAATATGATAATATAGCAAAAGCATTCTCTAATATTGAATGGGAAGTTGAATAAATTGTTTAACTTAAATTAGCAAGTTAAGATGATTAAGTTGTTTTTTTTTAAAAAGCTTGATTTCAAATTTAATTAAGTAAAAGATAAAATGTTGTAATATTTGTGTTGATCATAATAAGGTAATTAATTTCTTAAAAATAATTACTTAATTAAAAGTAATTTATTAATAATCAAAAATTGATTTATCAAGTAATTGAAGAATAATTTAATTAAATGATAAATTATAAATGTGATTAATTTGGGAATGATTAATTTATTAATTAGTTAAAAGTTAATTAATTAATAAAAGTGATTAAGGTATAATTACTTTAATTAAAAGTTTATTAATTTATAAAGGTCTAATTAATTAAGTTATGGATTAATTAATTGAAAATTAAGAATTAAATTAAATTATAATTAATAGATGATTAATTAAATAATTAAAGATTTGTTAATAAATGATTAGTAATTAATTAAGTGATTAGTGATAAATTAATTAATGATTAAGAATTAATAAATTAAATAATTAAGGTTAATTAATTAAGTAATTAAAATAAATTAATTTGTAATTTGTAATCAATTAAGCAATTAATTAAGATTAATTAAATATAAATTAAGGATTAATTAGTAATTAATTAAGAAATGATTTAATTTTATTTAATGAAGTTTTAATAATGAATAATTAGAGATTACTAATTAATTTAAAAAAATAATAATTAATTAATTAAACAAAGATTAATTAATTGATAACGAGGTTAATCAAGAAGTGATTAATTAATTAAATGATTGTGATTAATGGTTGGTTAAGCAAGGTAAGTTGATTAATTCTTAAGTAATTAATTTACTTTGAATTAGTTAAATCAATTATATTGTGAATTAGAAATATGCTTGCCTTTGGATGATTGTTTTGAATTGAATGTCTGGAATTGTTTGATATCCCTGATATATGATGCTTTGCGTTATGAATTATCCTGATTTGTGCTGTGATCTGTGATGTAATTTATTTATCTGTGACATAATTTATTATCTACGATGAACTTATATTATTCATCCATGATCTGTAAATGAAGATAAGCGTTATAGATTATACTGCTTATTCATATTTCTGTGTTTGAATCTGTGAGGCGATGATTGTTGTTGCACTATTATGTGTAAATCCCTGGACCACACTATACACACACAAATATGGATTTCACGGGGAAACCGGTTAAGTCACGGATATTTGAATTTAATATTTTAAAATGGTTTTAAAATTTGAATTTTGAATCCAAATGGTTTTGGAAATGAAATTGGGTTAAATTTGAAAAGTGTTTGAAAAATAGTTTTTGAAGATAAAAGTTATTTAAAATAACTTGATTTAGTTTGAAATCTGATATTTTGATTTGAGTTTGAATTCAATATTGGGAATTGAATTAAATGATTTGGAAATTTTGGCTTGGAAAGATTACACAAGTTTATAAAGTTGTTTATACGAGTTTTTAACCACTTAGAAAGTATTGGTTTGGGAATTTAAATTTAACTCAAGTTTATATTTGAAAGGCTTTAACTCGTGCAAATAAAATCGGGTTTTCCGAAACGGAAATAAGTGATTTCAAATAATAATTATGATGAAAGATTTTAAATTTGAAATTGAATGATTTTGAAAGATATAAAATGAGTCTTTAATTTAAAGACCGAATGAATTAATCTAACTTGAAATGGAATTGTCTTGAAAGGCTATGAATAAATCTTTGTTAAAGATTGGTGATCCTCGTTTTAAAATGAAAGGGGATTTTTAAGATAAATCTTTTGTTTAAAAGATTTAAGTGTGGAAATTGTTTAAACCATTGAAGGTTTTTTTGAAATAAATCTTTTTGTTTAGAAGATTTATAAATGGTAATTTGTTTGAAACCATTTGAAAGAAAAGTTTTGGGTTTTAAAGTTGTGACTTAACTGAAATCACATTATCCATATGTTTGTAAATATTGCGCTCATTATTCGGTTTAGCCGGGAGAGGACCTTTGTGTCATATAACCCATTTCGAATAATGATACGACGATATGGATAGCATTTGAAGACCGGTGGTGAAGACCAGATACTTTCGAAAGCGAAAGGATGACCTGTCGAATGTCTCTGCACCAAATGGCCCCGGTATAGAGATTCGAGCACCCATTGTGATGGGAAGTCCGGATGTGATTAGAAATTATCCAGATTGCAAGGGCTTTTTTGGAAGTGCCTTCGGTTATGTTCGGACCCGGAACAGACTTGTTTGGATGTGTGTCTGACATTACACTTTGAGATGTAAAACCGGTTTCTATCAAATACATTTCTGTTTGGTGGCGGAGATTTATTCTCTTAGCTTAACACACTTCTCTGAGACGTACGAGCTCAGAGGTTATGTAGTTGATGGTTACTAGTGATACATTCCCAATTTGGTAATGTGGCATACGAAGTGCTGCTGATCATTTGTTGATCGAAGCATGGATTTTGTGAAAAGCGTAGCTTTTTAGACGAGACTTCGTCGAGCCTCACAACCTGGTAATGGTCGAAACAGGAAAGATGCAGCAAGGTTTCAAGGGTAGCACCCCTAGGGTATGACCATTCCTTCTGGAAAAGGGTAGTATCATGGTATGGAGCCTAGATACTTACTCATGTGGGGCCTATAGTATATTTTATTATGTGATGTTGTTGGTATTGAGGATCCTCGGTTAAAGGTCCCAAAGGACCGGGGATGGCATATCTTAGGTTTTATTCCCCGGGAGGGGGTAGCCGGCCTTGTGTTAGTAAAGGTCTGGGTAGGTTCTCGAGACGTCCCTCCAGAGGCGTACCCATGTGGCAATGGAAAGTTCCTTAGCCTGTCCATTTGTTGGAAAACCCAAAGAAACAATACGCGCCATTTACGGTTTTAGTTGTATAACCTGCCATCTACGTATGGTGGCGCCCCACTGTTTAGATGGTAGCTATAGTAGGCATAGTTCGAAATGTCTATGCTGGCTAAGATTAATATTATACTTTCGAAATGTTTCTCCACTATGCACTAATAATAATATCAAAATGTTTTTCGCGTATCAAGCATGTTTGACTATCATAAGGAGAAATCTCCTCCAATTTTGTGTTTGCATGGTGTGTGTGGCGCGAGGCCTTATGGTAGTTTCATTTTCCAAAAAGCATTGTGGATTTCAAATTTAAGTTCTTTTGTTTGTTTTTAAAAGATAAACTGTTTTTTCTTTGCTCATACCAGTCCCATGACTGACCCGGAGTTTATTATTCCTTTCCTAAACTCTGGGTGCCCACAATTTTTCCATATGGGCAGTCTAGAGTTGGGTTTTTCAGATAGTAGATATAGATATCGATCCAGTAGATTTTAGCTTTCTCTTTGGTATTCTTTGGAGATCTTGGATATTGGAGTCTTCGGATTCACGGACGAGACTTGCTTGTCTTGGTGCAACGTAATGGTGGTTCAAGCTAGTGGCTTTGGAGCATCGGATTGGAGTTGCAGTTTGATCATTGGAGATATCCCTTTTGCTATTCATTTTTCCGTTGTAGCATTGTTATCTTATATCTCTGATATTGATTGTATCATTGTTGTATTGAATGTTGTATATCAATATTATTCATTTCTTTTCTTCTGCTGTGTTGTTTTGCTTAATTGTGTTATAAGCTCCGGCGAATCAGATTCGACGTTTGGATCTGCGGCATTGGAATACGAGTGTCGTATTCGGTGCCGATTTTCGAAGGTCGAGTCAGGGTCTCTACAAATGAGGTACATAATTGTAAGAATTTTATTTTCTCTTAAATCAGATGTCAAAAAAATGCTTCATTTTGCGCATCGACATTTTTGTAGAATTAGATCCTGTTTTCTTGAAACCTATAGCAGGATATTTTCTGAATCCATTTTAAAACTGTTAATAGATATTGCAAAACAATTCTTGTTTAAGAAACTTGTTTCAGAATTGCTAATTTTATTTAATGTCACATTTTGAAACTGCTTTATTTTGCAGGATAAAATTGAAAAAGCAATAGGTGAAGGAGGAAGTGATGGAGTTGTTCAAGAAATGATTTCTGATGGAAAGTCGCACGGACCATCTTGGCTTATAGGACGGCACACAAGGTCTATAGAACTTTCAAAATATGCCTCAACAACAAGCACATACATACAGGAGCTGGCATCAACGATAAGGGAAAATATAGCTGATGAAGTCGAAGCAAAGGTGAACAAGAAGGTCAAAAATGAATTTGATGCAAAGGTGAACCAAAAAGTTCGGAAGAACTTGACATGGGTGCTTAAGAAATTAGGCGAAGCAAACCCTAACATGCAAATTGATGTTGGGGATCTTTGTACGACGGTCTGCAGTGATGGCACTGGAGGCATTGGAGGCACTGATGGCACTGGAGGCTCGCAAATATGAATGTACTGTTAATAAGTAGAATTTAGTATGTACTGGCTATAACTATGAATACACTGGCTATGTTTTTAAGTATGTTTGTTATTTTGTACTTGACTAAGTAAAACTTGTGTTGCTGGATATTCTGAAATGAAAAGTTCTTTGTTGCAGTGTAATGTTGCCATTAGATATGATATAATGTTGCACTATAATGTTGCCATAGATATGATATAATGTTACAGTAGTATAATGTTGCGGTACATTTTCAATTTAAATTGCAAAAGGTGTTGCCATAGATATGATATAATGTTGCAGTATGTGATGTTAAATAAGGCAATAAACTGGCAAAGTGTTACCATTGGATGGTAAAAGTGTTACCACAGATTAATGAATATGGGCCCCACAACAGGGTTTCGTAAAGGTGGGCCACAGAATTAGTGGGCCCCACAATGTGGGCCCACATGTTGGGGACCAGATTGTGGGGCCCACTTTTTATTAAATTTGGTACCTGTGGCAACAACAGTACCGATGTTGCCCTAGGGCCGCAAAGATGTTGCCTTTGACTCTAGGGCAACACGGCAAAATTCATCACCGAGAAAGTGTTGCCTTTGCCCTTTTTTAGCCTACAATAACATTTTTTGGCACTTCCCGCATCACTTCTTGGTTGTTACAGTATGCAATCTATGGCATAGTGAACGTGAGCGCAGTAACTTAAGAGATGCTTGGGATTCACATCTCCTAAGGATCCGTTAAACTATTTACCATGTAGTAATATTTCGCTATTATAATAGTGTCTAATAGTAAAATAAACTTACTTTTAAATAGTGTTAAGGGGTTACCCATATAGCCCTTAACATGTAATAGTGCCAATAGTCTATACAGTACCGTAATACCTCCTGATCGGGAGGCTACCAGAGGATACTCCATAGGTACAACACAAATCAAACTCGTCCAAGGCACGCTAGGGTAGGTGACACGGCACAACTAGGCAATGTCAGGGTAGATATACCAATTACGCTTTCGGACCGATGGTAACGTGTAGCAGCTACTACCGCCCACCTCAAGCCACACCCCAAAATCAAAAGGGACCCAAATAATCACAAAGTAATAGAATGGTATCGAAGGAGTGTGTTCGATAAAAGGTGCTACCTTTTTAGCCCGTCGATCGCTCCTGTTTTAGCCACCTTATGCCAACTCACGGGAGTGGGTCCACGTATATACCTCAAAAGAAACGCCGCCACCATCCTACTTCATTCTGGAATCTCCACTGCATACACGGTTGTTAAAGTGGTTTTCAGAGTTGGCAGAGAGTATGACAACTTCCGATCCTGGTCTCTTTAACAACCAAATGTTGTTATAACACCGCAGTCATTTCAAAATAATTATACTTCAAAACCAGAATAATATCCATTCAAAACCATATAGATACGATATAATTTCCACTTCAAAACCAAAACAATATGATATCATTTTTATTAAAACCCAAATCAATATAATATCATTTTTGTTTCAAATATATCCCTTTTCCAAAATCATAGCACTTCAAATTTATACACTTTGAAACCAAACATTTGAAATTATAACACTTTTAAAACATAATATTTTGAAATTCATAACTTCGAAAAACTTTAATTCCGATAAAACATTTCATTTTCGATATATTTCAAGGCTTTAAATATTCCAAAATTTCAAAATTAAATTTGATAATTTCGATTCAACAATTAAATTTTCTATTATTTATTTTTGAAATATTTGCAAAATAAATCCATTATCATTTAAATAAAACTCAAATTACAAATAACTAAATATTTCCTTCAATTCATTTATACTTGAAATACTCATTTAATTCACCTTGACCCAAAAATCAAGTTATAATAATTACACCCTTTAAAATTTCCAATTTAATAAATTTCAAATCAACCCTTTTGAGTATGGTTCTTAAATAAATTTAATTTCAAATAAATCTCCAATTTTTCTTCCAACCTTAATTTATTTAAATCATTATACACTCTATATTAAAATAAAATTTAAATACTTACTCACACTTATTTTAAAAAAAATCAAACTCTATTATTAAACTTAATTTTTATTTAACAAAATTATACATAGCTTAAATTCAAGAATTTAACTATATATAAAATAATATTTACATAATATCAAAAATCAATATTCAATAAACCATATATTTCTTTCCAAAACCATAGAAATCATTTTCAAAATATTTTATATATATGGACCACGGTGTCTGTATACAATTTTCTATCCTATGATTAAGTGATACGGATATTTATCATTTCCATCCGCAGTTTAAAATAAAAATACGGTTATATATCATTTCAAACCGCAATCCCGAATGAAATAAAAATCCATAACAACTGGCAGTTTATAATAATATAAAATACAACATCCATCCATCCAATATCAATCATCAAACATTAACACAATCATCATCCAATTCAAACAATAACATCAATATATAACAGATAATAAACAACGGGTATTTACTGACAGTTTATATTCAGTAATAAATTAAACAACTATTTAACTGGTAGTTTATATGCAATAATAAATTTAATAACAATTTAATTCTAATAAATTCAATTTAACCGAGATGATGATTAAAATATGACAAAACAGTCATAAATAAATTTCTAATCATATCATAGATCAATTTAAGAAACATAAGAAATTTTAAAAGTTGTGAGTGGGTTAAAACACTCACCTTTTGAATTTAAATTGAATTTAAATCCAATTTAAACCCAAAATTCAAATAGTCTCAGAATTCGTCCAACCAGTGTCAAAATGTCCGGAATTCTAGTACGACCTAGCGGAGAAAACCGCGCGTGAAACGGTCCTCGTATGTGAAAATTATGTGAGTTAGAACATATGAAAATTAAATTTAATTAAAATAGACAAAGCAAAATAATATTGCACGTCATCATCCCCTTTTCCTCACACGGCTATAGAAACAAGGCGTTCATTCGCACAGTATTACACGCATCTGCACCAACGTTTGACCAGCCACCGCCTTCGTCAGCGATCGCCATCGACCGAGCCGCCGCCACCCGTGTCCTCCTCATCACCACGCGACCCCACAACCAAGTCGCGTCCCCCTCCCAAGCGACGCCGCCGCCGTTGAAACCATAGTCCTCAAATTCCAGCCACTAAACACCAATTCAAACCAAACGACCGCCACCATAAGCCTCCATGCGACAATCTCCACCAAAACCCATAAATCGATTTCGCCGATTGGAGGAAAATCAAAAAGCCCCAAATCGAATTCACGGTTTCGTGATTTGAAGCTTTGACCGCGATTTCTGGCTGACTTGAGCATCATTTGCAGAAACAGACACAAGATGCAGATTCGCGTTGTTGAGATCTTGAGTTATATATTTTTTCGAACTTTTTTGAGGAGTTTGATTTTTTAGTTTGATTTTTGATTTGGATTTGAAGATTGAGAACTAGGATTTGCAGCCATTGGAATGAGGAGGAGCAATTTGAATTATACGTACATAAATGATAATAAGAAATAGGCTAGGGTTTATATCCAGATATATATAGGTAGGGTTGAAAATAAAAGAACGGATACGAATGGTTTGGGTCGTTGAACGATAAATGGCCCAAAAAGCCCGTTCTGACTCCGGAACGAAATTGGGTCAACCTATATACCAAAATAGATGTTTTAAAATATGTTAAAATCAATGGAATAGGTTTTAAGTCCAAATTCCATCGTATGAAGAAGTTATGCTAAAATCAAGTTATTTCAAATTGATTTCAACTGATTTCAATTAAATTGATTTCAAGGCGTGTCGAGTCCGTACGATCAAGCGGCAAGTCCGATCGCTACGAAACTTGAAATCCTACAATAATTCATCATTACGGATCTGATGAAACTGCTTTCGTCAAAATCCGAGTCACTGGCCAAAATGACTATTTTTACATTAATTAAATAAATTAATAATTAATTAATTAAATCAAATTTTAAAATTTCAATTCTATAATTGATAATTTATCCTTTTTGAATTGCTTAATCATTCACACTAATTTAAACAAATTTAGATGTCAATTAAAAATTGATTAATTCCTCAATTTCAGTGTTTAATTTCAATTTCATTAAATTCAGAAATTTATACATTTAAAATTCCAAAATCCATTTATTAAATTTTTAAACCTTGTTATTCAAGTCTTTTATTACACTAAGAATATAATTAACATTGGTTTATATCTTGGTACCTTAATATTTCCCAATTTCATCTTAATTCTTATTTACGTAATATTTAAATATTAAACTCCATTACATTTCAATTAATCCAATTGATTAAATTTAAATTAATAAATCTTGATTCCCATTCTTTTTATCCAATCGATCATTTTCCCATTCAAACTTTATTATCAACCAACAATTATTACAATAAATTATCTAATATTGATTTTTCCAGATTACAGCTTATTACGTATTATTTCGTCAATTAATATAACTTTGAATTTTATTTCCTAATTTACTATTTACAATCAATTATAACTTAACAATTTGTTTCAAATAATTGGGATTGCACTTAATTAGTTATTTATTCCTTGCATTAACATTATTTCCAAGTATTAGCTTAATTTACATTCAATTACTATTAACAATGTGTTATTTCATTAATTAACTCAATACTTACCTTTATCTTCTCGTATTCAATTTATAACCAGGTATAACACTTTCACTACTTCATTTATTAGAATTTTATCCAAATTGTTAATAGTTAGTTTTAATTACCATTGCTATATTTCATTTTAGCCTTCACTTCATTATTAAATTATAAAGTTTCTTATTTCTTTCTAGATTTAATTACAAAAATCTTATTAAATTAACCAATTTAATTATCGAAATTTACGGGTCGTTACAAAATGAGATGGCTCAAGGTTTTTGAGAAGATAGAGGGTATTATCTTATAATGTCTAAGGCGCTCTTACCCTTCGAAGGAGGCAAACAAGCAGAAACAAGGGTGTATAACCCTACGATAACCTTTCCGAAAGCACAATAAGCCTTTCGGGCCGGATAATACACCTACGGAATACCTTTCGATGATGCCGAAATGTTTAGGTAAAAGCAACATCCATGACTCAACAGAAGATGACCTTCCACCATCATTCAAGAGAAATGCAACTCTCGGTAGTAATCAAGTAGGAAAAGCAACCTCTCGACAAATCCAAAGGGTTCGCTAAACCCAAAAACCTTCCGATACCATTGAAAGATTCATGTACTGTACATATGACAAATCTTCTAGCAAATGCAGTAGGTTCCTAAAAGAAAATGAAGGAAAAGACCCTTCGGTAGCATTCAGTATTCCATGATGATGCACAATAAACAAACCTTACGTCATGAACGGGAGGCCTACAATCGTGTACAAGTAGCAATCTTACGGCAAGATCAAATGGTTTGCAATTGCGTATAAGAGGCAACCTTCTGTTCCCGATAAAGGCATAAGGTCGGGGGGAGCGCCACTTGCATCTATAAATAAGACCCAAGGGGTCCTGTTTTGGGGGATTGGTCTTCTTTTCTAATTTCCTTTTTGTAACTTCTAAAATCAAAGCTCTGTAACCCTAATTGGGTAGTGATTTGGGAAATTTTAGTAAAAAGAGAAGTTCATTCAAGGATTAGAGGGAAGTCTTGAATTTTGCACGTTTTCTTTACCATTTATATTCATCTTTGCTGGTTTAATCACAAATTTCAGGTACAATACCTCCAAAAGGTCCATATCGACAAAAACAATGATATTCTTTCTTGAGCAGCCTTCATAACCCTTCGGAGACCTCTAAGTTGTAGCCTAAACCTTTCAGACCTAAAGGAAGCTTATCAGAATTGGTATGCACAGAACCTTCCAGAGTGATAAATCCTAAGGGTTGCACCTTTCGCCAAGTATCATAAACTGTCGGATCCCATCAATCTTAGCATCAATCTGAATCCCGAACAGCGGCTTGTCCAACCTTTCGGTAAAGAACCAAGCTAACTCCCTAAGTAAGATAAACTAAGGAAATATGATCCTAATCAAGGAAAAAGCTTCCAAGAGTAGTCTTATAAAGGTTTAATCAAATCAGAAACCCTTCTACGTTAATTCAACAAGACCGGAAAGATTTTCTCCTTCCAAATCTTGTGTCTAAGCCGTCTTGACCCCATCGAAAGGTCTGATTTTGAGTCTAATCCCGAGTAGAGAGATAGAGAAAGTTCTACATACCATTAACCTTTCGACATAGCTCCGATTAATCCCATCACTCGAGATAGCACAGAGTTATCAGCTGAGCATTTGCCAATCTTTTTAGAGATACCATCTTCCACCTTTTCTCAATAACTTCTCCTACTTGGATTAATTGGAGTGTTAACCATAAATTTGATTAGTGAAAAACAAGACCAGTCTCAGAAAATTTAGACACAGAAAGGATACACAATAATGTCTTTTACATAATTTCAATTATTTAATATTAATACTAATCTGAAAAAGATAAAAGATAATCTCCAATCGTCTTTGCTTCTACCAGAGATCCATCAGCAACTTGAAGCCTCATTTCTCCCTTCGTCACATAACGCTTGCTCCTAAGTCCCTGTAATGAAGAACGGATATGAGTTCCAGATCCATTATCCAAAACTCAAGACAATTTATTGATTGCAAAATAAATTTAAACCATAAATGTACCTAACGGAGCAATGGAACTATTATGTTTCTTATATTTAAGAATCTTTAAGTAATCCGGATGGTTTCGTTTCCAACGACTTTTCTTGTGACAATGATGACATTCACCCTTGTCAGAAGCAGGAGTCTTCTTACTTCTCTTGTTTCCCCGCTTCCGCTTCTTTCAACCTTTTGAAGATGACACTTTCCCTTTAATAGCAAGTATGGATCCTTGATCTTTGGATGAAGACTTGGCTAATCTCAACATATTGAGGATCTCTACGAGGCTTACATTCAACTGGTTCATATTATAGTTTAATATGAACGGCACACACTAGGGAGTAAGAGATCTAAGGATCAAGTCTACTTGCATTTCGTTGCTTATCTCTATGTCTTATTGTGCAAGTTTATCAATATAGCCTTTCATAATAAGAACATAATCATCCACTTTTTATCCCTTGGTCATTTTGTGTTAAACAATTTCTTCAATAGCTCATACCTTGCAAAATGGGACAGCACACCAAAAAGATCTTTGAGATTGTCATAAATCCCAGGGATAAACATGTTCTCATTTGTCTTTGCAACAGTTTGTCTAATGTGGCAACACGAAAACTTGGACGATCTTTAGGTCTGAAACCCATTTTCCATAAACAAGTCTAAGTTCAGGGATCGGCGTGTTGTTTTTTAGTTTCACTTGTAATAGCAGTCCAAAGACGCTCGTAAGTCAATGCTATTTTAATTGCTCTTAAGCAGTTGGTATAGTAAGGTCCGGTAAGCATGTCAGATTTTGAAAACATTTTTGGAGTTGTCATTTTCTGCAAGTTTAATTGGTATATTATTAGGACAATGTCATAGTAGATGTTCTTACTACATTAGTAAGGTTAAACTTTATGTTTTATTTCACTAATAAGTTCACAATAGTCTTTAATGTTTTGCAAAAATCTAAGTCAAAAATAGAAGTCTTTCAATTTCACTAGCAGGTGTTAGAACTCATCCGTCAAGGAATTCTAATATTGACTTTTCTCAACAAGCTATAGCTCCACAGACGATGGATAGCTCCTTATCGGTTGTATCGTATACTACTCCTAACCATTTGTACCTTATCATAATTTCACTTTGACCTTTAGTTTTCTCAAAAAATTGAAATAAAATTATTCACTCGCACCACCATATAGCGATGGCCTAAGTATAATATATGTATCTTGAGTCTGCTCAACAAATACATACAATTATCTTACCTCGTTTATACAATGTATTAACAATATTATACATAACCTCCCTAGCTTGAGTTTTCTCAACAATTAAGGAGCGTGCAAGTAATTTATTACTATATATATGATAGAGGACAACATTATATTGAAGATTCATAATCTTCAATATATTATATTGAGTTATATCTACTTATGGAATAATGTAATTCTTAAGAAATACTCTCATGATTTAAGTATCGGACACATCGAAAATCATGGTATACGTACATTTACATATGTATTTGTTCCTTAAGTCTATTTAGGGTTACTTAATGTTCCACCATTAGTTTATACATTCATATTATGTAAGTTTCATTATTATATAACTTTTATATTTTGATTAGCTTAAAATTATAATGTGATGTATAATATTATATTTATTAAAACATATTTAATTAATTTTAATTAATCAAATCTTTAATTAATTGTTTATTATTCAATTTTAACATATTCTATTTAATATTTATATACTATAACTCTTATAGTAATACACAAACATCATATATATGTATTTTAATTTATTAATTAACTTATAATTAATACAATTAATTAAAAGATTTTGTTTAAATTTTATTAATTTTGATTTTTTTTAAATACATACTTGTATACTTATGTTGTCTTAAACTTCCAAGATAACATAACATATATCAATATATATTATACATGCATACATGTACATAAATTAATTAACTTATTTAATCAATTTATTTTATTAATCTTGTTAGTAAATTAGTTTCAAAATTAATGTTTAAATTTTAAATTTTAAATCTTCAAATATTTTGAAAATTTTATTATCTTTTCTAACATTTTGAAAAACTTATGTTATATTATAACTTTTATAGTAAATGTTGGGCGAATTCTCACCCAGAAGATTTCGAGACCAAGAAGCGTCAGTTTCACCCGGGTTCGCAACCTCCATTCCATCCGGTTTCTAAGTCCGTTCGGCAATTCAAGGGTTTAAAGTTTCATTCGGCAATGAAGGGCGAAATCTCATTTACCTCATCCGGTTCAAACTCATTCGGCATATCTCATCCGGTCCAAACGCATTCGGCATACCTCATCCGGTCCAAACTCCAACCTCGGCCTCCTCCGAACCAGACATTCTCCATGTCCTAGCCGGACCATCCCACACCTACCGAACCAAACATCTTCATCTACTACCAAACGAGGCCACTGCCGATCCATATCCACACTCCTACCACCGAACCACCACTGCCGAACCAAGCTATGCCTGCAACCGGTCCACTCACCACTGCCGCACCAAGCTTCGCCGAACCAGAACGCTACCAGGCCAGATTGCTTCAGCCCGGGCCCACCAGCAGCTATATACATCCAAGACCCCTGCCCCCTACCTCACTCTATAAATAGAGGGGCAGGGGTACAACAATGGCAGACAAGTTTGAGAGCTCAAGCACGGAAGGAACTTTCAAACTACTTTCATACACTTGTACACCAAGCACTGTACTTGTAATCTGAAAAAAGAAGATAATAACATATAAAGTGGACGTAGGCACGTTCTGGCCGAACCACTATAAATCTGTGTGTCTTTTACGTTTCAGCCCCTGCCTTTTTCATATTTACATAACTCATCTAAATCATTAAGAATCACATAAAATCAACTAAATCACACGACTTAGAGGTGTTTGCCCATTTTTTGTGCAAACATTTTTGGTGCTTTCATTGAGAGTTCTCGAACTCGAAGCTTCAGCTTCCCTCATTCAAACCTTCTTTCCCAATAGCATCCTTCATTGCCTAGGAAACAGACTTCCAGACCAAGAAAAGACGCCAACAAGGGAAAGAACGCTACAACTAGCAGCGCTCCAAATCCAGTGGATCCAGATCAAGAGAACCAACCCACTACAGCAGCAGTGTCACATGTAGATCAGGCAATTCCAACAGCCCCTGCCGCGGAACAACCGGCAGTAATCACTAGAGCAGACCTAGACAGAGTTGTGGTGGAAGTAACTAACCGCTTCGCATCCCAACAAGAAGCTTTGGTGAACCAACTCATGTCACGCTTGAGGGATGTCGAAGAATCCAACCGCAACACCGAATCATGGGATGAATCTCAATCTGGAGGATCTCGGAGACAGCAAAGGTCTTCCCTCTTCGAGGAAGCCATCAACAGGAACAACAATGATAAGGGCCGCGCCCGGACTCAGCCCGAACTCCGACTCAAGGAAGCGCTTGGAACCGAACCCAGCGGGGGAGGCGCCAGGCGAGGATCGGATGTAGCTGAGCCAGTCATGCCACCTAATCATAGAAACCCCGCTGAACGGAGCCGAGCTAGAACCCAGCCCGAAGTTGACCCCATGGAAATGCCCGAAACAAAACCCCACAGGGGAAGATCAAGGCAGGGGGCAACTGTAGCTGGTCCTAGCATGCATCCGAGCAGCCAGAGCCAACCACTGGATAACGTCAGAAGTGATAGACTATACCATCCCTACAGGTCATCTGGGCGAGATCGATCTCGCAGGGAAGAACTAAGTTCATTTCTATCCGCTCCAAATTCTGATGAAAGAATGGCACGGCTATTCAGAGAATGCGTCCAACGGGAGCAAAGGGACCGAGGAATAGGCGTTAGGGTTACCAGCCCCTTTACCCGCAATATCGAAACTGCCATCACCCCCCGGGAATGGAAAATGCCAACCATGGAACCTTACAAGGGAACTTCCGACCCCATCGTACACTTACAAAGATACACCCAGCATATGCTCATGAGCGGAGCAACAGAAGGGGTACTGTGTAAATGCTTTCCGCTATTCCTAGCAGATCTAGCTACCTCCTGGTTCTGCCATCTACCCCAAGGATCTATCAGCTCATGGGAGATGTTGAAAGAAAGGTTCATTAGCCAGTTCCGCATCCATGTAGAACAACCCAAGGATGCTTATTCTCTATCCAATGTTAAACAGAAATCCGGAGAGACACTGCAACAATATCTAACTCGGTTCAACGCCGCAGCGGCTGCAGTCCAAGATGCCGATGAGAAACTCACCCTAATGGCCCTCTGTAGCGGTGTACATCCAGATACCAAGTTCGCAAGAAGACTAACTAAGGAAAAACCAGCTACTTTACCTGATTTCTTCCATGAAGCTGGAAAGTATATGAGACTTGAAGACGCCGCCACTGAGAGGCAGTCAGGGCAACAAGGTAAGACAACTTCGGACAAGGTTCCCGGTGCAGCCAAGGACACTCGAAGAAATGAATCTAGAGACAATGCTGGGGGCAGGAAAGTTGAAAAACGCCAATATCGACCAGGACCGAGATTTGACTCCTACACTCCTTTGAATGAAACAATCGAAAACATCTTTCTCGCCACTCAGGGCGAACTCGGATACAAGCGCCCCCCGCACAAGAAAGAATCTGATAACGCACTCAAGTCTGGAAAGTTCTGCCGCTTCCATGAATCCCACGGACATGACACCAATGAATGCCACCATCTCCGGGACTTGATCGAAGAACACATCAGAAGAAGAAGGCTGGAACGCTATGTGAAAGGTCAGAACAGGACTCCAACCCCTGCTAATGAAAACTCAAAGCGACCCCTTACAGAAGTGGGCGAAGGGAATCGCAACACCAGTGGCTCTAGTCAAGAGAAGATAGTGGTCCATACCATCTCGGGAGGACCACACATCGCCGACAGAAGCTGGGCAGAGATGGAAAGATACGGCAAGTCACTTAGAAATGCTGAAGGCTATGTTAACTCCATTATGGAAGAACACCACCCGAAACGGAAAGAGAGTGACGACATCATATTCAGTAGGCGTGATTTAGAAGGAAGACAATATCTGCATATGGATCCCATGGTCATCTCTGCCTGGTTCGGTCCAGCTAAAGTTTTCCGAATTCTAATAGACACAGGAAGCTCCGTAAATATCATGTTCAAGCATGCTTTCGACAAAATGAAACTGTCAATGAAGGATGTGTCTCCCTGCAACAAACCCCTGCACGGTTTCACTGGAGATGCGAAAATGCCCCTCGGGCAACTTGACCTCTTCGTCGAAATAGGAAGTCATCCCCGCTCCGTTGTGCGAAAACAAACGTTCGTACTAATAGAAAACCACTCGGCCTACAACGCCTTCTTGGGAAGACCAGCCTTGTCTGACTTCCAAATTGTCCTAGCCCCGTGGTGCCTAAAGATGAAATTCCCAACAAATGGCGGAATAGGAGAAGTTGAAGGAGATCAAGACGCCGCTCGAGATTGCTATGTAACTGAACTTCGCAATAACCATAGAAAGAATAAAGGGAAAGATGCAGAGACTACTCTCTGCATGAAAAGCTTGGAAGCATAGCAACTAAAGAAAGCCCCTCCTCTTCGATACACCAGCGATCCTTTCAATGAACTAGACCCCAGGGATAAGGAGGAGGAGGCTACCGCTGAGCCTGCAGAGGCCATGGAATTCGTATCTGTAGACAAACATGATTCAAACAGACTATTAAAAATAGGATCTCAGCTAAAAACAGAATTGAAGGATCAACTCATCGACTTTCTCCACCACAACTTAGATGTATTTGCATGGACACATGCCGATATGACAGGAATCTCCCTAGACATAGCATGCCACATGCTGAACATCGATCCCACCAGGGCACCGATAAAGCAGAAAAAGAGAAGCATGGGAGCAGAACGATCAGCAGCCCTCGACGAGGAAGTAAAGAACCTACTTGCTAATGACTTCATACGAGAAGCCATCTACCCCGAGTGGATAGCTAAACCGGTACTAGTAAAGAAAGCTAATGGGAAGTGGCGAACGTGCATTGATTTCTCCAACTTAAATGACGCTTGCCCGAAAGATTGCTTCCCGCTTCCCCGAATCGATCAACTTGTGGACAGCACTGCCGGGCACGAACTTTTATCTTTTATGGACGCATACTCCGGATATAACCAGATTCCCATGCACGCTCCCGATCAAGACCACACTAGCTTCATCACTGACCGGGGATTATATTGTTACAAGGTCATGCCTTTTGGACTCAAAAATGCCGGAGCTACCTATCAACGCCTCGTCAACAAGATGTTCGCGGAATTAATAGGACGAACTATGGAAGTATATGTGGATGACATGTTGGTAAAGTCCAGGAAAGCCGACGATCATGTAAGCCACCTGAGCGAGATGTTTCAGGTACTTCGCCGATATGGAATGAAGCTGAATCCTCTAAAGTGCTCCTTCGGAGTGTCATCGGGAAAATTCTTAGGATTCATTTTCCATTCCAGAGGAATTGAAGCAAACCCTGAACAAATCCGGGCTCTAAAAGAAATAAGGATACCTTCCACCCGAAAAGAAATGCAGAGCTTAAACGGAAAGGTGGCCGCCCTAAGCAGATTCATTTCCAAAGCAACTGACAAATGCGTCCCTTTCTTCGAAGCTCTCAAGAAAGACAAAGGAAAGTTCGAGTGGACCGATGAATTCTTAAAAGCCTTCCTTAACCTGATCGAACACCTTCAGAAACCACCAGTACTCTCAACTCCGAACGAAGGCAAAGAGCTATACCTATACCTCGCTGTATCATCTCATGCTTTAAGCGCTGCCCTAGTAAGAGAAGAAGACCGCACGCAACGCCCGGTGTACTTTATAAGTAAGAGATTTACGGGGGCAGAAGCCAGATATCCTAAACTTGAGAAATTGGCATATTGTTTATTGATCGCGTCACGAAAACTACGACACTACTTCCAATCTCACTCCATCAGAGTTCTAACCGATCAGCCACTAAGACAGGTGCTCCATCGTCCTGACACTTCTAGACGACTCCTCAAATGGTGCATTGAACTAAGTCAGTATGACGTCACCTACCATCCTCGCACTGCTATCAAAGGGCAAGCCCTGGCCGATTTCATTGCCGAATTCACTACCAACGAAGGCAAGGATCAGTTTGAAATGACAAAAAACATCAAGTGGAACCTCTTTGTAGATGGAGCATCGAACGAACAAGGCTCGGGGGCAGGTATTGTGATACTCACCCCCAGGGGAAGAAAGCTGTACTACGCATTAAGGTTGGAATTCGCGGCCACTAACAACGATGCGGAGTACGAGGCAGTAATAGCGGGATTGGAGCTTGCCTTAGAAATTGGAGTCAATTCTTTATGTCTTCATAGTGATTCTCAACTTATCGTAAACCAAGTACTAGGAGAATTCCAGACACGAGGAGAACGACTCACAGCATACCTAAAGAAAACCAAACTGCTGCTCGACCAATTGGACCATTATCTAATCAAACACATTCCTCGAGAAGATAACCAAGAGGCCGATGAACTAGCAAAGCAAGCTAGTATGAAGAATAGCACCATTTCCGGAGCACTAGCCATCTCAAAGCAGCTAGCCCCAAGTTTTGAACAAGTGAATCTGATAACTACAATTGAAGAAGCAACTTGGATGACTCCTATCCGGAAATATTTGCAGGACGGCACACTACCAGACAAACGTGATGAAGTCAGGAGAATTTTGAGGAAAGCTCCCCACTACACAATACAAGAAGGCATCCTCTATCGGCGTGGCTTCTCTAGCCCCTTATTTAGATGCGTCGCTGGAAGGGAAGCCAAGGAAATTTTATACAACATCCATCAAGGAAGTTGCGGAGATCACACTGGAGGGCAGACTCTAGCGAAAAAGATACTCCGATATGGATATTACTGGCCCACACTAAACAAAGACGCCTTAGACTTCGTCAAGAGATGCGACAGATGTCAGAAATTTGCCAAGATTCCTCGACTACCCACAAATGAGATTACTCAAATGACCAGCCCTTGGCCCTTTGCTGTATGGGGAATTGATTTAATTGGCGAACTGCCAACGGGCAGGGGCGGGGCCAAATATGCTATAGTGGCAGTCGATTATTTCACCAAATGGGTGGAAGCGGAACCCCTAAATAAAATATCTTCTGCAAAAGTTATCAACTTCTTGATCAAAAATATTCTGTGCAGGTATGGAGTACCACTCAAGATCATATCAGACAACGGACTCTAATTTGACAGCGAAGCTTCTCATCAGTAGCTTATCCTCAGGCAAACGGACAAGTCGAAGCTGTCAACAAAATTCTCAAAACCCTAATCAAGAAGAAACTTGAAAAGTCAAAAGGCACTTGGGTGGACGAACTTCCTACGGCACTTTGGGCCTACCGCACATCTTTCAGAACTTCAACGGGACATACTCCTTTCTCTTTGGCATACGGATCGGAGGCAATGCTCCCTGTTGAGACTATTGTTCCTTCCCATCGTAGGATCCACTACAATCCAGAAGAAAACGAAGAACTCCTCCTCATGTCTTTGGATCTGATTGAGAAAAGGAGAAACGATGCAGCTCTCAAAGCTGCAGCTCACAAACAAAAGGTGGCAGCACTATACAACTCCAAAGTCAAACATCGCATCTTACAAGAAGGAGATCTTGTCCTCAGGCGAATCTTTCCGCGCCCCGGGGTACTGGACCCCATCTGGGACGGACTATATGTAATTCATAAAGACCTCCACAACGGAGCTTATATTTTGTCAACAGTGGACGGAGAGGTGTTCCAGAGGGCATGGAACATCCGACACCTCCGTCGATACTTTTCTTAACTTGTACTGCCCATATGAAGTGAATTAACAAAGAGAATCAGTGGACGTAGGCATTTCCATGTCGAACCACTTTAAAAAATCTTGTCTCTTTTCAACTTGTTCCTTTATATCTTGGCTGCTTGTTAAGCTCTATCCTTTTCTGTTGAACAAAATCTTATGGCATCTCCACTCAAGGCGCACCACGGCCTCATCTGGACAAGGCCTAACAGGTACGCTACGATTCTATGCACTCGCCAATGAGACTCTTTTGCTCCAGCATCCCTCTGCTGCGGGTTAACTCATTGCTCGCGCCTGCCCTCAAAGCCAACTGTAATGAGCCGATTATAAGTCATCATAAAGGCCGATTATAGCCGATGGCAGCTCATTACGGCGTTCGGCTCGTCGGTAACTGTGAACCTACTTTAAGCCCCAACATAAGGTGTGGCCAGCCAGGGGTAGTTCACGGCCAACGGCACCCACGCTAGCCGGCCATGGTAAATCGAATAATACCCACGATTATGGACCATAATGGTTCGGGTAGTTACCGTGCGCGATCTCGGCTCCGATGTGTCTTAAGTGCGGCTGTGGTAAAAAAGAAAACTCCCCGCGGAGGCGTAAGATGGGTGACAAATGTCTCCAAGACCCACAGCTAGGGAAAGTGACTACAAAACCCGTTTGCCACGAACTTAAGCACATCGACGGCCTTCCGTGACTGGAAGTTTTACTTTTTCTATATTTCCATTTCATTTAAATACTTTTCTCCTATCCTGTATAACAAACTCTAATGTACAGGAAACCGAATCGGGAGCATTCACTCATGAGAATCTAAGCCTGCGTACTGGGTGGCAAGGTACTCAGATACATTCATGATCAGTTAGAAAAGATGCTCAAAACTACCGCCTGCAAATAAAACATGAAGGGCGGTACTCTCTTCTCTTGTACATAGATGCATAACTATAGCTTATTCACATGTCACACCAGCATTGCAAAACATGAAATTATATTTCAAGCAAAGGCTTAACATCAAACACAACTAAAATCACAGGCATATACATGGTCATACTTCTCACGTAGCACATCAAAATGACAACAACGTTTAAACATAACAAAATCAGCTTATATTATGAAATCACACCAAGTTATTCTCTGCAAATAATGTTATTACAGTCATATCAATGTTTTGGACTAACGTAAACAACAGTAAAAAAGAAATAAAAAGCGGACGAATCCGGACGAGTAACCAGCTGCGTCCACACTCCATCACCAACTTCCCAAGCCTATTTGGCCGCAGGGCCGGAACCCCCAGCATGTTGATCGGAAGTTCCACCTGTCCAATTCAGAAGAGGAATCCATTAAACAAACGATAAACGATCAAGTTATGGAAACCCAGAAAGAAAAGGAAAAGAGAAGGATGACTCACCAGCGTCCGCCGCTTGATCTTCATCCTCCAGTTGCACACCCGCTTCCTCCGCAGCAAGCAACCGCATCCCCTCCTTCACCGCCGCTTGCTCCTCTTTCGAGAACTAAGCAGTGACCACATCCAGGCTAAAAGCCCCTCCACCTTCCTTACCCGCATCGACCCTGGCCTCCTCTAAAACCCGAAGGTATATCTTGGCCATGACCCAGGGATAGTCATCCATCCAAGACAAGCTGCCCTCCTTCCAAGTGCGGAAGTACATGTCCTGCAGTATCTCGTCCATCATCCCCTCATTCTCCTCGAACTCCCTCACCCTGGCCTCGGAAGTCTGCAACTTGGCGACAGCGGCATCCCTCTCTGATCGGTATCTCGAGCAGTCAGCCTGGAGAGACCTCCTCATCTCCTCCATCTCCTCCTTTAACTTAACTTGAGCCATCTCCGCGGCCTCAAGCCTCCCAGACAACTCCTCTACCTGCTCGAGATCCGCATTCCGAACCTCATCCACTGTCGCAATGGCCATGTCGATCCGCTCCTTACAGGCGGCCTCCATCTTCCGTAATTCCGCCCTACTTGCCTTTTCCATGGTCTCTTTCAGACGCCTGGAGGCTTACTCGTGCCGAGAAATCTGAACAGCTTGACCGGCAAGCTATTCGGCCTGATCAGCAACCTTCAGCCGCAATCGAATATTAGCACTTCCAATCTCCTCCCCGGCCTTGACCAATTGAGCATGATACTTCATTAACTTCTTGGTCTCCTTGGCCACCCGATCAATATTAGCCTTGGCCTCGTCTCCCATGGTAACTACCCGAGTGGTAAGCAGATCAAGGTCTAGAGACTTAGCCTAGTCTAACACTCGTACCATGGGGTTGCGAGGAAGGAGGTGTTCACCCGTGGCCTCATCAAATGAAATATCCCGAGAGCTTGGATCTAAATCAGGATGATCGAAAAAGGGGTCACGGGGCACGTCAGGACGCCTTATGCGGATAACTGTAGGATTCTTGGAAGGAGGTGGAGGGGGGATAAACTCCGTACTCTCCTCCGTGGCATCACGAGGAAGCTGAACAGGAAGCTGCGGACCAGGGGAAGGCTCAAATAAAGAACGACTCCTCTTCTTTTTCTGAATGCCCTCTTCGATGACCCCAAGAAGAGGACGGTATTTGACCACGTCCCCAGTACGACCAGTGGGAGGCTTCGCAGAAGCTCTCATCAACTTGAATTGTTCGAGGCGGTGTCGCACGTCTGATGTTGTAACCACCTGGCCTGCCCCTGAAATAAAGAACAAGTGTTACGAACGTACGATGGTCCCCAATTCAGGAAACATGTTAAGTAAAAAGAAAGAAAAGTGTGAAGGCACGTCTATTATACAAACCCTGCGGAGGAGTGGGGTACTGCAATAAGTCCTGAATCTCATTCCAGGACGGAAGTGAACCATAAAATATTTCTATGTCCTTATCGAAAATGGAATCGACAGAGGACAAAAGTTCACCTTGCACCGCCGAAGTTACCCTAGCTGAGGAGCCTTTAGGGGATGGATCGGCACCAGCCACAGCCTTGCCCGCCTCCTTTGCCTTTTCCACTTCCGATTCTTCCTCCGATTCCCCGAAGGCCTGACGGAGGGCCTCATCCAGTTCAGAATCTTTCCCAGAGGTTAAGGCACCTGCATCACCATCACCATCTCCATCGCCATCTCCTCCGCCTTCTGACTCTCCTCCCACATCGCCTCCTTCGCCCTCTTCCACACCTTCCTCCTCCGGAATGATCGGGCAAGTACTAGGAGAGGGACCCTCCGATTCTTTAAGCTTCTTGCCCCCCGCGACGGGATGTTGTGCGAAGGGTTTTCTCTTGCCACTCTTCACCGTGACCCCCTCCGTAGCTTTGGCAGCCTTCTCCTCGGCCGTGTCCCTCCGCTTAACCACGGACTGGTGCGGCAGGATCAAATTGTACTCCAGGAGGGTAGCATTCCTGATCAGATAGGCGGCTGACCTGTCCCTCTCGGAGATAGCCTTAACTTCTGCTACCATATGGACTAGGCGATCGCTCTCCACCACCGCAAAACCACCTGTCGCTGACAAAAAACAGAAGCACATAAGGAAAGGAATTGCAATCAAGACAGGAATTACGAATAAAGAGTTAACTTACATCCGGAAGTGAAGCGACGAATGGAGACAGAATCGTCCCTCACAAAGAACCACTCCTTCTTGAACATGCTGTACTTTGAGTACAGGTCCAGGACCGGCTTGAAGGAGACGGCCGACTCTAAGCTAATGTAGGGGGACCCCTTCCTATAGCCCCTCAGATTATATAGATACCGGATTTCCCGGTTGGATGGAGAGCGCCCGTACCTCTTCTTGAAGATAGAATATAAGCACACCAAGATGGCATACGAGTTGGGCTGAAGCTGGAAAGGCGCCACCTTCAGATATGTAAGGAAGCTAACAACCCAGGCGTTGATAGGGGGAATGGCCCCGCACATGCAATGGTACCGGCTGTAGGCGAAATACCCCTCGGGAGGGTCGTATGGCATCACCCCGACTCCCGGAAGCAACATAAGCGCCCTATCTATCCCGAAAGAACGGGATATAGCATCAAGCTGCTTCTCCTTTAGAGAACTAGGGAAGCAGTCGGGAGGGGAGACCAGGAGCTCCTGGGGTCCATACCCCTCCACCAGCGATCTCGAGGCAGCTCCATGCTCCCCGGACCCCGATTGGGCTGGGGGCACGGAGGAAGGCTCGCCTCCATCCTTGGATTTCCGTCTGTCTGATCGTGTTTCCGCCTTGCGAGACATTTATCTGCATACACAAAAGTGAAAAGACAGGTTGTTAGAACAAGGAGTATGGAGATGTAAGCGAAAAAGAATGCATAAGTCCAGAATTCCACTCAAAGTCCAAGTACAAGAGTTCATTCGGTATACATGTCATTCGGCACTAAGGGTTCATTCGGTATACATCCATTCGGTACTAAGGCCTAAGGCCCATTCGGTAAAACGAAGACGTCCGTATGTATTCGGCAAATTAGGCCCATTCGGTAGTGAGTCCATTCGGCAATAAGTGTATACCTGATTCGGTAGGCAAGTTGGTTCGGCACGAAGTGGTTCGGCTTTCGTTTGATTCGGCAAGAGTGTTGGCTCGGTATAGTGTTGGTTCGGC
This sequence comes from Allium cepa, assembly GCA_030765085.1. Classification (NCBI taxonomy): domain Eukaryota; kingdom Viridiplantae; phylum Streptophyta; class Magnoliopsida; order Asparagales; family Amaryllidaceae; genus Allium; species Allium cepa. The sequence goes on from CM060932.1 coordinate 413,242,414, forward strand.
ACTTGTGATTCGGTGAAGAAAACCTAAGGGGGTATAGCCCCTATATATAGACCGGAGGAACACCACCGGACCAGATGGTTCGACATACCGGACCAACCATATGCCGAATGAAAACATCCATCCGGACCAACCAAACACCGAATGACGTTGTCTCCACCAGCGAAAGTCAGAAGCATGGGGCATGCAAAGCGCCTCACTCAGATAAGTACCGGACTCCAGGATCTACTGATAAAATAGAGATTATGATAACGATGAATAAGTAGTAAATCTCCCACTAACATGGGTTAATCATTTACACATGTACGCGACCACGAACGGTCCACAGGCATGCTCTGAATGGCTATTGACCCTATCGTCGTGAGAATTTACACTTTGACATCCTTTTAAAACTCATCGGTTGAATGGATATTTGGTTCTGATAATTCTGAAATGGCTAAGCTACTTACACATGTACGGGGTCGCGAACGATCCTTAGACATGCTCTGAGATGGCGATAAACCACCCTGACAAACGATCCAGGAACCCACTCGAACGTGGATCTGGCATCGATAATGCTAAGCCCCCTCGGGGCACAGTTACTCGCCTCGAATGGCACACGACCTCGAACGGTCACATCTCGCCCCGAACGGCACAATTCACTTCATCTCAAATATTTCGATCACGAACGGTCGTCATTTGAAATCACATTAAAACTGTAAATTCCTTTGCAGGAAATCAACAGGATATGAACATCCAGCTCATTGCATTACAAAACACGCCTTCCTACCGCAAGGCATGAGAACACCAACAGGATATGAACATCCAGTCCACAGCATTACAAAACAAGCCTTCCTACCACAGGAAAACAAAGCGCGACACATGCAAGCACGTGCCCCACTTTGGGGGGCAAATGTTGGGCGAATTCTCACCCAGAAGATTTCGAGACCAAGAAGCGTCAGTTTCACCCGGGTTCGCAACCTCCATTCCATCCGGTTCCTAAGTCCGTTCAGCAATTCAAGGGCTTAAAGTTTCATTCGGCAATGAAGGGCGAAATCTCATTTACCTCATCCGGTTCAAACTCATTCGGCATATCTCATCCGGTCCAAACGCATTCGGCATACCTTATCCGGTCCAAACTCCAACCTCGGCCTCCTCCGAACCAGACATTCTCCATGTCCTAGCCGGACCATCCCACACCTACCGAACCAAACATCTTCATCTACTACCGAACGAGGCCACTGCCGATCCATATCCACACTCCTACCACCGAACCACCACTGCCGAACCAAGCTATGCCTGCAACCGGTCCACTCACCACTGCCGCACCAAGCTTCGCCGAACCAGAACGCTACCAGGCCCGATTGCTTCAGCCCGGGCCCACCAGCAGCTATATACATCCAAGACCCCTGCCCCCTACCTCACTCTATAAATAGAGGGGCAGGGGTACAACAATGGCAGACAAGTTTGAGAGCTCAAGCATGGAAGGAACTTTCAAACTACTTTCATACACTTGTACACCAAGCACTGTACTTGTAATCTGAAAAAAGAAGATAATAACATATAAAGTGGACGTAGGCACGTTCTGGCCGAACCACTATAAATCTGTGTGTCTTTTACGTTTCAGCCCCTGCCTTTTTCATATTTACATAACTCATCTAAATCATTAAGAATCACATAAAATCAACTAAATCACACGACTTGGAGGTGTTTGCCCATTTTTTGTGCAAACAGTAAACATATTTCATTTAAATTTAACTATTAAATGTAAAATCTTTAACTTTAATTTTCAAAATGATTTTTAAAATTAGCTCAAGGACCAATTCAAAATGAGCATTTACTACTAGGGGAAACCTTTAGGCTTACTTCACCTTTCAGGCTAGACTGGTTACCGGGTAGGATAGTGTACTTGATTACCCAATTCTAATCCTAAACATTACATTCCTATACACTATACTAAGTGGGAAAGCTTAATTATAGCTTAGTATGACACCGTTGAAGAAACCAGGTCATCCCGTAAAGGAAGAAATGAGTGAATTTCGAAAAAAAATTCCATTTTAGATCTTTATTGGGCATATGTAATCTAAATTTGTATATAATTTTTCTAAACTTTTCTTTTAAAATTCCTTCATATTATTACAACCGTTTAAAATTAGTCTAATTTAATTTTAATTAATTTAAGATAATGGTAAGCACATCACATACACCCACGTGTATGGTGTAAGTGCAACATATGAAAAGTGTACAAAGTTAACGTGAACAATGTTAGGTACTAGGATTTACACCACAACGGACACATTCCCTCTCTATATATGCCCTTTTTCATCCTAAACATAAAAGATTTTTTAATACACACATACATGTACAAATGCATATATACCAACCCAGTAAATGTTTTGTATAGTGGTTCAAATGAAATAGATTTCATTTATACTAGTACGTGCCCGTGCTTCGCACATGGGCTGTTTGTGTTATTGTATACGTTGATATTTTGTTGGAGCGCCGGAAAGTAAGGGCATTTTTGGAATTTCAAAAAGACACCGAGTAAATTAGTTCAACGAATTTTCTTTATTAATAGTAGAGATTACATGCAGTAAATCAAAGAATATTAAGATCGATTAAAGTAGCTTGAAATTTTACTATTTTATCTTAGACAAAAACCCTTTTGAAACCTTAGTTTAAATATAGACACATACACACACAATAGATACCGCCTATTATGTAAACTCAAGCATACATACAACCAGGATAAATTTGGAATAAGATAAATAATATAGAAGGGGTTTGTGAAAAAAGAATGCTTCCTTTTAAGCAAAGATTTAATAATAAATTAGATGCAATTGTGAAACATGAAATAGATCATTAATCTAATGTTTCCCCATTTCTTTTAATCGGTAGAGTTTATTTTAGAATGATTTGAACATGACAATTAAATCGTCATATTAAGTTGATGACAAAGATTAATTAATGCAGTTATTACCAAATTTTATTTAGTAATTCATGTAGGAACATTCAAATCTGAATCCTTTGATCTGAAAACTGAACGATTAGAAAAAATTCCAAAGTTCAATTTATTTTTACTTTTTTAACGATAACAAAGTCAGACGACATAGGCATATATAAGTAAGTGATAAGTAGATCTAGATCTTGATTAAACAAACTGGATGATAAGCATATAAAACAGAGAAAATAAAATTAAGAAGATCCAGATCTAGGTTTAATAAACTGAATATGCAATCACACGGTATAGAGAAAATAAAACATTATTATTCGTAATAAAAGTGTGTTGCTATTGACACACAGGAAAATGCTTTTGGCTACCATTAATTTTTTATTACATTTAATTTTTTTCATACGCTTATGGCCACCAATGCCTATTTTCTTATTCATCCCTAAACAAACGTAGCGTCTTCATCTCCCTCACAAAAAATCACATATACTGTCTTAAAACATCGTAGAAACAAAAAATTTGAATCCTACTACGAAAAAATTATCTCTTTTTGTCTAATAGATGAAACCAACTGAAGATTTAGTGGAGGTTCCTTCTTTTCATGAAAAATAGCCTAGTCTATTTATTATATTTGAAGTTTATTTTTCTTTTACATATCGATCTTAGATTTATTTTTTGCGGCTTCTTTATTGTTATTTCAGGATGAATTTAATGAACATGTGGATTTGATGGTGTTGTAATTGAAAATATCAATGTAAGTTATTAAATCACAATGTCTTATCGTACATTACTTATGCCTTTTTCCCTTATATTTTATTTTCATTTTTTGGGTTTTTAGATGGAAGATATCAATCACAATAAAATCACGAACATTAATTGTTTCGAATAGAAAGTTTTTGATGCTGAAATATGGAAGAAGACGAATGATCAAATGGTTAAACTGGCATTCAAGTTTATTTGACAAAGCATTTTTTAGCCGATCAAATATTTATTTAAAATTTCACCATCCTAAACACAGTTCAAAATACAAACTTTATTATTTTATTTTTGAGCTCTTGTGTACGTCATATGTTTTCATCGTATTTTGAAAGGAAATGAATATGGTATAGAGAATAGGAGGGATAAGCGTCTTGTTTTGAAATATTTGGATGGCTTTTACCTAAAATAAAATAATAGTTAGTGTTAGAAAGTATGGAACAAAATGTTGTATGGTGGCCTTTAGCTCTAGGAGACAAAAGCATTTTTTTTGGTGCCAATGGTAGCACACTGACAAAATAGCAGCAAACAAAGCAAAGGTTCTATATTTTAACATGATAGGAATATACAATTGATTCAAGTAATGGGTTTGAGATATTCAAATCAAAATTCGATTTCACATATTTAAACAAAGGGGAGAGATAAAGAATTAAGAGGGCATAAACAAAATAGAAGATGTGTAAATATAGAATTATATACATATATAATTACCTTAGGATGAGGCCTGTAGAAATTCCTTGAATGATAGAAAAAATTCTGGATTTGATTTATCACTCTCTAGATCTACAATAATCAAGAGACAGCCACCCAATTTTTATTTAGTATTGCTTGATTAAATTTTGGAATTTTGACGTCTTTCTGCGATTAAAATTTTCAACTTAGAAATTTCTGTGGAGTGGAAAAAAAACCGACAGAGAGAACTCTGATTAAAGGAGGAAATAAATATGTAATCAATATATGGTCTATCTCTCTCCTTTAATTCAGACTGCCCTTTTATTTCAATTTCTTCTAAAAGTCCTTCCCTTGTCTACATCATAGCCACCTATCATATAGAGATGTGGGTCTAATTGATTTCCAAAATCCAATTAGCATTATTTTCATTTACATCTAATTTAAATTTTCGATCGATATCGTATACCGATGTGTGCGTTTATAACCTTTCATGTTCACACATTATTAAGTACTACTGGAAATCAAAAAAAATCAAATAAGAAATATTTTTCATCGATTAATATTTAATAAATATTAATTAGTTTAATTTATCTAAAGTCTATCCAATATTATCTTATTTGACTCAAATTTAAACATTCTACTGATATCGTATATCGATACGCACGTTTATAGCTTTTATACATGCACTTCACTAAACAATAATGAAATTAAACAAATTAAATAAAAAATAAAAAATTGATATTTATTAAATATTAATTAATTTTATCAATTAAAAATTAACTAAATCTTGTTGTTGATTTGGAATATCCATCATTTTGGTTGTGTGACTCAAAGGTGTAAATTCAATGAACGATTAACATTGAACAATTCAAATATTAACGTTCACAAGCCACCTTAGCTACTGGTGTGACATTTTGGCTAAATTTATCGCTTACTCGTCTTTGGCAAAAATCAATTTTACTTATTGTAAGCATTACCTATTAGTGACAATTATTTACACCAATTCTCTTTGTCAAAATCATATCACTTTAGACTTATGAAACTCGACAACGATCAAAATCTAACATCATCATATTCAACTCTATAGTCCAAACACAAATTCCTTGGTTCAACAATTACAGTTATTATTAACCGAACTACTCTAGCCATAGATTTCAACTTTGAGTTGACTTTGATTAACTGTGATACTAACTCCATATAAATAAGGAGATAAATCCTCTCTTGAATGTGTTTCACTTTCAATACTTTCACTCGACCCAACTATAGTCACTCGATGGACACCATTCCATGATTTGAGTGCAACCAAAGTGAAGCATTTATATTAAAGATCGAAAGTACTCTCAAGTTAAGAGAATTATAAATTACAGAAAGAAAACACATTTAATTATACATTTTAATTACTAGAATTTTCTATTAAATATATTTTAATCATACATTTAATTATTTATAACACGTTATGCTAAATATATAATAGAAAGAAAACACTTTTTATTACAAATGAGGATTGAGTATAGAGCTAATAATTCATAGTAAATTACAGAATTTTCGATAGGGAATATCCCTAACTCTTTGTGCAGTTAAAGCACCCGGCAGATTCGAAGCGGTGGAGGTGCAAAAAGTCATAGCAGGGATACAGCGAGGATATAGCGGGATATAGTGGATGGCTCTGAATAGCATATAAAACTCGTATTTAATTTTTTTACAAATATATGAATGGTAATTAAATAAAAAATTATCATTCAATTGAATTATAACTAATACATAAATAATTTTAAACAAAAAACATGTGTGAATATACTTTAAATAAACGTAAAACTGTTATATAACATAATTGAATTTAGTATAATATTAGAGTATTTTCATTTCTGAAAATATATTAAAAATTAAATCAAATAAATTGGTTTCATAATTTTTATAATGTATAAATGCAATTTTTTTAATTCATTTTATTGAAGAAAATACAACGGAAATAGCAAAATATTGCGGGAATAACGGGATATAGTGGGGATTAAAGCGGAAAGGCCATATTTTGGGGCTATATGGAAAAATCGTAGCGGTAGAAATCCGCTATGAGATATAGTGGGGTTATAGCGGGGTAATAGCGGGGCATTAACTACACAGCTAAGTCTATCAACCTATACGTACATTTCATCTCTTTCTCTCTCAGAAACTACTCAATGTAAATAAACTCTTCCATCCCTTCAAAATTTCTACCTCAAAATAAAAATAAATATAAAATAAAGAGAAGTTAAACTAAGAAGAGAGAATTAATATTAGAAGAAAAAGATAAAGGAACGACGAATCAAATAAGCTTAGAAGTCTAGGACGGGCGTGTAACAACCCCGGGTTTTGTAACATTGATTGTCGTCAAAAGACGACTAAATTGGTTGTTAATTGCTATGGGATTTTATCGGGTGGAAGTTCTCTTAAAAATTTGATAAGGGTTTGTGGGCTTTATATTGAATTTTGGTCCACGTTTTGATTTTGGGGTTGGGTTGTATTAAAGTGGATGCCCGTTCTCTCCTCTCGATTGACTTCTCTTCGAAACCCTAAACGCAAATGAACGAAAAAAATGGCGGCTTCTTCGTTCGTTCCTCCTCCTCCATTTATTTTCGCATCGCAAACCAAAACAAACGAAAGAAAATTAATGACCGCTGCTAGGGTTTCGTTAATTATTTTTGTTGGCTTCGATCGACTTCGTGATGCCACAGCTTTAACTCGGAGTTGTTCGATTTTTGGTTTGGGCTGCGAAGTGGGTTTGGATTCTTCGAACAAAGGTGAGTTCTTTCCACTCACATCCGATTCAACTCTATGTTTAGGCAGTTCGATTTGGTTTTATTGTTGATGATTTCTCTGATGTTTTTAATTTAATTGAATAAAACGGTGTTGATTTTTGATTTGGTTCGATTCCTTCTTGTTGACTTGCGGCATTTAAACTTCACTAGTTCGAATTCATGATTACCACAGCTTGATTTTTAGTTGAACCTGCATGCTATGTTCTTTTCTTTGTTGGCATTGGCCTATGCTGTTCCATGGTTTATAGTTTTCCCTTTTCACCATGTCATTGCAGTGAAACTTTGAGCTGTATATTTCACTATACATTTCCCCTTGTATCTGATTTGTGTCACTATGCTCGCTTCGGCCTTGACTTGATTCATTTAAGTCTTGGTTGTAGCTGCATTGAGTATTTGTTTGAACTTGTATCACTCGAGTCTGTTGCATATATGTTTGATTGCCTCCGAGTTGTATTCTTGATGCAGTCTTCATACACTTGGTTTCTTTGTAGTCTCTGTTATTATTACTCGAGACATTTTGCATTTCGATTGATGGTTTTGACATGGGTTTGTTCGAACGTGCATCCCAACTTGATTTTGTAGTTGCTTTCATTGCATCATCACTATTGCAAGTAGTTTCTGTTCATACCTTGATTTTTATTACTTGACTTCGAGTTAGGTAGCACTGTTTCTTTTGGCTTCAGTAAATCCTTACCGACTTGTATTATTTACATATTGAGTTGTTGATGCATCACTTTTTGCCTTTCATCTAGTTCGGCCTCATTCCACTTGCTGTCATGTTGAACTGTGCTACTACATTGAGTTGTTTGGCCGACACACTTGGAGTTATACATTCATGTATTCCTTCCATCATGTGTTCTGAATTTGCTTTGAACAAATTTCTGGTTTTCATTGAGTTATTTTGCACTGTGCTTTGTTTTGTGACATGTTGAACCTGCTGAGTTGATTTTCTGGTTGCGCCAGTGTTTACCTTATGCACTTGCCTATTATGGTGCATGTTTGGGTACTTGATACTTAGAGCTGCTGGTTTATCTGTATAGTTTTGATGTTTCTGTGTACCCTTATATGATAGTGCACCTTTGGGTGTGCTTGTATTCAGACCCGACCTTGTTTGATTTCTTTGTATTTGCTGGGCCACATGTGTACTGTGCCTTGGTGCATTGAGCATTGCCTTGCATTTTGGATTGCCTGACCACTTGGATTGTCTTTGTGGTCTGGTTCCTTCATGTTGTTGTACTTGACTCACTACCATTGTGAGCTGTGTTGCTATATTTTTGGTGCTTTCACCTTCATTCTGTTGTATTCATGTGGTGGCTGCAGTTTCTTGTTTGCAATTTTCCCTTGAATTCATGTACACTCTGGCCTTTGTGCCTTGTTGCTATTCCTTTATATGCTATGCAGTGTCACTGTATGGGTTTCATGAACATTTGGATGTTCAGGTTGCGTGCACAATTCATATGTTGCCAACCTGTATCCATTGTATGTTGTTTGGTCTGATGCTCAGTTGCTTGTATCAGTCTATGTTTATGACTTCGGTAATGCTTTGGACTGCAGTTGTCTTTGACTTGTATACTACACTGTGCTTTACATTTGAGTCAGTGGTTTGCTGTTGTACATTTATGTGCCTCTTTGTTATTCATTTGAGTTTGTATTGTGTTTGTGCATTTGAGCCTGTTTAATTGCAGTCTACATGTCTGATAGTGTACTTGCACTTGAATCTCTGGCCTGTTGCACTATATGCTTCAAGTGTACATCTGATTTTGGAGAGGTAGTGCACGCGAGTGTGTACTGCAACCAAATCAGATTTCGTGTTATGATTGATGATTTCATTTGCCAGAATTGTTTCGTGTTCAATTCAATATCTTGAAATTGCATTTTGATTTGGTTTAATTTGATCATTTTGTTGTTGTCTAATTATCTATTTGATAATTAGTTTATGAGTTTCTAATTATTTATTTAATAATTAGATTTTGTCGTTAATTGCCGTTTAGGCAATTCTGTTGTTTTCTAAATTATCTTCATAGATAATCCTTTTATTTATCTTCGTTGATAATTTGAATTTGCTGATTTGTTGTTTAACACTATTACGTGTTACATTTACCGTTATCCGATTTTCTTATTAAAGGATTGGATAGGTGAATTTATTTTGACTGTCGTCTATTTGTTATTTATTATTATTGCTTTCGTGCATTAATAACTGAGTTTGAATTAGACTGACTTGTGTATTATTTTCTTTTGAATTTAATACTCGGGTCAGACCGAGTTATTTCAGGTTGTTGATATTTTGCTTTGGGTTGCTGCTAAAGCTATGAAGTCTCTTTATACCTTTTGGAGTAGTTGTTGTCTTAGTATAGGATGATATGTATTCATGTATACTATTGTCGATAATGTACTTGTATATGTAACTTCTTGAGTTGACAGTTGTAGTTGTATCATATGTATTGTATCACATGTACTGTAACTGATTTCAGTTATATATATGAGATTTGATATTATCTGTTTTTCGCATTTAGCTTATCTGTGATTTATTATATATGTTGTCCTAAACTATTATGAACCTTCGTAGTTCGTTTTATACTGGAATTGGATTTGTCGATGGGAGTAAATAAACAAAGATGAAAATTTAAAATATATACCACTCCTATCGAGGTAATCAATACTAGTGTAAGGCCTAACTACGGATGGCCGCTCCTATCCAGCCTTATTATTCGTAATAACAGACAGTATTTCATTTAATACTCTTTGTTATTGTGAGCATAGAGGTGGGGCGTCGCAGTTGGTATCAGAGCGAGGGGTTTGTGGACATAATATAAAACATAACTTAGATGGAACATGTGTTACAACTATTAATTGATGTTTTGTTTGAGCCTTGAGTCAAAACTAAAGTTTTGAAATCATGATGAAATTTTTAAATATCTTTATTTAAAAATAAAAGTGAATTTGTGTTTTGGTAATTGATTAATTTATGTTTTGTTTATCAGAGTGCGCAGCGAAAGCAGTGAGACTGTCTTCACTGAGTACAGCTGATAAATCTTTTGATTTAAAAATCAAAATATGAAAATGAAATAAATTTCATTATGTTGTTACATAGATGTGTTTATTTCTGATCTCTTTGAAAATTTCGAATACGATTGAGGATCCGAAGCGATTGCAGTTATGTGATTTTGTTGAGATTTTTGATGTTTTGAATTATCTTCATTGAAGATATAATCGAGTAATTTCTTTGTTCATTTTGTAGTATGCATGCAAATTTGAGTTGCATGTTACTGCATTAATTTTACGTTGAACCGGTGTTTGGTTTTAAACGTATTTTGTTGTCGTTATTTTTATAACGGGATTTTTACACCAATGCTAAATTTTTGAAGCACGGTGTTTTGTTGACATTTCTAATAAATGAAAATTCACTGGTATTATATTTTGATGCGAATTATTTTGATGATATTTTGACGTATAAAATTACTGTCGTTTTGACTTCAGTAACCGTCAAATTTAAAGTGAATTTTCAAGCGGTTATCCCGCAATGCTGATTTTGAGATCTGTTTTTATGGTGTTTTGAGAAGTGCAATTTCCTTATCGAAATTGCTACAGATGTTGCTGTTTTAATAACGTATTTTAAAAATTGTTTTAAAATAAAATTGTTTTTCAAAATTTCTACAGTTTGCGCTTTCAAAAGAATGAGGAAGCGATTTAAACACTTCAGCAAAATTGAGGACTATCTACCCTCACTTTTACTGATTCTCTTAATTCCGGACTTGTCCGTTTGAGAACGTAAAATGTTATTTATTTAAAATACACAATTTTGCACTTTCAAGGAAACGATGAAGAGAATTAAACGATTTAGTAAAACTCATGGTATGGGACATGTGCGTTTGCTATTTCGATTAATTCTGGACTCCCTAATTGAAATATTTGCTGTTTGATGATTTTGTGTGCTTTTGAGCCACTTTGTTGGACCTCCGGGTCATTTGTTGGACCTTCGGGTCAATGCCAGTACTAGACCTTTGGTCATTTGTTAGACCTTCGGGTCATTTGTTGGGCGCCAAAAATATAGTACTTGGTAGGCTTCGGCCATTTGTTGATGCACATGCGGCGTAGCTAAAACTCGCCATTTGTTGGCATCGTTCCACCTTTTATGTTGATTTTCTAGTTATCTTAATTGATTCTAGATATTTGTTGTTTCCATTTATCTACAGGTAATTGGATATTTGTTGTTTCTGATTATCGTTTTTGATAATTGGATATTTGTTGTTTCTGATTATCGTTTTTGATAATTGGATATTTGAGTTTTCTAATTATCGTTTTTGATAATTAGATATTTGTTGATTTGAGTTTTCTAATTATCATTTTTGATAATTAGATATTTGAGTTTTTTTATTATCGTTTTTGATAATTAGATATTTGTTGATTTGAGATTTCTGATTATTATTTTTGATAATTGGATATTTGTTGTTCTGATTATCGTTTTTGATAATTGGATATTTTTTGATTTGAGATTTCTGATTATCGTTTTTGATAATTAGATATTTGTTGATTTGAGATTTTTGATTATCGTTTTTGATAATTAGATATTTGTTGATTTGAGATTTCTGATTATCGTTTTTGATAATTAGATATTTGATGATTTGAGATTTCTGATTTTCGTTTTTGATAATTAGATATTTGTTGATTTGAGATTTCTGATTATCGTTTTTGATAATTAGATATTTGAGTTTTCCGATTATCGTTTTTGATAATTAGATAATTGCTAATTTTGCTGATTATAAGATTTTCTAGTCTAAAATCTATGGTTCAGACGTCTGAATATCTGTTCTGGAAAACTTTTATTTTCCAGATTCAGACGTCTGAATCCTTGATTTCAAACATCTGAATCTGCTATCTAGGCTCAATTTTACGTATTTAGCTTGAGTTTCCAAATTTAATCGATTCGTGTTGTTTCCTTTTTGTTGTTATTATTTATTATCGACTTTGATGACTTTTATATCGGAATTTTTGAGAATATCAATTTTGATGGATTCAGTATCGATTTCTTTGGATTTTATTCGCGTCTTCGAATGTGAATTTTGATGATTGGTTGTTCTACAATCATTTTTGTGATTTGTCGCTTTAAAATATACAAAGGTTTTCTATACTAGTAGTAAATATCAAAACTCTTTCACCAAATCGATTTCAACACTATTTTATTACAAAGCTCGTTTCTTAAACTATTTTCCAATCTGCTAGTATATACAAACCTTTACCTCATTCGTATGAGAAATCAAATTAAACGGCTTAGTAAAATAAGTGGTATGAAACGCTTGCATTTACTTCATCAGTTAATTCTTGGACTTGTTCGATTGAATCTCTTGTGACAATTTTCGAGTGGAGATCCACAATTTGTTCGTAAATATTTAAGTTAAGATAGTGGTTATGGGACATGAAACTAAACTCATATATTTACTAGTTTAGTGTAATTGACACTTCTTGATGATCGACGATGATCGTTTTATAGTTTAGACTAGCAATGCGCGATGTCTCTTTATTTTGGATCACCAGACGTTACGCTGTACGACGTCGTTGTTCTGATTTATGGTGTTTTGGTTCATCGGGCGTTACGCTGTACGATGTCGTTATTCCGGTTTATTGTCTTTTGGTTCATCGGACGTTATGTTGTACGACGTCGTTGTTCCGGTTTATTGTGTTTTGGTTCATCGGGCGTTACGCTGTACGACGTCGTTCTTCCGATTTATTGTGTTTTGGTTCATCGGGCGTTACGCTATACGACGTCATTGCTTCGGTTTATTGTGTTTTGGTTCATCAGACGTTACGCTGTACGACGTCGTTGTTCCGGTTTATTGTGTTTCAAGATCACCGGACGTTTCGCCGTACGACGTCGTTGCTCCGAATTATTTGATTTCTGGATTTCTAATGGTTGTTTTCTGGAATTTATGTTTCACCAACTTTTGCAAATTGGCATTGATATGTATGTCTTTATTTGCTGCTTGGTGAGTTAAATTAAGAATATGATATTCTTTTTAATCTTTGCGAAGATTCTTATAATATTGATTAATCTCTGGATTGATTTTCAATTACATACTTATCACAGTATGGCTTTATGGTTATCATACGTTTTTGTCATATCCCTTATTCTATATCACTTTATCTGATATTTATAGTTAGACTGATCCGTTTATTATTTTATTATTAAATAATACTTTGGTCATGCCGAGATGTTACAGGTGCTTCTGCTTGACTTCTTATCAGGGACTGTCGCCTGATTTAGGCTAACTACTTATATTAGTAGTTTTGGTTTTGTATACATTCGAGATAGTGACTCCTTGATGTATACTTATTCTTTTGTCTAGCACTTGTATCTATTCTTTTGCATTATTGTGGATCTTGTTTGACCACAACTCTGATGAATACTTTTAAGTGTTATATATTCATATCTATTTTCGCCTTTGTGATATGGATATCAGAGACTGATTTGTGTTATGTTTATTTTTATATTTGTTTCCGCAGATTATATATAACTATTGTGTAGTAGCTTTGAGTTTGTATCGGCATGTCGGATTTCCTCTTGAAATGAAATGCATCTTAAACTATCTGACATATCGGTGCTCGCACAAAGTAATTACACGGATGGTCGCTCCTCAACACCCATATTCTTCGCGCAAGTTGACGACATTACCCCGTAGTGTCCTTGGCTAGCGTGGGTATAGAGGTGGGGCGTCACATAAATAATCATAGAAAATGGGAAAAGAAAGACTAGGTTAATTCAGCTTAGATTCTATGGATATAAACCCTTACATGATAAAGTTGGTATAATCTAACAAATAAAGAAATCAGAGGCCCTTTTTATTTTACTTGAATTGATTAGAACTTGAAATATATGTAGACTTTTCATTGAAAACATGAAGGTAGTTTATATATATATATATATATATATATATATATATATATATATGTAAAATTATTGAAATCAATAAGTTAAATTCATGTAAATAAATGTAAAGACTACAAACGAAAAATTGGTTAAAATCGAACCTTAAATCCATACTCGAATCTATAAAGAAGACAACGATATAAAAAAGAATCACAATTATCTAAAAAACCCAGATCAAACTTCTGAAAATTCAACTATATGTCTGAATTAACAGTTAGAAATCTGGATTTTAGTAAATTCTAAACCAAGAGTCTATAGTTCAAATTCAACACGTCAAAATTTCTTTTTTAGACATTTGAAATCAAGTTCAAACGTTTAGGGAGGGAAGTCAGATATTTGAACATCTATAAATATATTTTTTATAAGTTTAGACATCCGAGAACATTATTCAAATGTCTGAATTGTTTCAACAAGCCAGGTTGAACCTAGACCAAGTGCAGGCAACTAGGGCGAATAAGGGAACATGTCCTCACTTTCTCAACTTTTTGGATTCCACATAGCTGCATGGAGTAGGTGTAATGAGTAGGATCACTTCCTAGTGAGCGTAGTGTGGAACCCGATAAGACATGCTTTAACAGCGCAATTAAAGATTTTTTTATTATTGGGGCATGCCTAATCACATGTTAAACATGTAGGAACCAAGGAAGGGAGATAGAGGCATCTGCATAGTAGGGCTACATGGTTGAGCAGTTACTGGACCTACGTGGGAATAACTATAGTGGTTTCTTTATGCTTTGGGTTGAATGATAAAGAGCATAGGACATGGTTACCATTGAAAAGTTGGCATGAATGCTTACGTAGGCTATAAATCGTCGAGGTAGTATACTTAGTGTGAGTCTAAGCATTGTGATGTTCTCTCAGTGTGTAAGGTAACATACATAGTTTATTGAGAATTTTAACTCAATGTTGTTTAGCAGTTTATTTATTGGGACCATATATTAAAATTGACCAAGAGTTGTTAGAAGTTGATTGGTCAACCCTTGATGGGAAAATTTTGTAAGTTGTTTTTAGGTGCAAGTGTAACGCTATCCTGTATGAATAATACATGAATACAAATAGGCACCCTAGGCTGTGTAGATTATAGGTAAAGTTAATCGCTTATGAATACCATACGCTAGTAATACAACTCATTCACCAGACTTTGTCTAATCCACTCATTTTCTTCCTCTTTTATACATAGTATAGAAGGAAGGCCAACATGTGTTTTGGCCTAGACACAGTGCATGGAGGATAAAATTAGGTGCTTGGAGTTATATTATTTATAGTTACTCTCCATGTACTATTTATTTTATTATATTATCAATCATACACCATGTCTTTATTTGAGAACTTTATTATTGTTATATGGACTATGTATTACTGAGACTATTATATGATTTCGTTATTTTTAGTTATTTTATTTTTTCCATATGAGTTATGAAAGTGTAGAATGTTAAATTTTATACTAGTCTCTCTATCCTGTAATTTTCTAAATCTCGACGACTACTTTTTGGCAGGATGAGAGTTCGAAAGTCATTTTAGGCTTTGAATTGCTGTATGTAGAGATGCGGTTATCACATCACACCATTAGTTAAGATAATGTGTAACGGTAATATTTGAATTGCCCAATCTTTATCACTGACTGAATTTACACCTTTGAGTCGCACAACTGTAATGATGAATACTCTGAAAAACCACATGATCTAATTAATTTATATTTATTGTTAATTAATTAAATTAATTAATATTTATGAAATATTAGTTATTATATTTTATTTGACTTGATATTTGAATTCCATTAGTTTTTGATGAAATGCAAACATATAAAAGTTATGCATATGCTTATCGATATACGATACTGATAAAATATTTTAGTTTGATTTAATCAATTAATTAGTAAAAAATTTGTGGAAAATTTTGAGAGCCCATGTGGCATTATTCTTGGCCGGTCATAATTAGTTGAAGTTGGAGAGGATTTTATTCAGGTTTAACAAAGACTTAAAGAGTGAGATTTTAATGGAATTATAAATGTTTCAATCATACCTTTAAAATAAATATCCCTTCATTTCCTCCATTTATTCTTCCCGATAAATTAGTTTTCTTTCTTTAGCTTTTCTCCTCTCCCTTAATGGCTAAAATCATCATGGATTCCATGGAAATATTTCCTAAAAAAATCAAATAAATACAAATAAATACAAATACAGTGCTTCAGATGTTGCATTTTTTGGAGGTGAATTAATTTGATGTAGGAGCTTTGTCCATTCAAGGTGCAAATCAAAAGGCAACATCAACAAGATAAAATTCAATTGGATTTTACCTATATATTCCATGATATTGCTATCTAATGGTTACTTTAGTTTAATGAATTTATATATGCACTTATTGACATTTATAAATATACAAGTGTAGGTCTTGAAGTATTTTCATTATTTATCATTGAAATTGGTTTTGCATTGATAGTAATATTTTCTATTGTTGTTTACATTGATAATTTCTGATGATTTTGATTTAAGTATAAATCTGGTAATTGATTTATTGTTTTGTATATTATTTATTCAATTGTTAATGATACTTTCCACTGGTTCAAAATTTATTTCCTATTTTTAGATATATAAATATATAAGTGTGTATATATGTATGCATGCATTGATGTATGTATGTTAAAATAATTTTTCTTTAGAAGTGTCAAAAAGAATTATTTTATAAATAAACATACTAATAATAAAGTAGAACTATATTAATGTATAAATGAATATAAATCAACATAGTAGTATTGTTAAATAAAATATATTGTTAAATAAAATATTTTGTTAAATAAAATATATATTTGGCAAATTATTACTACATGTAAAATAGCTGTATTTATCTTACTTTGAATTATTAACATGTACATATAGTTTACATTTTACTATGTAGACTAAGATCAGTTTTCAAATTTTTCTACTAAATCAAATCACTGCATGTTTTAGAAATAAATCCTAAATTCATAATAGTTGACTTGGTTGAATTAATTTCGATTTAATAAAGGATTAATTAACAATATATATATGTGTGTGTGTGTGTGTGTGTGTGTGTTGTTAGTGAATATTTATATATATATATATAACATGCACACACGCACGTTGCACACATTCATAATTTAAACAATGCTTTGAATAGCCAATGCATATATAAATTGAGAATGTATCCATTGTGGTGTAAATCGTAGCACCCAAACACGTACACATAAAATATGTACACAATATCATATGTTGCAATTGCACAATATACACTACAGTATATTTGGATATACTCACAATATATGCCAAGTATAAATTTGGTCATTAATATCATTTAATAAATTAGGAAATTTAATTAAAATGATTGAAATGAAATTTTCTCTCTGTATGTAAAACCAAAACTTTCCGTAATTAATTAAATAAATTAAAAAGAAAAAAACAAGAAGTTTCCTTTTCTAAAGTAAGTATTATATACACATACACATAAGTATATTTAATATATTCTATTTTATATAAATCCCATATTGATTAAAACACAAATAATTAAAACCTTTTTTAGAAAAAATAAATAAAGTAAGATTTCATCTAAAGCTTTGTTAGGTTGGATCTAATAACTCCTTTATACTTCATAGGACTAATATATCTAAACTAGAATTGGAATCAACTATTTCACCCACTTCTAACTGGTCTGATTTCTTCAAGGAGCCACGCTTGAGTCTTAATGAGTGACTCCATTGACAAATATGGCTTGCCTCCTATGCGGAGGTAATCTCTACAAAGCCAGGGGGGATTAGGAACATGTGGTGGCAAAAGTGGAGGAATAGGCATCACCCCAATTGCTATCGGTACACAAGGAACTCTCGTTGAAGGTGGAGTACCTGTGCTTTAGCCTGAAGGTATATTTGAAACTATGCAGGAATTTGAAGATCAAAGCCTCAGCATTGTCCCTATCGGTTATTCCACGAGTGGCATGAATTATAGTATTTGTACGTAGATGGAAATTATTAGAAACTTTTCCAAAAGATAGTACAAGATGTAGAAATAAAAGTGTTAATGCCTAAATGATATATGCATAAGTCTCAAAAATACAGATATGCTTTCCCAACTTATCTCAATTCATGATAATCAGGTACCGTACGATCTTATACAAAAAATAATGACTATCTTCTATAACACCTAAATTCCATGCAAACAAGCAATCAGATTCCCTAAAAGTGTCACATATGACATTCCTTTAGGGATAAAATACAAAACACGATATAATCGTAGAGCATGTCTATGTCAACACGCTGAGTCTCATGGCAGAATGAGTTAAATATAATTTCAACATAAACATGCAAGACACTAAATGTAAATAATATTAAGAGACACAAAACAAAATATCATAATGCAAACTGTAAATGGAACATCAAATCCTATATAATGCATATCTCAAAATATTACATAAAGCCTATATGTGAATACTCCAAAAACTAGATAGATACAAACATAATGGTAATAGTTATGGCTCCTTGAATTGTCTCCATCTAGCAGAGATCCTTATCTGCAAGTCAACCTACTTAAAGGAAAGATAACAAAAGAAATGACAAAGAGACGGTCAGACATAAAGTACAGTGAAAAGAAAATATCACTAATTTACATGAGTATCGATATACTACTATATCATAAATAATACCAATCGATAATACTCGAGATAATGAACTCATACCTCAATGTGCATCTTCACCTATATCAAACAAGTTAGAATATTACTGCTATAATGCTATACTATGATAAAATTTCCATAAACTAATCATCAAGGAATCGATCGTGACTTGGACGCTACATACTAGGCTAGTGGGACATAGGTCTCTTGGTAAGGCCAAAACTCGCTAAGCATAGACATTAATATAAGACCAATACTTTGGTGCTTCAATGCATTATCCACTGCCTAGTATTATATATGTCTACGTAACCACTACTATTTTTTTATCATGTGTACAAATGGTAAGTAACCCGAAGACTTATAACCCTTTCTATAATGTAGCCTGAGGTTCATAGCCTACATTACTAAGATAAAGGATCTACTAACTTTGTTTTGATGTCACCGAATATGCACAACTGACACAACAACCACCTATGCCATAAATGGTCTTTAAGTATCAAATTCTAAGGCTGCAGTCAAGCGGTACGGACTCATCTTGCATATGCAATATAGCTAGGAATCATATATCACAATATGTTATTTGTCACATCTCGAATACCAACGGACGACTCTATAAAAGTTATCATATGAACAAAACATGCCCCAAACATCACCCATGGAATCTTGGTCATCCAAAATCATTAATATACTCTTCTGGTCTTTCTTAAAAATGTCTGTATTTAAAATACATGTTGAAGTAGGTCCCGCTTAGGCCCTAAAATCAAAGTACTCCAAAACCCATAAAAACTTCATAGATTTTAGCCTTTGAAATGTTCTAAACCAGCCTCAGTCTGATTTCGTATGTAAAAGTTTTGGCTTCTCAGAGTTTCAACCAAAACTGGACAAGAAAATGATTACACGGCACTTTTGACATTTGAATAAGATTTTAGAAGCTTGAACTCATTTTTATATGTTTAAATAGAAAATTCAGATTTTGAAAACCATAAAAAAAATTAAGTATTCTTTTTTCCATTTCTATCATTATTTCAGACATTTGGAATAGATTTTCAAAAAAATAGAATTACATTTTAGATGCTAGAAATCAAATTTTCAAACGTTTTAAACCTCCTCAAAATGCACATATTATTCTCCATAAACTTACAAGCATATTCAGATGTTTGGGTATTAATTCAACCAAATATTTGTCTGTTACAAGCATGGCTTACCTTCAACCACCCATATTTTTTGATCTATAATTGCAAATGACTTAATGTTTCTGCCACTATGATCTGGACAACAATCTCTTTGAATTAGAGACCTCATACCTAAGGTTTGCACACTTTTTTGATATGGTCGTTTTACACTAAGTGTCTTCGGCATATGGCTCCATATCACTAGGATATGTTAGCCAACACATGTTCATTCACTATAAGTCATTCGACATTTGGACGAGCGCAACTTTGCACCCAATCAACAAATTTGAGGCAATGAACCGATTTCACAACCATTCAAGTTTGACAACTCGATTAACTACTTCAATGTCACATCCTTCACCTTCAATAATAACTTTGAATATCTTTAATCATTCCTTAATAATTCTACCAATTGTCGAGCCACTAATTGAACAAGCACAATACCATTTATTTGCATGTGAAACAAGCAAACACATTCCAATAGATCAAAATGAAATTAAAAGGCAAGAAATTTATAATAAAGCAGAAGAACACGCGATATTTATAGTGGATCGGCTAAATCAAGTGCCTACATCTACTTTATATTTTATTTCTGATTTGATTCGCAATTATAATCAAATTACCACTCAATTTCAGATCTCAAATTGGTTGGTCTTGAAGTTTACAGAGTCTCCTTGCAAAATCTTATCAAAAAGTCCTTTTTCATGTATTGTATGATGCTTATTTATAAATTAATTTATATATAGAATTATTGTATCATCATTTGAATCGCTTAAACATGCAGATCCGATTTTCTAGCATGTAGAACATATCAAATCAGCAGGAACCCTTGAGTCATGATCGAAATGTATTGTTCGATACGATTGACCAATTCCTTATCTCTTCTTCAATGTTGCTTAATCTTCATGTCATGGTACTTCAAGGGGAAAATCGAAAATGACAATCCATTAGTGTTGATAGGTGTCGCTTTGCCTAGGTTGTCTTTTTACTCAATCGTGCGTGTGGAATCATAAATAATCAAAATGGGGCCCTCATCGATCATTAGATCAATCAGTACTGATCCATGGATCCATTGGTACTGATCGATATGACCTTCTATATACTCAGCCAAATTTCTTGATTCTTTATTCTTAGTATCTTCCAAGCTTCCTAATCTAATCCTTTACTATTTTCTAGTCTAGAACCATAGAAATGTCTCTTGGTTCAAATACTGGATAACTCTTACCCTCTAAAGTATGCATCTATGAATGTAAAGCATGCTTTGGATTGAGATAAGCGATCAAATCTAGATCTACAAAGACGCTTCCATCATTTGAGTCATTCTCATGAAATATTGCATCTTCAATGAAATTATTGGCATATTATTTCAAATAATGTCGAATTACATCTTTTCGGTAGATATAAATGTTGATATTTCTATCTGGAGTTTTCGATCATCATTAAGAATTCTTGAAAGGTATTCTATTCCTAGGTCAAGTTAATTTCTATTCCATTCTTCCTTCTATTTTTTGAATTTTTTTCGATCGATACCTACCGATTGGAATTTTTCATATAAAAGAAAATAACTTGGATTTTTTCTAGGTTACATCCCATATTTTACAACCTTTGTATTTTCTTTGCTTTCATGCTCACGATTTCATCTCTTTCGCCATGACTTCGCATCCAAGACGAAGCTTTCATAGCTGTTTCTCTCAGATCTTGACCAACAATTGATGTCGACCGTTCAGTACTCCATCCCTGCTTGATTTGAGAAATTAGTGCTCCAACTAAATCGCTATTGATTCTTCTTGACTTTATATCAGGCCTTGACCAATTTAAATAGCCTCTGCCTCTATGATAGACAACACTAACACTGTTCACATTTATGTTACCATTGTGGTCGCCGATCCATCCCATCATCAACATTACACCCAACTTAGATAACCTAAAATTCCATTAAGCACCATGATTCCCATGTGCCAACGGGTGGCGGTCGTAATGAAGAAGAAGGAAAATTCATGTCTCGCTTTAGACTTGAATCCATGTCGACCAATTGTGTCGACGAATGCATTGAAGCACTCACTGAGTTCAAGAGTCAATTTGTCTTGGGACATTCATCCTATCAACACTCAAATTCGACTATAAAATATTTGTTGTCCTTTATAGAAAAGCTCGATATTGCATTAGATTTCTTCTAGTTTCATTAAAGTAAACCATAAGTTAATAGGTAGTATCCAATACATCATTCCACTGCATGACAAATATTGTTTGCCAGCATAAGCGAGCTATCTATATTGAGTATTTTCATATGTCGTTCAATGGACATAGGACACACACTGCATAGACTAATACACAGCACAACATCGGTGAATGTACATGATCTAATTGGTTAACACATGTTAATATCAGTTAGATCCTATACATGTGATTTATTTAAAGTAAAAATGACAACTAAAATTACTTGGCCATGCCTGTTCTCAGGCTTTCAGCTAGAAATAGAATCTCATAGATGTTTTGGGCATCACTTTACCGCCATCATGGTTATACCCACATGTACTCCCCTCTTTGGTAGTAGCTTCTACTTTTTCCTTGACTTCTCCCTTTACCACTTTTATGGCTTACCAACCTCAGTGCCACCCTAAGAAATTTCTTAAAATATTCCTTTATGTTTTCATGGGGTACCCTCAAAAGAACACCGCTCTTGATGCCAATCTGGTTGGTGTTATGATCCTCGACAACCCCTTTAATTCCCTAGCACCAAAGTTAATGGCTGCGGATCTCAAGAGACTCTGCAAACATCATAGGATTTCCTATGGGGACACCCTGTTCCCTTTTCCATTCCAAAGAGCTCATGATCCTCTAGAAGGCTATAGGGCATGTAACTGCTATATGTGCTTATCTAGAGCTATACCTCTTGTCAACCACTTTCTTAAACAAATGCTCCAACTGATGAAGCTAACTCCAGCTTTACTCCATCCAAATGGATATGCCACACCCTCTTGCACATATATGATTTTCATATGACACTTAGACAGGGAGCCCAAAATGGAAAATACTAATACTTATACGACTTCAAAAGAGATTTGAATGCCCGTATCTCACAATCCTTAAGTCATCCCATGGTTGTAGGGCCGTCATCGATCTTCATAACTAACAAGTCCATTTCAAAGAAGAATATTTTTTAATCATGTATCATAGTGGTTTCGGTCAAAGATGGACATCTTGATGTAAGTATCAATTCCCTACATACCATCCTAACTAAGCTTACATCACTCAATTCGTTAATCTTCTTTCACTTCTTTTATAGGTATTCCTCGAAGGCTTGTGAATTCTTCTCTTGTCCAACACTATGATGCCTAAGAGATGTTCCAATAGATGAGAGAAGAATGGGAAATTTATCAACGACCTTCGACAATATAACTTCCGACTTCTACATTCTGGACAAAGAGTCAATTATGCGCAATCACCTCCTAATGTTGTTTAAGCATCATTGCATTCTGCTCCTAAAGCCATAATTACTCCATTGGCATCAACTCACCATAACATTCCAAACATAGTGGAAAATATTCTTAGTACAGGTGAGGAGGTGTAGAGAATCGGTAATATGAGGAAGAAGAAGATGAGTAAGAAAAGGAGGATAAAGATAAAGATGAATATACTTGGGAGACAACAGGAGAAGAGGGGACCATGATTGTTGCCTCTAGACCAAAATGAACCAGAAGAAGGTCATCTAGACCATTTATTGAGCCTCACCAAAGCCCTGTTAGAGGGTCATCTCCACTCCTAGCATTTGAAGAAGTCCATGCCTTGTTAGAGAACCTAGTATATCAATCTTCAAGACTTCAACACTGACAACTTCCTTACTTTAAATACTTTGAACTTTGTTTGCACCTAAAATGGTGACAAACTCCTAAGAATAGATTTTGTAGAGAAGTAAGTGAAGAAAAATAAAATTAAACTATGTAAATGAGTAGGTAAGCAACAAAGAATAAGCAATAATCAAAGATACAGAAGTTTATAGTGGTTCGACGTTGCATGCCTATGTCCACTTTGAAGATTATCCTTTATTAATCACTTTTTAATCCGATTACAATAGTAGAGATAGAAAATGCTTGATTACAGTTAAATCTGGACTATAAAGTAGTGCAAAGATCTTGAAGTTGAACTGAAAGGCATGTATTATAGGTAGAGATGATGACATATCTCGCTAAGATTTCGATAGAAGGCTCTCTAGGTCCATAGGGGCCCACCATAATGATCGATGACCCCAAATTGATATCATGGAGCTATCGGCCAAAGTTACACCTATCCTTATTTTTGGTCTCTAATTTATGTGCGATCGTTTTTGGAGGCTCCACACGCCTCTTGAACTTGTCCCCAAAATATAAAGTCATTCTGCATTGTAGATTGCGAGATATGGACCAACCTTTACTACTTTTGGAACTTTCACCGAGTTACGTCGATCCTTATGAAGGATCGGCAAAAACAATTGGCCTAAAATGATTAGCTATCTTTATATCTCATGGTTTTGACTTGCGATCATTTTTAAGGGCTCCATTCTTCAATATTCAAATGATCTGAAAGTTTCAAGTGAATTGGTCTTGTGCATTTTGAGATACCGATCGTTCTCCGCTGATTTGAGCTGTTTTATGGATTGTTCTCGATCGATCCATATAAATCCTTACTTCGTCCATAACTCGAGCATACGAACTCTGATCAATTCCAAATATAAAATATGACTTCATGGGGTTATGTCAGTTACTCCATATTGATTGCACCCCGATCGGGACTCGGTCAGGATCTTCCCGACAATTGTCCATAGTATTGTATATAATCAATTCTTAAGGTTGATAACCATCTGTTCCTAGCCAAGTCGATGATATCACGGCCTTGTTAAAAGGCGGGATAACATTTCCCTAAAATACATCTTGTTTTGAACATGACGCGCTTTGAATGTTCGCAAGTTAGAATCATCGAAAAGAAATCCATCCGGTTCATCAAATAGTCTTTATCCTTCCATTGAGTTATTTTCTTATCGAGGGTCGTATTTTCCTTATTCGTCGTGATGATTGATCAATTTTCCAATAGTACAAATACGAGATCACAGTTGCTGGTGATCATCTTGTTTTGTTTCTAGCGATTTCTAAGCTTCAGCCACTTAGTTTTAATTTATCTTCGGTCGATTTCAGTTGAACATTCAATTTTTTTTTATTTCAAAAAATTAGATTTTGAAACGTATACTAGCACGTATACGTGTTCGTACCTGACTTTCGATCATGGTAACATGTTCATGGGTTGTTGCCAAGTTTTGAAATTTTTATGAGCAATCTCTACCGGTTGTTATTCTTATTTATATACATATTTTGTAAAAAGTGTTCACTACTGTTCGTTATTACCTCATTCATATTCTCCTTTTTATTATTTTTTAATCACTAATCGTTTACTTCATAGAAAGAAGTTTTGGATCATTCCTAGTTATGGAACGACGGTGTAAAGCCCTTGCTTTAAAACGATCGGCATCCATCCTGGTTATGGAACGACCAATATAAGATCGTTACCTCGAAACGATTGGTATAACTTAGGAGCCACAAACGATCGGTATATGGCCTTCCTATATATGCATCTGTACTTAGCAATTTTTTCTTCTTTCATCATCTCGTATCATTTCCAGTTAAGAAGCAAAAACAAATTGCTTCACTTCCTATCCTTACCGATCAAAGAAATGATTTGATTTTCCTAAAACTAAACTACATCTCTTCGAGTTAATCACCATTCAAATGCTCCTCCAGAACTCACCTCACTTTGAATTCGAACCCATTTCCCTTTCCAAATTCTAACCTAGGTAATTATTCATGCTTTATGACTCGAGCATGAGACCTTAGTTTTCATCAATTTCATGATGTTAGAATTAACTATTGGATCGGTTGAAGGGAGGAGATGAAAATTGGATTAGATTTTGGCCTTAATTGATCACTTTTTAGGAAGATGAAGCAGTAGTTGAACGATTGTTTTGAGTGATGTACATGCTTAGGTGCGGGTCATTTTTAAACGATCGATTGTACCCCCTACTTAGCGAATTTTGAAGTGGATAAGTCAATTGTTCAGATCATTCTTTAATTGAAGTTGAGGAAAACAGTCGGTAGAAGTGTTGAGTCAAACGATCGATGGGAGGAATTGAAGTAAAGATCGGATAAAATGAAGGGGCGAACGATTCTGCTCTCGACATTCTAGAGGACGCATTTATTCTAGAGAACCCGGTTGATTCAGTAGCCTTAAAAATTAAGGAAGATGCTCTTTGTTGAATCTGCGTAAGGCACGAAATTCCTTTTGACGATATGTTGTTTCCATTGCAAGATGATAGGACCCACAGACCTCCAGAAGGGTATACGGCGTGCAATAATTTCATGGGTTTGGCCGGATGCACCGCGCCATTTAATTCACACATTTGGGAGATTCTTTATTATTTAAGGATAGCTCCAACACAGCTTCATCCAAATGGCTACGCACTTCTCAACTGTGCTTATATGGTATTTATGGAGTTCCTACACCATCCTCCAACCATCAATGACATTTAATTCATATTCACTTTAAAGCGATGGACAAGGAGTCTTTCATTTACATTTCTTAAGTCTACAAAGAGGTGATAGAGTTTAATTAGCCCATGGAACAATTTAAGTGCCTTCAAAAGTGAGCGGTTCTTCGTTCGTTGTCCGCTCAGTTTCGCTTGACAATGGCTGGAAGACGTAAGTGTTATCCACTATTTTTTCACTAGCATGGACAAAAGATATTCAAACCGTATTCTTGACTACGTTATTCCTTTATAGGTATCATCCCCCGACCTAGTGGCAATCATTATGAGGAGGTGGTCATAACTCTTAAAAATGCACCACTCGAGGACAGGAACATCGAATATCTACTCATGGATGAATGTCTCATTACTTTTTATTTGATAGAGGACCTCAGCGTAGGGCTAACCAAAGTCGCCTAAACTGCAAGGATAAGACCATGGGCTGTAGTAAGTCAAAGGAACAATCGAACTGATCCCGTGATGCCCCCAGTCATGAGTGCTAAGGAATTCATTAGTATCGATGCCAAAGGATATAAAGGAGAAATGTTCGGTCACAATGGTGATGAATCCGACCTTGGGGTCGATATCAGATCCTCGCAAACCTTACAACCCTCAGTTCTTGATAGGAGAAAGAAGAAAATATTTGTTCATAAATTTCCAAAATGTCGTCTCTCTAATCAATCCAATTCATCGATGGCTCCTAAGATTGTTCAAGATGAATCTTCTTTTCAACCGTTAGAGCATTCAAGTTTACCATTTGATTCGTTGTCCGGTCTACCAATTCTGCATGACCTTGATGCTTTTTATTTTACTGATGTGAGCATCGAGGGGTCATAATCTCCTACCATAATTCACATTAAGATTCTAATTTCTAGAGGAGAAGCTACTTCAATGAGCAAAGCTCCTACACCTGGTTTGTCGCGAGGTTACACAAGGACAGCTGCACACACTTGCATCCCTCAACATTGCATTATGCTCAACTTGTGCTTTTTAATATTTAAAGTTGATTGATTTCTTCTTTCCTTTTTCGAAATGATGGTGAAGAAAAGGAAAATGTTTGATTCCCTCCGAGACATTCTCTACCAATCCTCTGGTTCATGCTTTAGCTCTTACCGTCAAGATGGTAGTCGAGAGTATTATGATTCCAACTATCGCCCCGGTTGGGACCGGGGTCATCAAGACTGAGGTGATAGAGATAAGCCACCCAAAGACCAACATCGATCGAGATCGAGATCCCCATCCAAAGGGTTTTGAGAAGCCAATTGATCATCGGGACTTACCTATCGATCCCTTGCATGGTCCCTCTCTTGCTTCAATTCCTCCACAACCTTTGGTTTCTTCTCATTGTCAACGGTTAAGAGATCGTCGTCGCCATAGTGAACATGCTACTGCCCAATGGCCGGGCAAGGAAAGTGTTGAAGTTGAAGTTGCTAACGAAGATCCTACTGTCAATCTAGTTGCTTGTATAGCGTAGATTCGTGAAAAAGGCTCCAATCTTATGTTTTGAATGGTTCTTTTTCCCTCCCAACCTAAAGAGGATCCCGGACCATGTTCAGAAAATAACTATTGATTGTGTCACTGACACCCACATGTAGTACTGTAAATGGATGAAGGCAGTAGAGTAAATGTCGAAAGTATGGAAATTGAAAAGTTAAAATGCTAGGAAGCTCAGCATAAAAGAATTATCGATACTTTGACATATGAGTTAGATCCTTCTAGGACCTCCCTAATGCTGCTATCAAATCCATGGAGGAGATGAAATCCAGTCATCTTGATTGGTTCAATTGTTGCATCATCAAAATCAAGAAATAGCGCTCGAGCAGGATATCGCTCGAAGTAATGAATCTGTAGCCTTGAAGGAGATAGCATAACTCAAGGCTATGCAAATAAGAAAAAGGATGATGCTTAGAAAATCGCTCAAGATGCTTGTGATGTGCTGGAGAATGTTAGACTTAAGAGAGACATGGCTGTTGAAAGGGACAAAAATGTCGATGCACTTATTCAGCGTGTAGCAGAAGCTATCGAGGGCAAGGTTAGGGAGGAGATAATGAATCAGCTTGACCCACTTCTTATTCTTTACAATGCCAATGTTCTAAAGCATAGAAATTTATCATGGCTTAGTGGCGATTATCCCTACCAGCTCCGACGTGCGTGGGAATTTCTTTTTGCATAAGAAAAGAAACTTCTTAATTCGTAGGATATCAACATGTCTAGGATTGAAAGTGAAATGCTATTGGGAGATGAACCCAAAACATTACACGATATCCAGCTTACACTTTAGAAAGAATATGCTATTGCCTCTTCATATGAAGTAGGTGAAGCATCTGGGTCAGCACAACCCAATATTACAATTGAATTTCCCCCAGCACCCCAGGTCATCCCTAGCTCCACAGCAGGCTCTTAAACCATTACTGGGCATGATCCAAACAAGCCTCGGCTTTGTCCAATTCTCGGATGCAGTTTTGAGGATATTTCGGCTCAACCTAAGAGCCACATTGAGGAAGGTATTCCGTTGACATTTCCTGTCTTTCAAAAAGTTTGGGTGCTATCAGTCGATATTTCTAATCTTTTTGCCTTTGTTCCTCAGCTTTGAATCTATCCGGTCTCGTTCCTCTTCCCCCGCAAGAGCCTCAATTGGAATCGCAAGTGACCGCGACAGAATCCATCAAAGTTACAACTTCGACCGCTGCTCAGGGTGCTCAAGAAGAAGCCTTAATTATTGATGATCAATCCACGGAGGCATTATTCAAGGAAGGGAGTAACCCACACCATGAAATTCCCTTTGATGAGGATGTCGTGATCATGGATTCTTCCAACTACACTTATGAGCTCAGCATGAAAGAGCGTGTCGAGAGGGAAGAATTGTTGAAAAAGAAGGCAAAAATTGAGCTGGTTAATTTGGACTTCAATGAATCGATTCCCGTCCCGCTCCTGCTCCTAGCGGGACAATTCCTCGAGATGATATCCCCTCGCTTCTGGTGCTAAGAGTGCCTCGATCCCTCCTGCTTCTAAGATGGTACCGCCTTGATCCATACAACTGAAGATGTTTCTTCGAAAAGAAGCCAAGGCGGAAAAGGGACGAAGCAGGGATCGAGTGGCAGTTCGAAAGAAGCCACTCCATAAAAGAAAAGTAAAGATAGGGAATCCAAGAAACAATCATTGGGTTGGAGTGTAAATAGCTTGGATGGCTACCTTTTCTTTTCGTCGGTCATGTTTGTATGGGTACGACCCTCACTTTTATTTCTCATCTCGGATAAATTTATATTATATACAACTAGGTTTGGTGTGAATAAGAATTCTTTTATTCTTGTATATGATTTTTGTATACACTTGTTTAAATGATCGACCTATCACGTTTTTCATTTTATGTATTTGTGATTTTTTGCTCGTCAGATCGGATATCGATTTGATTTATCCATCGTAAGGCCTCCCTGAGTCGTGGCCTTGAGTCGTTTCAAACACTAGGCTCGAGCCTTACTGTTACGCTTGTCGAACTCAACGGTTCGAGTAATTGTACTCTCGCCCCTAGTCTCGGGTTAGCGGAGTTAGGTGGTGGATGGTCAAACCCCATCCTTAGATAGTTTACACTCCTCCTACCATTTTCAATCCAGAGTTTATGGAATAGCGAGCAGTTGAACTGCACTTATCTATTTGTTTATACTCATATCCACACTCCGCCTAATTTATGTTTAGACTTTAGTCCGCACTCTATGGAATTAGAGTTATTTCATGGGTGGTCGATTCACACCCGATTTTTGTCTATACTCCAATCCGCACTCTAGGGACTTGGAGTTATTTCACGGGTGGTCGAATCACACCCGATTTATGTTTATACTCCAGTCTGCATTCCGGAGAACTAAACTTATTTTGGGGAGCATTCGGATCGTACTCTCTATAATTGATTGATTTTCCCTGGGATCTGGGGGTTTAATTTAGCGAGCGATCTGTTGTGTCACGATCGCTCTTATTCTATTTCAGTTTCTTCGTGCAACTGATACACAATGCTATAATAAACATAAATACAAAGGGAGTCCAAGACTTTATTTTCTAAATGGAAAAGAATAACGTAATTTGTCTTATTACATATTTGGAAAATCAAATGTTAAAGCAAATTCTAAAAGCAAATATAACTAATGAAAAATAAATCAACTAAGTGAAATAGTGTTGTAAATGCTCGCTATTCCACTCCCTTGGAAGTGTGATGCCATCAACAGTCGCTAGCTTGAAAGTTCCTCTCCAAGCCGCAGTTCAATGACATATGGTCCTTCCTAGATTGGACTCATGTGCACCGACGTAGGAAGAACCCATTTCAGGATGGGATCGCCAATTTCAAAGGTTTTAGGTCAGACTTTAACGTTGTAATATCGGGCGATCGATTTTGATGCACGGCTGCCCTCAGATCGACTTCCTTACACTTCTCATTTATAAAATCGAGATATTCTGAGAGGAGATCTTTATTCGTTTTGGGATCATAGTAAGTCATTCGATGAGAAGGAACTTTGAGCTCAATAAGAATGACAACTTTGGAACCGTAAGCAAGAGCAAATGGAGTATGGTCAGTCGCGGACTTGTGGGTAGTCCTATATGCCCATGATGTTGTAGGGAGTTCATCCACCCGCCTGCCTCTAGCCTTTTCTAATTTCTTCTTCGGAATGGACTTTAAGACATTTTTACATCTTCAACCTGTCCATCTGCTTGAGGGTGAGCGACCACTGCAAACTTTTTTCGATGCGATACCTCTGACAGAAGCCTTTGAATTTGGCATTATCGAATTGAGTTCCACTATCTGTTACAATAGTTCATGGAAGACCAAAATGACATGATGTTTTGAACAATAAAATCAATTACTTTCTTAGTTGTAATCATGGCTAAAGGTCCTGCTTTGGCCCATTTGGTGAAGTAATCAACTGCGACGATAGTGTACTTTGCTCTACCCTTAAAGATCGGTAAGGAACCGATAATATCTATACCCCATATGGACAACGACCATAGGATGATCATTTGCATGATTTCCATTGGCAGAGCTCTTGGGACTTTTGCATATATCTAGCATTTATCACACCGTCTTACATAGTCAGCGGCGTCTTGATTTATGATTGGCTAATAATATCCGTAAAGGAGTATTTTCATTGCCAGAGATTGTGCCCATTATGATCGCCATATTCCCCTTCATGAACTTCTTTTAGGACACATTTTATCTCATCATGTTTATACTTGGGGAGTTTATTATTTTAACCGGAACTAAGCTCATCTGCTGTGTGTCATTGGTGCTAGCAAACTTTACCAATGAATCGCCCTCTCTGCTTCGATCCTGTGGAATATACGAAATGTCATAGTACTCAAATTTTGCCGATAACTCTTGGACTTGGGTAAGGTTTGGAGCAAGCCATCGTCCTTTAGCTTGTAATCTCCCCCGATTTGGTACACTACCAACTGCGAATCCCAAAATATTTCAAGAGACTTTATCCCTAGTTCTCTGGCGAGTTTAAATCCAACAATCAAAGCTTTATACTCAATTTCATTGTTTAGCGCTGGGAAATCAAGCTTTAAAGCAAAATAGATTGGCCGACCTTCAGGAGTTACAAGCACAACTCGCGCTCCAGAACAATGATCATTGGACGCTCCATCAGTATATAATTTCCACTATACGATAGAGATTTAACTGCCCTTCGAGGAATCATCCTACACAGTGAACTCTACTGTAAAATCTACCGGTTTCTGACCTTAGATAGCCCTCCAAGAGAGATAAGTAATATCGAATTGACTGAGCTTGATATTCCACTTGAGTAACCTTTTAGACATCTTAGGTAGTTGTTGGACCTGTCGTAACGGTTGGTCGGTGTAAACATTGATCTGATGTGCCTGGAAGTATGGACGAAGCTTTCATGATGCAATTGGAAAGTAGTATGTCGGTTTCTCTATTTTAGGATAATTCCTTTCAGCTCCCATCAATCGCTTGCTGACGTAATACACTGGCCTCTGGATCCGATCCTCCTCATGAAGCAATGCAGCACTTATAGCATGTGGTTATACGGCCAAATAAATATATAAATCTTCATGATCCGACGACTTTGGCAAGATGGAGGGTCCCTCGAAATGATTACCAAACCTTGAAATGCATCTTTACAATCTTGTTTCCATTCAAAGGTTCTTTTCCCTTTCCTAATCAAGTCAAAGAAAGGAATGCATTTGTCAGTAGCTTGAGAAATAAATCGGCTTAAGGCAACAACTTTCCCATTCAGACTTTGTACTTGTTTAATAGTCCTTTGTGCTTGGATATCATGGATAGCATGGACCTTCTCGGGATTAGCTTCTATTCCATGGGCGTTAACAATGTTATCCCGGTTTTTGGACAAAAGCCGTGATACCAAAAGGTTGGTCAAAGACAGGAGACAGTTCGCCTCAGAGATTGATCGTACTTCAGTCCGCTATGGATATCGATGAATTCTGTCCGATTCCGGGTTGGGCCACAATTGATAGGGCGTAACAAGAAAGACCATAGAAGCCACCGATTCAAATTTCAAGTCAATCCGAGGACATATGCTCAAGATATGATGGATCCAAGTTAAGAAGGTGCACATTGCTCGGTCCGAACCCATCATGATTCGAACCTATCATGATTCGAACCCATCATGATTCGAACCCATCGCGTTCGAACCCATCGCGTTCAAACCCATCGCGTTCGAAACCATCCGTTTCGAAACCATCCGTTTCGAACCCATCAGCCAACGCCTTCCTTCGAATCCATCAAGCCAATTGGTACTTCGAATCCATCCATCAAACTTTGTATCCATCACCGCCTAAATACGCTTCGAATCGATGACAGCTTCGAATCGATGACAGCTTCGAATCCATCACAATCTTCGGGTCCATCACAGCCTCGAATCCATGCTGTCCTCGAACCCTACACGTTAAAAACAACTTCGAATCGATCTGGAGCCATCGATTCGGAGCGACACCGCCCCCTCATACAACAGGTTCGATTCGAACCTATGGGTTCGAACCATATGGATTCGAAACATATGGATTCGAACCTAAGGGTTCGAACCATATGGATTCGAAACATATGGATTCGAATGACCCAGAGGATCGATTCGAACTAACCAGCGTACCGAGATGCCTCATCTCGAGTCGATCATAACTCCCAATCTACTGATCCAAATCCCATGAAATTTTTACAGAAGTTTGTCTACATGACGAAGAACGTCCACGCCAAGTTTCCTCGCAATTGGACGATTTTTTGATCGATTCGAAGTTCACTTCGAATCGATCCCAAACTGGGCACGCACTTCAAGAACTCGGGCCTGTGGGTCCCCCGTCACGTGCCAAGCAGTCTCTCCATGATTTAGGCGGGATTTTGGCCTTCCACACCTATAAATAGAGCCCCCTGGTCATTCAGAAGGGGGGTCGGAGAATTTGAGGAAGAAGAACAAGTCTAAACGCTGCCAGGATCACTCCATGCTGTCTCAATTGCTGTCAATTTGGAATTTAAGTCCATTTCCCGCTGTAATTTGCTGAAAAGCACTTGTAATCTTCAAGTATTAGGAAATAAAGTGAAAAAACTTCATAGTGGACGTAGGCGCATAGCCGAACCACTCTAAATCCTTGTCTTCTGCGCAATTTATTTTTCTGTGACTTGGAGTTTTTGTTAGATAGTCCCTATTCCCAATTCAAGTTCTTTATTTACTATCTCTTCAAAAACTTCCGAAGGGTGTTTGCCCATTTTTGGTGCAAACATTTTGGTGCTTTCACTGAGAAAGCAAAAGAACCAGTTCTTTCTCCCGCTCCGTGGATCTATCCTCGATACCGGATTGCACAAATCTAAGAGGGAGATCCAGACTTCAAATTCAGATTCCATCCATTCTTTTCAGGTTTGCTCAAAATCTAGGATAGGAATCCAACCTACAGGATGGTTAGTACGAGAACCACTTCCAACATTGGTAACCAAGAAGGTCAGGATAGGCAGAATCCCGCACAGCTACAGTCAGCCAATGAGGATGCCGTTGGGCAAGCGGATCAGTCGGGTCCGGTTACAAGACAGGAGTTCCAAACATTACTGCAGGAATTAACTAAAAGCCGACAACAGCTAACTGAGCAGCTACGTATCAATGCTGAATTGGCTAACCAACTAAACCACCAAGGGCGAAGGAGATCAAAGAGGGACCACGCTCCGCATTCTTCCACGGAAAGCTCTGCCTCATCCGACTATAACGGCAGATCTACGCGCCCCAGGCTAGACGGAAGTCATGCGCATGCTTCTGGCCTCCGGCAGACATTGACTGTAGGGAAAATAAGAGTTGGCCCCTCTGCCAGTTTTCATACGGGACCCTCCTCTCGAGGAGGCACTGTGCCACAGCACACCGCAGATAACCAAGCCACCGCAGTTGGCACAGGAGTTGACACCCGAAATCACTCCAGTCCAAACTACCACCCACAGGAACGTGTCCCAGGACCGAATATCCCAGAAGATGTCGAGCCAAGGAGGCGAGATTCGGATCGTCGACAGCGCCCGATCCCACCTCGCACTGTGGAGCCCGACCACACTTTGGCTCGACACCCTTCGGATACAGCAACACCTGATCTCTCAGCTATGGTCCGCCAAATGGTTCGCGAAAGTCAAGGTTTGACAAATGACGATTGGGGGATCTCTCGAAGTCACACCCCGTTCACCGATGACATATTATATGCTGAGCCTCCCCGGCGATTCAAAATGCCGGCTTTGCCCATATATGAAGGAAACTCCGACCCTAGCCAGCATATTCTAAAGTACGAATGGTCAATGACTGCTGCAAGAGCTGATGATGCAGTAAAGTGCCGTAGTTTTCCTATTTCCTTGGGGGGATTGCGACAATGTGGTTTACACGATTACCACCACGGTCTATCTCCTCGTTTGACCAGTTGGCAACCAAGTTTATCGAACAGTTCCGTATGCACATCGCCAGGCCTAAAGACGTAAACACTTTATCTAGTGTCACTCAAGTTCCCGGGGAAACACTCAGGCGATACCTGGAAAGATTCAACGCCGCCTGCGCAGAAATCACTAACCCCAATGATAATTCAATCTTGATGGCTCTTACTAAGGGGATTGACCCCGACTCTGATTTTGGAAACTGGCTAGCTGGAAAACCTCCCGCGTCGTTGGATCGTTTCTATTCCAAAGCCGCCCAATTCCTTAGGCGTGAGGATGCGAAACAATCTAGGAAGCAGGACGATGCAAGGCCCAACAAGGAGGGGGTTCAAAGCAATGTGGCGGTTAAACAGTCAGGAGAGGGCTCAGGAAGGGTGCAGTTGAATATTCAGAACAAGCAAACCCAGCCAAGGAATGGCGATAATAGGAATAAGAAGCAGGATCAGAACCGTGGCCCCCGACGTAGGGCGCAAATGTTTGAAAACTATACACCACTGAATACGACATTGGAAAACGTATATCTACAAACCTGTAATGCAATGCAATATAAGAAGCCGACTCCGAAATTATCATCGGAGAAACAGATTCAAACGGGGAAGTTTTGTAGATTTCACGAAAGCTATGGACACAACACCAATGACTGCAGGCATCTGCAAGACCTTATTGAAAAACTGATCAGAGAAAGGAAGTTGGATCAATTTGTGCGAGCACCACAAACCGGTGGTGTGGGCCCGTCAAACCAAAATCGTGCGCAGAACCTAGAAAAACAGGAAGAGCCCGCCCGTACAAGCGGAAGGTTGGTCATAAATACAGTCAGTGGTGGCCCTCATCCAGCGGATCGAAGTTGGAGGGAAATGGAATCATACGCCAATTCGATCAGGCACGTAAGTTTTGAAAGCTGTAGTACACTTGATGAGGGGGCTCCGGCTAAACAACAGAAGACGATGACGGATGATATCATCTTTAGAAACCGAGATGCTGACAAAGTCGAAGCCCCGACCATAGACCCACTGGTCATATCCGCACAGGTTGGTCCTGCTTGGATGAAGAGGATCCTGGTAGACAGTGGAAGCTCAGTAAACATCTTGTTTAAAGGGGCATATGATCAGATGAAGATGGAAGCTAAAGATCTAAAGCCTTGTCAATATAGGATCCACGGCTTCGATGGAAGTGCTAATATACCCACCGGAATGGTGGAATTGCCAGTAGAATTGGGAAACGGAGAACGCCGTAGAGTCCGAATGTTATAGTTTGTTGTCTTGGATATCCATTCACCCTATAATGCCTTTTTGGGCCGACCAGCCCTTGCAGAATTTAGGGCAGCAATTGCCCCGTGGTGTCTGACTCTAAAGTTCCCTACTGACCACGGGATTGGGGTCATTCAAGGGGACCAGGCTGCCGGGAGAGCCTGTTATGTTGCTGAACTACGAGAAGCGCAAAGGAAGGAGAAGGGAAAGGGCGTGGGGGAATCTCTCCGCGTCCGCTTTGCCGACGATTGACAATTAGCGCCTGGGCCTCGGCCCGGGCACCACGACCAATTCCAGAAGGATCTTGACCCTCGAGACACTGAAGATAATGATGAATCCAAAGAAAATCAAGCTTCTCCAGCCGAGCTGACGATCGATGTTCCAATTGATGACAATAACGATTCGAAAATATTGAAAATTGGGTCTCAGCTAAACCTACAAGCACAACAGGAATTGGTCGAATTTCTCCAAGGGAATCTAGACGTATTCGCCTGGACGCACTCCGATATGTGTGGAATCTCGTCGGACATCGCGAGCCACACCTTAAATATTGACCCGCGATACATCCCGATCAGGCAAAAAAGACGCGGTATGGATCCAGAGAGATCTGCCGCCCTCAAAGAAGAAGTCGATAAGTTGAAGACGAATGGGTTTATCCGAGATGCTTTATACCCGGAATGGGTATCCAATCCTGTACTTGTCCGCAAACCGAATGGAAAATGGAGAACGTGCGTCGACTACTCTGACTTAAATAAGGCTTGTCCAAAAGACAGTTTTCCACTTCCTCGAATCGATCAACTTGTGGATTCGACGGCCGGACACGAATTATTGTCTTTCATGGATGCTTACTCTGGGTACAATCAGATACCCATGCATGTGCCCGATCAAGAACATACAAGCTTCGTAACTGACCTAGGACTATACTGCTACATGTTCATGCCTTTTGGTTTAAAGAATGCCGGAGCAACTTACCAACGCTTAGTCAACCGGATGTTTGCCGATCAGATCGGGAAAACCATGGAGGTTTATGTGGATGACATGTTGGTAAAATCACGATACTCCATTGATCATGTCAAGGACTTGGAGTCAATGTTCAATGTCCTCCGGAAATATGGGATGAAGCTAAATCCGTTAAAATGTCATTTTGGGGTTGATTCCGGAAAGTTCCTTGGATTCATCGTCAACGCCCGGGGAATAGAAGCCAACCCCGAGAAGATCTGGGCAATCAGGAATCTTCAAACCCCGAGGACCATAAAACAGGTTCAGAGTCTTAACGGAAAGATTGCAGCGCTGAGCAGGTTCATCTCGAGATCAACGGATAAATGCATACCCTTTTTCGATCTGATCCGAAAAGGGAAACGAAACTTCGAATGGACTACGGAATGTGAGGACGCGTTTCGATCACTAATCCAGCATCTTTCCACACCTCCGATTCTTTCAAAACCTGTTGATCACGAGCAATTATACCTTTATCTGGCTGTATCTGAAAACGCTGTTAGTGCTGCATTGGTTCGAGAGGAAGACCGAACACAGAAACCAGTCTATTACGTCAGTAAACGATTAACCGGGGCCGAGAGAAATTATCCAAGGCTAGAAAAGTTGGCATACTGCCTAGTCATTGCCTCGAGGAAGCTCCGTCCATATTTTCAGGCTCACCCTATCATTGTATACACCGACCAACCGTTACGACAGGTCCTCACACGACCTGAGACGTCTGGCAGGTTACTGAAGTGGAACATTGAGCTGAGTCAATTCGACATCGCATATGTTCCAAGGAGAGCCATACACGGTCAAGTTTTAGCAGATTTCATTGCCGAATTCACTGTTCCTGAAGACTTACCCGAAACTAGTGACTCCCCCGAATATATATGGAAACTATACACTGATGGCGCATCCAACGACCGATGCTCGGGCGCAGGAATTGTGCTTGAGACCCCCGAGGGCCGATCCATCTGCTACGCCTTAAAGTTTGATTTCCGGGCAACCAACAACGAAGCTGAATACGAAGCCTTGCTCACCGGGTTGAAGTTGGCCCGAGACCTGAAAATTATCGCTGTGGAAATCTACTGCGATTCCCAGTTGGTGGTATGCCAAGTTCGGGGTGAATATCAGGCCAAGGATCGAAGGCTAGCCGCTTATCTAGCCCGGGTCCGAGAAATACTGGATCGGTTTGATTATTATACCATTTTCTACATACCCCGAGAGCACAATCAGAAAGCCGATTCATTGGCAAAGCTGGCAAGTACAAGCGAAGCTCAACACTTGGGACTCATCCCTGTCGAGACATTATCCTCTCCGAGCATTGATCGAACGGAGAATGAATTCACATTAGAAGCTACCTCAGAGAAGGAATCATGGATGACTCCCTACCAAGATTATATTGAGTATGGCACACTGCCCGAACGACGAAGTGAAAGAAGACAGATTCTTCGAAAGGTGTCACGATTTGTCATTCAAGACGGAGTTATGTATCGGAGAGGTTACTCTGTCCCTCTTCTCCGGTGTATCGCGCATAACGAAATCAAGCGAGTGTTGCGTGAGGTGCACGAAGGAGAATGTGGCGATCACACTGGGGGGCAAGCGCTTGCCAAGAAGGTACTTCGATACGGATATTACTGGCCTACCGTTAACCGCGATGCTATGGATTATGCCAAAAGATGTGATAAATGCCAGAGACACGCTCGGGTCCCTAGAGCCCCGCCTTCTGAAATAACCCAAATGGTCAGCCCGTGGCCATTTGCAATGTGGGGGATGGATATAATCGGTGCATTGCCCTTAGCTAAAGGGGGTGCAAAATACGCCATAGTTGCAGTTGATTACTTCACCAAATGGGCTGAGGCTGAGCCCCTTGCAACGATAACAACAAAAAAGTGATCAACTTCGTGGTGCGCAACATCATCTGCCGATTTGGTCTCCCGCATACTATTATCACCGATAATGGAGCCCAATTCGACAGTACTGAATTCAGGGATTTCTGTCTGCGATTTCACATCCATAAGAGATTCTCAGCAGTAGCGCACCCACAAGCAAACGGTCAGGTCGAGGCCGTCAATAGGGTTATCAAGTCTATATTGAAGAAAAGATTGGAGAAAGCCGGGGGCAAATGGGTCGATGAACTACCAATGGCTCTGTGGGCATACAGAACAACTCACAAAACCGCGACCGGACACACCCCTTTTTCTCTATCCTATGGCTCCGAAGCAATTATCCCGGTCGAAATGGAAGTTCACTCTCACCGTGTGACATACTACGACCCGAAAACGAATGCTATACTACTTGCTGAATCCCTAGATCTGCTTGATGAGAAACGTGAAGAAGCCGACGTGAGGGCAGCTGCATATCGAAGTCGAGTCGCTCGAATATACAACGCCAAGGTCCGCCCACGGACTTTTGAATCCGGCGACCTGGTACTCAAAAGAATTTACCCGGTTCCTTCGCACATGAACCCAAATTGGGAAGGGCCGTATATGATTTCACAAAAACTCAGAGATGGCACGTTCAAGTTATCGACCGTTGATGGTCTCACTTTACCAAGAGCCTGGAATAGCGGAAGCCTCCGTCCCTACTACACCTGACAGGCTTTATTTATCTTTCTATCAATTTCTTCCTTAGCATTTTGTTTTTTTTGCATTTTGAACTTTGAACTTGTAATAAGGCAACTGATGTTGTCATGCTTCTTTTGTTTCAGCAATAAAACGCCATCTCTTCGAGCCAAAAGTTGTGATTCATTGAAAATAGCACATAATATCACATTGCACGAAGAGCTAAATTCCATCACACGGTGGGATTTATCTAAATAGGGAGTAACTGTGATACGACCAGTCATTTACTAAATAAGACCCGAGCTCGGGGGCAAAACACAATACCAGCACTCACAGGGATTGAAACACGACAATCCTTTTACTAACTCCAACTTCCCAGAGTGTGAATTGGGATATAAAACACCCAATAGGTCGTACCCAGAGCGCAAACGGACTCCAACTTCCCAGAGTGTGAATTGGAGTATAAAACATCCAATAAATCGTTCCCAGAGCGCGAACGGACTCCAACTTCCCAGAGTGTGAATTGGAGTATAAAACATCCAATAAATCGTTCCCAGAGCGCGAACGGACTCCAACTTCCCAGAGTGTGTATTGGAGTATAAAACATCCAATAAATCGTTCCCAGAGCGCGAACGGACTCCAACTTCCCAGAGTGTGAATTGGAGTATAAAACATCCAATAAATCGTTCCCAAAGTGCGAACGGACTCCAACTTCCCAGATTGTGAATTGGAGTATAAACATCCAAAAAGTCGTTCCCAGAGCGCGAACGGACTCCAACTTCCCAGAGTGTGAATTGGAGTATAAAACATCCAATAAATCGTTCCCAGAGTGCGAACGGACTCCAACTTCCCAGAGTGTGAATTGGGATATAAAACACCCAATAAGTCGTTTCCAGTGCGCGAACGGACTCCAACTTCCCAGAGTATGAATTGGAGTATAAAACATCTAATAAGTCGTTTCCAGAGCGCGAACGGACTCCAACTTCCTAGAGTACGAATTGGAGTATAAACATTTAATCCAGATTCCCGAAGCGCGAATCAAAGTACGAGTAACAATTCAAAGTTCCCGAAATACGGGCCGAGATATCAATATCAACTCCCAATTCCCATAGCGTGGAATGGAGCGTAAACATCGATAACCCTCAGATTCCTGGAATGCAAGACAGATTATCAATCTCAAATTGTCATGAATCCCCAGAAGGGGGGAGGCATGTGTTCAGGGCTTGCAATAAACGCAATCAGCCACCAGAATATGAGTATTATTCCCCGCAACTAAGGGGCAAAAAGCTGGGTGCTAATCGCTGGCTTAAGTGATAATATACTCAGAATCCGACTCATTCGTTAAATCACGACACGAAGCTATACAAATACTGAACGGAAACAACACAAATACTGCAAGGCATTCAGGTAAGAAGAAAAGTGTAACTTCCCATTTCATCAACCAACAAAAACAAGTTTGATTACATGGCAAGTAAAGATGTTTCAATTAAGTGGAGGCCGCATCCATACATACACATGGCCCAAGAAAGAACAAAAGAAAAGGCAAAAGAATTGTTATCTGTAAATCTCACGACAAAGCGAGGGGCTCACTCTTTCTTCCTCCGGTGCTTCTTCCTCGGAGTTGAGCCGCTAGACCCACTGCCTGGCTTCATACGAGACTTTTTGCCTTTCTTTGGAACATCCTCCGGTTCCGGCATAATATCAACATCTTCCTCAGAACTGGAAGGGATGGAGATCCTTTTATAAGGACGAGCCAGGGGCACGGGAGCAGTAACGGATACTTGTTCAGCAACACTCGAGACGGTTACTGTGCCACCAGGAGAAATCATCATTAGAGAAGATAAGCTTGAAGGAACGACGTCACCACCGGGACCAACTGTCACTGTCTTGGCCATCTCGGCACTTATCTCTGCTAAAATCTCCTCCTCTCGAGACAGTTGAGCTGCGCTAGGTACGCCGGTGGTCGTCACGACCGAACCAGAAACTGGAGCAGCTCCGCTCGTCACAAAAGAGAGGTCGGGCATGGGGTCAAGAGGATGACCAAATAGCTCTTCAAACATTTGAACATCGAATGATATTGAGCCTCCTTCTCCCGTATCACCAACCATGGCGGCAGTTGAAATCGCCTCGGTGACAATAACTCCACGTGTAGGATGTAAAGCCGAAGGGACAGGGAGCACGGGTGCGACACTCTCGGTCACTAAACAACCAAAATTAGAGCTATCAGACCAAGAAATTCCCTCGAAAATCAATGTTTTAAGACGTAAAGGGAAATACCTACTTTACCTTGCCTTGGAGCTTGAACAAGCTCGGGGACGAGCGTCTTGCCCGAAGACAGTTCCGGTTGGTCCGGATTGTAGGCGGGAATAGCTTGTGAATCAACCACGGCAGCAGCTTCGGGTGAAGTCGAAACAGGGACTTCAGTATTCTCGCTATGGTGCACGATACCCGAACCTTCGCCAACCTCCGTTCGATGGACGACAAGTCTTTCTTTTTCAACAGAAATGATTGCTTCATGAAGGGTCCTCCTCTCATCCTCGCTGAGCAGACGTGACTCAAGCTCAAACTCATCTAATACCGAATCCGGACAAGACATCCTCTTGTTTTCCACTAATTTCTTCCAAGCATTGTAGAGAGGCATCGAGTAATCCCCTAGCCAGGAGAGATTTCTATGCTCCAATACATTGGCATTATATGTGTCCAAAAGATCGTCGAATTCGGCCTCCATTTTGAACCTCTCTGCTTGGACTCTCTCCTCCAACTCCGATTCAACCTCCTTAACCCTTGCAATTGCCGCATCGCGCTCGGCCCGAAAAGATACAGCCTGCTCACACGCCTCTTGCGCAGCCACGTTCGTGTCGTCTTTTTCTTTATTCATGTCAGCGAACCTAGCCTTTAACTCCTCTAGTTCC
The DNA here is from genome assembly GCA_030765085.1 of Allium cepa. Taxonomy (NCBI): domain Eukaryota; kingdom Viridiplantae; phylum Streptophyta; class Magnoliopsida; order Asparagales; family Amaryllidaceae; genus Allium; species Allium cepa. The sequence continues at coordinate 413,285,436 of CM060932.1, forward strand.
TTCACTGCCGCATCCCGCTCAGATTCAACGTTCTTGTATCGATGGCCTAAGTCTTCAACTAAAGTACAATGTGCATGTTGCATTTTCGCCATTTCAGCTAATGTCTCATCAACCTTCTGTAACGACTCGACCTCGGCCTTGCGGGAAGATTCCGCCTCAGATTGGAGTATGTCGACGATGCGACTCTTTTGAGCCAAGTCGGCCTCTAGCTTCTCAATGATTTGGGCCCGGTCGAAGGCAGCTTTGGAAGCCTTAACAGCCGCTTTGTACCATTCTTTGTACTGAGCAAAAAAGTCACGGGTGTAGTTGAGCGCCGAAGTCGCGGCATCATCGGGAATTCTTTTAAGATTGGGAGGAAAAATACAAGCATCAAAGCAAATCTCTGGAAAATCTTTCCTCAGTTGTGCAAGCCTGATGGCCCCTTCGCCAGAAGACTCAACAAGGGTCTCCTCCCCAGACATAGACGTTGCGACCCCGGTTCGAGAATGATGTGGCTCAGGCCTCGAAACCTGCGAAGATGACTGATGTCGCAGAGGCTCGGATGCCTGGACATGACTTCGGGATTGCGGAGGAGATCGAGATGGGGAGCGATGCCTACGATCTCTGTCTGATCGTTCCTGGCTGGAGTTACCACGGCGATGATCCTTTGCATAATACACCTGGCCATATTGCCTCCGGTCACGATCACGATCGGGGCCTCCACGACGAGATTCATAATAGGTTGACGGGTGATGCACTCTCCGGAGTTTGTCCAATGTAGTCTGACGACCAGCCATGTTACCTGGAAAAGAGATACAGTTCAGTTAAGTACCAGGAAAAATCAATAAGGCGAGTGAAGCAGTCATGTAGTGTCATGAGAGTGTATGCAAATGTGCAAAGCCCCCGACCAACCAGAGGTTTCGACTGCACTAATGGGTAAAAGCCCGCTTATGTCTAACGCTTCCCGGAGCTCAACCAACCCGGACTTGTGATAAAGAGAAACGCATTCCGGGATGGGAACGTCATCCAGTCCTGTGAAAATGTTTCCTGATTGACAAAGAGCGGAGTCAGAAGAAATAATTCCAGAAATCAAGCGAGACACGATTACAGACTTCCGTCTCGCAAATTTAGGAACAACGGCCTTGCCTTTCCGTTTTTTTCCTGCTTGGGGAAAATCAGCCGCTAGCCCGGTGTCAGTAGGCGTCCTCTCATCATCGCCCATTCCTCTTATCGCTACACCAGTCCTCTTCTTTGCCTTCGGAGCCGATTTCACAAACCCTTCAACGACAATACTCTGGTTCGTCTCAATTAAGCCCAGCGTCCTTAAGTTATCATCGGTTAAGACCAAGTCAATGTGCCGCAGGTCACTCGGAACCTCTTGTAGACTTCGGATGACGTTTCTGTATCGACCACCGTCTGGCCTTGATATGATAGCTGTAAGAAAGAAAAAAAACACCTGATGTCAGTTCAAGTGTTGACAATGACCATTAAAGAAGGCTAACACGATTTACGATGCTTACGTCTGGACAGCCATCGCCTAGCGAATCCTGGGGGGCATCGGACAAAGAACCATTCATTCTTAAAGTAACTGAGTCTGGTCCAGGCTCCCGTCACAATCTGGCAATTTCTAACTGCCTCCAGAAAGGTGAACGATGGACTATCACCCCTGCTCTTGAAGTTGAATATATGTCTAATCTCAGCTGGCCTAGGCGGACGAAAAAGGCGGTCCATGAATAAGATGAAAACACTGTTCAGTAACGCGTGTCCGTTAGGGTGAAGTTGTGCGGGAGCGATTCCAATGAACGATAGCATCTCCCTGATATATTGGTTAAACGGGGGGAGAGTTCCAGCCGCACAAGCGTGGCGATAAAAAGCAGTATAGCCCTCGGGTGGATTGTGAGGCCTATCATCAACTCCCGGTAGCAAAACATCATCCGGGGATAAGCTATGCTTCGAACATATCCGACCCAATAATGCTCCAGAAATATTAGATCGGACGGAATCTATGGGATCCTCGATAAATAAGGCCTTCGGCAATTCGTCCGGAGCAGGATCTATTACTTCAGGAATGATCTCTGGAATTTCTAGCATCAGAGGAGGCAAGCTTTGTAACTCTTGTTGTTCAAAACCCGAAGACTCCATAACTAACTAACTCACGAAAAAGCAGCGTTAAAAACGAAGAAAGCCCGTATATTCCCCGGTGTGAAGCATATGGATATGCCGTGCAATGCAAATACATAACTAAAACAAATTTTACAAGAGTAAAACGCGGTGTCTGAACGACTAGGCTTTTGAATCAGAGAACGAAAACGACCGTCATCACTGACCGTCGCTTTCGCGTCCCTCGGATACTACTGACCAATTCAAGTGTGAATTCGTTTAAGTCACGGTGCCATCGACGAGCTCAAAAAGACAGGTCAGGTCAACTTTGATCATGCGAAGGACGAAGCTCGTCGGAATCAAATATGCTAAAAATTTAGTGAGTTCGTTAAAAGTTCGATTTAAAAGTGGTCGTAGTTCAGAAGCAAGAACGTTCGAATCGATCGACTTGATTCGACACGAGTCAGATCGGTGAACCGCGAATCGGTGCAGCTCGAACCCATGGAGCCCCACCTGACTTCGAATCCATCAAAGTCGGGCTCCTTCGAATCCATAAAGAGCGGTTCGAATCCGTGGAGCTTCGAATCCATCGAAATCGTGCTCCTTCGAATCCATCAAGGGCGGTTCGAATCCACGGAGTCCCACCTAGCTTCGAATCCATCGGAGTTGAGCTCCTTCGAATCGATGAACGTATCATTGCTTCGAATCGATCAGTAGTGAGCTCCTTCGAATCGATCAGAATGCCACTGTTTCGAATCCATCACCGCACGCCTTTTTTGTTGTGTTCTCCTGCAATCATCAGTTCGAAGCTACACATTCGAAACCAACTCAAAGCGCGCACCCCTGATCGATACGGCTCAAAGGTTTGCATTCCTCAGTTCCATGGAGTCGGCCTACTTCGTTCAAACCTTGACACTCTCCAAAAATTTCCAGAAGAAGGGGTCGAATCAATGCCAAAAAAGATTAATCTATCATTCTCAAAACCGAATCGACCCCTTGATTACCTGATTTAGTTTGATTACAAATGGAAGCTAGAAGGAATTTGGTCGATTTGTGAAAAAGCACGTTTGATTTGGCTCTGGGAAATCGATTCGGAGAAGCAGCTAAAGCAATGGTAAAAGGTAAAAAGTGAAAATGAAGTCAACCTCATGTATTTATACGGATCCCAAGAGGGATTAGTGTCACTTCGACTCCCATCGATTCGAACGACCACTTTCGAATCCATCCCAGTTTCGAATCCATCGGAGTCTTCGAACCCATAACTGATTCGAATCCATCCAAGTTTCGAATCCACGGGAAACTTCGAATCCATCCAAGTTTCGAATCCATCAAGGGCTTCGAGTCCATCAGAGTCCTCGAATCCATCACTGATTCGAATCCATCTAAGCTTCGAATCCATCAGGAGTTTCGAATCCTTCTAAGCTTCGAACCCATCCAAAACCACTAATTAGCAACACTTTGGCTTGAATCTAAAATCGATTCAGGAGAAAACCGGGACGGAGTTCGGCAGCAAACAAAGACCGACATGACTCATGGACACACGACGTTAATAAGGGCGGAGCTAATGTATGAACACACATAACGAGCTAATGTTCGATTTTGAACATTCGCAGGGATCAAATATTTACCCTGTTATAGCAACGACAGCCAACGGTTAGGCACAATCACACAGTCATCAATCATATCAAGGCAAGGTTACGGCAATACGGTATATGAGTCTCGACGAAAAGGGAGCAATAATCTTCAGAATAAAATGGCGACTATTCAAAGCACGTCATGTTCCCACAAGACGTACTTTGGGGGGCAAAATGTTATCCCGCTTTTTGGACAAAAGCCGTGATACCAAAAGGTTGGTCAAAGACAGGAGACAGTTCGCCTCAGAGATTGATCGTACTTCAGTCCGCTATGGATATCGATGAATTCTGTCTGATTCCGGGTTGGGCCACAATTGATAGGGCGTAACAAGAAAGACCATAGAAGCCACCGATTCAAATTTCAAGTCAATCCGAGGACATATGCTCAAGATATGATGGATCCAAGTTAAGAAGGTGCACATTGCTCGGTCCGAACCCATCATAATTCGAACCCATCATGATTCGAACCCATCATGATTCGAACCCATCGCGTTCGAACCCATCGCGTTCGAACCCATCGCGTTCGAACCCATCGCGTTCGAAACCATCCGTTTCGAAACCATCCGTTTCGAACCCATCAGCCAACGCCTTCCTTCGAATCCATCAAGCCAATTGGTACTTCGAATCCATCCATCAAACTTTGTATCCATCACCGCCTAAATACGCTTCGAATCGATGACAGCTTCGAATCGATGACAGCTTCGAATCCATCACAAGCTTCGGGTCCATCACAGCCTCGAATCCATGCTGTCCTCGAACCCTACACGTTAAAAACAACTTCGAATCGATCTGGAGCCATCGATTCGGAGCGACACCGCCCCCTCATACAACAGGTTCGATTCGAACCTATGGGTTCGAACCATATGGATTCGAAACATATGGGTTCGAACCTAAGGGTTCGAACCATATGGATTCGAAACATATGGATTCGAATGACCCAGAGGATCGATTCGAACTAACCAGCGTATCGAGATGCCTCATCTCGGGTCGATCATAACTCCCAATCTACTGATCCAAATCCCATGAAATTTTTACAGAAGTTTGTCTACATGACGAAGAACGTCCACGCCAAGTTTCATCGCAATTGGACGATTTTTTGATCGATTCGAAGTTCACTTCGAATCGATCCCAAACTGGGCACGCACTTCAAGAACTCGGGCCTGTGGGTCCCCCGTCACGTGCCAAGCAGTCTCTCCATGATTTAGGCGGGATTTTGGCCTTCCACACCTATAAATAGAGCCCCCTGGTCATTCAGAAGGGGGGTCGGAGAACTTGAGGAAGAAGAACAAGTCTAAACGCTGCCAGGATCACTCCATGCTGTCTCAATTGCTGTCAATTTGGAATTTAAGTCCATTTCCCGCTGTAATTTGCTGAAAAGCACTTGTAATCTTCAAGTATTAGGAAATAAAGTGAAAAAACTTCATAGTGGACGTAGGCGCATAGCCGAACCACTCTAAATCCTTGTCTTCTGCGCAATTTATTTTTCTGTGACTTGGAGTTTTTGTTAGATAGTCCCTATTTCCAATTCAAGTTCTTTATTTACTATCTCTTCAAAAACTTCCGAAGGGTGTTTGCCCATTTTTGGTGCAAACAAACAATATAGCCTAAGAATTTCCTTGATACAAAACCAAAAGAACACTTCGAAGGATTGATTTTTCATCTTGTAATGTCGGAGGATGACGAACATTTCTGCCAAGTCTCTAATGTGGTCGCTTGATCATCGTGACTTCACGAGCATATCATCCACATATGCTTCCACCATTTTTTCAATCTAATCTATAAACATCATATTGACTAAGCACTGAAAAGTCGCTCCTGCATTCTTTAATCCAAATAGCATTACTACACAACCGTACATTCCAACATTGGTCATGAAACTGCTGTGCTTCTGATCGGGAATATGCATCGAGGTTTGGTTATATCCTAAGTATGCATCCATGAAAGATAGCAATTCGTGTCCTGTGGTTGAATCCATCAGCTTATCGATACGTAGAAGAAGAAAACTGTCTTTTGGACACGTCTTATTCAAATCCGAGCAATCAATGCTTGTTCTCCATTTACCATCCACTTTTTTCACAAGTACAGGATTAGATACCCAGTTAGGGTAGAGGGCGTCGTGGATAAACCAGTTGTCTTTGAGTCTATCCACCTCCTCTTTGAGAGCAGCAGTTCTTTCTGGATCCATGCCACGTCTTTTCTGTTTCACCGAGATATGTCTCGGGTTGACATTCACTACATGGCTTGCAATGGCAGGCGAGATCCCACACATGTCAGGGTGAATCCAAGCGAATATGTCAAGATTCGCTCGAAGAAATCTGACAAGTTCTTTCATCATCAGAGGGCTGAGCTGTGATCTGATCTTTAAGACTGTGATTGGTCATCGTAGCTGACTGCGATATTAATTGTCAGCTCAGCCGGTGCAGCTTTGTCTCTTTGGGATCCTCCTTATCATCTCGTAGATCTATATCTCTATAGAATTAACCGTGGCGCACGAACAAGGCTCAGGAGGCTAGTTTTTAATCTTTGGCAGCTTGGATGCGGCAGTCTTATCCACACCCTTACCTTTCTCTATACACCGAGCATCCCTCAACTCAATTACATAACAGGCATGCCCTGTTGCCTGATCAACATAAATAACTCTAATACCATTGTCTGTAGGAAACTTCAAAGTTAAACACCATGGGGCAAGGGCTTCCAGGAATTTGGCTAGTTTCGGTCGACCTAGGAAAACATTGTAAGGAGACTCAACATCCAAAATAACAAACAGCAAGATTCACACTCTCTTTCGGTCTCCTTCTCCCAACTCTACAGGTTATTCCACATAACCAACAGCTTCAGTTGTATGCAGGCTTTAGAAGGCTTTAAATCCTTTGTTTCCATCCTCATTTGATCATAAGCTTTCTTGAAAATTATATTTACAGAACTTCCATAGTCAACCAATATTCTTTTCACAAAAGCGGGGCCAATCATGGCTGAAATGACCTTTTTGTTGATCGTTGGTGTCTCCACCTTGTCTGCATCACTATTTAGATACGATATCATTTCTCATCGTACATTGTTGTTTCGTTGGAACTCCATCGTCTTGCTTTACTAACATTCGAAATCCATATGCTTAATCGCACTAGCGTAGCTTTCCATCTCATGCCAACTTTTATCAGCCGGATGCAGTCCTTCGACTATTTTATTGATCACTAATCTTCCTTCGGTCCATGTAGGTTCCTCAGCCCTCTGCGGTAGTTGACCTTTGTTGGGGTCGGATATCCCTTGTCCGCCATCTTATGGGTTTTTACAAACTGTTGCAAAATCCTTTCTCGAGTTAGCTTTTCAATAACCTCTAGAGGTGCCTTCATTCATTGGTGTTATGCCTATAACATTCGTGAAACCGACAATATTTCCTGGTTTGGCTTTGCTTCTCTGTCGATTCTTTTGGAGGCAGCTCTCTATACTGTATTGTATTGCAAATAGATAAATAGACATTCACCAGGGTCATATTCAGTGGTGTGCATGTGTTGTACAACAGAATCTTAGGCTTTCCTCTTCCAGAATCCCTCCTCCGTTCTTGGTTCCTATCTCCGCCTTTCTTTTACTGATTCGGTTTGATTCTGGATATTCACTTGAACTTTTCCTAAGCTTTTGTCAGACTGCTTTACTGCAATATTACTCCGCACTCCCTCTCCACTTGGTTATTCCCACTCCGAGCATTTGAAGAAGTCCATGCCTCGTTGGAGAACCTAGTATATCAATCTTCAAGACTTCAACATTACCAACTTCCTCACTTTAAATCCTTTGAACTTTTTTTGCACCTAAAATGGTCACCAACGCCCAAGAATAATTTTAGTAGAGAAGTGAAGAAAAATAAAATTAAACTGCGTAAATGAATAGGTAAGCAACAAAAAATTACCAGTAATCAAAGACACAGAAGTTTATAATGGTTCGACGTTGTATGCCTACGTCCACTTTGAAGATTATCCTTTATTAATTACTTTTTATTCTGATTACAACAGTAGAGATAGCAAGTGCTTGATTAGCATGAGTCTAGAGTAAAAAACAGCGTAAAGATACTAAAAATGAACCAAAAGGCCGGTATTTATAGGGAGATATGATGAGGTATTTTCTAAGATATCGGCAGAAGACTCTCTAGGTCCATAGGGGCCCACCATAACGATTGCTGGACCTAACTTGATATCTTGAAATGATCGGCCAAAGTTACCCCGATTGTCACTATTGGTCTCCAATTTATATGCGACCATTTTTAGGGGCATCCCACATGCCTTTTGAACTTGTACCTAAAATATAAAGTCATTCTGAGTTGTAGATTGCGAGATATGGACCAGTCTTTGCTACATTTGGAACGTTCACTGAGCTACACCGCCCGCTATGAAGGATCGGCAAAAACGGTTGGCCTAAAATGATCAACTATCTTTATGTCTCATGGTTTTAACCTGTGATCGTTTTTATGGGCTCCACTATTCAAAATACCGATGCTTTGAAAATTTCAAGTGAATTGGTCTTGTAGATTTTGAGATATCAATCAATCTCTGCTAGTTTAAGCTGTTTTATAGATCACTCCCGATCGATCCATATAAATCCTTGCTTCATCTGTAACTCGAGCATACGAACTCTGATCGACTTAAAATTTGAAACGCAACTTCATAGGGCTATACCAGTCACTCCATACTGATTGCACCCCGATTAGGACCAGGTCCGGATCTGCCCAACCATTGCCCATGGTATTGTATATAATCGATTCTTAAGGATAATAACCATCTATTCCTAGCCAAGTCGATGATATCACGACCTTACCAAATGGCAGGATAGCAAACTTAAACCAAGCACCTGTTGATGCAACCCTACCTCTTAAGTGAGACAATGTTCCATTGGAACCCTAGATCGAGCTTAATCGTAGATTCGGTAAGCCACACTAACACCACACACTTCATTCACAACTACAAGCATGATTACTAAACACTCACTCTTATCTGATTTAAGAGTTTTAATCTAACCCTTTCTTCTTTTCAGGTATAATGGGCAAGTCCAAAATCGACATTGTGGACAAAAGGGTAAGTGGTAGTTATTTCCCTTTCCCCTAATATGGCTTGCACCCACAATACGACCGCCATAGGGAAATAGAAAGCAAAAGAGCTAAGAGGAAAGAAAGAGAATGGTAAAAAAAAAGTATGTAACACCCTAAATTTCAAACGGTAACTAACAATTAATTAATTAAGGGAAAATATGGTTTTAGACAAGTAAATGATTAGGACACATTTACGCTTATGCCATTATAATTTGATAATGATTAAATGGCTTATTATGGTTGGTAGTTAGTTGTACATTTACTTATTATAATATAGTGTACATGGATAAGAATGAATTAAATTAAATATTGAGACCATAAGATCGATGATCCAATTAATTAAGGAGGGATAATAAAATAAAGGAACCCTAATTTAATTCATGCATTGTAGATTTTACTTGAACAAAAATATAAGCTAGAAAACTTATTGATGGCGGCCTAAGGAAGAAAAAGAAGAAGGAACTCAAAGAGACTGAAGATCTAGTAAAACTAAAAGCTTAAGTGAGTAATACTGCACATCATTTACCATTTTCATTGTCGTTTGAATTCTGTTTTGATTGAATATGTACAGTTCATACATGAATGATGTTTATAAGAGATAAACCATGTTTTAAGGTACGTTTTAGGGGTAAAATAACCATATTAGAGGATGTTTAGCTATATTTTCCTACCCTAGTGATTCTGAACCCACAACTGATTTTGCACAGTGGACTGCTGAGCAAAAGACTGTTGCACAAAATAATTCTAAGGCAATGATTATTTTGTTTTGTTCACAAGATAGAAATGAATTCAATAGAGTGTCAGTTTGTAAATCTGCATATGAAATCTGGAAAACTTTGCAAGTTACTCATGAAGGAACAAGCAAAGTTAAACAGACCAAAATTTCCATGCTCACAAATCAGTTTCAATTATTTAAAATGAATCCTAATGAGTCTATTTCAGATATGTATAGTAGATTTCAGGATATTGTGCATTCTCTAATATCTTTGGGAAAGGAATTTTCTGAAGCAGATCAAGTCAGAAAGATTTTAAATTCTCTTACTCCAGAATGGGATCAAAAGACACTTGCTATCGAAGAGGAAAATGACATCAGTACTTTAAAGATAGAAGAATTAATTGAAAATCTAATGTCGTATGAAGTTCAGATGATCGGGAGAAGAGAAAACAAAGCATCTGAAAAGAAATCAATGGCATCCAATGCACTGACCGATGGATTAGACTTAGACAGCGATAATGATGAAGAGATAACCTTTATGACCAGAAATTTTAGGAAATTCCTGAAATACAGAAAGATGAATAATCTCAAGAGAAACAACTATAAGAACTTTGAAAATCAGAATGTAGTGCTAAATAATGTTATATGTTACAACTGTGATGAACCAGGCCATTTCAAAAGAGACTGTCCGTATCCAGATAGGCAAAATCCTCCCATTACAATGACCCAGCAAAGAAACGGAAGCGTGCATTAACTGCTACTCTAGATGACTTAGACTCGTCCTCAAGTGATGATGATCAGAAGACAGATAATTTGAATTTGTGTTTCACAGCGGTTTACGACTCTGACGAATTCAAAGAAACGGACTTAGAAAAAGGTACATGTTTATAATATAATTGGTTGAAATTGCTTGCTTAGAATTAGTTGCCTGATTGCTTGATTGATTAATTTTGAATTGTGTGTTGTTTTAATTTTAATTTTTATTTTTAATTTTTATTATCTTATTGTCTTGTTATTATTTTTATTATTTTTCAATAGTATAATTTTGTGAAATATATTATAAATATTTTAGACATATATATATAGACATTAAAAATAATAAGTATATATATATATATACACTTTAGAGAACTTAGGAAAAATAAATTATCAAAATTCACTGGGACATGTCGACATGGTCCCTACCATGATGTCGACATGGGTACCAAAATTTGAATTTCAAAATTTGAATTCAAATGTTTGAATTTCCCTCCACCTTTTCATTTAATTCAATTCTCTGAAAAGCTACATTTTGACCAGAGAATATGTCCTTTGAGAATCTATTTATTCACTATCTTTTATCACATCTTTTCAGTCTCATTTTCAAATTCGAACTCTCTCTTTAAAACTTCAAGCTCTCCACTCTCTACTTTAATGGCTTCTTCAAGCAACCCCTCCACCATGAGAATTTCCAGAAAAATAAAAGAGCAACTATTCAATGATCCGGAGGCGATAAAAACATCATCAATTATGCTAATTATGCCAAAATCCACCCCGGAAAGTTTGCTATTTTTCAAGATTTCTCTTCTTATGAACTTGATTCTCTTTTTGCAAACAATGGAGTTCTTAGTCTTCTTGATGCTTCTCAAAATGATTTTGTTTGCTATCCAAATCTTGTCAAAATTTTCTATGCTAATTTAAACCGTGGATTTTATCATGGAAATGAGGATGAAATTTGAAGTAGTGTCAAAGGCACTAGAATTGTTTTGAATTGTGATCTTTTGGGTACCATTCTCAATTGCAAGTGTACGGGAATGGATCTTTCTAATTTTAAAATCGATGAAAATGATCGTGAGACAATTCATCACATTTTCGAAAGGAATGATAATTTTGAATTCAAAAATCGAAATTTTCGACCAAAGGCAAGAATTGTCAATCTTCTTTTTCAACATACTTTGACCCCAAGATCGGGGAATTTTAACAATCCTACTTCAAAAGTTTGCAAAGCTCTTTTTTCTATTTTTGGAAATTATGACATAAATTGGGCGCAAGTTATTTTGGATGAACTTCGTCCTAAAAATCTTGAAATGGGTGAGAATACTTTATATCATGGAATTTGTCTCACTCGGATTTTTAACTATTTTGGAGTGGATTTCAATGGCAAAGAATTTATTATAGAAAAGTTTTCAATCATTCCAACATTTCGCTTATGAAAATTCCATTTGTTTTTCAACCTTATGAGACACTTGCCGAAAAGGAAGAGCGTTTGGCTCATGAGGAAATGGAACAAGAGGAAGAAGAAGAAGAAGGGGATGAAATGGAAATTGAAGAACAAGAAGGTGAAACCTCTTTGGAAAGCATTGACTATCCTCCTAATCCATCCACCAAAACCCTTCTCAAAAACCAAAAACAATTGTTAATAATCAACGGATTCTTAAACGATCCGTTAGTAAGAAGTTAGACAAAATTTCATCCCAGATGAACAAGTTCATTTCCAAAGGCAGCAAGAAACTTGGACTTTCTTCATCATCGTCATCCTCTAACTAGTTTTATCTTTTCATATCTTGTTGTATGTGTTTTAGCTTGTTTTTAATTCGAAAGTTCATATAGTTTCGTATGTTGAATCATTGTACCATCTTAGTATGCAATGAAATGAAATTTTCTTTCTGTTATCTAGCTTATGTTATCTCCATAATAAATGTTAGTATATTATATAAATATATATACACACACGATTATTCACAAAATTTAAATAGTCATTTTTTTCACTAACCCATGTCGACATACCCCCTATGAGCATGGCGACATGTACTGGTCAGAAATGACAATTCATTTTGAATTTGAAATTTTAATAACAACCATATGTCTATTCATTTCAAACGAATTTCTACACCTATATATACCTATTTCTTCCAGAATTCTTCATTGAAAATTATTTCCAGTTCACAATTTATCCGAAAATCTTGAAGAAACTCTTAATTCGTTCAAGAGTATTTTCGTTCAATCTTCGTAACCAATGACACTTAGAATTGAGTCAAATGCAGATGGTCAAGGAGCAAGAAAGGCATTTCGATGCAATACGATGGATGATTTCCTCCCTACACAAGGATGATAACGAAGCACATCTTCCAGTCTCTCTCACCAACGACAATGATAATTGGGATGCTATTAAGGCAGACCCAATCTTTGGAGAAGAATGATGGGTGGAAGTTCCACTTAACGTTTGATTTTTATTTGTTTGCTTTGTTTGAATTAATTTGATTTGTTTTGGATTGATACTCAGTGTGGATTGATTTCTTAAATTGGTTTGATGGTTGCTACATAAAACATGTATATATATATATACATTGAAATGTATATAATCCTTGATTAATTATCATGTTCATATGGGTAATTATTTCTTAATCTATCTATTATATATTCCATTGTATAGTTTATTAATGCAGGTACTCTAGTCCAAGAATGAGGGGGAATTAGTTTTTGTTGATGACAAAGGGGGAGAAATATAAAATAGGTTAGTTAGGCATAAATCAAGGGGGAGTTACAGATTAAGGGGGGAGTTATTAGGATAGAAGTAAAATATTATAAAGAAAGATTGTCATCATCAAAAAGGGGGAGATTGTTAGTCCGTGAGATGATGGTTTTGATGACAACAACCTTAGAATAGATTATAAAATATAAATACTAACATTATAAGTTTAGATATATATGTATATGCAGGTTTTAACCATGCAGGTACCAAGAATGAAGACTGTATAGTATAGAGATTCAAGATATCAAAGATTGAAGACTCATGAGTATCAAGATTATCAAGCATTCAAGATTTCAAGAATAAGTTCTTTAATTAGAAATTTTGTTAAACCTCATAGAAAAGCACTGGCATCTTAAAACCTAATTTATTCGTGGAATGGAATCCACTTCGAGCCTGTTAAATGGATGGAACCCTAAGTAGGATGGTACCTGTGAAAAATATAGTGGAACATTGTTTTGTATCCGCTAACTTCTTATTCAAAATGATTTTTCAAAATTATATCCTATTTTCAAAATGTTTTCAAAACCTTCCTTTTAAAAGCATCAAAAACCTCTATCCTAATTTTAAATAATTTTAGCCTCAAAATTATCTTTAATTTCAAATCAAATTACTCATAATTTTAAACTATCTTTTAATATAATATAATTAACTTTTAAATATTTATACTTAAGATTTAAATATAAAATTATAGTTAAATTCTATATATATTATTCTCTATATTTACTTATGTATTTCAACTATAGTCAAGTATATTAGAAACGTTTAAAATAGTTTTAATATAAGATAAAGATTATTTTCATAGAAAATCAAATCATCAGAAATTGCTTTGGGATGTCGGCATGCCTATGGTGACCATGTCGACATGGTGTCAGTTGAGTTCATAATTTAAATTTCATAAGAAGTGTCTATTCGCCATAACTCTTCACGAATGGACATGGCTGTTGTTATTTTATAAATAGGGGTTAGTTTCAATGAATTTTTTATCAGATTTTCTGGTTTTTCACTCCTCTTCTTCTTCCACATTTCTTAATACATATTCTTACCATTACTCTATCGAAATCAACATTGAATCGAACTCGGTCTTTTCTAGTTTGATTCTCTATCACTATCTCAACAAGGTTCTCAGTACTATTCAGAGTTATAGGCTTCTTTGTAATCTATTAAGTGAGAAAAGGTGTGATTGTGGCCTTGAAAATCAATCAAGCGAGATAAGGTGTGTAGCCTTGGTAAATCAAATGGGTAAACTTATGGCCCGGAAATCAAGTATCTTTACCCAGAGGATTATTATTCTGGAGGGTGTACCTCGTAGCCTTGAAATCGAGGGTGTAATTGTCCAATTGCTTTTGAAAGGAAATCCGCATTTGTAAGTGACTTAGCCATCTTACTGTGGTGTTTGCTATTTATTCCCCTTTCTTCTTGTTTGATTCGAACTCTTTTTTTGAAATTTGGTATTTATTTCTACATGTACGGGAAAGAAGAAAGGGATCGATCCCGTACATGCGTAAGTGACTTAGCCATCTTACTGTGGTGTTTGCTATTTATTCCATGCCATCCTAATCAATTGATGACAAGTTAATGATGATGCCTTGATCCAGTGCCATTTTCATTCGAGGTGGACGATGGCTGCTCCTGTTCCACCACCATAGCCCGAGTCCTTACATATTGTTGTAACTGAACATTCCTCACATGTTCCACAATGATATCCTTCAAATGCCTTTTTATCAACTTTTGCATCCTCTTGTCATAGAAACCTCTCTGCTTCATGGTAGAATTCCCCATGATCTATCGTCGATTTCATATCAGTGATATCTTAAAATCTGAATTATCTGCAACTCTTGTTACTACCTCCATCAAACCATCCATGGATTTGGTCGATCGACCGAAACAACTACCGCATTGAACCTGGTTAAGAAATTCTTGAGAGATTCTCTTGCCTATTTATTTGGTGATGTCAATGTCATCACATTCTTGGGTCTCGTAATGTGAACCTGAAACTTCTTTATAAATCTTTTGACCAATTTCATCCATGTGCTAATAGAACCACTTTTCAACTGCCTAAACCATTGCACAGCTACATCCATTAATTACAAGGAGAAGTACCGTACCAAGGCTTCTTCCAATGCCACCAATACTTCCATGTGCCAAATATACCTCATCATATAAGCTTTCGGTGTTGGTAGTTTGAATTCTGATGGATCCCTAGCATTCCTGATATTTGGAGCAAATGGACTTCTATTTACATCCTCCAGATCCTTATTCAACAAACCTCTACACATAGCTTGCCTTATCGTCTCTGCAAACCTGTCATTGTCTTCCAATAGCAGTCTCTTATCATCATGTCCAAGCAGCCCCTCGAGTCTACAAGGGGATTCTGAAATGTATTCCTCCGAACGAGCATCCAAATTTTGATTCACACCAAGCTCCATGTGATCGATCGTAGGCCCTCCACCATCACGATCAACCAGATCCTAGGACATGCCCTTTAGCTTTTGGGAATAGGTATCGATCCCTCTAGAGGGATCAGTGTTAATCCCTCTAGTATGGCAGGAGACTGCCCCCGGCTGCTCTATTCTATTCCTTTGCCTATTGGCTCTATTTTTATGTTCTCGGTTTTGATTTTCAGCGATTCCTCCTGTTTTAACTCCTTGATTCTATACTCCAACTTGTTCAATCTGTTAGAGAAAATTCTGCATCATCTCCTCCTGTCTTTTAAGCATCCTCTCCTACATAGCATCCATCATCATTTCCATCTCATCCTTGGTGATGTATATAGATGCTTGGTTAGCTCCAGCTATTGAGAAAGCCTCGTGACTCCCTCCATGGTGGCTCCTTTTTGGTAGCGCTCTCCTTGTTAATTACCTAGCTATTGCTTCCTATATCCAAGTATCCAAGCTTTTAATTCTACGCTCGTATCTTCCAAATCCACGGGTGCAAGTCCTCTCAGTGAAAGCTCCAAAATGTTGGAGTCAAAAATGGCCCCCGACACCCAGTTGTATGAAAGCACCAATATCCAATCCCATCACATAAATATGAAGAGAAATAAATGAAAAACAAAATTAAAACAATTAGAAAGAAAGTAAATAGAGACATGGATTTATAGTGGTTCGGATAACTCCGGCCTACGTCCACTCCATAGATTTTCATTTCATTAGTTTATACTGCTGATTAAAGTTACAAATCCGTAAAATTCAAGAATCAAATTGGCAGAATACAGCCTGGGTAGGAGATAAAGAGAAGCAAAGAGAAGATCCAGTTTCTGATGCCATAGCCATTGTATTTATAGGGAAAGACGTGCATAGATCGGGCTGAAATTTTGACAGAAGATTCGGGAGAAAAAGACGGGGCCACCCAAATATTTTCAAGCCCATTGGGGCCTACAATAGGGATGGTATCGATCCCTTTTAGTGTGTCCAAATAGGATCTCTCTGGGTGGTTCGCCATGATGTTATCTACTTGCCCTCTAAATTTCATACCATTTTGACTTAAGATTTGTGAGATACTGCATTTTCTGTGAAGTGGTGTTGCATGTACTCTAATTTTTTCCGATCCCTCTAGAGGGATAGGTATCAATCCCTCCAACTTGCTTCAAATGCCAGCAATCCCTAGGGGAGCTTCTTTATGTTGTATTATGCTTAGACTCCAAGTTTCATGCCAATTGGACTAGTAGAAATCGAGTTATTGATCAATCACTGTTGCTATATGTTGTGAATGCTGATTATAGATGGTCCCTATGGAGGGATAGGTACCGACCACTCCAACTTACTCTAAATTCCATGTGATCCATTTGGGGTGTTCCACGTTTTCTAATTAGCTTGACATCTAAGATTCATGTTAATTGAAAGTTTAGATGTTAAGATATTGATCAATCTTTGCTATGAAAATTGGGTTCAACCGACCCCTAAGAGGGAGATGTACCGATCCCTCTTACATAATCCAAAAGATATGTGATCCCTAGGGTAGGATCCCTAGGTCCCACATCTTGCTCACAAAATTTCATATATGTTGGACTTGTAGATCGTGAGATATTGATTTTTTCCGTAAGAATGCCTTTATACTCTGAAGTATGCCGATCCCTATTGCTGGAACCGATCTACGCCGATCCCTCTTATACATTGAGCCATATTCCATACTTCGAATATTCTTCCTGGCATATCTATCAATTCATTAAACCTTGACTTGATATTATTATCTGTACATGATTTCTAGGTCCAATCATCGCTCTGGACTTATCGGCCTTAATAATTGTGAAGTCTATTGGGTTAAATCCGCCTATATATAGTCTTAGCAAAAGGTGGGTTAACATATGCCAAGGCTAAGCGTAGTGGTAAGTTGGGGTGTTGGAACAGACCCAATTATAAACCAGGCTTCCCTAGGATGAAATTGAAGGTTTTGTAGTCGAGACTTATTTGCTTTCGATGGAAAGTCATTATTAAAATGAAGGTTTAGGTGTAAGGCTATAGATGGCAACAAAAAGCCTAATTAAGTTACTAATATGTTAAGGTCGATATAAGGCCTATATGGCATCCATAAGCCTATTCATGGCATTATATGAATGAAATGGTAATAAGGTTTGTGTAACATCTAAAGGCCTCTTCCTGACACTAAACGATGATGAGCTGTAAGAGCCTGTGTGGAAATCTAATGTCCAAAAAGTGACTTCGTATACGATGATGAGGTAAAATGCCATTGTGGCAACCCAATGTCTTAAAGAAATAATGCATTGGTAACTAGGTATAAGGCTTATGACGTAACCTAGGATCTAAATGAGACTAATATTTCAATAATAAGGAATAAGGCATGTGTGGCAGCTCAATGTCCAAAAATGACATTGCATTTCGTAACGAGACACATAGTAGCCTAACGTCCAAAAAGTGTCATTGTATTCGGCAGCATGGTATAAGCCATGTATGGAAACTAAGTGTTTGATGATAGTGTATTCGAAGGTGTTGGAGTAAGGCTTGTGTGGCATCCAAAAGAACGAAGTCAATAAACCATCAATAGTGGGTATAAGGCCTATGTGGCATCCCTATATCTAAACTAAAGAATGAAAACTAAAGACATGACATAAGGCCTTTGTGGCAGCCAAGAATAAAATAAATGCGATGATAAAACAAGATAGGCATAAAGCTTTCATGGATGTCAAAAGAAAACGTAAATATGATACATAGTAAGGGTAAAAGCACAAGGCCTTCATGGCGGCCAAAAGCATAATTGCCTTAAAGTAAAATAAGGTCCGAGTGGCATAAAGAAATAGAAAATTAAACCCTAGTCTTGATATAGTAAAAGTGCAAGAAACATATGTATTTGATATGACTTGCATTCATGTTGATGAATCATGATTGTCGAATGGTGAGGGAAATACCTATTCCATTCTTTAGCGGCATGGTATCACTATTTGATGTGTTTAAGGTAAGGTATTATCGAAATCATACTTTATGTATGGCCTATATTTTTATCATTTTTTTCCCTATAAACTCATGGGTACTCGATTGAGTAGACTGAGTTTATGGACTTAGGCAGGTAGCTTTGGAGGAATGCACGAGCATGCCGTAGATGAAAGTAGAAGGCATAATCATAAATAAAAGTTGCTTTGGTTTCTATTATACAAATGTTCACATTAGCATCATCATATGTAGAGCATGACACTTTGTTTATTTTATATTATATTTGACCCAACGTGGGCACATTTTGGGATGCATTAAAATAAAAAACGTGTAAGAACTATTATGACATTATATGCAATGAAAATATTTAATTGCTATATTTACGTAGAATTGTAATATATACACTAGACTCACTTCCTTGGTTTGAAAATCAGTTTAATGATGACTACAGCATCATTAGCGTTAATTTTCAAGTCTGGAAGTAGGGGATGTTATAGTTTTTTATTAGAGCTTAGGTTAGGGGACACCTACGTAAGGTAGAGATAGAGATAACTAAGCACTTTAAATTAAACAAACACCTTAGGGAAGATACATGTTGTTATATATTACTTACTTCTACTTTTCTATCTATATATACGTATGAAGGAAAACATATCTATCCTTCTATTATTGTTTCACTCCCTTTTCTTTCGTTTCTAATGAATACTTGCTTAACAAAAATAGCAAGATTGGGATGAGGAGTGGATGACTTACATTAGGAGGGCCAATTAAGAGAAGAGAGGCCAAGAGTACTCAAAGTAATGGCCAAAGTGGATAGCCTTGAATGTTGGAGTTGAGGCTGGAGTTCAATTACCAGCTCCAACCGTGGGGAATACATACATGAATGTGGCATTCCAACAATTCATCGAAAATTTAGTGCAACAGCAGGTCTGGTAGCCAATTCTAATGCCAGTGTTGCCTCCAATGGGCCCAGTCCAAGCTATAAGGAATAACTTTGCTAAAATGAGCCAGAAGTTTGGTTGAGATAGGTTTGATGGAACAAAACCAGCTTTGGAAGCAAGTTATTGGCTGAAGATGTGCAAAAGATTCTATAATGACTTTGAGTTTACTAACGCTCGGAAGGTGAAGTAGGTATCTAGGCAGTTAAAAGAGCTAGCTTGTATTTGGTGGAAGACCGTGTGGGTAGAATTTCCTAAGAAAGAAATTACTTAGGAGAGATTTAGGGAGATGTTTAAAGAGAAGTTCATCCTGGATAAGAATTGTAAGCTATGTTTCGGGAGTATGTTGATTTGCAACAAAGAAGTATGTTAGTTATATAGTATGGGTGGTATGGCACGTGCTTCTACGTGATGATGGCACACCCTTCGCTTGTGAATTGTTTTTTTATAAATTGTATTTGTTTAACTAATTCGAAAAGTATAATTTTCACAGATATTTAACCATATTTTTGCGTTGAAATGATATGCGGTAAGTTTTAATTTTTACTTTCTACATTGCAACATCTAATATTTTGTTACTTTGAATTTTTATTTCTATTATTAATTAATAAATGATGAGTTTAATTTTTTATTAGTTTGAGTTTTTGTTTTTGTTTTTAATTAATAAAAAATGACTTTGAATTTTTTTTATTAGATCCTGTTTTTAAGCGATATTAAGATTTCGATAATATCCATAGAGGGGTGTTTTGAATTAGTAAAGGAAACTTATGTGTTAGATCCTATATTTAGTGATATTAGTATTTAATGATATTTGTAGGGTCATTTTTGGCAGTTCACGTTGATACCAAAAAAGTATGACACCAAATGTATTGCAACTATTATTGAAGATGTACAAAAGTTTAACCTTATCGAAGTATAGGGCGGACTTGATTAGAACCCCGAGGAAAAAGGTGGAGAAGTTTATTATTGGGTAGAGCTCGAGATTAAGTATAAGACCATGGCTCATCTGGCACTTCCATTCAATGATG
Source organism: Allium cepa (assembly GCA_030765085.1). NCBI lineage: Eukaryota > Viridiplantae > Streptophyta > Magnoliopsida > Asparagales > Amaryllidaceae > Allium > Allium cepa. The sequence goes on from CM060932.1 coordinate 413,305,799, forward strand.
TGGCCGATAAGGCAAGACAATATAACCTCGTGTACACTGAGAGGAGGGGTGTAATTTCAAAATCCTTGGCCGACATGAATAAAAGGTTCATCCCATATCATAAGGGAAAGAAGGGATAACAACTGATGGCCAAGCCTCAGGGTGAAGCAAAGAAGGAGATTTCTGAAGTTACCTGCCACAGTTGTGGGCAAGTAGGGCATTATGCTTCAAAGAGTCGAAGTGCGAAGGGAGCAGAGAAGGTCAAGTGCTTGATCTATGACAAGCCTAGCCACAAAAAAGGATTGTCTAGAACTTAAAACGTGGGTCTTTGCTTTAGAGGGGTCGGAATGATGCATGTCTACCAAAGAGAAAGGCAATAGCAAGATTTTGGAAGCTATGACTTTGATTTTTGGTATTTTAATTAGAGTACTGTTGATACTGGTGTTACACATTCATTTATAGCAAAAGGCTTAGTTGATAGCCTTAGGTTATAGATGACATATTTACTTAATTTTATTAATCTTGTTGATCCGATAGGGGATATGCCACTCTCGGATTTAAGTGCACTAACTCAGAGATTAATTTAGGAAGGTGTATGTTTTTGTGCGACTCCTATGTATTTTATTTCATAGGCTTTGGAATTATTTTGAGGATGGATTGGTTAGAGCGTTACTGTGCAAAGATATATTTTATGGAAAGGATAGTACTTAGATATGCAGACCGAAGAACATGAGTAATTGTAACTCTAAAAAACCTAAGACCGAGTGGACGAGGAGTACTATTTTCCTTAGTCTTAGAAGATGGAGGAGGTTGAGAAGTACAAGAGGCAAGAGACTTTCCAGATGTATTCGAATCAGTTTCTGGATTACCACCCTTGATATCTTTTGAATTCTGGATGATGCTCGTACTGGGAGCTGGACCATTTAGTCGATCCCTAGTATAATGCCTTTAAAGGAGATGGGGAGATAATGAAGCAACTAATGGAGTTTGAAAGCAAGAGCTTTATGAGGCAGACGAGTTCACTATAGGCTGCATCGGCTTAGTTTATAAAGAATTTTATGAAGGAACAAGCCAGTTGGAAGTGGGTGAAATGGGTAAATTTCGAAAAAATTCCTATTTTGCATCCATTGGGCCTATGAAGTCTAAAGATATTTTAATCCAATCTAAAATTTATTTTTTAAAAAAAATATTTTTTCATTTGTTTAAGAAAGGTTTTTTAATAGTAAGTGTACCAAATGCACTTGTAAGCAAATAGTGCACGTGCTATTAATATGAAGTATACATGGCTAATGTGGTCGTATGGAGATGCTCAGATTTACACTACAAAGACACATCTTTACATTTATATATGTCTATGTTGTCCATAGTCTATTTTGAAATTATATAAAATAAAAATTATATATATATACACACACACATATATGTAATACAGTAAAGTTATTTTAACAAATCGAAAAGTTCACTTATATTGAAAATGATAATATATTATGTTTTGGGTAAGTAATTAATAAGGAGAGGAAAGGAAAAGGTGTTTCTCCTTTCATTTTCTCATCATTTATTTTGTTTCAAAACAATTTTGAACATTCAAATACATCCTAATTTTTACTAATATGTTTTGAAATCTAAAAATAACTATTTTAAATATAATTTTAACTTAGGAGGGATAAAAATCTATGGTTTTACGCAAGCAAACTATGCTTTAAACTAAGATAACATGTATTTATATATGCGTGTGCGTGTGTAAACTTTGTGGTCCATTTTGTGTTTTAAATCAAAAAAACAAATTCAAATATTTCTTTAACTTAGGAGAGATTCAAAAGTTTTATAATGTTTTGCATAAAAGTACAGTTATGTTTTTTTATTAAAACAAATTTTAAAAATATGCAAGCAACAATAAAAAACTGTATTCGAATCAGCAAATATGTTAAACGTGTACTCAATCTTCAAAGTAATTTCAAATAAAAAACATATACAGTTAATACAGGTTTATGTATATAACGAGTTAGAAAATAAATCAATTAACTAAAATTAGTTTCTAATACAAAATTGTTTATTTATTTGTTTTTTAAAACAATAATTTCTAAAAAGAAACAAAATTAAACCGGACAACTTAAGCATAAATAAATTCACTGTAAAGGGAATTGGATCAAAAACATGCAAACTATATGAATATATGATTGAAAGAGATGTAGCAAGTATATGATCTACTTAAATTAACATGGTGTACATACAGTCAATTAAAGTGTAACATGTATTAGATCCAAATTGTATGTTGACATAATAAACAAATAATGAGATTAGACATGGCACTTATAGGATCTAAACTTTATTAACATGGTGAATGCACAATCAAATAAAATTAGAATTATCTAAATATGAATCAAAAAATTTGCACCTTGAATGAATAGAATCCGGATCGATTGAAAAAACCTCTGGATTTTGCTAGGATCTAGTGGCAAACACCACCTTAAATGAATTGATTTTATTTAAATTTATTTTTGGAATTTTTCTTCCATAGGAACATGAAATTTTTTGCCATTGTAGAAGAGGGAGAGGAGAGCAGAAGAAAAATGAATTGCCAAGAAACTAATAGTAGAACGACTAATGAAGATACTGTTTTAAAGGAAACATTGAAACAGTTCAATTCCCTCCTTTAAAACCTTCCTTATTTAATTCATCATTAAAATATCATTAAACACTCTACCCCATTCACCATGACGGTCGACCATAAAGAGGCAACGTGGGCCTCGAAATTTTCCCAAAACCACTAAGCAATTAATCTAATTAAATCTAATTTAAATATTATATTGATATCGTATATCGACACATGTGCATATAGCTTTTATATATACACTTTATTAAATGCTAATAGTATTCAAACAAATATAATAGTATTTAACAATATATATTTCATAAATATTAATTAATTTACAATAATAATAAGCTAATTAAACTGTGTGGTTTTTTGGAGTATTCTTCGGTACGGTTGTGCGACTCAAAGGTTTAAATTCAATCAACTATTAATGTTGAACACATCGAATATTAACGTTCATAAATCAGCTTAGCTAGTGGTGTGACATTTTTGCTTAATTTACTGATTATAAGTCTTTTTAGTAAATCCAATTTTACTTATTATAAGTGGTACCTAGTAGTAACGATTATCTACACCAATTCTTTTCATTGACACTATAGAACACTGGAACGTATTGAATCCTGTTTTGGTCAAAACTCCAATATCGTCCACATTCAACTGGATTAGTCCAAATATAAAATCCTTGGTTCAATAATAAAAATTATTATTAATGGTACTGCTTTGGTCAGAGACTTAGACTTTGAGTTGATTACAGTTGGCCGTGATACTAACCTTATACAACCGAGGAGACAAACTCTCTACTGAATAGTGTTTCACTCACAATGCTTCAACTTGAACCCAACTATAGTCATTCAATGGACGTCATGCCATGGTTTACTCATAATCAAAAAGAGGTGTCCACACTAAAGTTCAAAGGTATTCTCAAGTCGAAGGAATCGATCATCACTTTGTGATTCTCTGTTTGACCTTAGTTAAATTAACCATCAGAAAACTCTCGAGTGAGTTATTCCATAGTTATCCAATAACTATTAGTACATAATCCATTAGTTCTCTATCAGCTATGAGTAATACGCCACCTAATGTTTAGAGAGCGTTGCATAATCTAACCTCTACGAATGTATTGATATCATGTCTCGAAACTCCTTCACTAGAAATATTTAAAGTAATATGTATTTTAAATGTGGTAAATTTCTCATGACTACAACTCATTGTAATTACTATCATGATGTGCATGCAAATGTGCGTATATTTACATCCATATTTTATCTATTTTTATTTAAATAAAAGTCATATTTGGGCATTTTAACATGTTTAAAACCAAAATTCAATCAACTTCAAATCAGCATATATTCATCTTCATTCTGGGGCAAAATGGTCATTTTTATGCATGTGTCAATTTGGAGATTTTTACTTGGACATTTTTTATGATTTTTATAGGAAATTTTTATGCATATGGAAGAGGGATTCATTAAGATATATGCATGTACAGGGGGATACAAAGCAATGAAGAGAAAATAATTCAAGTTCATGTTCATGGAGGACCCTACCCACTTACCTAAATCTACAATTAGAAGCTAATGGACAACTAAGCGGAGATTAAAGCTTCATGCACATTAAATGATGTATTAATTAGTGACTAACGGTTACTTAGTGGCCACACTTCCTAAAGAGCATTTTGGAAAGCTTCCTAAAAATGGAATTAGGGCTTTATGCACGTATAAATAGCCCTCATATGTACACTAGTATAAATGCACGTCCAATTGGGCCTGCATTTGGTCATGGTCACTTCACCATTTACTTTTTTATTTTTATTTAGGATACGGAGGTTTTTCTTTATATTTGTATATTTAGTTTTTTCTCTATAATCAATAAACCAGGCCATACTCATAAATTATGACATTATTAGTCACACAATTGAAAAAATTAGTGAATTATGGTATAAGTTTTGGAACTGTACATTGTAAAATATATTTATGGCTAATGATAGCAAGAAGGAGAACTAAAAAAAGCTATTTTTTAAGTGTAAAATCAACTCTAAAGGGACAGAAGCTTCAGTCATCATGTATTGGTAGATTAAAGCCTACATCTCCAGCTCTTGCATTTGAGCCCAACTGAACAAACTCCCCATACCTTCGATAAATCAAGAACACAACATGGATGATATTTATGAATAAATCAATCTTTTCCATTATACAATACATATAATATTGCAAGGATGAAATGAAAATGAACCTGGTAATACTGAAAAATTATTAATCTTTGGTATTTTAGCTGAAGGTTGAAGCAACTCCATCTGTTGACATTTTTTCCATTGTTCAAAATCCATAAGAAGTAATAAGAAAAAGAGATAATTTTTACTGAAAGGAAGAAAGAATATGTCTTTTTATAGAAGTGTCGGTATGTTTGTTTGTCCTTAAAGTGGCAAGCAGTGGAAATTTTTCTTTTATTTTAATAATTGGAGATGAGAATGAAAGGTAGGGTTTGGTGTAATAGTATAAGAGAAGGATATGTCTCTTCAATTTGATTGTGATAGATCTGCTTCTACTTTTTGGGTGAAAAAATTAGGTTCTTTCATACTTATAAGTAACTTATAATATATATATATATATATATATATATATTGTTCGTTATTCTGGTATTAGTGTATGTTTGGTAACTTGAGTCGTACATTGGTGACTGACAAAACATACATATCTATACATGGATAGAATGAGAGAGAGGTTTCTTCTCTTAATCATGTTATCTTTTGATGTGTCATTTATTTTTATATAGTTGGGTGTAAAGTTTGTGTTCCTCAGAGTTATATAGCAAATATTTCATATTTCAAACCTTATGAATAGCTAATTTCAAACCTTATCATTGCCAGTCTCAACCCAACAAAGAAGCACATATTAAAGTGCTCAAGTATCCATAAACTTGAATGGATTATGGCATCAACTTGACATCATCAGAAAAAATAAAGGATGCGAATACAATATCTTGGACAGCCTACCTGCAAACACAAAGACTTGTGTAAGAGTTAAGGCATGTACAGAGATGATAAAAATAGTACATAATTGTTAAGTAAGTAAACTATGGTGTTCACTCAATCTGATGACGAAGAGAATTGTGTCAGAGATCATGATCATTTACTGTAAGAAAAATATGTTTTGACAAATGAAATTAACAAAAAAACTTGAAATATATGCACATTGTATGATTGCAAAGTATGGGATACATGTTTTACATGTGCATCGAAAATACAAAATAGATATACTGAAAAAAAATAAGGTTCATATTTCATTCTAAAATGACTACAATTTATGCTTTGAAAAAAATTCAAATAATGATAATTACCTTAAGCTTGAGAGTGGCGAAGAATGATCGCCATTCAGCTCAAGTCTTGATTTTCAGTTTGATTTTCTACTGAAGTATGAATTCTTTAAAATCCAGTCCTGAAATAAGCAAATAAAACCTAGAAAATATATTGATCACCTTTGTGCAATTCACCATTTACAGTCTCTTTTACAATTCAATATTTGAAATTCAATAAAACCTAGAAATTAAATGGATTGCAAATTGCATATCTGCTAGGCAGCTATTAAATTAAACAACTCATTCCAAAGAACAATGTAAATGAGTTATAAATCTACTTCTGATAATATTTTTGTTATTGTTCTCGTATTTGCAATATGCCAACTCAGTCCATAATCAGTTGCTCGGAATAGTTTTCCAACCGATTTTATCTTTGGGGCTGCCACTTCAGCTTATCAGGTTTTCTTTTTTCTTAATCATTTTTCTTTTACCTTTGGCAAAATAACGACAAAAGTTGATACAGATGCTTATCCTTTTCCAAAACCGCAATGCTATAGCACTCAGGTATGTGTTTAAAATGCATTAATAGATCACACTCAAGTTTACCATTTGATTCTCCAGTTTAATAATATAATTCCTAGAAGGGAAAAAGGGGAAAAATGCAGCACTCAAACATTTTTCTCACTTTCATTGCAATTGCTCTCATCTTTCAAACCCTTTCCATTGACACTGCAATAATTTTAAAAGCATGAGTAAGGAGAGTGCATTTTGCATTTCAGAATAAAGTGTCACATTTCACCATTTGATCTTAATACTAAAGTCAATGATAAAACATATGCATATAAGATCAAGTCATTTGAAATGTTTAAGTATTATTATAATAAATGATTTCAATGATAAATAGTACAAAAATGATTACTATACATATGTGTCATAAATTCATACAACTATTTCCTCTGAGCTTTGAAAAAATCATACCAAGACCAATTCCTACTTCATATTTAGTTGTGACGACCGACTTTCTCACCACAGAAAATCGCATCATCTTGAAGAAAGAAAGGGATGGAAAAGAATAAAAGAAAGAAAAGGAAGAAGAAACAATCATCAGAGTCTCAACAGCGGAACGAATAAATTATATTAATAACACAAGTATTTCATAATATACAACACCAATCAGAGTTACACAGATATACATCACATACTAGACAGTTATAAACACATGTCTAGTTATTACAACTCAATACAACTCAACAAAGAGATACCAACACAGAGAACACACAGTGGAAACTATATATCTTACGCCGAAGCCTCCTGCTCCATTGCTCCTCCATAATTCGTCAAAGCTAACCTGAATCCCTTGGCTACTCGTAAAAATTTGGATACCCAAGAGTTTAAGAAAATAGAAGACAAACTCCGGGTCAGACATGGTTCTGGTGTGAGTAACAGGTTAAGGTTGCTTAACTTTGAAAAACCTTTGAAAGAAAAGTATCACGTAAGACTTCCCACACATAAACATGGAAAAGTTTTTACCTTACGCTAACCAAAACATTTGATAGGAAATCCAGTGATATTATAATAGGTCTAGGGTTTTCAAGTAAATAGAAAATAGCCGAAATTGTTACATTTATTAAATTCCAGCTACTAGCCACAAAAGTGGGTATTATAATCAAAACCGTTGGCACTTGTTGGATTTTGGATTCCATACAATGGCAGGGCTACTAGGGTACCGCCCGTCACAGTACAGGGCCTAGATCACCGTACCGAGGATTACTCCTAATCCCCTGCAACACAAAGCTGGAACCATTACTTACTGAATAGTTTCGAACAAGACAACCCCGCAGTTGGCGTACGTTCCAACCGTCCACACAGCCGAAATAAAAAAAAAGGACTTCTAGACAGGGGGAAATCTCGTCCTACTTGGGCATGACCCATTTAGCCTTGCTGTACCTCCCCTGTTTTAGCCATTCCCGGTTGATGAGGCTTGAGGCTACGATTACCTTTAGAGAACACATCTCTTAGAATGCTCATCGTCCACCTGATGATGTTCTGAAAGCACTCAATCCATACAAGTTCGTTCCGAGTTCGAACGAAACCGAAGGCATTATCTCGCTACATTCATTTTGGAATCACCCTCGGAGTTAACGACGATAACCCTTGTACTCTAAATCTTCATCTCGAATCTGAAAGTACCACCCCGCTAAACTCGTATTGGAATCACCCTCAAAGTTTTAACGACGAATAGTTCTTACACCTCGAGTCTTCACTTTTCACTTGAGATTCACGACCTATCGTAAATTTGGATCGATGTGGTTTCCGGATATCAAATCTAGAAACCTGATTCCGGTCTCATCGAAATCCAAAGCGTATCTTTTCAGGCCAAGTTATTTTAAGGTTTAAAACAATTCAATTCAATTATCTATATTCACACAGATAGATAATTCACAAATCACAATAGATAATCAACATTATCATTATAAACATATGATCCACATTATTATTATAAACAGATAATCCATACTATCATCAAAATAGATAATCCATATTATCATCACAATGCAACCAAAGCATCCATATCACACCACATTACTCATCTCATATCTAAGATCTCAAACCATTCAAGATAACCAATATCATCCATTCATATATAAGCAATGATTAATAACCACACCAAATATAATTAATTTAAAATGAATTAAATTAATTACATCATTTCTAATTAATTTAAAGTAAATTAAATTAATTACTTCATCATTATCAAACTTGCTTACATCACTATTAATTAATTACAAATTAATTAATTAATTAATTAATCCCTAATCAATCACCTTAATTAATCACCCTTGATTAATTATTCCTTAATTACATTCAAGTAATTATCCTTTAATTAATTTTACAAATTAATTATACTTAACCAAATACTGTAATTAACCTTTAAATTACTTTATTTATTAATTAACTAAAATTAATTACATTACTTCTTAATTAATTACATTAATAAATCTCTTCATTTATTAGTTATTTCAAATAAATCCATTCTAAATTACATCATTAATTATAATAATTAATGATCTCTAATTACATTTTATATTTAAATTAATTACATTAAGTAATTAATTTTCAATTAAACCATAATTGTTAATCACCCTTGATTAACCCCATTCAGTAATTAACTACCCTTAATTACTTCACCAAATAAATTAATTACTCCTTAATTAATTATCTCTAATTAATCCCTTGATTAATTTCACAAAGTAATTATACTCAAATTACTTCCATCATCAAATCACCTTCAATTAATTACATCCAGTAATTACCCATTAATTACTTTCCTAAGTAATTTCTCTTCATTAAATTACATCAAGTAATTATACTTCACAAATCATCAAACGATTATTCTAAATTAATTAAACTGAATTAATTAACTTAATCAAATCAAATTAAACTCAATTAATTACAATGAGTAATTAATTCCTTAATTACTTGCATAAGTAATTATTCTTAACAATTTACACAAATGATTATCTTTAAATTAATTAATCTAATCATAAGATGATTATCTTAACAATTACTGGAATCACCTCAATCACAAGATTCCGACCACCAGAGTGCCTACACCACCGGCCACGATTTCTTCCACACTCCATCTATCATCCCCTTGAATCTGGGAAAGCTCGGTCACCTCTAGAAGTCGCGTCGATCAATTTTCTGATCAACAGAAAAACTAGGGTTAAAAACTTCAATTCTTAACCACCATCGCCTCAATGCATAGATCCACTTCCTACTATTTTTCCCCCATTCCTATCACCACTCCATCACCAAAGAAGATGCTGACCACCCCGACCACCTAGATCGACAGTTACATACCAAAACATCTTTTCTGGTCAAACCAGAAATACTCAATCATTTTCAAACTAAAAATTCTGATTTTAGTTTTAAAATTCAAGTTTTAGTTTAAGTAATCGATTTATAATCTTGGATCAATGAATTTGGATAATTAAATTTTCACATACATAAAGTTTGTTCTGTTATATTTAGATTTCCAGAGTCAACTAAAACTTTTTTTATATTAAATAAAATTTAAACTTTAACTTATATTACACAACCATATTTTGTTTAAATCTTAATCCTTAACATAGATTAGATTATGAGATCATGATTTTTGATCAGAATTTAAACCTGGAATCTAGAACAGGCAAGAACACATCACAACATCAAGCATGCTTTCATACATCCATATATATACACAGAGAATTCCCTTATATTCATCCACACAAATCATGATTATCACAGGAATAAATCAGGCAACCATATTTACTTAAATTGTTTTAAATAAAAATGTTACTCACCAATATTAAAGAACAGAGCTTTCCTCTTTAATTTGAAAACTTCGAGTTGCTGTAGTTTGCTTTTGAATTTAAAACTGCAGTTTACTTTCAAAAAACATCAAGTTGAAGATGAATGTAGGCCTGGTTGTTGTTTCAAAATAGAAGTGAAGGAACTGCAGGCTTTTGAGTTGCAAAATGATGGCCAGTTTCTATTTCCAGATTTTAAGAAATGAGTTCAGATTTATATTTTGATTTGCATTCCAGGTTTTGAAGATGATTTCAGATAGTTTTGGGTTATTTTGGTTTGAATGTTGATTACAGATTTTCAGCTGAAGTTCTTCTTAAGTTTTGAAAAAAATAGAAAAAGAAAATGAGGTTGAGAGGCAATGTTTATATAAGCATAAAATGATTTATTTAAACAAAAGAAAAAAACAAAAATTAAAAATGACACATGTCTAATATAGTAACATTTGTCATCTTGGATTAATGTTTACATAACACATGTTATTTAGGTGTCTTAAGGGATTTACACATGTCTTTTGAGTATTTTAATTTAATTTAAATTGTTTATAAAAGCTTTTAACTTAATTTATCACTTCTTATGTATATATAAATTTCCCTTTTCTTTTTTTTAAAGAAAAATGAAACAAAACAAATTATAAATAAAAGCTTATCCAAATATTTTCAAGTATCTATTCTTTTGAATTTCAAAACATTAAATTCAAATTTAAATTAAATTATAAAAATCCAATTTAAAAATCAAGTTATATATATATATATGCATATATAACTCTTATTAAATTTAAAAATAACAATTCTATTTCTATAAAATCTATTTATGTTTATAAAAACTAAGTATTATAATTATCATTTGAACATAACAAATTTAACAATTTTAAATGATTTATAAAAGAGATTATAAATTACTTCTATTACTCAATAAGTTAAGATCATATGTAAATTGTATTTTAAATTCTTATATATACATTTTCAAGACAAAGCTTTTATGTTCATCTAATCTAGATTCATATTTAAGATAATTAAATATAATTTAAACAAATAAGATTTACCTTAAATATTTACAAACCATGTAGTTATTTATTAAATTGCTTTGGAAAGCTAAATGTTAAATTTAAATCAAAATTTCCAATTTACACAAAAATAAATATAATTAGAAAATTGCTTTATTTACTAAATTCCAAACCAAAGCTTATCTATTTACAATATATACAATTATATATATATATATATTATAAATAGAAAACAATTTATTTGCTTTAAAAAAATAAAATCTACCGATTTAAATATTTATTAAAAGAAGATTATTAAATCAATTCAAATTTTATTAACAAAAATCATCAAATCAATTTAATTTTTAACACATATTATTAAATTTTTATTGCCAAAAATTCCGGGATATCACAATCCTCCCCTCTTAAAAGAATTTCGTCCCCGAAATTTAAAAGCAAAGGTATTTAATAATCGATCTTAAGATTTTATTTTAAAACACAAGCATATATCAATCATATGCTAACAACCATAGCAACCAATTCACTCAAACAAACAAATCTAACAATCCAGACAAAATTCTAGATAGGATTTCCTAGAGTTTCCCAAGTATAAATACCGGAATACTCACTCTACAGAATCCAAACAATCTATACTACTAAGCTACAGAGCTCCTATTCAACTAGATCTATAAAACTAAATAGGATATCAAACTACAGACAAGTCTGACTCAACAATCACATCCTCTTGAATTGCTGGTTCCACAACCAGATATAGATCATACACGTACTCCCTCAGAGATACGTGAAACACATTTAATCCCAGTTATCCAAACTGGTAATTCAACCTTGAAACTCAAACACCAATCCTCACAAGAACACAGAAAAGATCCAAAACACCTCGGAGTTGACTTACCCGGTCTTACCCAATCTTATAGCTCCTTAGATCGGAGAAAACTTACCCAAAATCAAATCTTCGACTCCGGAATCCAAACTATATTCGTCTCGTATCCATAAACACTCCTAACGATCCTGGGTTGCCTTCATCTCTCCCGATCAACTCAACCTTCGCTGATGTCTCTAGAAACAAACTGGACCAACACAGCCCAACAGAATGATCTCCTCAAGATCAATCCAAAACCAAGAACACCAACTCTACTCCACAAACATCAGAAGACTAACTTACTTCTCCTATCCGGAAAAGACAAAATAAAAGCACTCCCAAATTGCTTCCACTGCACAACTCTGATTTGGAGTAGATGAAAATGCTGATGAGCACAAACTGGAAAACACATCAGAAATATGGTTCAACAGATCCATAAAAGAAAACTCAGATGTCCCACCTGATCCTAAGCTGCTTCACCAAACCCTTGCTCTAGAAGTCATCCTTCTACTAAACTGAACCATCGGTAGCACTCCTGGAATCCAGTCGATAAGAAAACTCAACCTCCAGATGCGGACGAACCTCTGATAATCCAAGAGAACACTCAAACTATCGCAAGTCACTTTTGCGATCAATCCAGAATAATTTCCAAAGAAAACTGCTCTCTTTTTACCAATCAGAACAGCTACACTTATCTAAGCAATCCATCGAAGAAATGGATCCACTCTGCTTCTTCTGAACTCCACCTCCAGAAAAACTGCTTAGCCAAAGGATCTCCTTGCCAGCACAGAACACTCCGAGCTGCACTGATGACACCGATGCCAAAGACTTCCTAATCCAAAGCTCTTCGTGAAACTCGAACCTCAAACCAGACTGAAACATTCTGCTGAACCCAGCCACAACATCGAAGCAGATATACTTCCTAAACTAGTTCCAAAGAAACATCTTTGGAGACATCCATAGTTACTGTGTCTCATCACACAGCTACTAATTCCCGAGGTATCAAGATACCATTACTCGCTTTTGCCTAACCAACAGATCCAAACTCTACTCATCCAACTTGCACTACCAAGTTGGACTCCGAACCTTTAAAAGGTTTCCTTCAGAGATCGATGAAATACTTACATCCAGCTGCAAAGCTCACTTGAGATGGTATTAGGTCTACAGTCTCGAAAGATACACTTCCAACCTCAACATTCAAACTCCAACCATTGGTAGTAGTCGTGTTGTACACCCCACTACCTTATCTACCTTTATAACTTATATTGGAAAACCTGAACAGGTAACCCAATAGATAGGTAGAAATATATATATATATATATATATATTCAAAATTACAAATACGCTCTCTCAAGAAAGAAATCACTTCAAAGCCTAGGTATTCACTCAACCTAGCGCTCTGATACTAAATGTGACGACCCGACTTTCTCACCACAGAAAATCGCATCATCTTGAAGAAAGAAAGGGATGGAAAAGAAGAAAAGAAAGAGAAGGAGAAGAAACAATCATCAGAGTCTCAATAGCGGAACGAACAAATTATATTAATAACACAAGTATTTCATAATATACAACACCAATCAGAGTTACACAGATATACATCACATACTAGACAGTTATAAACACATGTCTAGTTATTACAACTCAATACAACTCATCAAAGAGATACCAACACAGAGAACACACAGCGGAAACTATATATCTAACGCCGAAGCCTCCTGCTCCATTGCTCCTCCATAATTCATCAAAGCAAACCTGAATCCCTTGGCTACTCGTAAAAATTTGAGTACCCAAGAGTTTAAGAAAATAGAAGATAAACTCCGGGTCAGACATGGGTCTGGCGTGAGTAACAGGTTAAGGTTGCTTAACTTTGAAAAACCTTTGAAAGAAAGATATCACATAAGACTTCCCACACATAAACATAGAAAAGTTTTTACCTTACGCTAACCAAAACATTTGACAGGAAATCCAGTGATATTATAATAGGTCTAGGGTTTTCAAGTAAATAGAAAATAGCCGAAATTGTTACATTTATTAAATTCCAGCTACTAGCCACAAAAATGGGTAATACAATCAAAACCGTTAGCACTTATTGGATTTTGGATTCCATACAATGGCAGGGCTACTAGGGTACTGCCCGTCACAGTACGGGGCCTAGATCACCGTACCGAGGATTACTCCCAATCCCCTGCAGCACAAAGCCAGAACCATTCCTTACTGAATAGTCCCGAACAAGACAACCCCGCAATTGGCGTACGTTCCAACCGCCCACACAGCCGAAATAAAAAAAAGACTTCTAGACAGGGGAAAATCTCGTCCTACTTGGGCATAACCCACTTAGCCTTGCTGCACCTCCCCTGTTTTAGCCATTCCCGGTTGACGTGGCTTGAGGCTACGATTACCTTTAGAGAATACATCTCTTAGAATGCTCATCGTCCACCTGACGATATTCTGAAAGCATTCAATCCATACAAGTTTGTTCCGAGTTCGAACGAAACCGAAGGCATTATCTCGCTACACTCATTTTGGAATCACCCTCAGAGTTAACGACGATAACCCTTGTACTCTAAATCTTCATCTCGAATCTGAAAGTACCACCCCGTTAAACTCGTATTAGAATCACCCTCAGAGTTTTAACGACGAATAGTTCTTACACCTCGAGTCTTCACTCTTCACTTGAGATTCACGACCTATCATAAATTTGGATCGATGTGGTTTCCGGATATCCAAATCTGGAAACCGATCCCGGTCTCATCGAAATCCAAAGCGTATCTTTTAAGGCAAGTTGTTTTAAGGTTTAAAACAATTCAATTCAATTATCCATATTCACACAGATAGATAATTCACAAATCACAATAGATAATCAACATTATCATTATAAACAGATGATCCACATTATCATTATAAACAGATAATCCATACTATCATCAAAATAGATAATCCATATTATCATCACAATGCAACCAAAGCATCCATATCACACCGCATTACTTATCTCATATCTGAGATCTCAAACCATTCAAGACAACCAATATCATCCATTCATATATAAGCAATGATTAATAACCATACCAAATATAATTAATTTAAAATGAATTAAATTAATTACATCATTTCTAATCAATTTAAAGTAAATTAAATTAATTACTTCATCATTATCAAACTTGCTTACATCACTATTAATTAATTACAAATTAATTAATTAATTAATTAATCCCTAATCAATCACCTTAATTAATCACCCTTGATTAATTATTCCTTAATTACATTCAAGTAATTATCCTTTAATTAATTTTACAAATTAATTATACTTAACCAAATACTGTAATTAACCTTTAAATTACTTTATTTATTAATTAACTAAAATTAATTACATTACTTCTTAATTAATTACATTAATAAATCTCTTCATTTATTAGTTATTTCAAATAAATCCATTCTAAATTACATCATTAATTATAATAATTAATGATCTCTAATTACATTTTATATTTAAATTAATTACATTAAGTAATTAATTTTCAATTAAACCATAATTGTTAATCACCCTTGATTAACCCCATTCAGTAATTAACTACCCTTAATTACTTCACCAAATAAATTAATTACTCCTTAATTAATTATCTCTAATTAATCCCTTGATTAATTTCACAAAGTAATTATACTCAAATTACTTCCATCATGAAATCACCTTCAATTAATTACATCCAGTAATTACCCATTAATTACTTTCCTAAGTAATTTCTCTTCATTAAATTACATTAAGTAATCATACTTCACAAATCATCAAATGATTATTCTAAATTAATTAAACTGAATTAATTAACTTAATCAAATCAAATTAAACTCAATTAATTACAATGAGTAATCAATTCCTTAATTACTTTCATAAGTAATTATTCTTAACAATTTACACAAATGATTATCTTTAAATTAATTAATCTAATTAATTATTAAAAATTAATCACATTAATTAATTATTAAATAATCCTTAGTTAATAACCTTCATTAACTATTAACAATTCATTAATTATTTTTCTAAAGTAATTAACTTATTTTAATCATATTGATTACAAATTACTTAACCATTAATAGCCCATTAATTAACCCCTAATTATTTAATTGATTAAGTGTTAACTGTAACTTAATTAATCCTTTATTACCTGATTCATTAATTAAAATCTAATCTTATTTAATAAATGATTCTTAAATTACAAGTTAATTACTCTAAGAATAATTAATCTTAAACTTTTAAGTTTAAAACACTTAATTACTTTAAGTAATTATCCATTTCATTAATTTATTAAATAAATTAATTATCCATTTAATTACCCTAATAATTAAATGAATTACAAATCATTAAATTCTAATTTAACTTTAAGATAAAACCTTTTTCTTATCTATGGTTAAATTATCATTCACAAATATATTTGAAAACATTCATCTCCAAATTTAATTTCAAAATTCATTTTAAATTCAAGTTTTAAAATGAAAACCAATTTATCTTCAACAAAATTTGAAATCAATTTAAAAACTTTAAATGTACATGATAAAGAATACTTTCTCTTATAAAAGGAATTTTACAAGAGTTTAAACCAAATTCCTTTTTAAATTCAAAACATTTAAATTTTACTTTATCATTCAAAATTGTTAAAACACTTAAATTTATAAAACTTAAACTTATTTTAAAACAAAGATTTAAATTTTTTTTTTTGAAAAAATTAACCGCCTCGTTAAAAACCTGAACCTGTACCCGACGTGAGTATAGGACAGGGAAAAAGAGTGTGGCGCTTTATTAACATCTCATTAACAAAGCATATAAAATGTTCTACAATGTATATATAAGGATACACGCCAGCCATTCAGTTTGGCTAACAAGACAAAAACACCCTACAGTTATGACTTGAATCGAATCAAAAATAAATCCAAGCCGAGATAAGATAATAGCAAGAAATAAATAAAAAAGAACAATACTGAAGCACTTCTCCTTCAGCAAAAGCGGAGACGAAACGATCAATCCCACACCAAATTTAAACCCCAACGATCAAAAATTCGCTTGCTTCTACTAGTGATAACCCTCTTCCTCTTCACTTTGTTAACCAATAGCTTCAGATCCACTTCAATCATTTTCCATCGTACCCCTTTCGTGTACTTCCGGTTTTCATGAAGTCTTCTATTTCGCTCTTGCCAAATATGATGAATAACGGTTGAGAAACTCGCAAATGCCAATCCGGTAGCCTGATCCACTGTAGAGAAATTAGTTAATAGGAGTTGAATTCCCTCTTCCAGAGTAAGCGAGCACGGCTGAGGTAAGTCCAACTTATTACAGCATGTAGTCCATAAAAAATTAGAGTATAAACATGTGAAAAATAAGTGGGAATGGTTTTCTGGAAATTGATTACAGAGTAGGCAATTAGAATCACAATTGTATCCCCAGTCAATTAGTTTATCTCTAGTAGGCAAGCGATTATAAATCGCTTTATAGGCAGTTAATGACATTCTAGGATTATTACAATTGTTCCATATAATCTTGCCCCACTCTACAGTTGAATTATGATTTCTAGCTGCATTCCACACAGATTTGAAACTAAACCCTTTTAGATCCCTCGTCCATTTCCAGTAATCCGAACTAGCTGAAGAGTCTATTTGGATTTTTGAAATCTGATTGTTGAGTTGTTTAGTGAAGGGAACTAGATCCAAATTAAAAACTCCATCTTGAACGATAGATGAAACTTTATCATTAATATGACCATAAAGATGTAAACTATCCCATCCAAGAATAGTAACCATACTTTCACTATTAATCCAAGGATCATGCCATAAAAGCGTGTTTCTCCCATTAACAATGACTCTGGATATATTATTGTGAGCTATTTGTCTATGTTTTAGAGTTGATTTCCATGTACATGAAGCATTATTATCAATCTCCATAGTCCAGAACTGTTTGTTTTCACAATACCTTTTGCTCATCCAGCGAGACCAGATATTCTTAGAATTAATAAAATGCCAGAGAAGTTTTAGACTAGATGCTTTCCTGATATCCGCAAAATTTCTAAAGCCAACACCTCCTTCTGATTTAGGACGGCATAGAGTATTCCAGGCAATTTTGTGAACTTTTCCATTCCAAATAAAATTAGCACACAGTCTATTTAATTTGTCGATAGTGGCCATAGGAAGTTGATATACCATCATCCAATACAAAACTATAGGCGTAATAACAGAATGTATTAATTCAATTCTCCCAGCCATGGATAAAAACTTGCAATCCCATCCATTTAACCTTTTGTTAATATTATCAAAAAGAGTCCCACAATCAGAAAAATGAAGATAGTTATGAGATAGAGGCACACCTAAATATTTGACAGGCAGTTTACTTTCTTGCATGTTAAGAATATTCATAATTTCTTGTTTGTTTGTTGTGCCTTTACTAAAATACAGCTTAGATTTTGTATAGTTGACATTTAATCCCACATATGTTTTGATTTTATTTAGACATTTGCTAATCACCTTCGCACTTTTATTAGAGGCCCGAATAAAAATCATTAAATCATCCGCATAAAGTAGCTGAGTGATGGCCGGTTCAAAATTGAATATAGGAATAATGTCCTTGACTTTGTAAGCCTTCAACATCAAAACAGAAAAATATTCCATAGCCACACAAAACAAATACGGAGATAGAGGATCACCTTGTCTAATACCTCTATTGCTAGAAATTAAACCTTTAGGAAGGCCATTTATCATTATAGAGAACGTAGGAGTAGATATGCAATTGTGTATTAATTTTACCAGTTTTCCAGGAAAGCCCATTTTTTTTAAGCATATGACATATAAATTCTCTATTGACCATATCATAGGCTTTATGTAGATCTAACTTTAAACACAGCTTTCCAGCACCTTTTCGATTAAAAAATCTTACTTGTTCATGAGCAAGTAAAATATTTTCATATATTACTCTACCAGAAATAAACGCAGATTGTGATTCAGAGATCAGATAGCTAAGAAACGGCTTGATTCTGTTGCAAATAACTTTAGCAATGATCTTATAGATAACATTACAGCACGCTATGGGCCTATAATCAGCAAGAGAATTGGGATTATTAATTTTAGGCACAAGAGTAATAAAAGTATGATTCACACCTTTGTCTAATTTTCCAGTAGAGAAAATCTGATTAATCATACACGTCAGACTGCTTTTTAACTCATTCCAATGAACTTTATAAAATTTTGCAGAGAAGCCATCTGGACCCGGACTACTATTATCAGACATGGAGAATATGGCTTTGCTAACTTCATCAGAGCTAACACTGCTTGTTAGGAACTCTCTCCCTCCATCATTGATACGACATGTGCAGTTTACATCAGGTAAATTAGTATTTAAATCTTCACCATTAAAAATATGATTAAAATATAAGATTGCTTCATTTTCAATAGTGACAGGATCATGCACTAGTTTTCCTTCAGAAGAAATAATAGCGTTAAGATTGGAATTGTGTCTTCTCATAGACATTTTAGAATGAAAGAATCTTGTACATGTATCACCTTCTGTGAGCCAATCCACCTTAGCTTTTTGAGTAGCATTAAGAAATTCGATTTTATTTTGCTCCATCCATTTTTTATAGGTTGTCGTTAAATTGTCGAAAGCTGTAGAATCTTATGGATTATTGTCCACACTTTTGAGGGTTGTTGTGTACTCCTTTTCCAACTCCTTCAGAATTTTACCATCTAAGCATCTTCTATAGCTCCAGGCTTTTAGGTGAAACTTACACGCTTTTAATTGCTGTCTAAAAATATGTAGACGAGAGCCTTCAAAATTAATTTAAAAGCATTTGAGACACATTCCCCATAACCTTCTAATAAATTCCAAGTGTTCACATATCTGAAAGGTTTTCCTACAGAAGATGTAGGGGGATTTAAAAATTTAAGATAGATTGGGATATGATCACTAATGGGATTAGAGATACCAAAACAGGCTATATTAGGGAATTTTTCCAATAAAAAATCATTACATAGAATTTTGTCGATTTTTGTAGCCACTCCCTTTTTCCTCCAAGTATAGTTGAAACCCGGTATGGGTAATTCAACCAATCCTGAATTAATCATACAATTTTTAAAACCTTCCATTTGGCTGAAAGGAACAGAGTTACCCCCTTTTTTATCTGTAGTGTTGAGAATATTATTGAAATCGCCAATCAAGCACCAAGGCATATCAGTATATATGGATTCCTTAGATAGAGCATTCCATAAAAGTTCTCTGTCCTTTAAAAAATTACTGGCATATATAAAAGAAATTTTCATTTGAAGACCTCCAGAATTTACTATATTCAAAGATATGTGTTGATAAGACATATGAGTAGGCTCGACCTTCCAAGTAGAGTTATTCCAAATAACTAGAATTCTTCCTTTGCACGAACAAATATTATTATCTAGTGAAGACCAACTATTATTCAACTTGTTCATTAGTTTACGTTTGGCTTCATTGTTAAGTTTGTTCTCTAGCAAACCAACCATGGTTGGTTTATGTGTTGTTAGAAATTTAAATACAGCCATTTCAAACTCCGATTTAAATTCAAATTCCTTTAAAAACACTTTTAAACACTTAACCCCTTTAAGGTTATTTAAACAAATTTGAATTTAAAAACTTTATTCATTTCCAGCTAAGATTCAAATTAAACTTGAATCCATTATTTAAAATTAGATTTAAAACTTATTTTGAATCCTTGCTTAATACTTTAAATTTCAGTTTAAATTTTGAAAACAGGACAGGTTTCTAACCTGTAACAAAACTAACCCGAGCCACACATAAATCACTCGAGGCTAACCTAACTTAGCCCGAGCAAAACACTAAATAACTCGAGTAAAAATCGAGTAACATTTCAATTTTGAATTCATTTAAACTTAAGTACTGCCAGATTTTACATAAACCTGTAACAACAGTATACCCGAGCCCGCACAACAATTACTTCGAGTCCAACACCCCAACACTTCGAGCAAAACACGAATCTATCCGAATAAACTCTCGAGTACACCCATCTTCCCCAAATCAACGGCTGATACACCATGTCCTCCGTGCACCTGCACCAACACTACAACCCTTTCCAACCACTCGCGATGACATACGCATGTCGACGATCATCCTCTAATCCAATTCCGACCCTCAAACCATTAGCAGTAGCTCGAAATCAAAATCGAGCATATGAGCTCAAAACTGGAACCAATGTCATAAACTGGAATCACCCCAACCACAAGATTCCGACCACCAGAGTGCCTACACCACCGGCTACGATTTCTTCCACACTCCATGTATCATCCCCCTGAATCTGGGAAAGCACGGTCACCTCTAGAAGTCGCGTCGATCAATAGAAAAACTAGGGTTAAAAACTTCAATTCTTAACCACCATCGCCTCAATGCATAGATCAACTTCCTACTATGTTTTCCTGAATCTCCTATCACCACTCCATCACGAAAGAAGTTGCTGACCACCCCGACCACCTAGATCGACAGTTACATACCAAAACATCTTTTCTGGTCAAACCAGAAATACTCAATCATTTTCAAACTAAAGATTCTGATTTTAGTTTTAAAATTCAAGTTTTAGTTTAAGTAATCGATTTATAATCTTGGATCAATGAATCTGGATAATTAAATTTTCACATAAATAAAGTTTGTTCTATTATATTTTGATTTCTAGAGTCAATTACAGATCTTTTTATATTAAATAAAGTTTAAACTTTAACTTATATTACACAGCCATATTTTTTTTAAATCTTAATCCTTAACATAGATTAGATTATGAGATCATATTTTTAATCATAATTTAAACCTGGAATCTAGAACAGGCAAGAACACATCACAACATCAAGCATGCTTTCAGACATCCATATATATATTCAGAGAATTCCCTTATATTCATCCCTACAAATCATGATTATCACAGGAATAAATCAGGCAACCATATTTACTTAAATTATTTTAAATAAAAATGTTACTCACCAGTATTAAAGAACAAAGATTTCCTCTTTAATTTGAAAACTTCGAGTTGCTGTAGTTTGCTTTTGAATTTAAAGCTGCAGTTTGCTTTTAAAAAACTTCAAGTTGAAGATGAATGTAGGCCTGGTTGTTGTTTCAAAACAGAAGTGAAGGAACTGTAGGCTTTTGAGTTGCAAAATGATGATCAGTTTCTATTTCCAGATTTTAAGAAATGAATTCAGGTTTATATTTTGATTTGCATTCCAGGTTTTGAAGATGATTTCAGATAGTTTTGGATTATTTTGGTTTGAATGTTGATTACAGATTTTCAGCTGAAGTTCTTCTCAAGTTTTGAATAAAATAGAAAAAGAAAATGAGGTTGAGAGGCAATGTTTATATAAGCATAAAATGATTTATTTAAACAAAAGAAAAAAAAATTAAAAATGACACATGTCTAATATAGTAACATTTGTCATCTTGGATTAATGTTTACATAACACATGTTATTTAGGTGTCTTAAGGGATTTACACATGTCTTTTGAGTATTTTAATTTAATTTAAATTGTTTATAAAAGCTTTTAACTTAATTTATTACTTCTTATGTATATATAAATTTCCCTTATCTTTTTTTTTAAAGAAAAATAAAACAAAATAAATAATAAATAAAAGCTTATCCAAATATTTTCAAGTATCTATTCTTTTTAATTTCAAACATTAAATTCAAATTTAAATTAAATTATAAAAATCCAATTTAAAAATCAAGTTATATATGTATGTGCATATATAACTCTTATTAAATTTAAAAATAACAATTCTATTTCTATAAAATCTATTTTTGTTTATAAAAACTAAGTACTATAATTATCATTTGAAAATAACAAATTTAACAATTTTAAATGATTTATAAAAGAGATTATAAATTACTTCTATTACTCAATAAATTAAGATCGTATGTAAATTGTATTTTAAATTCTTATATATATAATTTCAAGACAAAGCTTTTATGTTAATCTAATCTAGATTCGTATTTAAGCTAATTAAATATAATTTAAACAAATAAGATTTACCTTAAATATTTACAAACCATATAGTTATTTATTAAATTTCTTTGAAAAGCTAAATGTTAAATTTAAATCAAAATTTCCAATTTACCCAAAAATAAATTAGAATCAGAAAATTGCTTTATTTACTAAATTCCAAACCAAAGCTTATCTATTAACAATATATACAATTATATATATATATATATATATCATAAATAGAAAACAATTTATTTGCTTTAAAAAAAAATCTACCAATTTAAATATTTATTAAAAGAACATTATTAAATCAATTCAAATTTTATTAACAAAAATCATCAAATCAATTTAATTTTTAACACGGATTATTAAATTTTTATTGCCAAAAATTTCAGGATATCACATTAGTTGTACATAGCTATCTTCTCTGTGTGTACCAAAAAAGATAAAATTGATTAACTTTATTGACCAAATAATCATAATCGATACTTTAAAATTAATTATATCGACGTTTAAGTTCATAACTCGTTCTCAAGTTACCAATGATTTAGTTGGAACCGCAAGGATCAAAGTGTGCAAAACTAAACAAAAATGTAATTATATTATTGGGAGTTTTTGTTACCGAAAACATTGCAAATAAGACAACTTCGTATTTACAAAAATATACAAAATTTGCGCTAAAATAATTGTTGCCATTGGAATTGTTAGCCTGCAAAATTGTCCAATAATATAAAATGTGGACTTACCTTTTCTACATACATATGTTTACAATAAGAAGGGGACAAAATGAGCACCAACTGATTATATATAAAACTATAATGAAACATAATGTTTTTTTAGCTGTCAATTGAAAATTTATAAACATCAAGAGCAGTGATAAAATTGGTTAAAGAGACAATACATATATTATGCACAAATTTAGTGTCGGTGATACTAAAATCAAATCAGTACGAATACCTCAATGCAGTTTGGGTTGGAGTATTGTCAAGGCATGTATAACTTCAGGATCGGTTATAGAAAAACAGAATCGGCAGTGAACATAGTAAGAACTAATAGTGAATGTAATAAAATCTTTATCTTAAGTTAACAAATGGTGTAATAAAACTTAGCTCATTTAGAGAAAAATAAGCTTTTTTATTCAATCATATCTCTCTTTACTCAAAAATTTTACCTAAATTATAAAACAGTGATGAAAAACTCAAAGACAAAATTCTATAATTCTCAAGTACTTATCACACGTTGTTAGGAAATTACCTTTTCAAAATGATCGACATATTCCACTGCTTGTTTGCTTCAATTCTGAAGTGATTGAAACATGCCAAACAATCATTTTATTGCATTAAAGAACACATGTATATATCTATAGTTCAAAGTGGACTTTCCTAATCAGAGCTTTATGTGTGTATTTATTCCATAGAAAAAAATGTCAGGAAGCAATGAAGTTCAGAAGGAAAAAAACAATTTGATCGGTCTAAGGAAAAAAAACAATTGTAAAAACAAAGAAAGTTAATATGGTTCCATATGTAGTCAAAAAGTAATTATCAGAAGGAACTACCGATTATCTGGATTAATATTTGCTACTCTACTCCCTTTTTTTCACTCAAATAGTGCTTGCCTGCAAAAATCACAAACCATACCATGGGAATGACAGAACGATACAAAAATAAAAGTTAAAAGAAAGATTGTGAATATTAAGGCTTTCGGTGCAACATTTCAAATTTTTATAACATGATAAACTTCTAAGTACGTGGTTGAAATATATTTAGACAAACATTTAAATATAATATTTAGATCAAACGTATCTTGAGAAGTATTAGATATTCTATTTGATTTAAAAATTTAGATGACCAAAGGGAGACTCGAGAATCGACCTATGAAGAAATGAAGATGAAACGAATTTTTTTGCAATTTATTTGATGCATTTAAACCAATGACTACTTGACTGGATCATTTTTCCAGAAACAAAAATAAGAATAATAACTGATAAAAGCATCTTCAACTTGTTGATATTTGTTGATGTATAATATCAGTCCAGATAGGGGCTCATATCAGAATCTCATTTTATTATCCTTCACTTTTTTCTGCTCATTTTATTATTCTTAACCTTCTTCTACTTTAGAAAAATATATCTTATATTTTTAACCTAATTTTGATAAATTTTGGAATTTAGATATAAAGAATGAACATTGATTGCATAATTCCCTAAACCTATTTTCAACTTTGGGAAATATATCTTATACTTCTCCTCAATATTTAGTTATTTCCGTTTGTCACCCCATAAATTCTGTAGAAAATTAAAATTCCAAATCAAATATAAATAGCAATATTTATTATACCTGAAATAAACTTGAAGCAAAATTGGATAACGATAAACATATTTCAAAGTTTTGAGAAACAAATAAAACAAAAGCATATGTATTTATTTTCTTCTCATATTTGAGAGTCACATATAAATCAAATTCCACATGTCAACATAAGTGATAACATTGAAAGTGTACGTGTAGTACTAAGGATCGTGTAATATGGTATATAAATGCGGAAACTGATAATAGCAGTAAAATAAAAATTAAAGTAAGCACACCAGGAATTTTTATACTGGTTCGAACTTCCCGTTCTACGTCCAGTCCTAGAATACCCTCTGGATTTAAACTAAACCCCTCATTTCACCCGGAGGAATAGGTATACGACACCTGAGCAGCCGAACAGGAATTTTTCCGCCTCAACAGCCGAAGAGGACTTTAACTTCAATACAAATAGTTTGTTGACGAATGTGTTCTGAATAACACTGATTGTCTTTTGATAGTACAACTTTCCTATAATCAAATCCTTAAGAGTATATATGTGTGTGAAGATTTAGAAGGAAGATAATCACGTGGAATCGAAGTTTATGATTTAAATCAAGGATTCTAGTGATATTAAATAAGAATGAATGCTTTTATTTGCAGAAATAAATAGAGAATAGATTTCAGAATTATAAACAAGAATCGGTGGTTGTAGAAGTGATTTGAAGATGTTTATATAGTTGTAGAAGAGTTACAATCTTTCATGAAGAGTTTCAATCAAAAGTTGTGTCCGTATCTCTTGAAATAGAGGACATTACTCTTCATGAAATGATCGCATCTCTTCAGAAAGTAGCCGTTATTGTCAGGTCGGTCGACCGTAAAACCTGGGCCGGTCAGCTGAGTTTGAAAACGTATATAAAACAGAGTGTATCTGTGCATATAACACAGGGTCGGTCAACCGAGGGTACAGGTCGGTCGGCCGACCTGATGTTATTTGCACAGTGAATTCTTTTATGTGTATAATTTTAAAAGTACAACATTTGTGTGTGTGTGTGACTACTTGAGGAATGATTTTAACAATATTCTAAGACTCAATATAGGAAATATGCATACTATACTCTTAATTGTAGTCTTGTCTCCTTTGTAGTGTGGTATTCTCTTTTTGTCGCCTTAGTTGTCGTACATTCTTTGAAGCTTGTGTCATGAATCAAAACTTATGAATCAACATTCTCCCCCTTTTTGATCGATGACAATATTAATATGGCGAAGTATAATGTAAATCTCCCCCTGAATATATGGCGACTTGTCGTTGCTACTGACATCGCCTTTGCCGATGATATATCCTTTTGAGTTATCTCCGAAGGTGACTGCTCCTCCATTTGAGTATATAACGTTTGACAATATTTCTTTGTTTCCAGTCATGTGTTTTGAGCAACCACTGTCTAAAATCCATTTTCCTCTCTTCTTATGTGGTACTTGTAAAAACATTTATAAAAAGTTGGTACCCGTTTCTTTTTTGGGTCCTAAGAGTTAGATCTTAGGAAACCAAACCCATACGGATTCAGAATTCCCTTTATAAATATAATTCTTGTTATTATGAACAGTTTCCATGAACATTTTGATATGTTTATTCCTTATCAAAACATTATTTGTTTTTGGAATCCATATCTTGATGGTTTTAGTATTTGGGTAAACTGTTTTCTAAATATCCTTCTTAATATTATCATTAATTCTACTTTTAACAAAGTTATTTTGTTTCTTAAATCCTAGTCCAGTTTTATTGTTGGAGGATTGAGAATTTTTTAGTATATTAGAAAGATTCTCTCTTCCTTTATTGAAGTTAGATACATTTTTAGAAATATCATCAAATTTTATTTTAAGACTAGATTTTTCTAATTCTAAATCCTTAATTTTAGAGTTTAAACTATTATTTTTGAAAAGTAAATCATCATTTTTATTTTTCTGAATTTCTAATTCTTCAGATATTGATGAAATTTGAGATGATAAATTAGAATTTGACTGTTGAGAATTTTCAAGTTCTTCTTCTAATATTTTATTTTCATCTTTCAGCATATCTACTTCTAAGACTGTTCTATCTAACTTTCTTTGCAACTCCTTATTTTTCTTTTTAAGTTGCTTTGCCACATTTACTAATTCAGAATTTATTTCAATTAAATCTTCAAAGGTAAAATTACTTACATCGTCTGATGAAGCCATGAAGCACACATTTGCTTGTTCATTATCACTTTCACTCTCTGAAGAGGATGATGAGTCAGTGTCGTCCCAAGTGACAGAAAAAGCTCTTCGTTTGGTTTTGTCCTTCTTAAAATTACTCTTTTTGCGTTCTGGACAATCCTTCTTCATGTGACCTTTCTTGTGACATTCATAACATTCCATTGCTGAAGATGATGGTTTGCTGCTGTTAGAAATGTTGTTGGAATTATTTTTGTTTCCCTTGAATTTATTTCAGTTGAATTTCAAAAACCTTTTGAAATTTTTAGCGATCATTGCTATATCTTCATTATCCGAGTCAGAATCTTCTTTTTCTGCTTGAAAAGCCACATTTTTCTTTTCTTGTGCTCCATTTCTTTTTGCCTGCAAATTTACTTCGTAGGACATTAGATTACCTATCAATTCTTCTGGTTTTAATGTTGACAAATCACTTGCTTCTTCAATGGCTAAGACTTTTCTTTCCCATTCGTCCGTTAAAGAATTCAAGATTTTTGTAACAACATCAAAATCAGTAAACTTTTGTTCTAGTGATAATAAAGCATGATAAATATCCTGAAATCTAGAGTACATGTCATTTATAGATTCATTTGGCCTCATTTTGAAATTTTCAAATTGATTTTTCAACATAGAGATTTTGCTTAATTTAACTTTGTTTGTACCTTCATGTGTTATCTTAAGTGTTCTCCAAATTTCATAACCTGAAGTGCACATGCTAACTCTATTGAATTCATTTCTATCTAATGCACAAAATAAAATATTCATAGCCTTTGCATTTGATGTAGCATCTAGTTTTTGTGTGTTACTCCAAGTTGAGTATTCTCCAGTAGGAGTTATGTACTCTCTTTGTATAATATTCCAGATATCAAATCCACTAGATTGTATATAGATTCTCATTCTAGTTGACCAATAATTATAATTTATACCATTAAAAAATGGAGGTCGTGAAGTTGATTGACCCTCTGTGAAATTAGTATTAGTGTTAGTGCCAAAATCGTTAGTTTGTGTCGTTGCCATATTACTAGAAATAAATATCAAATAACTTTGTGACGGTTATAGGATGACCTTGCTCCGATACCAAATGAAAGTGTACGTGTAGTACTAAGGATTGTGTAATATGGTATATAAATGCGGAAACTGATAATAGCAGTAAAATAAAAATTAAAGTAAGCACACCAGGAATTTTTATACTAGTTCGAACTTCTCATTCTACGTCCAGTCCCAGAATACCCTCTGGATTTAAACTAAACCCCTCACTTCACCCGGAGGAATAGGTATACGACACCTGAGCAGCCGAACAGGAATTTTTCCGCCTCAACAGCCGAAGAGGACTTTAACTTCAATACAAATAGTTTGTTGACGAATGTGTTCTAAATAACACTGATTGTCTTTTGATAGTACAACTTTCCTATAATCAAATCCTCAAGAGTATATATGTGTGTGAAGATTTAGAAGGAAGATAATCACGTGGAATCGAAGTTTATGATTTAAATCAAGGATTCTAGTGATATTAAATAAGAATGAATGCTTTTATTTGCAGAAATAAATAGAGAATAGATTTCAGAATTATAAACAAGAATCGGTGGTTGTAGAAGTGATTTGAAGATGTTTATATAGTTGTAGAAGAGTTACAATCTTTCATGAAGAGTTTCAATCAAAAGTTGTGTCCGTATCTCTTGAAATAGAGGACATTACTCTTCATGAAATGATCGCATCTCTTCAGAAAGTAGCCGTTATTGTCAAGTCGGTCGACCGTAAAACCTGGGCCGGTCAGCTGAGTTTGAAAACGTATATAAAACAGAGTGTATCTGTGCATATAACACAGGGTCGGTCAACCGAGGGTACAGGTCGGTCGGCCGACCTGATGTTATTTGCACAGTGAATTCTTTTATGTGTATAATTTTAAAAGTACAACATTTGTGTGTGTATGTGACTACTTGAGGAATGATTTTAACAATATTCTAAGACTCAATATAGGAAATATACATACTAAACTCTTAATTGTAGTCTTGTCTCCTTTGTAGTGTGGTATTCTCTTTTTGTCGCCTTAGTTGTCGTACATTCTTTGAAGCTTGTGTCATGAATCAAAACTTATGAATCAACAAACATATCTTATATTTTTAAACTTCTTCTACTTTAGAAAATATATCTTATATTTCAATCCTGATTTTGATAAATTTTGGTATTTAGATATAATGAATGAACATTGATTGTATAATTCCCTAGACCTATTTCCTAGTATAGAAAATATATCTAATACTTCTCCTCAATATTTTCTTCGTTCCATTTGTCACCTCATAAATTCTGGCAGAAAATAAAAATTCCTATGCAAACATAAATAGCAATATATATTATGACTGGAATAAACTTTGAAGCAAAATTTGAAAACGATATACATATGTCAAAGTTTTGAGAAAACAAAAAAAAAATTCCACATGTCTTTTTTTTCTTCCTTATATAAGTTCAAATTGATTATTGGTTATTTACATCTTTTATACATGCAAACATACCCAAAGCAGTGTCAAGTCTTTAAGAGGTCAGAAACAATTATATATATATATATATATATATATATATATATCATTTTGTTATCTACGGACAGTTCTTTACCTTTTTAGATATTCATTAAATCGGTTCTACTTTTTTTCTACAGAGCAATGCAGCTGAATTTTTATTACTATTACTTATTGGACTTCTAATTTTTACGATTCTGGTTGAGCTGGCACTGATACTGATGAAAGTTGAGTATTAAGAGATAGAAAATTTGAAAATACCGCTGATATTACACTTTAGTTAAATTTCCTAAAATCCGTTATTATCCTTAGCTATCGTGTTTTTGATTTTTGAAGCAAGCAAACTAAAGACGATTAGTCACAGTAACTATCGTCAGTTTCTGCAGTAAAGAGAAAGCAATAAAACAAATCAACAAAAGGAGCACTAATCACCGTTGCAGATACCAATAGTGCTTAATCGTAAATCCCCATTAATCACCGCAAATCAGATCTATAATGGATATAAGCAATCCATGCTTAATCGTAAATCGCATTACTCGTAAATCGTATATCACCGATGCTTAATCGTAAATCGCACTAATCATAATCATAAGCAGTTATTGTAAATAAGCAAATAATTGCCCGAGGCTGAAGTGTGATAGAAATCGATTGGTGATGCTTGATCTTAACTCTTTACGGTGGTCAATAATTGCCAATAATCACATATGATCGTTAGGGCTTGAGCTTAACTCTTTACAGCGGTCGATAATCACCAATAATCACATATGATTGTTAGGGCTTGAGCTTAACTCGTTAAGGTGGTCGTAAGCAATTATTGAAAACAATGAATAATCACAGAAGGCTGGAATCTTAGGGCTTGAGCTTAAATTTTTAATCAATAATAGCTCTTGGAGAGAGAGAGAGAGAGAGAGAGAGAGAGAGAGAGAGAGAGAGAGAGAGTCAATTTTGGTTTTTTCTGTAGCAAGGAAAAGCGGACAACGCGTGGAAACAGAGCGTAAAAGGAAAGGGTATTTTGGATATTCTATAAAGACACGGTTGAAAGCTTATGGAATGAATTATCATTATTAATAGTAAAGATGTAAATATCTTCCACTCTTTCACATTAGTTAGGAAATTAAGAAAGCAAGTTGTAATGTCAATGTTTGATGAAATAAAAATGGCGTTCAAGCCTCTTCCTCTTTTCTTCTCTACATGATATTCTTTGCTTTTATATTAATGTTTATTTCTATGTTTCCTTTCTTTTAATGTTCGTAGCTTAGATTTACATTCATGCAAGTAGTGTAGCTTTAATTTTTATGCAAATAATTACTAGTTAATATCCCTTTCTTCCTTTACTTAGTTTTCATTTCTTCGCTTTTTAATGTTGAAATTTACAAGTGTTGATTTGATAACACAAATGAGTAGCTAAACCCCTTCAATTTAGGGGTAATGAAGCACTCTAACTTTATGTAATTTCAACATTTTTATGATTTACAATTTCTTTTTGTTTGTGCTTCATGAGAGTGAATTTTGATGCAAGTTTAAACAAGTGGGTTTGATAGCTTATATTGTTATTGCATATGAGCTATTCTTATTCAACATAAACACAATTTGCATCATCATTTGCTAATCGATTTTTGATTTTGAAAAGAAAGTAAAAATAAAATTTGATGATATATCTTACTAATTACAATAGTAAATAAATCATACTTAAAATAGCTTTTGTTTTGGCTTCATTTTCATGAGAATTTATAAGTGGTATAATTGTTGTATTATAGTTTGATGGTTTAAGTATGTTAATTAATAACATAAATAAACCATACTTATGATCAATGCAACAATTATTTCACTTGATATCATAACTAGAAATCATAAATTATTTGTTTGTTGATTTACACAAATGTGAGAGTGGATCTATCTCTAAATCGTTCTCTAATCCAATAGTTTAAATCTTTTTTTTTATATAGTTTTAGCTTCATTTTGTTTGTATTTAACAATTTCCTCTCACTTTGGTTTAATTTGATTAAATTGATTTTAAAATCTAAAACAATTTCCTACGGAGCGACCCATACTCGTCACGTACTAAAATTGTACACCGCGTGCTTGCAGTTAATATTAATTCAAAATTTATCGGTATTATTCTAACTCAATAGAAAATTTATCGTTAAACAAGTTTTTAGCGCCGTTACCGGAGAATTGATTTGATTTTGATTTTGATTTTCTATTCTTCGAATTATTTTTCGTTTGATTTTTGTGTGTTTTTGTTTTGTTTGTTAGTTTGCATTTAAAAAAAAAAAAATAGTTTGTGTTGCGTGTTTTTCGTTTTCTATTTTTGTTTGTGTGATTGCCGTTTTCTAGTTCCATTTGCATTTGCATTTCATAATTTAAATACACACACAAACGAGCGCGCACACACCTACAATTGAAAAAGAAAATTTTTTCCATCCCATTTACAATTCCATTTGCATTTACAATTTTGCATTTCATCTTTGCATTTACAAATTTCAATTACATTGGAATTTCAATACATCTTTTCTCTCTGCCTCTTTGTTTTTCACCCCTGCACAGATCTTCAAAACAACGTTACTTCCCTTCAAATCCACACCTTATCTCCACCCACCCTTCAAACTGCCTACACACATACTGTCACTGGCAAATCCAACTGTACACACTCTTCCAGCACCTTTGTCAACATCCAATATCTACTCCACCCTCCATTGCAAACAAACCACACTGACCATCAAAGTTGCTTCACTCACTGCCCTTCAACAGCCAATCCACCCATCTCAACACCAGCATTCAACAGCCTTCAACTGTTCTCACTTCATCATTCAACTGCAACAACTCACAATTCTTCTTCAATCACTCACAATTCTATAACAACCATCAAAACCATCAACATCACCACTTTCCAATCCACAAAGCAGTCTTCATCCCACATCAATACCCTGCACTTCCTCACATACAAGCCTACCATAGACCATAACTCCCCCATCATCAGTGACTGCCAAAACTATCATTACAACTTGCTTCCGTACAACTACACATCATTCTTCCACAGACAATTCTTTCATAATACATCATTCTCTACAACACTGACCCCTTGAACACAGCATTTTCTACCTGCCACTGCCTACCACCTCCTTGCTGTCCGCTGACATCTCTACCTTCTTAACCATAAACATTTTCCCAAAACTGCAGCAGCAACTCTATACACTCCTCTGCCTGCTGTTACAAAACTGACCGTCTCCACTTACAACTGACACAACCACAAAATTTGCATTTGCCCAACTCCATCACCACTAGCTACCCTGCCACACTTCAATTAAACTGACAGCAACCAACGCAGTTCCATTTCTTCACAACAACAGAAACTGCTGTACTGCCTGCAAATACCCCCCCTTTCTTCATGCCACAGCATCATAACTCCACTACCACCCCTTCCCACTTGTCCCTGACACACTGCCTGAAACAACACAAACACTCCTACCACCCAAATTTCTAACTGCCTACAACAGTTCAACCTCCTTCGTCACCATTTCCCAAGTCACTCAAAAAAATCTCCACCACGAAATCAACCCAAACTCTATATCCACTTCAACACCACTACTGCCATACCTCTGCCTCCTCATCCACTATCCTACCACTTGCTTCAACCAAACATCCATTCAGTCAGCCCCCTTCTTACTGCCATACGTACATCTACTCACTGCCAAACAGTTACCATCCATCATCAAATATACGTGCACATTCTGCCATATCAACCTCATTCATATCCACTGACATCTCTGCTGTGCAAAAATAACACATTCACCCATACTACACTGACCTAACCAACATGCAGACATCCTTCACTGCCCCATTCACATCATCCACCAACCATACTGCCTACTTCCATTGAACTCACCTCGTCCTCACTTCAACCGCAACTACTGCACACGGCCTCTACAGCAACTCCACAAACCACCTCCGCAACTTCCAATTCCTACACTCTGAACCGCACTAACATCCCCAAGTGATCAGAACGCAGCCACAATCTCGTAACAAACAAGAATCCACCGCAATCATCTCCATCGCCTGAAACCACAGCCTCTACCATCCACTTCTGCCGCCAGCAAACTCTTCCCAAATCAAGTAACGAATCCGCCCACTTCCCAAATCAAGCAATCGCCTCGAATCGCTTTCTTTCATTCAATTTGGAGGTTGCCCTTTTCTCGATTTCATACGTTCTTTTCTTTTTCTTTTTTTTTTCTTTTTTTTTCTTTTTTTTTTTTCCTCAATCAATTTCAGTTGTTAAAAACATGAAGGATATCAGTTGTTAAAAAGGAAAAACGGGGGAAAACGTATTGGGTTTGGGCCGGTTGGGTTAAATAATTTGTAGATAGCTTTCGGTTTTCGTTTTTGCATTTACTTGTAATTTTATTTGACTTAGCCATTTATTCTTTCATCTTTTTATAAGAAAAGAAGAAGTTCTCGTTTTATTCCTTGATAAAAAAAACAAGCAAGTTCTTTTGTCTTTTGTTTTACTTTCAATTGAAATTTGTTTTTCAGTTTTTTTTATTTTAATTGTTTAGTTTAATTTGTGTTGTTTTGATTCGTTTTCGTTTTATAACCTGATAAAAAAAATCTTGTATATATCTTATTTTTCAGGTTGCAGTTGGCAGAAGTGCTTGCTAAAAATAATTGCTTTGTTTGCTTGCTAAATAAATTGCTGCTTTAAAAAAAAATTGCTAATAATTCTGTACGCTCTTGTATCGTGCTTTCATCCTTTGTTTTTATTTGAATTGCATTGTTGGTTGCTTGCATTTGCATTTATATGTATAAAAAAAATTAAAATCCCAAAACAAAAACAAACTTCATTTAATTGCATTGTAAATTCACG
Source organism: Allium cepa (assembly GCA_030765085.1). Classification (NCBI taxonomy): domain Eukaryota; kingdom Viridiplantae; phylum Streptophyta; class Magnoliopsida; order Asparagales; family Amaryllidaceae; genus Allium; species Allium cepa. The sequence continues at coordinate 413,340,748 of CM060932.1, forward strand.
TTTAATTTTTGTTTTGCATTCATCTCATCTTGTTTTATTTTCTAAGGCCAGTACCCCAATTCACATAAGGTGGAGAATTTCATCACCCTTTTCTTAGCCCACAAAAGCATTTAATCGTAGAATTTGACTAATAATAAAGGTTAAACATTCGAATCAAGGGTGTCGCGAGCTCATCTATAACTTATTTGTATCTTCATAATTGTTTTCTTTGAACAATTTTATTTCTTAGTGTTTAGGCTACTGCAAAGTAATAACCATTTACAAATTTTACGGTGATTCGTATATATTATAGTGGTTGTTCCTCTGAAGGTACTTAAACCTTCGGTTGCATTGCTACGGTGATTTGTGGTGCACCGATAACCTCTGCCCGTTATCTGGTTGAGAAATATTTTTGTTGATTTCAGAGAAAGTGTGATTATACAATTTTGGGTTTGGAGCTACTAAGGACAGAAAATTATAATTAAGTCATTTGTATTCATTTAGTTGCATTAGTCCATGCATACTTAAAAAAAATCCAAAATTTAAAAAAAAAATTGTAAATTTTACTTAACTTAGTTTTAATCCAAAAAAAAAAATCGTTTTTCCTTTCCTTTGAAGATTTTCAATTAAAAATAATAATATATATGTGTGTGTATAAAATATTTTCAAAAAGAATTTTTTCTAAAAAAATCAAAAATAAAAAAATTTGAAAATTCAAAAAAAAAAATCAAATTTCCATTTTCTAAAAACAAAAATCCTTTTGGTAAATATTTGAAAATTCAAAAATAAAAGAAAAGTTACAAAAAAACATATAAAAATTCGAAAAGCCAAAAAAAAAAATCAAACTTCTCTTTTGAAAATAAATTTCATTCGGTAAATATTTCTTCCTTTAAGGAAAAAGAGCAAAAACAAAAACAAATTTTCACTTCATTTCCCAAATCTTGTTTCATTCTTTAAACTCGTTACTAACTTCCTTCTCTTCTCGACTTTCACTTGTGCATGAGTACGTGGACTCGTGACACAACAACAAATCGTTTCGGACTCGCAACTCAACAACTAATCATTTAACTCGAACAGACGATCCTCCCGAAATGGCGAACGAGAACGTCCTCGAACTTTTATGGATAGAATCTTTTCCAATGGAGTTTTTATACCATCTTGCATCATGTTACCCGCCCCTATGGGTAACCACTTCAAAATTCATTCGAACCATATTGCCACACTTCCGAAATTTGGCAAATTCGAGCACGATGACCCCTACATTTTCTTGACTAAATTTAAACAAGTTTGCACAACCATTAAACTCCAACCATTTTTCGATGACGGAATCAAACTTCAACTAATCTCACTCGCTCTTACGGATTACATTGAAAAATGGTTGTACAGCTTACCATCGAACTCGATTAAAACTTAGGAAGAATTCGTAAAAGCTTTCTTAAAAAAATTATACCCCTTGGAAAAAACGAGTAGAATCCGAAACGAAATTGTTAATTTTCATCAATTCAAAGGAGAACCATTTGGAAAATATTTTGAAAGATTCAAAGAGCTTTTGATAAAATGTCCACACCATTACTTCGAAAAATGGGCGATTTGCCAAATCTTATACGGTGGACTCAAAAATTGCTTACGAACCATGCTCAAATCAATGTGCCAAGGCAACTTTCTTTCCCAACATCACGACGATGCTTGGAAATTTCTTGAAAACCTCGTCGAAAAATCATCCCAATGGGAACGTTCGAACAAAAATTCAATTTACTCGCGATCAAGTGCACAGTCGATAGGATGTTCTTTTGCTTTGGAAGCTAAGATCAAAGCAATGATTAAAAAATTCGATAACGTTTTCTCATTTATTCAAATGAATTTGAACCAAGCTTCCCAACCAATGTGTTATAAATGCAACGATCCTAATCATATAGTCGATCAGTGTCCCAACTCTGTAAAACAAATCAATGCTTTCAACAAAGCCAAAAACGTTTTCTCCAACATACAATCCTGCTTAGAGAAATCATCCAAATTTGGATTGGAACCAAAACAATCCCAACACGAACACAGTTCGTCCAAATTTTCAAGCATTTTCGAATAATGCTTTGAATCCTCCCTTTCAGCCTAACCATTTTCAATCAAACTTTGCAGGTCCATCTCATAATCAACCGCAACAATCAAAATTTTCAACCAATTCTGCTCATCCTCCCCACGACGATAAATGCTAAGTTCACTTGAGAAAACTCTTGAAACGTTGGCTAAGGCAACTACTCAAAGCCTTTAATCAAACAGCAATTTGCAAAATTTATTGACCTCTTATATGCAACAAAAACCATTCGATTGCAAAACTTGAAATGCAAATGAGTTAATTAGCCACGTCTGTAAGTGAACGCGAACGAGGAACATTCCCAAGCCAGCCCATTCCAAATCCTAAAAATCAAAATGCAAATTCAAATAAAGCCCATGTTGTTCAAGATAGCAATGTCACCCAATTGAATGTTATCACAACTCCATGTTCCGTTAAACAAATCGATAATCAAGTTGTTAATCCAACGATTTATCGAAAACCACTCTCGACACTTCCAAAACAACGAACGAATCTGAAAAGAACATGGAGCCAAACATTGAATCGAATGTCAATCAAAATTCTTCTTTTACTCAAGTAGACCCGCCTACCGAGTATCGTGTTTCATTTCCACATCATCTTCGACCAAAGAAACACTCGGACCAAATAGAAAAGTTATTGAAAATTTTAAACAAGTCAAAGTTAACATTCTGCTCTTCTTGACATCGTTCAGAAAGTCCCCACGTACGCGAAAGTTCTTTAGGACTTGTGTACCTAAAAGCGACACACTCAAGTGCCCAAAAAAATCTTCTTAGCCTCTAGTTTGAGTTAAGTCTTGTCCCAATCCATGCCCATTAAATACAAAGATCCTGACTACTCTACAATTTCATGTACAATTGGAGACAAGATGATTAACAAATGTTTGATAGACTTAGACGTGAGTATCAACTTGATTTCATACTCTGTGTACGAACAATTAGGTTTAGGTAAGCTCAAACCCACAAAAGTCACGCTTTAATTCGCCGATCGTTCCATTAAGAAGCTCGTGGGAGAAATCAGGGCCGTACTCATTTGAGTAGGGAAATTCATATCCCCCGTTGATTTTATCATTCTTGAAACACAACCCGTGACAAATCCCGTGATTCAAAATCCATTGATTTTAGGCTGACCATACTTAGCCACTTCAAATGCCTTAATCAATTTTCGTAATGGTTCGATGAAAATCTCTTTTGGAAACATGACTTTGGCCTCAATATTTTCAATGAAAGCCAATCGAATGAACCTCGTGATCAACCGTTGGAAGTTAGTGTCATTCATGAAAATTTTGAAAATGAGACACTTGATCTTAATGATGAACGCGAGGCCGAGTATGAAAAATTATTTCATGAAATCCCCAATGAGATTGAATACACTCTTCATTTTGAATAGCTTCCAGTTGAGTCCAAATCTCAACCCAATTCTTTGATCGAGCATCTCCCTAAGTTGGACCTCAAACCACTTCCCGATCACCTTAAGTACGCATACTTAGGTGAAAATGAAACTTGTCCTGTCGTAATTTCAAACAATCTTTCTCTTAACCAAAGAAGCTTATCTTCTCTCTATTTTTCGAAAAACGGAGAAGCAATTGGATGGTTGATCTCCGATATAAAAGGAATTATCCCTGCTATTGTACAACATCGCATTCATTTATTCAACGATGCCAAGCTGTTTATGACGCACAACGAAGGTTTAATCCAAAAAATGAAAGATGTGGTGCGTGATGAAATTCTTAAACTTCTCAACAACGGAATCATTTACCCAATCTCTGATGGTGCATGGGTTAGCCCAATTCACGTTGTACGAAAAAAGTCTGGGCTAACTGTTGTCAAGAACGATTCAAACGAACTTATTCCAACTCGAACTCAAATGGGTTGGCGTGTTTGCATTGACTATCAAAAACTAAATGCCGTGACACGTAAAGATCACTTCCCTCTTCCTTTCTTTGACCAAATGCTAGAACGTTTAGCCGGACACAAATTCTACTGCTTTCTTGTTGGTTATTCCGGCTATAATCAAATTCCAATCGCTCCCGAAGATCAAGAGAAAACGACTTTCACGTGTCCATTTGGTACCTTTGCTTATCGAGGTATGTCATTCGGACTTTGTAACACTCCTGTGACTTTCCAACGATGCATGGTTGGCATCTTTTCTTACATGATTGAGCGCTTTTTAGAAGTTTTTATGGATAATTTCTCTATCTTTGGTGATTCTTTTTCTGAATGTTTACATTGTCTTGAGTTGATTCTAAATCGATGTAAAGAAAACATTTGACTTTGAATTAGGAAAAATGCCACTTTATGGTTAAACAAGAAATAGTCCTTGGACATATCATCTCAAATAAAAGCATTAAGGTAGATAAAGTGAAAATCGATGTCATTGCAAACCTACCCATTCCCAAATCTGTTAAGGACATTGATCATTTCTAGGACATGCTGGCTTTTACCGACGCTTTGTGAAAGACTTTAGCAAAATCGCTTGTCCTTTGACGACTCTCCTCGAAAAAGACATGCCATTCGATTTCAACTTTGAATGTATCTCTTCTTTTGAACATCTTAAGAATGAACTCATTTCTGCTCCAATCATTTGCGCGCCCAATTGGGATCTCCCATTAGAAATAATGTCTTCTAACTTTGCGGTTGGTGCTGCCTTAGGATAAGGCATCAAAAAAATCCTTCATGTCATTTATTACGCGAGTATGACTTTAAAAGACGCTCAACTCAACTACACAAAAACCGAAAAAGAGCTTCTAGCTGTCGTTTTTGCGCTAAAAAAGTTCCAACCTTACTTGATAGGTTCACACATTACTGTGTATATTGACCACTCTACGCTTCGATATCTTTTCGCTAAAAAGGATGCTAAATCCTATTTGATCTGTTGGATCCTTTTACTTCAAGAATTTGACCTTACAATCAAAGACAAAAAGGATCCGATAATGTCATAGCTGATCACTTATCTCGTCTTCCAAAGGCACCATCTTCTTTGCTAATTAATGAAAACTTCCCTGATGAACAACTTCTTTCAGTTTCTTTCGATCCATGGTACGTTGATATAGCGAGTTACTTAGTCACTAATGAAATTCCCTCATCTTGGTCCAAACAGGACAAATACAAATTTATGTCCCAAGTGAAATATTTCTATTGGGAGATCCATATTTGTTCAAATATTGTCCCGATCAAATCATCCAATGTTGCGTTTTGGATAATGTGATCAGGAATGTTCTTTTGTTTTGCCATGATCAAGCGTGCGGTGGACATTTCAATCCTCGAAAAACTGCGGAAAAGGTGCTTTAGTGTGGTTTCTATTGGCCTTCTCTTTTCAAAGACTCATTAAATTCTGTAAAAACTATGATCGATGTCAAATCCTTAGACGAATTTCTCAACAAAATATGATACCTTTAAGCCTCATTCTTACGATCGAAATCTTTGATGTTTGGGGTATCGAATTTATGGGACCATTTCCTAATTCTTTTGGAAACTTGTATATCCTTCTTGCTGTCAATTACGTCTCAAAATGGGTCGAAGCCGTTCCGTGCAAAACCAACGACCATAGAATTATTGTGAAATTTCTTAAAGAAAACATCTTTTTAAGGTTCGGCACACCTCGCACAATAATCAGTGATAACGGGACCATTTTTGCAACTGTTCTTTTGAAACTTTAATGAAAAAATACTCGATAACCCACAAGTTATCCAATCCAAATCATCCTCAGACTTATGGCTAAGTTGAAGTTTCAAATCGACAAATAAAACAAATCTTGGAGAAATCTGTTAACAAAAATCGAAAAGATTGGTCTCAGAAGTTGACTAACGCGCTTTGGGCTTACCATACTGCTTTTAAAACTAACCTTGGGATGTCCCCATTTCTTTTAGTTTACGGTAAAGCTTGTCATTTACCCGTTGAAATCGAACACAAAGCTTTGTGGGCATTAAAGAACTTAAACTTTGATCTTGAGATAGCAAGCGAAAACCAAAAACTATAACTCAACGAACTAGAAGAACTTAGGAACGACGCATATGAAAACGAGAAAATTTATAAAGAAAGAACAGAAGTTTTCATGACATATCAATCCTAAGGAAAACATTTTCGCCTAACCAGAAAGTTCTTTTATACGACTCAAGACTTCGTTTATTTCCTGGGAAACTTAAATCAAGATGGACCGGACCATTTATGGCACGAACTGTTTTTTCACATGGTACTGTAGAAATAGAAAACCCCAGGGATGGTTCGATTTTCAAAGTCAACGCTGAAACCTTTATTAGAATTGCCCAGTAATCAAGAGGAGGAGCTCATGATCCTTCATGAGTCAAGCTGCGTCTAGTAAGAATGTTAACCCTCTTTTGTAAATATGTACATAGTTTTTCCCGTTACATTCATTATTGTTAGTACGTAAGATGATGGTTTTGATGACAACAACCTTAGAATAGGATTATAAAATATAAATACTAACATTATAGTTTAGAAATATATGTATATGCAGGATTTAACCATGCATGTACCAAGAATGAAGACTGTACAGTATAGAGATTCAAGATATCAAGAATGAAGACTCATGAGTATCAAGAATATCAAGATTATCAAGAGTTCAAGTAATTTATTTTTTTAATTAGGAATTTTGTTAAAACTCCTAGAAAAGCACTGGAATCTTAAAATCCAATTTATTCGTGGAATGGAATCCACTTCGAGCCTGTTAAAGGGATGGAACCCTAAGTAGGATGGAACCTACAAAAAATATAGTGGAACATTGTTTTGTATCCGCTAACTTTTATTCAAAATGATTTTACAAAATTATATCTTGTTTTCAAAATGTTTTCAAAACCTTCCTTTTAAAAGAATCAAAATCATCTATCATGGTTTTAAATACTTTTAGCCTTAAAATAATTTTTAAATTCAAAATCAAATTATCCTTCGTTTTAAACTATCTTTTAATAATAATATATTTAACTTTTAATATTTATACTTAGATTTGAATATAAAATTTTATATATACCAAAATATTGTTCTATATATTTGTTTATGTATTTTAACTATAGTTAAGTATATTTATAAAAGTTTAATATAGTTTTAATATAAGATAAAAGTTATTTTCAAAGAAAAACAAACACCAAAATTTCCTTTAGGATGTCGACATGCTCAATACACCCATGTCGACATAGTGTCAGTTAATTTCAAAAGAAGTGTCTATTCGTCATATCTCTTCACGAATGGATATGGTTGTTGTTCTTCTATAAATAGGGGCTGTTTTCCACAAATTTTCAATCATATTTTCTGGTTTTCATTTCTCTTCTTCTTCCACATTTTGTTATACATATTCCTACCATTACTCTGTCGAAATCAATATTGAATCTAAATAGATTATCTCTGGTTTGATTCTCTATCACTATCTCAACAAGATCCTCGGTTCTATTCAGAGTTATAGGCTTCTTTGTAATCAATTAAACGAGAAAAGGTGTGATTGTGGCCTTGGAAATCAATCAAGCGAGAAAATGTGTGATTTTAGTCTTGGAAATCAATTGGGTGAACTTGTTGCCCGTGAAATCAAGTATCTCTACCCAGAGGATTGTGAATCTGGAGGGTGTACCTCGTAGCCTTGAAATCGGGGGTGTAATCGTACAATTTCTTTTGAAAGGAAATCCATACTTGTGTGAGAGACTAGATGTAGGGTATCTCCGAACCAGTATAAAATCCGGTATGTTCTTTCCTTTTCTGCTTTTACTTTATTTTCGCATCTGTGTTTGATTCTGTGATCATATTTGTGTCTGAATATTGCATACATTTGTGTTTAAATTAACAAAAACTCAAAAAAAAATTCCTTGAAACACTATTCACCCCTTCTGGTGTTTATTCTAGCCTTAAGATCCGTAATCCGCATTTCTCACATTTAGTATCAGAGCAAGGTTTTCAACGTTTCATAATCTGAATTTTGAAAAGTTTTCAAAATGGCTACCAACACTGCTACTGTTACTAACACAAGTATCTCTGTCGCTAGTTCATTTGTAGAAGGTCAGTCTACTGTCAGACCACCATTTTTCAATGGCAGTAACTATGCATATTGGGCATGTAGGATGAAAATATATTTACATTCTGTAGGATTAGATACTTGGAATATCACACAAACTGAATATTCTGAACCCACAACTGATTTTGCACAGTAGACCACTGAGCAAAAGACTGTTGCACAAAATAATTCTAAAGCAATGAATATTCTGTTTTGTTTACTTGATAGAAATGAATTTAATAGAGTGTCGGTTTGTAAGTCTGCATATGAAATCTGAAAAACTTTGCAAGTTACTCACGAAGGAACAAGCAAAGTTAAACAGACCAAAATCTCCATGCTCACAAATCAGTTTCAATTATTTAAAATGAATTCTAATGAGTCTATTTCAGATATGTATAGTAGATTTCAGGATATTGTGCATTCTCTAATATCCTTAGGAAAGGAATTTTCGAAAGAAGATCAAGTCAGAAATTTTTTAAATTCTTTTACTCCAAAATGGGATCAAAAGACACTTGCGATCAAAGAGGCAAATGACATCAGTACCTTGAAGATAGAAGAATTAATTGGAAATATAATGTCGTTTGAAGTCCAAATGATCGAGAGAAGAGAAAGCAAAGCATCTGAAAAGAAATCAATGGCATTTAATGCATTGACTGATGGATCAGACTCAAACAACAATAATGATGAAGAGACAACCTTGATGACCAGAAATTTTTGAAAATTTCTGAAATACAGAAAGGTGAATAGTCTCAAGAGAAACAACTATAACAACTCTAAAAATCAGAATGTAGTGCCAAACAATGTCAAATGTTTCAACTATGATGAACCAGGCCATATCAAAAGAGACTGTCCATATCCAGAAATACAAAATCCTCCTATAAACAATGATTCAATAAAGAAACGGAAGCGTGCATTTACTGCTACTCTGGATGACTTAGACTCGTCCTCAAGCGATGATGATCAGAAGATAGATAATTCAAATTTGTGTTTCACGGTAGTTCACAACGCCGACGAACTCAGAGAAACGGACTCAGAAAAAGGTACACATTTACAATACAATTGGTTGAAATTGCATGGTTAGAATTAGATGCTTGATTGATTGATTTTGAATTGGTGTGTTATTTGAATTTTAAATATTTTTACTATTATTTTATTATTATTTTTATTATTATCATTAGTATAATAATATATTATGGAATATACTATAATTCTAATAATATTCCAGATATATATTGACATTAAAAATAATAAGTGTGTGTGTATATATATATATATATATATATATATATATTAGAGTACTTAGGAAAAATAAATCATAGAAATTCACAAGCACATGTCGACATGGTCCCTACCATGATGTCGACATGGGTATAGAATTTGAATTCAAATCGTTGAATTTCCCTCCACCTTTTCACTTCATTCAATTCTCTGAAAATGCATCTTTTGACCAGAGAATATGTCCTTTGAGAATCTATTTATTCACTATCTTTTATCACATCTTTTCACTCTCGTTTTCAAATTCTAACTCTCTCTTTAAAACTTCAAGCTCTCTACTCTCTACTCTAATGGCTTTTTCAAGCAACCTCTCCACTATGAGAATTTTCAGAAAGATAAAAAAGCAACTCTTCAATGATCTAGAGGATATAAAAGCATACATCAATTATGCTAACTATGCATAAGTCTATCTCGGAAAGTTTGCTATGTTTCAAGATTTCTCTTCTTATAAAATTGATTCTCTTTTTGCAAACAATCAAATTCTTAATCTTGTTGATGCTTCTCAAAATGATTTTGTTTGTTATCCAAATCTTGTCAAAATTTTCTATGCAAATCTTAATCGTGAATTGTATAATGGAAACGATGATGAAATTTGGAGTAGTGTCAAAGGCACAAGAATTGTTTTGAATTGTGATCTTTTGGGTACCATTATCATATGCAAGAGCACGGAAATGGATCTTTCTAATTTTAAAATCGATGAAAATGATGTGAGAAATTACATCACATTTTCGAAGGAAATAATAATTTTGAATTCAAAAATTGAAACTTTCGACCAAAAGCTAAAATTGTCAATTTTCTTTTACAACATACTTTGACCCCAAGATCGAGAAATTTTAACAATCCTACTTCAAAAGTTTGCAAAGCACTTTTTTGTTTTTTTTTGAAAATTATGATATTAATTGGGCGCAAGTTATATTGGATGAACTTCTTCCCAAAAATCTTGAAATGGGTGAGAATACTTTGTATCATGGAATTTATGTCATTCGGATTTTTAACTATTTTGGAGTGGATTTCAAAGGAGAAGAATTTGTTTTTAGAAAAGTTTTCAATCATTCCAACATTTCGCTTATAAAAATTCCATTTGTTTTTCAACCATATGAGACTCTTGCCAAAAAGGAAGAGCGTTTGGCTCATGAGGAGATAGAAGAAGAGGAAGAGGAAGAAGAAGAAGGGGATGAAATGGAAATTGAAGAAGAAGAAGAAGGTGAAACTTCTTTAGAAAGCATCGACTATCCTCCTAATCCATCCAACAAAACCCTTCTCAAAAACCAAAAGACCATTGTTGAGAATCAACGGATTCTTAAACGATCCGTTAGTAAGAAGTTGGATAAAATTTCATCCAAGATGAACAAGTTTATTTTCAAAGTCACAAGAAGCTTGGATTATCTTCATCATCATCATCATCATCCTCTAACTAGTTCTACATTTTCGTATCTCGTTGTATTTGTTTTGGTTTATTTTGATTTGAATGTTCGTGTAGTTCTTTGTGTTTAATCGTTGTATCCTCTTAGTATGAAATGAAATGGAATTTCTTTTTTGTTATCTATCTTATCTCATGTCCAGAATAAATGTTAGTATATTAAATATATATATATACACACACACACACACAAAATTATTCACAAAATCAAACTAAGTCATCAAAATTCACTGGACCATGTCGACATCCCCCTTATGACCATGTTGACATGTACTGGTCAGAAATGACATTTCATTTTGAATTTGAAATTTGAATAACTACCTTATGTCTATTCATTTCAAACGAATTTCTACACCTATAAATACCTATTTCTTTCAGAATTCATCACTGAATATCATTTCTTATCCACTTATCTCTCATTCTTCTCACAAACTCGAATATGGCCAATCCAATTCATAATCTATCAAAAAACCTTGAAGAGACTCTTAATTCTTTCAAGAATATTCTTTCGTTCATTCTACGTAACCAGCGACACTTAGAATTGAGTCAAATGCAGATGATTAAAGAGCAAGAAAGGCATTTCGATACAATATGATGAATGATTTCCTCCCTACACAAGATGATAATGAAGCACATCCTCCAGTCTCTTTCGCTAACGATAATGAAAATTGGGATGCCATTAAAGCAGACCCTATATTTGGAGAAGAAGGATGGGTGGAAGTTCCTCGTAATGTTTGATTTGGTTTGTTTGATTTGAATTGTTTGATTTGATTTGATTTGATCTGATTTGATTTGAATTGATTTGGATTGATGTTTGGCGTGAAAAACATGTATAAATATGCATTAATATTTATATGATCTTTAATTAATTATCATGTCTATCGGTATAATTATCTCTTAATCTATCTATTATATACTCCATTTGTATAGTTTATTAATGCAGGTACTTTAGTCCAAGAATGAGGGGGAGTTTTATGGTTTGGAATTTTATAGTTTGGAGATTATATAGTTTGAAGTTATATATTTAGAGTTAATTTTTGTTGACGACAAAGGGAGAGAAATATAAAATAGGATAGTTAGGCATAGATTAAGGGGGAGTTATTAGGATAGAAGCAATATTTTATAAAAAGGTTGTCATCATCAAAAAGAGGGGGATTGTTAGTCCGTAAGATGATGGTTTTGATGACAACAACCTTAGAATAGGATTATAAAATATAAATACTAACATTATAGTTTAAAAATATATGTATATGCAGGATTTAACCATGCAGGTACCAAGAATGAAGACTGTACAGTATAGAGATTCAAGATATCAAGAATGAAGACTCATGAGTATCAAGAATATCAAGATTACCAAGAGTTCAAGATTTCAAGTAATTTATTTTTTAATTATAAATTTTGTTAAAACTCCTAGAAAAGCACTGGAATCTTAAAATCCAATTTATTCGTGGAATGAAATCCACTTCGAGCCTGTTAAAGGGATGGACTAAGTAGGATGGAGCCTACGAAAAATCTAGTGGAACATTGTTTTGTATTCACTAACTTTTATTCAAAATGATTTTACAAAATTATATCTTGTTTTCAAAATGTTTTCAAAACCTTCCTTTTAAAAGAATCAAAATCATCTATCCTGGTTTTAAATACTTTAGCCTCAAAATAATCTTTAAATTCAAAATCAAATTATCCTTAGTTTTAAACTATCTTTTAATAATAATATATTTAACTTTTAATATTTATACTTAGATTTGAATGTAAAATTTTATATATACCAAAATATTATTCTCTATATTTGTTTATGTATTTTAACTATAGTTAAGTATATTTATAAAAGTTTGATATAGTTTTAATATAAGATAAAAGTTATTTTCAAAGAAAAACAAAACACCAAAATTTCCTTTAGGATGTCGACATGCTCAATACACCCATGTCGACATAGCGTCGGTTAATTTCAAAATTTAATTTTCAAAAGAAGTGTCTATTTGTCATATCTCTTCACGAATGGACATGGCTGTTGTTCTTATATAAATATGGGCTGTTTTCAACGAATTTTCAATCATATTTTTCTTGTTTTCATTTCTCTTCTTCTTCCACATTTCTTTATACATATTCCTACCATTATTCTGCCGAAATCAACGTTGAATCTAACTAGATTATCTCAGGTTTGATTCTCTATCACTATCTCAACAAGATCCTCAGTGCTGTTCAGAGTTATAGGCTTCTTTGTAATCAATTAAACGAGAAAATGTGTGATTGTGTCCTTGGAAATCAATCAAGCGAGAAAAGGTGTGATTCTAGCCTTGGAAATCAATTGGGTGAACTTGTTGCCTGTGAAATCAAGTATCTCCACCCAGAGGATTGTGAATCTGGAGGGTGTACCTCATAACCTTGAAATCGAGGGTGTAATTGTACAATTTCTTTTAAAAGGAAATCCATACTTGTGTGCGGGACTGATGTAGAGTAACTCCGAACCACTATAAAATCCAGTATGTTCTTTCCTTTACTGCTTTTACTTTATTTCTGCATCTGTGGTTGATTCTATGATCATATCTGTGTCTGAATATTGCATACATTTGTGTTCAAATTAACAAAAACTCAAAAAGATTTAATAATTCCTTAAAACACTATTCACCCCTCCTCTAGTGTTTATTCTATCCTTAAGATCCGTAATCCGCATTTCTCATAATTATAGCATGCATTGACTGTGGAGACATAGTCAAAAATTAAGTGGGGGGAAGGGAAGTCTCATTTTCTTTTTTTTAAGTTTCATGGCATTTTTGAATTTTCATTCTCTTTTAACTTAAAAAAAACTGAAAATTTCTAAATCTCAAAAATATTTTCTTTTTAGCATTTTGATTTATTTTTGAAGAAAGACTATGGGATAAGTATAAGTTTTGGTCAATAAATTGAAATTTTTGAAAATTTATTTGTCTTAACAAAAATAAAAATGAAGTTTGATTACAAATAACAATGGTTGAACTAGTATATAGGAAGGTTCATATGTGTTAATTATGAAGTATGTTCTAATTGAAAAATTTTGTTTAAAAAAGTGGTAAATTAAAAGTAAAGGATATAACATTTTTATCTTCTAAGTTAAATGGTGCTAAGATGATTTTTCAAAACTCTCTCATGTGTTCACATTCGTATGTTCACTCGCCGTGCTCTGTACCCTTCTGACGTAAGCCCGAAAGGCAGTGCATGATTGGTATATCCGGCCTCAGTTTATCTGAGTTAGGTGTGTGTGTGTGTGTGTATGTATTCTTTTTAATAACACCTACAAGCGATAAGTGTTCACACTTGTGTGTTCACTCGTCATGCTCTGTATTCCCTCACATCAGTCCGCAAGGCTGTGCATGGGTAATATATCTGGTCTCAGTTTACCTGAGTTAGACACATGTAAATATTGTTAATATCAATAAATTTTCAAGTAAGAGAGAGTGAGCAATTGAAATCCAAGTACCATTTTGACTTGCTTGATTTGACTTGTTATTGGAAAGAAATAAAAATATCGCTTTGACAAACTTTGATAATCAACTAAGGATCCATTTCATAATTACATTGTGTTATCAACCTAAATAACTAGCCAAACTATAGTCTATCTGTTATGACAACTTGATTTTTATTGGAAATTTTGACGAGTAATTGACATAAATTTTAAAGTTAATGACCAAAACTTATATTTAACTTATTTATGTCCATTTAAAAGTAAATCTTTCATTTATAAATATTTTCAGAAATTTTCATTCATCCCATCATAAATCAATCTTGCACTTTGTAAATAATTTCACTTTGCATTTGGATTTTGTGGGTAGTATCCACTGAAAAACCCTCACGAGACAAAATTCATCCTACTGGGGACACCCAGAGATTTAACCGCTTGTTTCATAGGCTCAATGCAATCGTGCTCAATACAAAAACAGATTTATCTTAGTTTTCCTTTATTCGAGAACGAATAAAGAGATAAGTGTGGGGGTATTTGATGTGCACGTAAATATGCATATATTTACATCTATATTTTATCTATTTTTATTTAAATAAAAGTCATATTTGGGGATTTTAACCTGTTTAAAATCAAAATTCAACTATTTTCAAATCATCGTATATTCATCTTCATTCAGGGGCAAAATGGTCATTTTTGTGCATGTGTTAATTTGAGAATTTTTACTTGTACATTTTATGATTTTTATAGGAAATTTTTATGCATATGCAAGAGGGATTCATTAATATATATGCATGCATAAGGGAATATAAAGGAATAAAGAGGAAATAATTCAAGTTCATAATCATGGAGGACCCCACCCACTTACTTAAATCTACAATTAGAAGCCAATGAGCAACTAAGTGGAGGTTAAAGCTTCATGCACATTAAATGATGGATTAATTAGTGGCTAATAGTTACTTGGTGGCCACACATCCTAAAGGGCATTTTGGAAAGCTCCCTAAAAATGGAATTTAAGGTTTTATGCATGTATAAATAGCCCTCTTATGTACATGTAAATATCTTCTACTCTTTCACATTAATTAGAAAATTAAGAAAGCATGATATAATGTCAATGTTTCATGAAATAAAAATGGCTTCCAAGCCTCTTTCTCTTTTCTTTTCTACATGTTTTTCTTTGCTTTTATGTTAATGTTTATTTATATGCTCTCTTTCTTTTAATGTTCGTAGCTTAGATTTACATTCATGCAAGTAGTGTAGCTTTAATTTTATGCAAATAGTTACTATTTAATCCCTCTTTCTTCCTTTGCTTAAATTTCATTTCTTTGCTTTTTAATGTTGAAATTTACAAGTGTTGATTTGATAACACAAATGAGTAGCTAAACCCCTTCAATTTAGGGCTAATGAAGCTCTCTAACTTTATGTAATTTCAACATTTTTATGATTTATAATCTCTTTTGGTTTGTGCTTCATGAGAGTGAATTTTGATGCAAGTTTATACAAGTGGGTTTGATAGCTTATGTTGCTTTTGCAAATGAGCTATTCTTATTCCACATAAACACAATTTGCATCATCATTTGCTAATCAATTTTTAATTTTGAAAAGAAAGTAAAACCAAAATTTGATGATCCATCTTACTAATTACAATAGTAAATAGATCATACTTAAAATAGCTTTTGCTTTGGCTTCATTTTCATGAGAATTTATAAGTGGTATAATTGTTGTATTATAGTTTGATGGTTTAAGTTATGTTAACTAATAACATAAATAAACCATACTTATGATCAATGAAACAATTATTTCACTTAATATCATAACTAGAGATTATAAATTATTTGTTTGTTGATTTACAAAACTGTGAGAGTGGATTTGCCTCTAAATTGTTCTCTAATCCAATAGTTTAAATCTCATTTTATTTATAGTTTTAGCTTCATTTTGCTTGTAGTTAACAATTTCCTCTCACTTTGGTCTAATTTCATTGAATTGATTTTTAAAATCTAAAACAATTCCCCACGGATCGACCCGTACTCGCCATGTGCTAAAATTGTACGTCGTGCGCTTGCGGTTAAAATTAATTCAAAATTTATCGGCATTTTTCTAACTCAATAGAAAATTTGTCTTTAAACATATCACATAACATATCATTTAATGATTTTCTATTATTATTCTTAAATTATATAATTATCATAGTATGGCAAGTATATAATAAAAATAAAACACCTTTTGTTTTGAATAAGACTTGTTATCGAGTTAAATATATGTAACAAATTATAATTGCCCATAGGACATACCCCTAACTGTAATGACCCGTAAATTTTAACTGTTTTAATAACATAATTAACTGAAATTTCGTGAAACTTTAATAAGTAATTTTGGAAATAAAAATTTAATATTTGGAATACGTATTTTAAAACATAGCAAATGGTAAATTTTCATCAAATAATATGGAATTTTATTTTATTATATAATTTTATTTCAATTTAAATCGGTTAATATTTGATGATAATAAAATGGTTTTCAAACCTGAATATTTTTATACAGTAAATTTGTAAATCATCTTCTGGGTGAGACATCATATTTCATTCTTCAAACATGGACCGCTATTGCTCCGTTTATCTTATTTTCGGCAAAATAGCAGCATTTTCCGGTACCGATTATCGACTTTTGAATGGATAATCGTATCACTGATATCTGTATACTGTTTTGACCGTCTCGTCGTGTAGATCTCTACGGTGTATTCAATTATGTGTTTTGAAGTCCGATGCACGGTGGAATCCGAGGAAAACGACAACCGTATCGGTATCCACTTTTAACCTTTCGGGTTTAAATTTATTTTGTATTTAGCTTATAAATTAGCTAGACAAACGGGCTTGGAATTCTAACACTCACACAAAGTGAAGTTTGGAAATGAGAAGTCACGTTCATTTTAGAATGCACGTTCAAAAACTTTTGAGTTCACATTCCTTTCCAAGTCCAAACATTTGCCTAACCTCTTCTCATTCTTCCCTTTTTCATTTTCTTTCTGCTCTTTTACAATAAATTGATCCTCTTCCTTTGCCATTTTTCTCTAAATCATTTTCTATTTCTCTCTTATATGGTTCGGCCACCATCGTTCTTTGCATCTTCCTCCTCTCCAATGGCTGACCACCAACACCTGTTGCCACCCGCAACTCACGAACCTAGCAGCCCACTTTCCCATGCGCTGATGCATGCTCGCCAGACAAACACCCTCACCTATATCCGCGTCGATCCCTAGTCTACTCTCCTCCAACTTAAAGCTCGGCCCGCTCCAACCTGTTGATGCTGCCTGTCTCCTCTCTATTATTCATAGGTATACATGCACCATATATTAGTTATATATAGTATGTATATAGTCTGATATATGCAGTTTACAAAGTTTATAAAGTTATGAAGTTATACAGTTCTTTATATTATTGGTGATGTATTATCTATGCTTTATAAGTGATTTACGTTATGTGATATATTTTAAAAGAGTATTAATATGTTAGTGTGTATGTTAGATTATATGAAATTATATGATATAGGGTACATATATTTCACATAGTTCAGATTTCAAAAGGAAAAAAAAAAGCTTTTTCATATAAAGTATGTTGTTGGTAGTCTACATATATAAAGATTCAATGTAAGTGGTTTATATAAAAAGTTATGTAGTACATTTTGTTTGGATATTGATATAAAACATCTGTTATATATTTATAAGTTATTATATATTAAAATAAATTGTTTATATTAATTTATAATAAATGTTGATATATGGATTTTTCTTTAGAAATATATATATGTTATTGTAAAATTTAGTTTAAAATTTTATATTAATTATTAGAGAAGAGATATATGAATATAATATTTATATTGTTTCAGTTTTATTAATATGGTTCTAATTCGTTTTCATCAATCCCTATTTATCAGTTTGTCCGTCGAACTCGAGTTCATCGTGCTTTGCTTCGAAATTCATGCCTGGATCCGTAACCCATTTCTTTGTCAAACCTCTCTAGCCATGAAAGGTGAGCAATCACTCACGATTAACGTTCTTATATTTGTTAAATCTGATTTCAATTGAAATGACAATTGAAATGTGTTGCTTATAGTTAGTTAATTACATTGCTATATATGCTATCATCTGTATCTGTTCACCTGTGACATTTGACATCATTATTTGTTATTTATATTGATGATATATGTCTGTTATATTATTATCATATCTGTTCTCACTCTGCAAGTTCCCTGTTAGTATAGAATTCACTTTGGTTTAAAATGATACATACCCGAATGATCTG
This sequence comes from Allium cepa, assembly GCA_030765085.1. NCBI lineage: Eukaryota > Viridiplantae > Streptophyta > Magnoliopsida > Asparagales > Amaryllidaceae > Allium > Allium cepa. The sequence goes on from CM060932.1 coordinate 413,359,236, forward strand.
TAGAATAAGAGAAAATCGTTATGGGTTGAAATGATAAACCCAAGCGATTTTCATTGAATTGAATTTGGGATTGCAGGTTGAAATGATATATCGCTTTATATATATTTAAATTGCGGATTGAAATGATAAATATTTATATCACTTGACCATAGGATAAAAAATTATATACTGACACCGTTGTTCTATATATAAATATTTTGAAAATGATTTCTATGGTTTTAGAAAGAAATATATGGGTTTATATAAATATTTATTTTAGATATTATATAATGTTATATTATATATACAGTTAAATTCTTAACTTTAAGCTATGTATAATTTTTTTTAATATATAAATAAGTCAATAATAAAGTTCGATTTTTATTAAAATATAATACGGTTATGTATTTATTTAATTATATTTTAACATAGAGTTTATAATGATTTTTAATAAATTAAGGTCGAGAAGATGGATTTGAAATTTTAATTAATTAAGAATTGTATTTAATTAAAATCGATTTGGAACTTGTGGAATTTGAATTTTAAGGGGATATGATTTTATAACTGGATTTTTGTTTTAAAGTGATTAAATGAATAATAAAGTTTAAATAAATTGAAGGAATATTCAGTTATTTGAAATTTGAAGTTTTATTTAAATGATATTGGATTTATTAAGTAAATATTTCAAACAAAATTATGGTAAATTGAATTAAGACATATATGAAATTATCAAATTTAGTTTTGAAATATGGAATATTTAAAGCTTTGAAATATATTAAAATTGAAATGGTTTATTGGTGGTTCAGATCTGTATTTGAAATTGATATAATTTGAAATGGTTTATTTGTGGTTCAGATCTGTATTTGAAATTGATATAATTTGAAATGGTTTATTGAGAACTAAATGGAATTGAAATTGATGATTTGAGATTTGATAAAATTTGGATTTTTTGAATTGGAGTTGATTTGGAATTGATTTGTGAAATTTGAGGAAGCTATTTATTATATAAAGTATTTTTAAAATTATTTATATATTTTACTTTATAAACTATTTTTATATACTAATCATTTTAACATAAACTATTTTTAATATACTAATCCTTTCAATGTAAATTATTTTACTTTATAACTATTAGTACATAAACAAATTTATTTTATAAACTATTTTATTATATATACTATTATTAATATCTAAACTGTTTAAGTGGTGAAAGTTATATTTTCAAAGTTATGAATTTCAAAGTATTATGTTTTGAAAGTGTTATAATTTCAAGTGTTTGGTTTCGAAAGTGTTATAACTTTGAAAGTGCTATGATTTTGGAAATGGATATAGTTGAAATGGAAATGGATATATTTGAAATAGAAATGATATCGTATTTGGTTTTGAAATGGAAATGATATCATATTGATATGGTTTTGAAATGACAATGATATTTTGGTTTTGAAGTATAAACTATTTTGAAATGACCGCGGTGTTATAATAACGGTTGGTTGTTAAAGAGACCGGGATCAGATATTGTCATACTCTCTGCCAATATCGAAAACCACTTTAACAAACGTGTATGCGATAGAGATTCCTGAATGAAGTAGGATGGCGGCGGCGATCCTATATGAGTTATATATGTGGACCCAACTCCTGTGAGTTGGCATCAAGTGGCTAAAATAGGAGCAATTGACGGGCCAATGAGGTAGCTCCTCTGATCGGAAACACTTCTTCGATGTCATTCTATTACTTTGTGATTGATTTGGTGCACACCTTTGATTTTTGATTTTGGGAGTGTGGCTCAAGGTGAACGGTGTGGCTGCTATGCGTTACCACCGGCTGGAAGTGTAATTGGTATATCTACCCTGGCATTGCCTAGTTGTGCGATGTCACCTACCCTAGCGCGCCTTAGACGAGTTTGTTTTGTACCATACCTGTGGAGTGCCCTCTGACGACGCCCAGTATGGGAGAGATTACGGTATTGTATAGATTATGGGAATATATAAAATGTGTTAAAGGGATATGGGTAATGCCTTAACGCTATTTTAATAGTTTATTTTACTTTAGACATTATTATAATAGCGTATATTACTACATAGTAGATAGTTTAGCGGATTCTTAGAGGATGGTTATTCCAAACATCCTTTGAGTTACTTGTATTTCAGTTGTTATTTCACTTGAGTTGGATTTATTGATATAAAAATGTTAATCCTGACTCGAGTGTTTTGTGTTTTACTTTACGCTCGGGTTAGACTGAGTGGTACAACTTTTGAGACTCACCTTTGGAGTTAGAGCTTCGTTTGTAGATCTATCTACATCCATTAAGCTTGTAGTTATTTAGTAGATTCCAGTGATGTATTCTGATCTTGTATTTGACTATTGTATTTGAAACTTGTATTGTATCTTATTTAACTCTGTTACATATATAGTAGCTTTATGAACTATTATTATTTTGTTTTCGCAGCATATTATATATTACTCTGTGTCTGTGATTCTATGATTTATTTATTTACTGTATACGTTGAGTTTTGCCAAATATAAATTAACAATTTGATATTTTGAGCAATTCAAATCCGGCATATGTGGTTGCGAATGGTTGAAAATATCAGGATGTTACACTAATTCTATAAATCTCATACTTACACTTGAGGTCAATTATGTAATCTTCTTCCAACTCCTTTGATCAGTTTTCTCTAAAACTAATCAGGTATGTCCTTTAGCGAACATGCATGCTTTATTATTTGAATTATCTACATTGTTAATTTACTTTATTCGACGTTGATAAATTTTGTTTATCATAACTTTTTGATGTATGTTTCTCGACTTCTAGTGAGCTCTTGTCTCATTCGTGATGTATTGCAGTATTTTTATCATCTAATAATGTCATGGGATTCTCAACATTTGGAATCTCCTACAGCTCAGGTATAAATTTATGCATTCTTTATACTTCTTTTCTTGCAATGCTATTCAAGGGGATGTACTTAGCCTTTGGTTGAATCAGCTTCTACTTATTGTATGGAACATTTTCAATTTTAAGGTTCTTAATTCAAGATCGAACATGAATTTAGGATTGGCATGCTCTAGTAGATATCACTTATGAAATTCAAATCCCACACTCCTTTATAAGGAGTTTGTTTGTTGCTATAAACAATTCTCTAGTATTTCGTAAATACTCGAGAACACTCTCAAATTTTATATAGTAATCTTAATTCATATTTGATATTTTCTCTGTGAATCAAATACACGAGTGAAGTACGATATTGTAGACAACATAGCATGTATGATAATTTCCAATTGTCAATGCATAAGAAAACCACCTTCCATGCTCCATATTAAACAATTTAATGCAGTGTTTATGTATCCTGTTTTGGGATATTCCCAACATCTTAACTAATTATAAAAGATGTCATTTTCTAATCTAATGTCAAGTTATAAACAACCAGACTAATGATTTTAATACAACTATATCGTTAACAATTATAAATTTGTTGTTTACTTATAGTTTTGAATTATTTTACTACATTTATTATCCTCTTACAGACACACAATTTCTCTGCGTTTTGATTCAAAATTCAAACCATTCGATTTTTCGATCAAAAACATTTTCTCAACTCCATTTCTTGTTGAATGACACTTTTAACACCATTTCCTGGATCCTACCTAACACTTACAAACTTAGTTATTGCTCCCAGTAACTTTGAAATATTTTGGTTATTTAGCACAAACAACATAATTAGAATTTCTATTCCAACATACATATACCAAAACTTAAAATCACATTGAGCAATAATTTGTGAGTAAAATCTGAATTAACTTAAATATGTTGAATGATGGACGCTATTTCAACAACTAAAATTTACGATGTTATTCAATCAATACAGCTTACCATATTTCAAGTGCATTGCTCTTCTTCTCAAAGACGCTTTTGCGACTAATGGATCTTATCCCTTCAGGCACAACCATCAAAATCATGTTTTTATAATGTACTTGGAAATCGTTCCAGATTTGTGCATTATGCGATATGGTAGAGTCGATACTCTTAATTACTTATTAACAACCGAGGAAATTCTTTTTTAACACCAATAAAAAAATCATAGTTTCTCTTTGATGTGTAGGAGTTCTTATTAGCTATTCCACTTAGTTATATTCGTTTAGGCTTGTTTAATTTCATTTCATCCTTTATAATCGGTTTTATCTTTGGATCATATCCAAATTTATTTTATTACTAATAATTTCTTAAATAAATTTCTTCATCAAGAAGTTGGTGTTTCTTGAAACAACAATTGTTTTTTTGTGCAATGGGATAGGTAGTCATATAAGTTTTATGAATTGCTTGCATTTATATATAAATCTGATTGGTTTCTAAGTTTATGAAACTTGCATTCATAACATAAATTGATTAATCAATATTGATTGATCCCAAACTCTTTTGTGGTGGTCCACACAAGATCTATCACAAAAAAGTATTACGTGCAGTCTCTTAACTCACACAACCTGCCTACTCCTTGACCTAGGATTTGTAAGGGTTTCTAAACTCTTATTATGTATGATCTCGTAAAATATGCTCTAAACGCAATTAATTTTAACCTTATGTAATTACTCATAAGTAGACGACCTAACAAAAAGAAATTAACTCAACGTCACTCAACATAAATCGTTCTTTGTCCAACAAAGTCTGATTACTCCTTATCGATACACTGTTATGTATCATTGGGAGAAGTGACTTTTGAGATAGAATCTTATTCATTTTAGGTATATTGAGAACTCTTTCTAATATACTGACTTATTAAATCAAATCAAACCTTTTTATTTCCTTTGCATGTTATGTTTTATACTTTTGTACTATATCCATGAACTTATAATAAATACATTATTTGTATGTCAAATAACGTATGCATTTTTGTGATAATTCATATGTGAAACAAAATAAGTAGATGCACCCATTTTGGTATCATTAGACTTTTTGACTACATACATCACTAAGTATCAATCCAAAGAGTTTCCCAGCTATTTGGTTGCTTCTACTGAATGGATTCTTTGCCCTTAATCTTCTGAGATATAATTCATCACTACCATATGATTCACAATCATATGATTTAAAGAATTATTTCTGTAAGATAAGGCCTAGTCCATGATATCAAAAATAATTATTAAACTTGTACATAATTTTGTGTATGCAGCTAATGCTACAAATATTGTTATTCTAATAGATTTATTTCATAACGAATATTCAAAGTATTCCAAATAAAATAAAACTACATATATTTTCAATCAATATTGAAAACAGTCGTTATTTCACAAATAATATTTAGTATAATTACGAAAACAATTTTTATATCTTGATGCATCTACAATGATAAGTATTATATGGCATGATTCCACTATTTCCCCCATACTATAAAAGCTTGTGAAATATAAAGCTTTGTTTAACTACTTATTATGTGCTATTTATTTCTTTTACTATAACTAACTTATAGTCAGAAGACCAAATATCTTAAACTCATAAAAATAACGTTTATTGAAAACAAATATCTATGTTGTACATAATTGAAATAGAAATCACATTTCTCATTTCATACTAAACATCTTTTAGTATTTTATATAACTTTATTTCGGTAAACCCTTTATGAAGCAGATGTGACCTTTCACTCTCTTCATCACAACTATGCCTAAGTTAAATCTACTTTATACATTCGTTTTCTTTTCCAAAATGGTTAAACCATTCAAAGGAGAAACTTCTTGTAAACAATCATATTAACTACATGATTTGCGTTTGTTTGCACCAAAAATTGGCACAAACACCAACTAGAAGTTTTGAAGAGAAATAAATGAAGAATATAAAATGAAAAGAGAGTATATTCAAAATTTAATTTACATATTTAAAATTCATGTTTTCAAAATTCTTACTGGTTTTTTTCCCTTTTTGACTAATAAGTCTAAAGTTCGGTAATTGATTTTTTTTTCCTTTTTGAAAAATTCTTTTTTTTTGTGTTTTTGAATTTGTATAATTTCTGATTTTCAAATTCAAATGTTGTGTTTTTCAAAATTCAAATTCATATTCTTCAAATTTTCTATTTCAAAATTCAAACTAATATTCCAAAATTCTATTTTTAAATTCAAATTAAATTCAATTTTTGAGCAACACATTGTCACTATATTTTTGATTGAAACTAATGAAAATTCGTAGCGAATTTTCGGTTAAAAAAATATAAAATCGAACAGTCAACTCTCTAGTGTTGTTAGTGCTAATATATCAAATGTTAATGTTGTGTGTATGTAAACTCATAGAAAAACTCATTTACAATAGCTTTTGATTTTCAAAAACCAAGGGTAGACAAGTGGAGTGGAACATGCATCCTTTTTGTAGAGAAGCAAGCAAAACTAAGATCATCTACAACAACATAATCTTTATTAATAGTTGGAATAGAAACACGAATTTTTGGTCCGACCGTCAAGTTTCAAAATTACCCTTATATGCAGGTAAATAGGCACAAGGAAGAAGTTGCAAAAAATTTTAGTCTAAGGGACAACAAGTTTGCTTTTTAGCCTGAAGGACAATTTTTAGTGCAAACTGAAAATGATAGTTACAACTATCATTCTGTGATTTACACTAAAAAGTGTCCTTCAGCCTAAAAAACAAACTTCTTGTCCCTGAAACTAAATATTTTTCTAATTTTTTCCTTTAGCCTAAAAACCCCCCCTTATATGTATTTCTTTATTGATAGTTGTAATACATTTAGTATTACACAGCTTCAACGTAAAATATCAAAAATGCCTTTCTAAATATATTATTAAAATTTAGTATTCACCTAAAACTATGACCTGACACTTAAGCTTCCTTTACTAATTCAACATTTCATCTAAAGTCTTGATATCACTTAAAAATATGATCTAACAAATAAATTACTTTACGAATTCATTTTTTATTAACTAATAAAATTTTAAAACTAACAAAAAATTAGATAATGCAACTTAGAAATAAAAATTCACTACATATTGTTTAACACAAATATATGGTTAAATATTTTTGAAAATCATTTTATTTTGAACATATTAAACAAATACAATTTGTAAAAAAGCGACTAAGAGACAAAACATAAACAAATCATTCACCAAAAAAGAGTGCAAATCTTTTGTTTTCCACCAAACCTCAAATGATAAAGTCTAGACTCAAGGGGACTCATATCATAACACAACCCCACCAAGGTTGACAAAACTTCCTCTTCGTCACACGGAATTCTCCAAAACTGGCTCTCCACCATCATCCTCCAGTACCATATCTCCCTATTTCTCAGTAACACGGTCCTCAATGCCTCAACCATTGACCCCCACCTCTCGATTTTCTCCAATATCTCTTTTCCAATCCTTTCATATTCCAAGTTATTCGCTTTCCCTTCCTTGTCGATCACCTTCCAAGCTTCCTCCACGCTCATTTTCTTCGAACCTTCAATCTCTTCATCAGAGTACCAACCTCCCTTCTCCCCTGTGCTTACATATATTTTACTTTTAGTTTGGATGCTGTTTACTCTAATGAACAGATTTCCAAGTGGGAGCTTCTTCTTTATGTCATCAAGAACCAGCAACACTCGTACTTCTTCTACGTCTTTGTTCAACGTTTTGATCACCCAAAACAATGTGGAGGGTCTTCTTTGTACTAAACTATCGAGCTTTTTTGTGTCGATGAGGCGAGGTGCATCTACCCAGATTGCTCTGGTGAAGTGATTAGCTATTCGTTTGTCTTCAAATATGTCTTTAGCGAACTCGGTGGAGTTTGGTTTGTATTTGTGGATGATGGGTACTATGCATGGCTCTGACTGTAGCAGCAGATTGATTATGTTTTCTTTCTCCTCCCTTTTCCCTGAAATGGTTAGTGTTTCTATAGGACTATTCTTCAGTGTCATCTTCATTGTGTTTTCCTCCTTAGCGTTGATGTTGGATTGAAGTTTTTTTGTTATCTTTTCCACTTTTACATGAATTGCTTTTAGTTCAGATGCTACCTGTACGGATTCAGATTTAAGACAATATACTTATTAAGGCAATTTTCATTTCTATCCATGATATGTGAATCGATGTTTTAATTTAAGTAGAATAATCAACTAATTTTTTTCGTAAGTTAATAAAATACTGGACTAACTAATAAATGGTTTTCTTTTCTCCTCCTTTAGCAATCAATTTCATGGACAACTTATGGTCATATGTATACTATTTATTTTATATATTATACATTTAAAGATTTAATATCTGAATCATCATCTTGTAGATATCTATAGTAACAGTAAAGCTAGTGGTGCAAAATTTGGTTTCAATAAGTGAATTAGATCCCTTCAATTGAACATTCAATCGATGACAAGTAGAGGACTGAAAATGTTGATGTATTCTAATGTTCGTATTGTAAACTACTATGAATTATTAAAAAGCATGAGTTGCTAAACAATTTCATTGATGATTTAAATCACTCATTGGTTTCTTCATGCTCTAGATAATGTCCATGCAGAAACTTTGATGAAAATCCCCATTGTGGGGAATGTAGGCATGCAGCAAGTAATTGCAAAACTCGATTATTTGTTATAAAGTGAAAGGGATTCCAATAATATGTAGCTTATGAATTGGCATTTTGCTCTATTTTAAGTGAGATTGCAAAAAGCTTTGAAACAAAGGAACTGCTACAATCCAACTATTCTAGCGCCCAGTAAACTATTGTTCAAGTAGTGCGCTCCTTGAGATCAAGACTTTGTTGCATTGTTATTTAAAGCATTACACACTCATATCCAGTTAGTATATGATATATAGTGTATTAAAAACCGCGGACTAATTGATTGAACATGTTGATTCACACAAAATTCTCCATTGGTTAATTCAAATAAGCATTATGGACAAAACCTACAGATATCAAATTATGTACCTTGTGAATATCTCTATTAGTAGAGTAGGACTGCAAAACATGATCGATTTCATAAGAAACTTCAGCAAATTCGCTGGAAAATTTGTTCCTGTGATTATCTTCCTCCGCTTTTAATAATATTGGGGCAATCTTTTGAACAGAGTTGGAGAGGTTTTTCATTTCGAGGTTAATGCATTTTGGTTGCATGAATTTGGAATTGGAAGAGACGAGCCTCAATTTTTCCGATAAGTCTTGAATGATCGCAGAGAAAGATTCAACCTTTTGTTTTGAGATTGACATTTTGTATTGGGAATGAATCTCTGTTTTCTTAATCGCGTGGAAAAAAATGAAGGGGTAAATGGACAAATTTATATGTATGCTATCTGTAACTGCGAAATAAGAGTGTCTGCTCCGCCATTTAATTTCACTTGCTTGGAGGCTACGCTGTTCAGTTTCAAAATTAGAGAAAAATACTTGGCAACCAAGTTTACTTGACGATGGGTAATCTATAATGTGGGCGTCACAGCTACATCATTGTTTTCCAGTTTACTCTTTCAAAACCTATAAAACATTATAAATCCTGTACCTAAAGCATTTACATCTTGAATGTTAAGGCAATTTCTCAGAAATCTTTTTTTGTTTTTTGTTTTTTCACAAAAAAGAAATTATTTCCTTTTCATTTTGAAAAAAAAAAGATTAAAATTAACGAATTTCGTATGGAAAAATATTTTAGTTAGTGGATAGCGGAAAAACTTCATTTCCATGATAATCTCGTTTGTCAACATAGTATGCAAAATTGATTCAGAAGGAATTCAAATATACATACAAATCCACAGCATACTCAACTAGCGAAATAGTCTTCTAAGTCTAGCGGACAACTACTGATTACTTAACAATCAAAATCACAATGTGAAAAAGGTTGATTAGCAAAACAAGAGCAAGATAGGATATCCGTTAAAACATCGTTGTTGGTAACGATGGGTGATGACAATATCGAGATATAGAAATTAATATTTTTTTTCATGAAGTTTAAATTAATATCAATTTGTATGTTTTTCACCGTTTTTATTGAAATTTGAAAATGGAAAAAATTCAACACAAAATTGAGATGATTAGGAATATTTGAAGTAAATATCTAATTCGGTGGGAATTTACAAAATGTAACCGCATCAGATTTGGTCGGGCTCAAATGAAACTAACTATCATATAGTACTAAATACTCAAACCACATCTTCTACAAGAATTATCATTTATTAGCTATCAATTTTACATCACAGACAAGCAAACAAAAAATTTCAAATACTAATGGTAAATTATTAATATCATTAATTTAATTTAGCAATTGTTATTTATGTCTTTTAAGCTATTAATTATTGATTATAAAATATAAAGTATTTTTCATTATATATTATTAACAAGTGTGTGACTCGTGCATTGCATATAGTAATGTTATAAAAAACAACATCTAAATTATAAGTAAATTGTTAGAATATACAACTATTAATGCAATGAAGGTGAATTTATTGAGAGAAATTACTGTATAATTAAACTGGTTATCTTTGTTTAAATATTTTATATTCGTTTTGTGATTTATTATTTTTATATTTGAATAGAAAATAAATTATATCCTTTTTGTTCATATAAATGAGTTTTACTAACTACGTTATTTTTTAGAGTTTGATATTGCTAAAAATTAAATCAGTATTAGTAAATTACATTCGTATGGTTGATTTAAATCAAAGATTTTATCAACTTTTTCCGACAAATATTTATTAAGATTAGTTATGAATTTGACGTGGATGTTAATTTACCTTTTAGCCCATTATTTCATATTTCAATAAAAAAAGTATTCAACGATATTGTTACTTAATTTTTTCATAAGTAAGAAAGCAGACTAATCAAGGCATTTTAGCCTGGTCCGGTCTGTTCCAGGTCGACCGGATCCAGGTCAGCTCGCTAGCCAACTACGACTGGAGGTAGGTTGATTGGGATTCCTCTATACGATGATAACCCAAATCCAGCCCAAAGCTCGCTTCAACTCCTCTGCTCAATTGCACATTAAGCCTTCTACTGGCCACCAGCCCAGGCAGCAAGCTCACATGTCAAGACAAGGCATAAATCCAGCTCAACCCATCTCTCATTGTCTGACCAACTCTCTCTTTGGCCCGCTTACAACCCAGATCCAGGCCAGTCTGCTTGCTCAAGCATCTCTCCTTCAGCTATCTTCTGATCTGCATAACTTGAGACAAGATCCAGCTTCGATACCACCACCTACAACCTATAATCCATCTCGTCTCACCCAGCTTGGCATGCCCTCGGCTCTCACCAGTCCCCATCTTCTTTATAGTCTTAGCAGACCAGCTCATCCCCTCTTGCCACCTAGGTATGCAGGAGAAAAGCAATAAAAGGTACAGCTAGGTGTACCTACTTTTGACAGGAAGCATGTTTCATTTTCCACGAGCTTACTACAAGTATAAGCGCATTTAATGTAAAGCATGGCGGAGCATATCCCTGATACAGTTCTCCTGTTGACCTTCATCTTATCACATATTCATTTCTTACGTTAGTTGTCTCTCATATAATCCATTCAATCAGATCAATGGTCAGATGCGCTGCACACGTGTTTTATAGCACGATCTTAGCCATTCAAGCATTGGAATAACTACTATAAAATCTCATGCATAACCACTTCAAGAGGGGTTGATACCTAGTTGGTTGGGACCCGGTTAATTGGGACCCAAAAGGTTGGGACCTGGTTTATTAGGACCTGAAAGGTTGGAATTCCTACCCGCCATTCAAATCTCCTAATACAGCAGTTTCCTGAGATTAGCAGCTTCATTAGTCGTGGACGCATAATCTTTTCTTATTATTCTTTTATAATTCCTTGTAATTGTAAGAGAGCCATGTAGTAAGAGTACTTCATAGTGGATGTAGGCAGCTTCTTCGAACCACTTCATCTCATGTGTCATTTACCTTTAAATGCTCTTTTCCCCTCATTTTTCCATCATTAAGCCTAGTTATTTACAAAACAAAATTCCTCTTCTCAACACATTATCATAACTCCGAGGTTGAAAAATATCATTAACACATACCGTTCAAACATTTTAACCCATTATTTCATATTGAAAAAAAATTCAATTCAATTCAAATAATAAATAGAGAAATCATGCATTTATCACAAAATAAGGTGTGAAAATGTCTTATTTTGTTTATATTAGTTTGTGAAAAATAAATAGTCTAATATTAAAATAGAAAAGAGTGAAACATGGATAAATATATGATTATATTTCCATGCTTCAATGTAAAGTAAATTACAATTATTGACATGGAAAAAAGAAAACAAGATTAAAGTAAAGATAATAATTTGGCTGGGAATCATAAACCGGAGAGACTTGAATATAATATAATGGAGAGAATTAAGAAAGTCAAAGAAAATTTTCTACTTTATTAGTGTTTAATAGTAGTTATGTATCTTTGTTGTTTATAATAAAATATGAGTTTTTGAAGATTAAACTACATGAACTTGAACATGATGCTTGTAAAAGTATTTATAAGGCACATATCTATAAGATATTTAAGGACATATATCTAAAACTAAACGAACTTTACTATTATTAATATATTTGAGCACATAAAATATATACTTGTAAAAATATTTATAAGACTTATATCTAAAAGACAATAAAAGATAATCAAGGAAGAATACTGGTTGTTTTTGACATACTGAAACTACGAAGGAATTTGAAAATAATAATAAGGAGAACTAATATATATATATATATATATGAGAGAGAATCAAGTGGAAAAGGCTTTTTTTTATTTTCAACTGGCTATTGGTAAATTGACATATTATAAATAATTGTGCATACCCACACACATATATATTCAGACTATATATGTCTAAAATAACATATTTTGATTTTAGTTAGTACACTCAAATTTTCAAGAAAATTATACATTTAATGCAATATTTAATTAATTTATCCATATTAGATAAATATAAATGATTTATAAGAAATATATCCTTATTTCTATAGGACTTTTTCTGTCAAAATAATTTTTTGTTATAAAATAATTCAAAATAGCACTTTCGAAATTAGGTTATCTATATTTAATATAATGCTTAACTAGTTTATGTATTTTAAGTAGCTATCAATATATATACCATTATTTTAGATTCCAATCATCCAAATTACTTCATTTTTGTTTTAAATCTGTCGTGAATAATTTTTTTGGAATTTGAATCATTTATATGTTAAATGTAATATTTGACTAACTTATTAATTATTAAATGAATATAAATAAATTTAAAGTAAATTAAAACACTGTTATTTTAAAATATTTTTGTTTAAAAATAATAATTTTGAAATTTAGTAAATTATATATTAAAGATAATATTTAACCAATTCATATATAGTAAATAGTTCTAAATTATATATATATATATATATATATATATATATATATATATATATATATAACGCTAGAAATTTAAATATTAAAATAATATTTTTATTCTAAAATAATTTAAAAAAAGTTTCTTAAATAAGTGCATGCATAACACTAATAAGTAATTGTGATCCTTGTGCTCGATCAAAGTAGTTTCCGTTATTGTGTTGCGGCCCCTCATGCCTTTCTCATCTTCATAACACTAAAAATTATTTTGTTAACACCACACAAGATTTTATAGGTATACGAATGAATTACCAAGAGCTCTTATGTGATCAGGGTTGCTACGCTATGTATGGTAAAATATTTGTAGGATGTCAATTAGCAAAGCCATTTCATGACCTTCCTTCCTTTAGCATCGAAACTATTAGAACTAGCCCAGTCAACAACGTCTAAACAGGGAAAATTTCAAAAGAAGAAAAATCCATATTTGGATCCTAATGGGTATATGAGGTCCAATGGGTTTTATTAGATTCAATCTAATTGATTTAAATAAAATCCAATTTAATTCAATTTTTTAGTTAATTAATCAACGAGTTAATTAAATTTAAATTTATATATTATTTATGAATATATCATTATACTCATATATGTATAACATGCAAGTGAAACATAATAATATATATATAGCTAATGTATAAGTATATAGATGTTGGGATTTGCATCTATAATGTTAACATTTGCTATTTGTGTATTCATTGTGATAAAGCTAGGGTTTATGCCCTATGGACAATTCAGTAATTTATTATAAATTATTAGCTCTATAACAAAATCCCGTTCAAATAAAAGATGTTTTTCTTTTTATTATATATTTATTATAATATATTGTATTAATTAGTTATTTAATATAAGTATATTTAATAGAAAATTCATAAATTATATGTTTTGTAATAGTAATCATAATGTATTGTAACCATGAGCAATTTATTACAATATAACAAACCCATCGTTTTAAATATTCATATTCAAGATGTATCGAGACTTGATATCGATATATTCATTGAGACTAGAATACATAACACTCTCCAAATATTGGGCAGTATATTACTCATCGTTGTTGGAGGCACCAAGAAGTTATATACTGATAGTTATTAGATAACTATGGACGACTCATTCGATAGTTTTTTATTTGTTAAAATGACTAAGGTCAAACGGAAAATATCGATGTGACAATATTAAGTAATTCTATCGACTTAAGAATACCATCAAGCTTTAATATAGAAACTCTGCTTTAATTAAAGTTAAATTATGGCACGACTTCCATCGAATGACTATAGTTAGCTCGGGTGGAAGCACTTGAAGTAAAATATTATTCAATAGAGATTTCATCTCCTCAGTTGTATGAGGTTAATATCATGGTCAACTAAAGTCAACTCAAAGTTAAAGCCTCTAGCCAGAGCAATTCATTTAATATTAACTGTTATTATTGAACCAAGGACTTTGTGTTTGGATTATACACGTCAATTGTGGACAATATTGGAATTTTGACCATTACCAAATTTCTTAAGTCCTAATGTGATATAATTTTGACAAAGAGAATAAGTGTAAATAATTATCACCATCGGGGATTGCTTAAAATAAGTAAAATTAAGTTTTACTGAAACTGTGAAGTCAATAAATTTGGCTATATTAGATAAGGTGATGTGTGAATATTCGAATTGTTCGATATTAATCGATGATCGAATTTGCAGTTAAGAGTCACATAACTACAATGTTAAATACTCCGACTACTATAATTTCATTAAATTATAATTGTTATAAATTAATTAGTATTTTTGAAATATTAATTATATATGTTATTTGATTTGTGTTGATCGATATTGAAAATAGTGTGTATATAAAGTTGTATACACATGTATTGATATATTATATTGATGTACATGCAATTTAGATTTAAATGAATATTATCCATTTGGGCTAGAAATAACATAGAGGCCTATAGAGGGTCCTTGTATGACCGCCAAGAAATGAAGGGTAAGAGGTTGGTTTTGAGCTTGAATTGGCCAAGGAAATAATGGATCTTGATCCACAATTTACTCCTTCATTCCTCTCCTATTTAAAACTCTGTTAACCCTTCATTTTGTTCTCTCTCTTTGGCTTCTCTCTTAGTCGTTTCTAGCCAAAAATCTCTCTTTATCCTCCTCTATTAATTCAAGCTTCAAAATAGAAATTTAAATAAAACAATGCAACGGTGCATAGATCTTTCAATCATGCAACTTGTTTGGAAGAGACTGGATTTAGATCCAAATGAGATAATTAGATTCAGCATTCAAGGTGTCAATCAAGGCTATAGTTGAGGTAATACTCTTATTTACATTTATATATGTACATTTATTATTTATCGTGATTCATATGTAGTTAGATTAGTTAAATATATCATGAAACTTTATATGTATATACAGTCAGTTTAGGTTGTATAGTTATATATAAATGTGTTGTTATTATAATTAAAAATGTTTTTTTATATGTTTATTTGTGATTGTTTTTCAGTCATTTTATCAAAATAAAAATATATTAATTAAATATAATTTAAAATGACTTTTGAATCAAAATTGATTTTTAAATCAAATAAACATGTGTGTGTGTGTGTGTATTTGTAAAATTGTTACTAAATTATATGCATATTTTTATTTGTAAAAAAATTATATGTATATATTTTATTAATGTTATCCAGCCCAAATCAAACTCGAAAAGCTATCAAGGCAAGGAGCCTGGAGAGATAGCTATAAAACCTAGAAACCAAGCACAACCTGGATGATAAAAGGTAAAAATGAAATTATCTCAAGAACCCATGGGCTAAGATCCATCAAAGTGATAGATCATACCAATTCATCCCTAGCATCGGTCTTAATCCATAAGAAATTGGCCAAATTGCCTCAAATTTTCCATTCTCATCGACCATGGTGCCAATAGACCTCTCAACCTTCAAACCGTCGATCCCATGCCATTTGTTATCTATTTCCTTAATATATGAAACTGGCAACTTCATTCTACTCTAGATCCATCACTTTGACAAGGAAACAAGCTCCAAGCACTATAAATAAGATTAGAAACACAAAGCAAACAACAAGTCACTTCATCATGAAAAGTTTAAAGTAATCCATAAGACAAATTTATGGATTAGTATAGATCCGTTACAAGTGATGATGTGCCATGTTTGTTAGTGAGGAGTTGTTGTTGGAACGTGAGAGAAGTGACGGAGATCGTTGAAGAGCATATCTCGGTGGTCTACGACTATAAATAGAGGGGTAGAGGCTCATTTTGGGGATCTTTGGAGCTCTCTAACGATATTTTAGACATTTCTTGTAATTGGCTATCAAGTGGTACCAAACTATAAGAACATCATTTGTAAAACAACAATATAATCAAAGAAACATTAAGTGGACGTAGGCATTAATCGGTCGAACCACTATAAACCTTATGTGTCTTGTTTTTGCTCATTTCCATTTACTTCTCTTCAATTTTCTTCTGTACTATACGCATTTTAGTTTTTATGCCATTTTTGATGAAAATATTTCGGTGCTTTCATTGAGAGATGCTTGAATTCGATGATATGAGATTTAAAAAAGTTTAAAATGACTAGAAATTTGCTAGGAACACCATTGTTGGAGGAAATTAACAAGGGGTAGCCAAGAGGCGTCTTCAGGAACTAACCCTTCATCAATCCACGTAACTAGGGATGAGATAGAGACCATGATGATGGAGATGCAAAACCAAATGATAGCCCGCCAAGAAGAGGTGATGGAAGGATCCTTTAAAAGACTGGGACAACCTGGAATAGATGGAGTCGCTGCGGGCAAGAATCGGTGGCCTGAAGCTAGAGCACGTGTACTTTGAAGCAGAGTGGGAAAACCTAGGGCAAACACTGCACCAACCATATAGATCGGTAACGATTCCCATGCATGGTTCGATACCGATCCAAGAACTCATAGGCACGGGAAATCTTTGCTTAGCTAGAAATGATGTACGTTCTGAAGATGATGCCGAGTATTTGAATGCAAATTAGAATATGGAAGCACGACCAGAAGAGTATGTGCAAGAATTCCCTCATGGAAAAGGGGGGCAAGCTAAGAATGCTAACTTGAGAATACCTTTAAATGACGATGATAACAATAGACTTGCTGAGATAATTAGATGAGCTAAGAGAGGTGATTTGCTTAACCAAATCCTGGAGGATGTGGTTAGGAGTCCATTCACTCCAAACATTCGATATATTAGGATTTCGCCTGATTTCAAACTGTCAACATTGGAAACGTATGATGGAAAGATGGAACACTGGCTCATTTGATGAGGTAATCCATCACATGGAGGTGATGGGTGCGTCTAAAGAGGTCATAGGACGTTGTTTCCCTTTATATTTGACAGATTCAGCGGTGTTATGGTTTGGACAGTTAGAGAACGGTTCCACTAGCACATGGGCTGAGTTGGTGAACAAATTTATGAAACTATTTCGAGTCCATATTTCATGATCCAAGAATGTTATGGCATTACCAAGTGTGAAGCAGAGATCGGTTAGTCCTTTAGGAGTTTTTTGATAGGATTTAATGCGACAACTGCCATGGTTGATAGGTCGGATCCATCAGTAATTTAGATGGCAGCAATTTCTGGAGTGGCTAGTAAGACAGATTTTAAGATTAAATTGGAGCGAGATCCACCGATAGACCTTGCGAAGTTGTACCAGGAAACTGAAAGATACCTTTGTTAAGAGAACACTGAAGTTAAAGAGGAAGAGATTAATGTTGTGGATGACGGAGGACTGACTAGTGAAGGATCCAATAGAGACAAAGGAAAATGTAAGATGAATGATGGCTTTGAAGGATCAAAGTGGCAAAGAAGGGAGCCGAAATTCACTTCTTACAAAGTCTTGAATGAAACCTCGAAGCGGATTTACCTAGATATCAAAGGACAAGTCCCCTATCAAAAGCTGACAAGGAGAGAGTCCACTGACCGTAAGGGGATGTCGGGAAAGTATTGCCTATTCATGAGATGGATGGCAATAAAACAAACGATTGCAGGCACTTGCATGTTTTGATCGAGGAATAGGTCCGAAACAACCAATTATAGAAGGATATGAGAAGCTGAACTGCGGTGATGGAATAGGAGCAACTATTATCTGCAATAAATGGAAGCGCCTTGGTTCGAGGTCGAGAATAGTCATATCCTGATTGGAATGGCAGTGACTCGGGTTCGTTTCCTACTTTTCCTCTTCTATTCCCAATAAATGATGTGATATTTAGTCGAGCCACTTACTCGTGTACGGGAGCTCAATCAGTCCTCAGGCATGCTTTGAGCTGGACACTAGATTATGATGCCTGGAGAGGTGGTTATCTTGATGTTAGGTTTTATATTTGTTAATGTTTGAATTCGGATCCAGTAGATGGATCCATACTAGTTGAGATCAACATGAATGTGTTGACCAGTGCTGATCGTAGTAGTTCTAACTAAAGAGGCGGGGCGATAACCATTAGGTGTGAGTTCCCTTACTGGAGAGCAAATAGATGGACTTACACGATATTAATCGCGTTAAGTCTCGACCAGAGAGTCGGGACTGGAGTGCAAAAATTAAGTCCCATCATCAGATAGTGAGCGGTTTGGGATCATCAAAGATCTGGAGAGACCATGGATTTGATTATCGGCTCTAAACGGCCATCGATTTGATTAATGGTCCGGAGAGACTATGGATTCGATTATCGGCCTTGAATGGCCATGGATTTGATTAAAGGTTCGGAGAGAACATGGATCTGATTATCGACCCTGAAAGGCCATAGATTTGATTAATGGTCCGGAGAGACCATGGATTTGATTATCTTCCCTGAAAGGCTATGTATTTTATTAACGATCCAAAGAGATTGCGGATTAACTATTGGTCTTGAATGGCCACGAATTCAATTAACGATCCAGAGAGATACCGGATTTAACTATCGGCCTTGAGCGACCATAGATTTGATTAACGATTCGAAGAGATCATAAGGTTGATTTTCGATTCGAAGAGGCCAAGTATTCCATTGACGATCCAAAGAGATCAAAATTCAGCTATCGATCGGGAAAGTTCATAGATTTCACTAAGGATCCAAAGAGATAGAGATTTCAACATATGACTACTAACCTCGGGATAAACACAGGATGATCTTGATTAGTTATCCAGCCTATGGCTTACCAATTCTAAAAGAATATGGAATCATTGTGTATGACCCCCAAGCAAGAACTCGAATCCATAGCTATCACGGTCTGGAACGACCTTTGATTTAGAGGTGAATCCAAAGGAACAAGATGATTCGCCACAACTCGATCGACTAATAACTAGAAAATTCAACTACTAAAGTTCCATTGACTTCGACATTTGTTCTTGAGCAAAACACACCTTCCATTCGCAAAGTGTAATACCCCTTAAATTTAATAAGAAATTAATAATTAAAATAAGGCTAAAATTGGAATTTCTTTATATGTCAGAATTTAGTCACAAAAGTTGCACCGTTGCGTCAGTGTCGACTTTTTGATGAATTTTCATATATAATGTGCTAAAATCAGAGTCTGTATGGAGAAATCATGGACATTTGAATTTTTAAGATTTAAAATAATTTAAAATGAAATTTAAATTTTGAATTTTGAATTTTGGTAGAATTTTGAAAATTTGAAATTTGCATTGGAACTTTTACTTAAGAAGGAGCTAACATCAAGGTGAATTTAAAGTTAACCGTGATTTAATTGGAATTAAAAAAAAGGTAATAAATCAACGAAATGGGAAAACAATCAAAAGTCGCTGATTGAAATGAGGCCAGTCGACCACTTTATTACACCGATGGACCACCCCTATAGTAGCGGTCGACCTGTCATGATGTTTCAGGGCATATTTTCCCTGGTCGAATGACCTGGATTTGTTTGGTTTTGGTCTAACAGTCGTCGTATCTTCCTACCTCTAACGAAGTTCTGCCAAAATTTTTTTCCATTGGGTTTCCAAAAAACAGTAAACTTTTCTAGTAAGTAATTTTAGTTTCTAATCTCTAACTAATCCTTATTCTCCCTATCTTTTGATTATCTAATTTATAAACACAACCTGCTTGTTGTTTATTCAAAACGAGGAAGATCTAGCAGAGAATTTGGAGCGGTATAAATCGGATCTCTTCTTCTCCTTATTTAGGTATCAAAATCATTTAGGATTTTTAGGTAAGAGGGATAGATGTTTAATTATTTTGATTTATAATTCTATTCCTCTCTACTTGTTGATTCTAAATCTAATTTTTGTATACAATTCTCTTTATTGTTTATTCCAAAAAAGGGAGATCTAAAAGAGAATTAGGCATGGTGGAATCAAATCCAGTTAGAAAGTAAATAATTCTCTATGAGTGGAAATATCAAGGTTTTAACCTTTTTTAATTGAATATTATTTATTTGGATTTGATGTATGCCTAAAGAAATTTTGAAAACGAAAACATAACATCTAAAAGACCCCAGAATTTCCCTAAGTAAATATCAATCTTTTTATATGTTGGAAATTAATTTTTTTTTTTGGTATTGATATATTAGAATCTAATTAACTATTAGAATTAGATAATCTATGGTCAATTTAACAAATTTTCCTTCTTTTGAATTGAAGTGTTAAAGGGTTTAAAAAGAAAATAAATTAGAAATGGTGTGTAAGTTATGAATTGAATTGTTTGTACATTGCATCACCTATTTCTACTACGAAAGTTCAATTGAATATAAGCGATCTAATTTGTGATGATTTGTTCTTTAAAATATAAAAGATTTTAGAGTGTATTAATATCGAACAAGTGTAGATATTCCATATTTGTACAAATCTATTTCATTTGGCTATGGTAGTGGCAGTTAGATCGAAATTATTGTAAGCGAATTATTATCAAAATACCTTATAAGCGAATTCTTGGTGGAATTGTAGATATGTATGAGATTGATATTTCAAAATACCTTATAAGCGAATTATTATCAAATTATTGTAACGTAATGATTAGGCCTTAAATTATACGGATATATATAATGTATGTGTGTGTGTGTAACATATTGATTATCGCGTATTGAACATGATAATTAATATAATTTGAATAGTCAAGTAGTATTAATATGTAGGAAAGGAGTTCGTGAAAATTAGGGAATTAATCCTTAATTAGGGGCATAATAAGGGGATACCTTGTATAGCCTCAATTATTGTTCATGTATGGTGATGTATGTTTATAATGGATATACATATAAGTTATGACTAAGTTATAGGGATGTCGGGTTAGTCCAAAGCTTCACGGAATTTTGCCGTGTTAGATCTGACGACCAGTGGCATGGACTAATGTGGGACACACCTATAATAAATAACTCTAATGGACGTGAGGTTAGTCCCAATTCTACAAGGTAAACTTACCCGGTTAATCTGGATATGAGTACCTAAGAATAGTCAGATTAATGTGAGATGTCATAAGTGGATTATGGGTCATAAATTGCATTTTGGATACGGTAGATGAAATCCCTAGGAAGGGTCCACTTTGGGTTTGAGGTATTAAGTGGCCATGGTAGAGTTCACCTCTTTCTTAGGTGAAGTATTAAGCGACCTATTAGGATTTCTTACGATGTTAGTGAGGAGGAACCATGTAGGGACTCGCCTTTGGGTTAGGTCTTAACTGATGAGGATCTGCCTATTTTATAGGTCTTAAATGATCAGAGTTTTCATAAGCCCCATTAAAAGGGTAGTTAGTGTTTGGGTATTTCCTCTTACATTGTATACGCTGGTTACATAGAGTTGTATAGTCTGACTGAGCCTTCAGGCTTACAGTTGACTATTGTATAGTCAGGCTGGAAGGGCCTTCGGGCTTACAGTTGACTATTGTGTAGTCAGGCTGGAAGGGTCTTCGGGATTACAATTGAATTTATACGAATGTTTTATAGTTAGATTGAAAGAGCCTTCGGGCATACAGTTGACTTTATACCTATGTTATGATTTTATACCTAAGATATATTACTTATTTAGATAATACAACCTAAGTACAATTATGGTAAAGGTATAGATTTTTATCTCAATAGACATTTGTTGTTCTGATCCGCTCCCCACTACAACAAGTTAGAGAGAGTAATGCTGACACTACACCAGAAAAGACCTTTTGTAGCACTGAAAAATGCTGCTAAAACTTTTACTAGCATTTCAATAAACGCTGCGATACGAGATGCAACTAAAAGTCTAAAACTTTTTGTAGCATTGTAGAAAACACTACCAAAACTTGACCTATTGCAGGGTTTTAGAAATGCAACAAAAAGTTTCAGACTTTTAGTTGTATCGTAGTGTTCACTAAAATGCTACTGAAAGTTTTGGTAATGTTTTTTTCAACGCTTAAAAAATCGTAGCGCATCTATTTGCATTTATTTTAGCGGAGTTTTTAAAAGCTACTAAAAGTTATTAACTGTTTTGTACACGCTACTATTTCATGTTAATGATTTGTACCATTTCCAACCATCGCTCACATAGTAGTCTTATTACAACCAGCAATCAATCACATAATCATCGTATTCAAACAATCAATCGATCAATAACATAATCATCATATTCAAACAATTAAAAATTGCGTTAATCACACAATCAAATAATACATCCATAACCATTTCGATAATAGTTTTTTGACAAACCGAGGTAATTCACATAAAATCTATAACCATTCATAAACAAGTTTACACAAAAAGTACTAATAAAATGTTATAGAATATATAACAATTAAAGACATATTCATTACTTGATTGCCCACAATTTTTTGCTGAAGCTGGTCTTTACTCCTTAAAAGCTAATTACCAGCAGACAAGTTTAACAATCAACAAATGATTATGAAACTATTGTTGATACGCGAAGATTTTGATCAATGACAATGTGCTTTAACAAACAAGGAAGAAATATATGCAAATGCTAAAGGAAGATAGATGAAGACCAAACAAACTTAAAGTATGTTTTTACATATGTCATTAGTCTAGATATATTGTTAAAATCTATCCTCAAGAAGCTTGCACGAACACTAGAAAAATTTTATAAACTTCATTTTTCAATTAAGTTTTAACTATGCAGGTTTTATGAGTTCGGTCGACTGAACAGGAACAGTCAGTCGACTGAAACTAGAACAAATTTATACACATGCACAGTTTCAGTCGACTGAATGTTCCTACACAGTCGACTGAATTTAGTCCCGAAAATTTTACTGCATATTTTCAGTTGACTGAATTCCCTGCTCAGTCGACTGAATTTGAACCTGCGAATTTTCTCTGAAAAGACACCTTCTTCCTCCCAAGAGTTGCAACCATTCATTAATGGAAATGGAAGCATCTCTTGTTTGCAACCTTTGACAACATATGCATCTCTTCTACAAGTGTGTGTGTGTGTATATATATATATATATATATATATGATTCTAACATCATTTAATTCATCGAATTCTCTTGCTTTAATCTAACTATTCTCTTGTTCATATTTTCTAGATATTCTCAAAGCAATCACTAATCTATTGCTTGAATCATTGTTTTTTTTATAACATTCTTTTGATTCATAGCAATTCACATTTTCTAAATCTTCACAAACACATTGCATATTCTCGAGGATAAGATTATGGGAATATTGTACTACATTAGACTCATTAGTGTTGACAAGAACACAACAAGTCGGATATTGTATTTTAGTAATTAAGTTGAAGTCCTCTTCGGTAGTTGAGGCAAGAAATCTCGTTCGGTTGTTCGGGTAAGTTGTAAACCTATTCCTTCGGGTGAAGTGAGGGTGTTAGTTAGTGAAATTCCTAAGTGAAGGTTAGAGACTGGACGTAGGACGAGAGGTCCGAACCAGTATAAAATCCTGGTGTCTCCTTGCATTTACCTACTTTATCTACCTAGACTATTCCGTTATTCCATATTACACGATCCTACCGCATGGCCTTCTCTTTCAATTGGTATCAGTGCGAGGTTGTCCTATAACCATAACACCGTTACTAGACATATTGATAATATGGAAAATAACACAAGTACAAGCACAACATCTGCCTATAGTTCTACATTTGCGGAAGGACAATCTACCCAAAGACCTCCTCTATTCAATGGACTAAACTATAACTATTGGGCTACAAGGATGAGGATTTATATGCAAGCAACAAGTTTCGAAGCCTGAAATGCTACTCAAGCAGAGTTCGTTGTACCCACAACCGATTATCCTACATGGACACAAATTCAAAAGAATGAAGCTAGTGCAAATGCCAAAGCTATGAATATGCTATTTTGTGCCCTGGATAGAAATGAATTCAACCGTGTTAGCATATGTACTACTGCATATCAGATATGGGAAACACTTAAAGTCATACATGAAGGCACAAACAAGGTTAAGCAAACAAAGATATCCATACTGAAGAATCAATTCCAAAATTTTAGAATGCGACAAAATGAATCCATCAATGACATGTACTCAAGATTTCAAGATATTCATCATGCTCTAATCGGACTAGGAGAAAGATACACGGACTTTGACATTGTGTCTAAAGTTCTAAATTCACTCACTGATGAATAGGAGAGAAAAGTACTAGCAATCGAGGAAGCAAATGATCTAGCTACAATAAAACCAGAAGAATTGATTGGAAATCTTATGTCGTATGAAGTAAATATGCAAGCTAAAAAGGATCAAGCTCAAGAAAGAAAGAATGTTGCTTTTCATGCGGAAAAGGAAGAATCAGAGTCTGAAGATGAGGATCTAGCATTTATAGCCAAAAATTTCAAAAAATTCTTAAAGTATAGAAAAAGAAACAAAAACGGATTCAAAAAGAATTTCTTGAACAAACCTTCATCCTCAAATATAGAATGCTTCAATTGTCATAAGAAAGGACACATGCAAAAAGATTGTCAAGAACAAATGAAGGAAAATCAGAAAAACTTCAACAACAAAAACAAGAAGGATAAATTCAAAAAGAAGGCATTTTCTATAACATGGGACGATTCAGATTCATCTTCATCCGAAAATGATAGTGATAGCGACAATGAACAGGAAAATGTATGCTTCATGGCTCAAGAATCTGAGGTAAATAATTTAACTTTCGACGATTTAATTGAAGTAAACACTGAACTTTTAAGCACAATAAAAACTCTTAAAAAGAAACTTAAAGAAACTCGTGAAAATAAAAACAAAGCTGAATTTGAAAGAGATATGTTAAAAGATGAAAAGAAAATCTTAGAAGAAAAACTTGAAAAACTTGAAGAATCTCATTCAAATTCGGAAACTCAATTATCACTTTTAAGTCAAGAAATTGAAACTCAAAAAGCAAAGAATGATATAATTGCTTCTGAAAATCATGAGTTAAAAACTAAGATTAAACAAGTTGAGTTAGAAAATAATAGTCTTCAAGCTAGATTAGATAACATTACTAAAAATGTTTCTAACTTTAACAAAGGAAGAGAAAATTTATCTAAGATTTTAGAAAATTCTCAATCCTCTTCAAGTAAACATGGATTAGGATATAAAAAGGAGTCAAAAATTCCTAAAAAGAAAGATACAAATTTTAAGAGGAATATGGATTCAAAACAACAAATATTGTCAAACAAAACTATTAAAACTAAAGTAGAAAACAAAGTAGTTAAAATTTGGGTACCAAAAACTAACAATGTATTAATAAGAAATAAATATATTAAAACATTTATGGATAATGTTCATCATAATAAAAACTATATTTATAAAAAGGATACTAAACCAAATTGGGTTTGGTTTCCTAAACTCTAACTTTTTAGGACCCTATTAAAAGGGGGGTACCAATAATTTCATATTTATTTTCAGGTCCCACTCAAAAAGAAGAAATGGATATTAGACAGTGGTTGTTCAAAACACATGACCGGAGACAAAGATATGCTTACAAACATCACATACTTTGATAGTGGCTCGGTTACCTTCGGAGACAATTCAAAAGGGTATATCATTGGCAAAGGAGATGTGAACAATTATGGTACATCAAATTTACCTTTTATAACAAATGTTTCATTAAATTTACCTTTTATAACAAATGTTTCATTAGTCGAAAATTTAAAACATAATCTACTTAGCATAAGTCAATTGTGTGACAAAGGTTTTAAAATAACTTTCTCGAATAATAAATGTAGTATTTTTGATCAAAACCAAAATCTTATTTTTGAAGGAAATAGAGATAGAAATATTTATGTTTTAAATATGAATATTAATCATAATTCAAGTATGTGTTTACTTGCTAAAGATAATGATCCTTGGTTATGGCACAAAAGATTTTGTCATATAAATTTTAAAACCATTAGAA
This sequence comes from Allium cepa, assembly GCA_030765085.1. Classification (NCBI taxonomy): domain Eukaryota; kingdom Viridiplantae; phylum Streptophyta; class Magnoliopsida; order Asparagales; family Amaryllidaceae; genus Allium; species Allium cepa. The sequence continues at coordinate 413,385,795 of CM060932.1, forward strand.
AACTCTCTAAAAATGAATTAGTAAGAGGTTTACCCAAAATAAACTTTAAAATAAAAAATCTTTGTGATGATTGTCAAAAAGGAAAATTAACGAAATCATCTTTCAAATCCAAGAAAAATATTTCGACTTTACAACCATTAGAATTACTACATATGGATTTATTTGGACTAACACAAATTCAATCCATTAATCGTAATCGATACGTATTTGTAATAGTTGATGATTTTTCAAGATATACATGGACTATTTTTATGAAAAATAAAAGTGACACTTTTGAGCATTTTAAAACATTTTTCAAAAGAATTCAAAACACTAAAGATTTGAAAATTAAAAATATTCGAAGCGATCATGGAGGCGAATTCGAAAATGAAGTTTTTGAAACTTTTTGTAAAAAGAAAGGAATAAATCATAATTTTTCTTTTCCTAAAACTCCTCAACAAAATAAAGTTGTAGAAAGAAAGAATAGAACATTACAAGAATGTGCAAGAACATTGTTAAATGGATGTTCTCTACCAAAACATTTTTGGGCAGAAGCCGTTGCTACTGCATGTTATGTATTAAATAGAATATCAACTAGACCATTAACTAAAAATACTTCTTATGAACTATTTAATAATAAAAATCCAAATATATCATATTTTAAAATATTTGGATCAAAATGTTTCATTTTAAATACAAAAGATCAACTAGGAAAATTCGATTCAAAAGCTGATGAAGGAATTTTCGTAGGATACTCAGAACGAAGCAAAGCATATCGAGTATTTAATAAACGAACAAATTTAATTGAAGAAACTTTGCATATATCTTTTGATGAAAATTTTAATAAAAATTTAAATATAAAAGATGATGAAGAACTAATAAATATAGAAGAAACAAATCTTGAAAATAATAATAATGAACTAAGATCTCCTCCTAGAATATTATGAGATCATCCAACTCAAAATATAATAGGAGAAATAAATTCTCAAGTTAGAACAAGAAATCAACTAAATCAAATAGGTCATGTAGCTTTCATTTCATCAATAGAACCTAAAAATCCAAAGAAGCATCAAAAGATGATTATTGCATTATCACAATGCAAGAAGGATTAAATCAATTTGAACGTAACGATGTTTGGGAATTAGTTCCCCGTCCTAATAATCAATCAGTAATTGGAACAAAATGGATTTACAAAAATAAATAGACGAACAAGGTAATATAACAAGGAATAAAGTAAGACTAGTAGCACAAGGGTATAATCAAGAAGAAGGTATTGATTTTGAAGAAACTTTTGCTCCCGTTGCAAGACTTGAAGCAATACGTATTCTATTAGCCTTCACATGTTTTCACAATTTTAAACTTTATCAAATGGATGTTAAAAGTGCATTTTTAAATGGTTTTATTAAAGAAAATGTATATGTAGAACAACCTCCGTTGTTTATACATGAAAAATATCCGGATCATGTTTTTAAATTAAAAAAGGCACTATATGGTCTTAAACAAGCACCTCGTGCTTGGTATGAAAGACTTAAAAGTTATTTATTAAACTCGGGATTTAAAATTGGAAAAGTAGATCAAACGCTTTTTATTAAAAATACTACCAAAGATATTTTAATAATTCAAATATACGTAGACGATATTATTTTTGCTTCAACAAATGAAAATTTATGTAAAGAATTTTCAAATATAATGACTAATGAGTTCGAAATGTCTCATATGGGAGAATTATCATATTTCCTCGGACTTCAAATCAAACAATTAACAAATGGAATTTTTATAAACCAAGAAAAATATTGTACTAATTTAATTAAACGATTCGGCATGGAAAACACTTCTGTTAAACCTACTCCTATGAGTACAACTACACATCTTGATCGAGATGAAAATGGAAAAAGTGTAGATCAAAAATTGTTTAGAAGTATGATAGGTTCCTTACTTTACTTCAACGCTAGTAGACCTGACATAATGATGAGTGTTTGTTTATGTGCACGTTTTCAATCCGATCCTAAAGATTCACATTTAAGAGCAGTAAAACGAATAATGCGATATCTTAACAAAACTATAGATTTTGGTCTTTTCTATCCAAAGGAGTGTCCATTTGAGTTAGTATCATATAGTGATGCTGATTTTGGTGGATCTCGAACAGATGGAAAAAGTACAAGTGGTACTTGCCATTTCATTGGAAAATCACTTGTATCTTGGTTTAGTAAGAAACAAAATTGTGTCTCGCTTTCCACTTGCGAAGCAGAGTATATATCAGCTGCTTTAGCTTGCACTCAAGTTATATACATGCAACAAACACTTAAAGATTTTAATATAAATTTAACAAATTCTACAATATACTGTGATAATACAAGTACAATAAACTTATCTAAAAATCCAGTTAATCATTCTCGTACAAAACATATAGATATTCGTCACCATTTTCTACGTGACAATATCGAAAAAGGAATAATTAACTTAGAACATATTTCTATCGAAAATCAAATTGCCGATATATTTACTAAACCTCCATTAGAAAACTCCTTTATAAAACTTCGACGAGAATTAGGTATAATATCCTTTAAAGATATTAATTAGAAATACATTAGAAATATTCCCACATTTCAGTCGACTAAAACAAAATATTCAGTCGACTGAACAAGAATTTCAAATATTTTCAGTTATGTTATATGTTACATTAAATAATTTATAGACCACACATTTTTAAAACTGAATTATTAAATAAGAATCATACACTTTAACAAAATTCTCTTTACCATTAAATCTCTATACGGTTAAAAAAATCTTATTAAATTATAAACATTATTTGTTTAGTAAAATTCTACTATAAATAAATTCTTAAAAATATTTTTATTTTCATCTCGATTTTATGTATAAAATCTTAATTCAACATAAAATGTCGTCCAATAACTCCTTCTCTCCAATCAATATCACCTCATCAGTTGATAACACTCCAATGTCGCCAAAACTTCCCACACCAACGCCAGCACATGAGCCGGTTTACAAATGGGAAAATTATCGTACTGGTTTCACACTAGAATCTAAAAAGGCGAAACGCGGACTTTTTATATCACCTGACACAAAAAGAAAGATTGATGAAATTCATCACTTTCAACAATAACTGATAGATCTTCAACGAGAGCTATACTTCGAGCAAAAAGTTACGGCAAGACGTTTGAGCTTCCTAGAACAAATCGGTTTACGCTTCTGTGGATCAAAGAAGAACGAAGTGGCTGAACCCCTATCTCACCCTGTTAGCTCACTTGATCCATCTTCATCTTATCGTACACCAGTCGATCCTATGAATCCTTGGACGTCTCCTAAGACTCCTCAATATAGTCTGAATTCATGGGATGTAAATTACATAAAGAATGAAGGAAAGAAGTCTCCAAGTCCATCCCCAAAGAAATAGTTAAATTTTGAAATATTTGTATGTTGTTACATCAATATTTTTGTAACTATTTCTTTAAATAAATTGTTTAATTTCAAAAATTAACTGAAACAACAAAAATGCATGTTTCAGTCGACTGAACGCCCCTGCTTAGTCGACTGAAAATATAACAGAAAACAATATTTACATAGTTCAGTCGACTGGAATCATCTGCACAGTCGACTAAAAAATCAACAGAAAATTTCGGCCTTTGATTCAGTCGACTGAACAGAACATTCAGTCGAATGAACGCCACTTCCCAGGCAAAATTTCCCCTTTTAACCACCAGATTTTACCCTACCAATTCACTTTTTACCTCCTACAAACTTTCTTCCCCAAATCAATTTCGAAACCCTAGCCCCCAAATTCCTCAAAATCAACTAAATTCTCACTCAAATGGCACCAAAAAGATCACGAGCTTCACCTTCTTCATCCTCCGAGCCAATTGATGCTCAAATAGCATAATGGCTTTACGATGGAACCGCTGTCACTCGATGGAACAAGATGAAGAATCCCCGAATTTTCGAGCATTCTTTCGTTGATTTTCAAAGTTTTCAAACCTACAACATCCAAGCTTTAACAGCTCCGGCAGGTTTAGCTTCTCTTTTAGATTTGAAACGAAATGACCATGCCATTAATCATGTAATGGTAAAATTATTTTATGCTAATCTTAATCTTGGACACCAAACTCCAAGAAATCCAAACAATAGTGTTTGGAGTATGGTGTGTGGAAAGAAAGTTTGATTTTCCTTGGATAGAATAGCACACATTTTAGAGTCTCCAAATGTCGGGAGAAAGCTAGAGGAGATAGAATTCAATCCACACATTCGCGACAACATCAACCATCGATTTATGGATGATAATATAAACTTTAGGGATTTTAAGTCCACTTCCCTTCGACCTATGGCGAGAATCCTCCATAAAGCCCTAATGAGAACGATTACTCCTCGCACGGGCTCGTACGAAATTGTCTACCCAAATAACTATCGAGCTCTATATGCTATTTTTGGCAATATACAAGTTAATTGGGTACAGCTTATTCTTGATGAGTTTCTCACTTTCAATAATGGCAAAATGCGCACTATCTACTTTGGAGAGTACATCATGCAACTTCTCCTCAATGTCGATACGCCATTACCTGAGTCAGAGAATACAACGGTCCATCAAATTAACCACCGGACCATAAGCCTAATGTAACTCCCATCTCGACCTCCTCGCATAATATCACTCGCCGAATGGGAAACAAGGCATCAAGAACAACAACAACAACCTCCTCAACCTCGTCACGAAGAACATCTCGAGCAAGATGATGAAATTCGTCTTTTTGACCCAAGCTTCACTACCAACCAATCCTTGGGGATATTGTCAAGAAATCAACAAATTCTTGACACTCGCCTTAAAAAGGTAGATCATAAGCTTGACAAAATCAAAGGATTCTTCAACAAGCTTTGGGATGCAATCTCGTGCACAAGCACCACTACTGCTTCAACATCTCGCGGCAAACGTCCGGCACCTACGTTTACATGGACGACATCCGAAGAGCATACAAGTAGCAGAGCTAGCGGAGCTAGTTGTGGCCAAGGAGAAAGAGCACATAGACCACCAACAGGAGGACCCATCATACGTGAACCAACAGGAAGAGAAGGTTCATATGACTGGGATAGAGATGAGTGATTTTTTTGTTTTGATGTGTATTTTTAATTTTCTAGTGGCTTGTATAAATAGCCATTTTATGCTTGTCTGTCACAACATTTTTATTTTTTCAGTCATGATTATGCAAATATTCTCCATGCTTCAGTGATTGTTTTGATAAATTATTACTGCTGTTAGTTCTTCCTTTTTGTCGATGACAAAGGGGGAGAAAATCTATAGTACTAACTTTGTTTTATAGGAAAGATAGTGCATACATTCAGGGGGAGAAAATAAGTAAAACGTCTCTACAATAAATCAGTATTGTCATCAATCAAAAAGGGGGAGAATGTTGATACGCGAAGATTTTGATCAATGACAATGTGCTTTAACAAACAAGGAATAAATATATGCAAATGCTAAAGGAAGATAGATGAAGACCAAACAAACTTAAAGTATGTTTTTACATATGTCATTAGTCTAGATATATTGTTAAAATCTATCCTCAAGAAGCTTGCACGAACACTAGAAATTTTTTATAAACTTCATTTTTCAATTAAGTTTTAACTATGCAGGTTTTATGAGTTCAGTCGACTGAACAAGAACAGTCAGTCGACTGAAACCGGAACAAATTTATACACATGCACAGTTTTAGTCGACTGAATGTTACTGAACAGTCGACTGAATTTGGTCCTGAAAATTTTACTGCATATTTTCAGTTGACTGAATTCCCTGCTCAGTCGAATGAATTTGAACCTGTGAATTTTCTCTGAAAAGACATCTTCTTCCTCTCAAGAGTTGCAACCATTCATTAATGGAAATTGTAACAACCCGCATAATTAACGATTTTATATTTAAATGTTTTATTTAAATATAGCGTCGTTAGTCGGATTTTGGGTCCGAAATGTTACTTTTTGCAAACGGCCGAATTGGGACTCGATACCACATCTATTGGTTCCAAAATGACGTTTGCGATCTTTTTTAGTATAAGCTTTGATATGTTTGGAGTAAGTTGAATTTTGCTACTTTTTCTAATTGGGCTTTGGGTTGGGTTCAGCCCACTAACTAACTAAGTAAACCTAACTCAGTCCCTCTCTTCCCCATTCACTTATTCCATTTCATAAAACTCAAGCTAAAACTGAAAATGGGGGAAGAGATTGGGAATTAGAAATTCCTAGCCCTAGTTTCTTCTTGCAACTTAAATTTTTGCTCCAAAATCAAAGAGAAGCTAGTGGTAAGCCTCCTCTTCATCTTCTCCAACTCTTTTCCTCTTCAATTTCAGAAAGTTTTCCTAAACCTAACTTAGGAAATATGTGTTTATTCTTAGATTGAAGCTTGTAGAGTTGAAGTGAAGGGTAGTTATTCTCCTTCTTGTGTTTGAGCTTCTTCTTCTTTGTTTTGAGAAAAGATGAGTTTTGAACTCACATCTACTTCTCTTGATTATTGATGTATGGTGAGATTTTTATCTCTCATATATGCTTATATCTATCCTTGGTTGTTGGGTATGAATTCCTAGCACTTGTTCATATGCACTTGCTTTTGGTTTGGATTGAATTGGTGAATACCCAAATTTTTAGTGTTTTGGATTCAATTCTTCAAAGATCCTAACTTTGATGTTTTGATCATGTTTTGGTGATGCATCGAGGAGCATATAGGGCCGGGTTGTCGATTGGCATAAACCCTTAGAGCCAATGCTCGTCCGGTTGCATTTTGGAAGAGTTTGCTCTTCATTTGAATAGGCTGAAAAACAGCCCAGGCACAGTTTAGTCGACTGAATTCTCTGTTCAGTCGACTGAATCTGGGACCCGAAAGTTTCCAGGCATGGTTTAGTCGACTGAATTCTCTGTTCAGTCGACTGAACCTGAAAACAGAAAGTTCCCAGGCATGGTTTAGTCGACTAAATTCTCTGTTCAGTCGACTGAACTTGGAAACGGAAAGTTTCCAGGCAGAATTCAGTCAACTGAAAATCTATGTTCAGTCAACTGAATTTGCTTTTTAGTCAACTGAATTCTCTGTTTAGTCAACTGAATTGTTATTTCAGCCCACTTTGCCTTTTGGGATTGAATTTCTAATTTGAATCGATTCGTGATGATTCTATTTGTTGTTGTCATTTATTTTGACTTTGATGATTCCTTTTTAATTTCAATCCACGGGTTTTATAAAATAATCTCTTAAATTGTATTAAAAGCTTGCTTCTCTAATTTATAAACTCTATTTAAAACACATGCACAATTTCGCACTTCGAGCGAAGTGGAAGGGTGATTAAATGGTTGGGCAAAACACGGACCATGAACCTGTGCGTTTATCCTTCCGATTAATTCCCGACCTATTCAATTGATCGTTTTGACCTTCGGGTTTGGTTTACCGATGATATGAGGTGAACTTTGTACTGCTTTGAGTGTGAAATTAACCAACGGATAGTAAACCGTTTAGTGCGAACGAGTGGTTATGGGACTCACATTACCACTTTTCGGATTCCTTTTTGAGAGTTATGACACATTCCGCCAGTTAGTGATGTCCAGTACTGGGTCTCCGACCTTCACCACTACGGTTTGTTGCCTTCGGGTATGATGCCTTCGGGTATGTTGCCTTCGGGTTTGTGCCTTCGGGTTTGTGCCTTCGGGTTTGTTGCCCTTTAGTATCGCTTCCGATATTGGTCGTTATGAGCCGCATGGGTGATATTGAGTTGCCCTTTAGTATCGCTTCCGATGTTGGTCGTTATGAGCCGCATGGGTGATATTGGTTTGGAGTCTTCGGGTTCATGGATCCTTGTTTGTACAGTACTGAGCTCGAGCAATTTTCTGATGTTTCATTCATATGTATATTCCCTAGGTATCGCCCTTCGGTGTTGGTTTTTTGAGCCGTATGATATGTAGCGATTACCTTGTGGAACTTGTGTTACCTTCAATGGTATTTGTTATTTGCCTTTATGGCTTGATTTGGGATATTTGTATCCTTTGTTTATCTATGTTGCCTATGATATGAGGCTTGTTTTACTATGATATGATTCATCTTTTGTTAGATGATTGTGTTATCTCTTTTAGAGATATTTGTTATACCTTGTAACCTTACAGGTTTATTGTTGTTCAGTTTATCTAACTGATTTGTTTAGCTAGACTGACCCGTGTATTTTATAGTCGGGTCAGATCGAGTTGTTTCAGGTTAGGTGCTTTTGGACTTAGCCTATTTTGCTTCCACATGGACTATTCAGCTTGTTCCTTTTTGTTAAAGCTTTTTGTGTAGTCCTTTTTATTGTAACTCTGATATATGTATTATTTTGAATTCATCTGTATATTGTGGTTTGCTATACCACTTGACATGTATTAGTTTGTATACTCTGTTATGTATCAGTATATGTGTATATTATGATCTACTGTTCTGTGATGTAAATTACATTTGAATTTTATATTCTGTTCTGATAGATCCTCCAGCCACCTATGGTTTTGTTTTAAGTATTCATCGAATATGTCGATATGTTTGTATGGTAATTGTTGATGTATTCAATAGATAGTTAGAGCAAGACTATAGATGGTCGCTCCTAACCAGCCTTATTCTCCGTGTTAGTTGACGGCATTACCCTGTAGTGTCCTTGGCTAGCATGGGTATAGAGGTGGGGCGTCACAGCTTGGTATCAGAGCGAGGTTCAGAACAAAGTACGATAAATATAGAATAGAGGCACATATTACGATACATCAGAGTGTAATAAGTGATACAAATCTTTGAATCATCACGTCTCTCTATTCTTTCTTTGCCTTTTGTGGTAGATAGAATTTGGGGAATACGTCTAGGAATGCATTTTATTCTGTAGTATTTCGTATAGAAGTATCTACCTTGTGATTAATCTTGTTCTTATCTTACTTTCAGCGTATGGCTGGAAGAGGCAGGGGACGACGTTCGGACGCTGGGCAATCCAGTGGCTCACATCCGGATGGCGTTTATATGTCTGCCAATCAGTTTTTGGAATTATTTAGGAGCACTCAGCCTTCAGTTCCTCCTCAAGTTTCTCCACCTCGCAAGTCTGCCTTTGCACGTCAGTGCAGTGATTTTTCTCATCTTGGAGGAAAGCCGTTTAAGGGCTCCGAGTCTGTTCTTGAAGTCCAAGCTTGGCTTCGCACGTGCGAGCGTATTTTCTCTCGCATGGATCTTTCTGACCATGATAGAGTTCTTGTAACTTCTAGCTTATTACAAGAGCATGCTCTTGATTAGTATGAGCTTCTTGTAGCCGAAATTGATGAGTCTACTCTTTCTTGGACTCAGTTTCGGGGACGATTCGAACTCAAGTTCGTTCCTGAATCCGAAAAAGTTTTATTGGCCCGTCGCTTCCTTGAGTTGAAGCAAGGAAAATCTTCTGTTTCTGAGTATGTTGCATCATTCGAGGCTTTATCTCAATATGGTCTTGAATTCATTAGCACTTCTTATAAGAAGAATTTGAAGTTTGTCTCTGGTCTTAAGAAATATCTTAAGAAGTCTTTGTTGCTCCAGCTTAAGCTCTCTTTTGAGGAGTTGGTTGATTCTGCACTTCATCTTGAAATCGTCTCGAGAAGGAGTGTGATAGTGGTGAGGATGTTGAGGTTTCCAAGAACCCTAACAAGAAGCAGTTTCCATTTCAGAAGTCCAGGTCTTTTCCTTCCAAGAAGAAGAAGACTGGTAGTTCTAGTTCTCAGCCTAAGTCTTCTGGAACACCTTTTTTTCGGAAGTGTTTCAATTGTGGCTCTTCGGATCATATTATTCGAGCTTGTCCTAAGCCTTTCTTCTGCCGTTATTGCAAGAAGGAAGGTCATCATGTTTCCACTTGCCCTACTATTCCGGCTGGTGCAAAGTCTAGCAAGCTTTATGCTGCTAAGGCTTCTAAAGGTCCTTCGCAGCCCAAAGGTATATCTCCATCTATTTTGGAAGGTTCTATTTTATTTCATGATCATAGTATTCGAGTTCTTTTCGATACGAGTGCATCACATTCTTTCATATCGAAAAAGCTCGTTGATGATTTATCTTTGGATGTTTCTTGTTTGGTTACTTCTTTAAGGATTGCGAATCTAATTGGAGGATCTGCTACCCTTAGCATGCTTTGTGATGATGTTGAGATTATTTTATGTGGCTTTTCTTTTCGTACGAATCTGCACGTTATTTCTTGTCTGGGATTTGATATGATTTTGGGAATGGACTGGTAGGTGAGATACGATGCCAGGATTATTTGTTCGGAGAGGATTTCGTATCTCCGACATCCGAATTCGCCTACTCAGCTATCTCTTGTTCTTCGAAATGTGGATAATTCCGAAATGGCTTTGTATTCTCTTGATTCGCGAGATGATGATGATATATCTCGTATTCCTGTTGCTTGTGACTTTTCTGATGTTTTCGAACCTGTTTCGGGTTTGCCACCCAAATGGGCAATTGAGTTCCGCATGGATCTCATTCCAGGCGCGCAGCCAGTTAGTCGTCCTCCCACAAGGATGTCTACAAAGGAAAATGAGGAACTCAGGAAGCAGCTTTTACAGCTTGAGTCCAAGCAGTTGATTCAGTCCAGTTTTACTCCGTGGGGATCCGCGGTCGTCTTCGTGAAGAAGTCCGATGGAACTCTTAGGCTTTGCATTGACTATCGCAAACTTAACGAGTTAACCATCAAAAATAGGTATCCATTGCCTAGGATCGATGATATGTTCGATCTATTGAGTGGTGCTAAGGTCCTTTCTCAGCTAGACCTTGCCACAGGTTTTCATCAGTTATGAGTCGCGGAGGATAGTATACCTCTTACCGCTTTCCGCACTCGTTATGGTTCTTTTGAGTGGCTCGTTATGCCGTTCGGGTTGACGAACGCTCTTGCTTTCTTTGTCGATCTCATGAATCGAGTATTCCGGGAATATCTCGATAAGTTCGTCCTTGTCTTCATTGATGATATCCTTGTTTATTCTAAGTCTGAAGCCGAGCATGCTAATCACTTGAGAATTGTCTTGAGTACCCTCCGTCACCATCAGCTTAGAGCCAAATTCTCCAGGTGCCATTTTTGGGAGAATAGGGTTAAGTTCTTAGGCCATGTTGTATCTTCCGATGGCATTTCTGTCGATCCCTCAAAGATCGAAGCCATCCAGAATTGGAAGAGGCCTGAGAATGTGTATGAGATTCGTAGTTTCCTTGGATTGGCGGGTTATTACCGACGGTTCATTAAGGATTTTTCCCGGGTTGTGCTTCCTCTCACCAGCCTTACTCGGAAAGGCATTCATTTTATTTGGTCCGACAAGTGTGAAGCTTCCTTTCTGTCATTAAAGGAACTTCTCACTAATGCTCCTATTTTGATGGTTCCCGAGGGGAATCATGATCTTGTTGTCTACACCGATGCTTGTGGTAGTGGTCTCGGTGCTGTTCTTATGCAGAAGGTTCGGGTAGTTACTTATGCTTCTAGGAAACTGCGTCCGAATGAAGTTCGCTATGTCGCTCATGATCTTGAGTTAGCCGCCATTGTCTTTGCCTTGAAGATTTGGCGACACTATTTATTGGGCGAGCGCTTCATTCTTTATACCGATCATAAATCCTTGAAGTATTTGTTCACTCAAAAGGAACTCAATATGAGACAACAGCGTTGGCTCAAGTTTCTTGCTTCCTATGACTTTGATATCCAGTATACCCCTGGAAAGGGTAATCATGTTGCTGATGCGCTTAGTCGCAAACATTCGGCTGTTGTTTCTATGATGCTTGCCGAGTGGGATATTCTGGAGACTCTATGTTTTTGTGAAATTCGTGATCGAGATTCATCTTCTGATACTCCTATTCTATTATTTTGTTTGGGAGCTCGACCCATTTTATTGGATCGTATTGCCGATGCTCAGCGGTGTGATCCTGATTTGTTGCATCTTATTCAGCTTTGTGAGTCTGGATCCTGTGATGAGGCGTTGCAGGATTTTAGCATTGATTCTCATGGGTGTCTTCGTATGAAGAACCGTCTTTTTGTGCCTTCTGATTTTGCGCCTAGGCATGACATTCTTGATGATTGTCACCGTTCTAAGTATACCATTCATCCTGGTAGTAGTAAGATGTATGCGGATATGCATAGTCTTTATTATTGGGAAGGCATGAAATGCGATGTGGCGAGTTATGTGAGTAATTGCATAACTTGTCAGCGTATTAAGGCCGAACATCAGCGTCCTTCAGGTCTTCTTCAGCCTCTAAAGATTCCATTGTGGAAATGGGATCAGATTTCTATGGATTTCATTGACGGCCTACCTCGTCCGAGATCTGGCCATTCTAGTATCTGGGTTATTGTTGATCGCCTTACTAAGTCTGCTCATTTTATCCCTATTAAGTCTAATAGGACTGCTTCTCTTTTGGCTAAGTTATATGTCAAGGAAATCGTGAGACTTCACGGTGTTCCTAGTTCTATTGTGAGTGACCGTGATCCTTTATTCACGAGTCATTTTTGGAAGAGTCTTCAGCAAGCTTTGGGGACAAAGCTTAAATTTAGCACAGCTTATCATCCGCAATCTGACGGACAGACTGAACGGGTGAACCGTATCTTGGAAGATCTTCTCCGTATTTGTATTTTTTATTTCGGTGGTAGTTGGGAGGATCACCTACCTCTTGTAGAGTTCTTCTACAACAATAGTTTTCAGTCTAGTATCGGTATGGCTCCTTTCGAAGCTTTATACGGAAGACCATGTCGATCACCTTCTTGTTGGTTGGAATCTGGGGAGAAGCTTATTCTTGGTCCAGATTTTGTTCGTGACTCTTCTGTAAAGATTGATCTTATCCGGTTGAGAATGAAAGAGGCACAAAGCCGCCAGAAATCCTACGCGGACAACCGTAGGAAGCCTCTCGAATTCTTGATTGGTGATCTTGTCTTTATTCGTGTTTCTCCTTTTAAGGGGGTTATGCGTTTCAGTATGACTGGGAAATTGGCTCCTCGCTTTATAGGACCATTTTCTATTACTGAACGTATTGGCCCTGTGGCTTATAGAGTTTCACTTCCAGCTCATTTATCTGGCATTCATGACGTGTTTCACGTCTCTCAACTTCGGAAGTGTCTTCGGGAGTCGGATTCTGTTATTACTTCTCCTGATTTTCAAGAGCTTGAGGTCTCACCGGACTTATCTATTGTACAGCACCCTATTCGCGTACTTGACACGGAGGTGCGACACCTTCGAAACAAGGACGTGCCGCTCGTTAAAGTTCAATGGTCCGCTAACCCCAGTGACTGTACTTGGGAAACCAAAGAGTTTATCGAGCGATCTTATCCGGGTTTTTTTATCTTTGCTTGGCAATGGTGAGAATATCTTTTCATCTCAAACTTATTTCCTTTTCTTTTGGTTGTTGTATGTATGTAGTTGTTACAAATATCGTCTCTGGGAATTGCGGGGACGCAATTTTGTAAGGAGGGGAGATCTGTAACAACCCGCATAATTAACGATTTTATATTTAAATATAGCGTCATTAGTCGGATTTTAGGTTTGAAATGTTACTTTTTACAAACGGCCGAATTGGGACTCGATACCACCTCTATTGGTTCCAAAATGACATTTGCGATCTTTTTGAGTATAAGCTTTGATATGTTTGGAGTAAGTTGAATTTTGCTAGTTTTTCTAGTTGGGCTTTGGGTTGGGTTCAGCTCACTAACTAACTAATTAAACCTAACTCAGTCCCTCTCTTCCCCATTCACTTATTCCATTTCATAAAACTCAAGCTAAAACTGAAAATGGGGGAAGAGAATGGGAATTAGAAATTCCTAGCCCTAGTTTCTTCTTGCAACTTGAATTCTTGCTCCAAAATCAAAGAGAAGCTAGTGGTAAGCCTCCTCTTCATCTTCTCCAACTCTTTTCCTCTTCAATTTCAGAAAGTTTTCCTAAACCTAACTTAGGAAATATGTGTTTATTCTTAGATTGAAGCTTGTAGAGTTGAAGTGAAGGGTAGTTATTCTCCTTCTTGTGTTTGAGCTTCTTCTTCTTTGTTTTGAGAAAAGATGGGTTTTGAACTCATGTCTACTTCTCTTGATTATTGACGTATGGTGAGATTTTTATCTCTCATATATGCTTATATTTATCCTTGATTGTTGGGTATGAATTCCTAGCACTTGTTCATATACACTTGCTTTTGGTTTGGATTGAATTAGTGAATACCCAAATTTTTAGTGTTTTGGGTTCAATTCTTCAAAGATCCTAACTTTGATGTTTTGATCATGTTTTGGTGATGGATCGAGGAGCATATAGGGCCGGGTTGTCGATTGGCATAAACCCTTAGAGCCAATGCTCGTCCGGTTGCATTTTGGAAGAGTTTGCTCTTCATTTGAATAGGCTGAAAAACAGCCCAGGCATGGTTTAGTCGACTGAATTCTCTGTTCAGTCGACTGAATCTGGGACCCGAAAGTTTCCAGGCATGCTTTAGTCGACTGAATTCTCTGTTCAGTCGACTGAACCTGAAAACAGAAAGTTCTCAGGCATGTTTTAGTCGACTGAATTCTCTGTTCAGTCGACTGAACCTGGAAACAGAAAGTTTCCAAGCAGAATTCAGTCAACTGAAAATCTTTGTTCAGTCAACTGAATTTGCTTTTTAGTCAACTGAATTCTCTGTTTAGTCAACTGAATTGCTATTTCAGCCCACTTTGCCTTTTGGGATTGAATTTCCAATTTGAATCGATTCGTGATGATTTTATTTGTTGTTATCATTTATTTTGACTTTGATGATTCCTTTTTAATTTCAATCCACGGGTTTTATAAAATAATCTCTTAAATTGTATTAAAAGCTTGCTTCACTAATTTATAAACTCTATTTAAAACACACGCAACAATTTCGCACTTCGAGCGAAGTGGAAGGGTGATTAAATGGTTGGGCAAAACACGGACCACGAACATGTGCGTTTATCCTTCCGATTAATTCCTGACATATTCAATTGATCGTTTTGACCTTCGGGGTTTGGTTTACCGATGATATGAGGTGAACTTTGTACTGCTTTGAGTGTGAAATTAACTAACGGATAGTAAACCGGTTAGTGCGAACGAGTGGTTATAGGACTCACGTTACCACTTTTCAGAATCCTTTTTGAGAGTTATGACACATTCCGCCAGTTAGTGGTGTCCAGTACTGGGTCTCCGATCTTCACCACTACGGTTTGTTGCCTTCGGGTATGTTGCCTTCGGGTTTGTGCCTTCGGGTTTGTTGCCCTTTAGTATCGCTTCCGATGTTGGTCGTTATGAGCCGCATGGGTGATATTGGGTTGCCCTTTAGTATCGCTTCCGATGTTGGTCGTTATGAGCCGCATGGGTGATACTGGGTTTGGAGTCTTCGGGCTCATGGATCCTTGTTTGTACAGTACTGAGCTCGAGCAATTTTCTGATGTTTCATTCATATGTATATTCCCTAGGTATCGCCCTTCGGTGTTGGTCTTTTTGAGCCGCATGATATGTAGCGATTACCTTGTGGAACTTGTGTTACCTTCATTGGTATTTGTTATTTGCCTTTATGGCTTGATTTGGGATATTTGTATCCTTTGTTTATCTATATTGCCTATGATATGAGGCTTGTTTTACTATGATATGATTCATCTTTTGTTAGATGATTGTGTTATCTCTTTTAGAGAAATTTGTTATACCTTGTAACCTTACAGGTTTATTGTTGTTCAGTTTATCTAACTGATTTGTTTAGCTAGACTGACCCGTGTATTTTATACTCGGGTCAGACCGAGTTGTTTCAGGTTAGGTGCTTTTGGACTTAGCATATTTTGCTTCCGCATGGACTATTCAGCTTGTTCCTTTTTGTTAAAGCTTTTTGTGTAGTCCTTTTTATTGTAACTATGATATATGTATTATTTTGAATTCATCTGTATATTGTGGTTTGCTATACCACTTGACATGTATTAGTTTGTATACTCTGTTATGTATCAGTATATGTGTATATTATGATCTACTGTTCTGTGATGTAAATTACATTTGAATTTTATATTTTGTTCTGATGGATCCTCCAGCCACTTATGGTTTTGTTTTAAGTATTCATCGGATATGTCGATATGTTTGTATGGTAATTGTCGATGTATTCAATAGATAGTTAGAGCAAGGCTATAGATGGTCGCTCCTAACCAGCCTTATTCTCCGTGTTAGTTGACGGCATTACCCTGTAGTGTTCTTGGCTAGCGTGGGTATAGAGGTGGGGCGTCACAGCTATGGAAGCATCTCTTGTTTGCAACCTTTGACAACATATGCATCTCTTCTACAGGTGTATATATATATATATATATATATATATGATTCTAACATCATTTAATTCACCGAATTCTCTTGCTTTAATCTAACTATTCTCTTGTTCATATTTTCTAGATATTCTCAAAGCAATCACTAATCTATTGCTTGAATCATTGTTTTTGTTTATAACATTCTTTTGATTCATAGCAATTCACATTTCCTAAATCTTCACAAACACATTGCATATTCTCGAGGATAAGATTATAGGAATATTGTACTACATTAGACTCATTAGTGTTGACAAGAACACAACAAGTCGAATATTGTATTTTAGTAATTAAGTTGAAATCCTCTTCGGTAGTTGAGGCAAGAAATCCCGTTCGGTTGTTCGGGTAAGTTGTAAACCTATTCCCCCGGATGAAGTGAGGGTGTTAGTTAGTGAAATTCCTAAGTGAAGCTTAGGGACTGGACGTAGGACGAGAGGTCCGAACCAGTATAAAATCCTGGTGTCTCCTTGCATTTACCTACTTTATCTACCTAGACTATTCCGTTATTCCATATTACATGATCCTACCACATAGCCTTCTCTTTCAACTATTTCTTATTTAAAGTATATCAAACATCCTTAGTTGAACTTTCCTTAAATTTTAATAATTTTTATAAAACTTAGTTAAATTTTTATAAAACTTGGTTAATTTTTATAATAAGCTTATTTAATTTTTAAAAACTGTTTTATGTAGTTAAATTCTAATAAAGCTTAATTAATTTGTATAAATTTATTTAATTTTTATAAAATTAGTTAAATTATATAAAACTTAGTTAATTTTAAAATATTGGTTAATTTTTGTAAAAACTAGTTAAATTTTTATAAAGCTCGGTTAACTTATTTATAAATTTATTTATATTAACCCAATCTTATAAATTATCTTAATTAGTAAAACTTAAATGTCATGGCTAATATTTTAATTAACTTAAACTTATAAATTATCTCAAAATTAAATTTTTTATTAACTTGGTTAGTTTTTATAAATTATCCCAAACTTATAAATTTTTCATAAACTTAGTTAATTCATTATTAATGTTGTAAACTTATTTAATCTATTATTATTATTATAAACTTAATCTATTTTTGTGACGCCCTACCTCTATACTCATACTAGGCAAGAACACCACGGAGTAATGCCGTCAACTAGCACGAAGAATAAGGCTATTGAGGAGCGACCATCTGTGTAATTGCTTTGGATGAGCACCGATATGTCAAATATTATCAAATCCGACATACCGATACAGACTCAACGCTAATACACAGTGGCTATGTGGTCTTCGGAAACAAATATAAAATAAGCATAACACACAATCAGTCACATATATTCATATCACAAAGGCGGAAACATATATGAATAAAACACACAGAACTGTACATTAAAGTATTGGTCATGCAAGGTCCACTACATCACAAAAGAATGGTACAAGTGCTAGACAAAAGAATATGTATATATCAAGGAGTCTCTATCTCGAATGCATAAACAAAAACTACTAAGCTAAGTAGTTAGACAAAAGTCAGATGACGGATCCTGATAAGAAGTCAAGTAGAAGAACCTAAATACCTTGGTCTGACCCGATTATTATTTAAGAATAAAATAATAAACAGATCAATCGAGCTATAAATATCAGATAAAATGAGATAGGATAAGAGATATGACAAAAAGGCATGATAACAATAATGCCATTCCATGACAAGTATACATTTAACAACAAAAAAAATCATACAATATCTCAAGAATCTCAAACACCAAAATGAATGTCATATTCTTTATTTTATTCACCGAACCACAGATATTAACAAACATATAAATGCCAATCGCAAAAATTGGTGAAACACATTCTAGAAATCATCAGTTAGAAATCCAGAAATTACAAAGGGGGAGGCCTATCACAAACGGGAACATGAAAACTCACCAACACGTGTATCACAAACGGATTGCTATCCAATGGTCACTAACCATAGAGCCGGTGCAATGACGTAGTACAATAACGGTACGCCCAAAAACTCGAATAATTTAGAACATCGACGTAGTACAATAACGGTACGCCCGATGGACCTGAAACTCCAATAATTCGAAACAACGACATAGTACAATAATGGTACGCTCGATGAACCTGATAAGCCGGACCAACGATATAGTACAATAACGGTACATCCGATGAACTGAACACCATAAAAGAACCTGGGTCGCTAGCCCATAAAAATGAGTCAAAACTCCAAAGAACCAATAGGTCTTTACCTAAAAAATAAATGAGATGAAGCTCAATAAAATGTGGTACAGTCCCGTACGTGGACAAAAAGATATCACATATCGCTGGTCTAAAACGATAAAATGATCACCATTGATCAATAAAAATTGTGAATTACACGAAGCTTGTGAATAAATGGGTTTAGCTTCATGTCCCATAACCACTGGCTTAACTTAAGTATTTATGAACAAATTGTATATTTCCACTTGAAAGTTGTCACAAGAGTTCAATCGAACAAGTCCAAAAATTAACCGACAAAGAAAACGCAAGCGTTTCATACCACTTCTTTTGCTAAGTCGTTTAATTAGATTTTTCATGCAAATGAGGTAAAGGTTTGTATATACTAATAGGTTAGAAAACGGATTTGAAAACAAGTTCTGTATTAAAAGTAACGTAGAAATCATTTTTGTGAAAGAGTTTGAATACTTACTACTAGTATAGAAACCTTTGTATTTTAAAGTGATAAATCACAGAAAACGATTGTAAAAACAATCGATCACCAAAAATTCACATTCGAAGACGTGAATCAAATCCAAAGAAATCGATACCAAATCCATCAAAATGGATATTCCCAAAAATCCAGAAAAAGAAGTCATAAAAGTCGATAAAAAGTGATGACAACTAATCGAATCAACAAAATCGATAAACATTGGAAATTCATTTAAGAAATAGGCAAATAGGCAAAACTGAACAGTTCCAGACGTCTGGAGGTTCAACCAGACGTCTGGATTTGGTTTCTGGAAATAGCTCAAAAAACCTCCCATACGTTTGAAATTACAAAGCAGACGTCTGAACCCTAACCGAACGTCTGAACTAATAAATCAAACGTCTGTAATTTGTCTCTATCGTTTTTATTTTCTGCCTGGACCATTACCAGATGTCTGGACTAGATCAATCAGACGTCTTGTTGCCTGATCTGGGCAACATTTTGCCTTAGCCAATGATGTCCAAATTGATTCGGAAGCGTTCGGACGAGCGACGGAGACTATGGATTTATGCTAAGCGACAACCCAGCCCTATAGGCTCTTCGATACACCGCAAATAACCTGTCCAAATACCCAAGATAGGATCTTTAAAGATTTTGGCTTCAAAACACCAAAATTTGAAAAATTCACCTGTTCAATTCAAATCAAAAGCAATTAAACATGAAATAGATGTTACGAATTCATACTAACAACAACGAAAGCTATAGACATAGATGTGAGTTCAAAAACTCACCTTTAAATCCAAAAACAGCAAGTGAGAAGCTTTAAAACAAAGAAAGACCAATTCCTCTTTAACACACTCTAGAATTTTCAATCTACTATCAAAAGTGAAGTTTTTTCTAAGTTAGATTATAGGAATTTCTAAAAATTGAAGGGAGATTGAGATGGAGAAGATGAAGAGGATGCTTACCTAAGCTTCTCCTTGATTTTAGAGCAAGAACTTGAATTTCATAGCAAAATTAGGGTTTAGGAATTCTAATTTTCTATCTCTTCCCCCATTTTTCTTTTAGCTTGAGTGTTAGGAAATAATAGAATGAGTGAAGAGGAGTTGGATGAAGAGCTAGGGTTTTAGATGAGTTTACGGGCTGAAACCTAAACCCAAAGCCCAATAGAAAAATAGAAAAATTCAACTCAACTCCAAACATAACGATGTTTATACTCAAAAAGGCCACAAATGCCATTTTGAACTCAATGGAAGTGGTCTCGAGTCCTAATTCGACTATTTGTAAAAATTAGCATTTCAGACTCTAATCCGACTAACGATGCTATATTTAAATAAAACATTTAAATATACAATCGTTACATATGGGGGTTGTTACAGACTCCCCTCCTTAAAGAAATTGCGTCCTTGTAATACTTAAGAAGAAAACAAAGAGTAATAACTGTAAAAACATATCAACACAAAAGAAAATTTGAAATAAGAAGTTTACCTTAAAGAGCACGAGAGAATAAGTCCGGATGTGTTTGCTCGATAAACTCTCTGGATTCCCAAGAGCAATCCTTAGGATAAGGACCATTGAACTTTCACAAGTGGGACATCTTTATTACGAAGATGTTTAACCTCCGTAGCAATGATACGAATAAGATGTTGCTCATAAGTCAAATTAGACGAAACTTCAATTTCTTCAATAACACCGGGCTGAATAATAGAATCGGAATCCCTAAGGTATTTTCGTAATTGAGAGACGTGGAAAACGTCATGAATAGCAGAAAATTTAGCCGGTAACAAAAGGCGATAAGTCACGGAAACAATACATTCAGTGATGGGAAGTGGACCAATATACCGAGGTGCTAATTTTCCTATCGATTGAAACGCACGACATCCTTCATAGGTGAAACACGGATAAATACCAAATCTCCTTTACAAAATTCCAATTTGCTTATTTGGTTATCAGCATAGGTTTTTTGCCTACTTTGAGCTTCTTTCATCCTATGACGAATAAGGTCAATCTTTTTTATGGAATCACGAATAAATTCTGGACCTAAAACCAGCTTCTCACCGGCCTCAAGCCAATAAGAAGGAGATCGACATGGCCTCCCATAGAGTGCTTCAAAAGGGGTCATACCAATACTAGATTGGAAGCTATTATTATAGGAAAACTCAACAAGAGAAATATAATCTTTCCAACTTCCACCAAAATCAAGAACACATCCACGAAGAAGATCTTCAAGAGTTGATTCACATGCTCGGTTTGTCTATTGGACTGTGGAAGATAAGCTGTGCTAAAATTAAGTTTCGTTCTCAAAGCTTTTTGAAGACTCTTCCAAAATCCACTAGTAAACAATGGATCCCGATCGCTAACAATAGAAGTAGGAACTCCATGCAATTTAACAATTTCTTTTACATAGAGTTTGGCCAAAAGAGATATGGTCCGATTAGACCAAACGGGGATAAAATGGGCAGATTTTGTAAGCCAGTAAACAATCACCCATAAATTGTCATGACCCGAACGAGAACGGGAAAAACCGCGATAAAGTCCATGGGCACTTGATCGCACTTCCAAATAGGAATATTTAGAGGTTGCAATAACCCACCGGGCCTTTGGTGCTTGACCTTAATGAGTTGGCGAGTCATGCATTGCTTAATGAAATTAGCAATATAAGATTTCATTCCATCCTAATAATAAAGTCGCTTCATATCCGCATACATTTTACTACTACTAGGATGAATGGCAAATTTAGAATGACGAGAATCTTCTAAAATGTCTTTACGAAGATTACTAATATTTGGCACGATAATTCTACCAAATTTTCGAGTGCCGCCACGAGCATCGATTTCAAAGTCTTTCAAACCATCAATATTACTATCTCGACAACTTTGGCTAAGATGAGTCAATTCGGGATCATGCTTTTGAGCATCAAGAATGCGGTCAAAAAGAGATGGATGAGCCTCATGGCTACATAAGACAAGAGATGAACATGAATCAGATTCATGATCTTGAATTTCACAAGTAGACAAAGTCTCGAGGTCATTCCATTCAGGTATCATTATAGAAACAACCGCGTTGCTTACGACTAAGGGAATCGACAACACGATTTCCTTTTTTGGGAGTATAAAGAATATCCAGATCATAAGATGCAAGGAACACCAGCCAACGTTGTTGATGCAAATTAAGTTCCTTTTGAGAAAATAAATACTTTAGAGGTTTATGATCGGTGTAGAGAACAAATTTCTCTTCCAAAAGATAGTGACGCCAAATTCTAAGGGCGAAAATAATAGCCGAGAGCTCTAAATCAAGAGTGGCATATCTAATCTCGGAAGGCTTTAATTGTCTAGATGCATAAGAGATAACACGATCCATTTGCATAAGAATGGCTCCTAAACCAATACGACTAGCATCGGTATAAACAATAAAGTCTTGGTTCCCTTAGGAATCACAAAAATAGGAGCATCGAAAAGGAGTTCTTTTAATTTCTGAAAAGAAGATTCGCATTTTTTTGACCAAATGTACTTAACTCCCTTCTTTTTCAAAGTAATAAGAGGTATGAAAATTTTAGAAAAGTTTTTTATGAGCCGATGGTAATAACCCGCCAATCCAAGAAAACTACGAATTTCCATCACACTCACCGGTCTCTTCCAATTTTGAATCGCTTCAATCTTTGAAGGATCCACGGAAATTTCGGATTCAGAAATAATATGCCCAAGAAATTTCACACGAGATTGCCAAAAGTGACATTTAGAAAATTTTGCTTTCAATTGATTGCTCCTAAGAGTTTCTAACACAATCCGAAGATGTTTTTCATGCTCTTCCTCGATTTTAGAATAAACAAGAATATCATCTATAAAGGTGAGAACAAATCGATCGAGAAAGTATTTGAAAACTCGATTCATAAGGTCAACAAAATAAGCTGGAGCATTCGCCAAACCAAATGGCATAACAAGCCATTCATAAGATCCATAACGAGTATGGAACAATGTCAAAGGAATGTTATCCTCTGCAATACGAAGCTGATGAAACTAGTTGCTAAGTCTACTTGCGAAAAGACTCTAGCATTGCTAAGTTGATCAAATAAATCATCAATCCGAGGTAAGGGATATTTATTCTTAATGGTGAGATCATTAAGCTTGCGGTAGTC
This sequence comes from Allium cepa, assembly GCA_030765085.1. Lineage (NCBI taxonomy): Eukaryota > Viridiplantae > Streptophyta > Magnoliopsida > Asparagales > Amaryllidaceae > Allium > Allium cepa. The sequence continues at coordinate 413,408,849 of CM060932.1, forward strand.
AACGCAAAGCCAAAGTGTACTATCAGATTTCTTTACAAAAATAGCTGAAGCTCCCCAAGGAGAGGAACTAGAACGAATAAATTGTTTTGTTTCCAATTCGAATAATTGTTTATGCATCTCCTCGTTTTCCTTATTGGACATATAATAAAGAGGACGTGTGATAGGTAGAGCTTCATAGATTAAATTAATTCTGAACTCAACTGCTCGCTTAGGGGGTAATCCTAAAACGGGCTCAAATATGTTGGAAAATTCACGAACAACGTGAATGAGGGAAATGACATCTTCCTCATCATCATTATCGTCATCATGAAGGTTTAGAGAATATAAGGTGTCACCGCATTAGAATCTGAATCTTTAAGAACAATAGAAATCTGCTTAACAGATTGAGGATATCGAAGATGAATAGTCCTCTCAGGACATAACATATGGGCTTCATAATGGTTAAGCCAATCCATTCCAAAAATCATTCCGAAGCCTAAGTAACGCATAATATGCAAATCAGCTCGGAAAGCATAATCGCATAAATAATCTCGACATCTTTATAAAATAAACTTAGTGTTGCGGATCCACCAATCAGATTCGCAATTTTCAGTGAAGTCATCAAGCACATAACATTTAGAGACAAAGCATCAACAAGTTCTTTTGATATAAAAAAGTGAGATGCAACCGTATCAAAAAGAACTCGAATAGGATGATCACGAAACAAAATAATGCCATCAAGGATAGAATGAGAAATGTTGACCAAGAGAAGTGTTAATAGGAGCTTGCACAACATTTAGCTTCCTCTCTTTCTTGCTTGGAAGTTTGGGACACGAAGATAAAAGATGACTCGAGCTTTTGCAATAACGATAAAAGAGGGGTTTCGGACACCTATTCGCATAATGGTCCTTAGAACCACAATTGTAGTATTGCCCACGACTAGAGGTAGGAGTCTTTGCTACTAAAGTTGCTTATTTTCCTTTATTGTTGGGATTAGGCTTGAACTCAATAGGCCTCTTCTTGTTGATGGGGAAGTTCTGTTTGGCACCCATAACTTCGACATCGCTTTCTTTATCGACCTCTTCAAGTCGAAGAGCGATATCAATAAGCTGATCGAAAGAAACTTCCAATTTCAAAAGTAAAGGCATTTTAAGGTTCTTATTCAACCCATAGACAAACCTATGATTTTTCTTCAATGGGGTATTAATATACTCGGGCCCATATTTAGAGAGAGACTCAAAAGATGCGACATAGTCTGTCATAAAAGATTCACTTGAAGAAGGCCAATAAAGCGCTGAGCTAAAGCTACTTTTTCAACCTCCAGCACAAATTTTAACTCGAATCTTTCTCAAAATTGCTCCCAAGTAAGATCCGCTTTGATAATCTCAGAAACCAAAAGCCATACCAATCTAATGCTCTCTCTTGGAGCATACTAGAAGCCACTAGGACACGATGTCGATCTATAAGATTCATGCGAGAAAAAATGAGATCGTATGTTCTAAGCCAAGCTTGGACTTCTATAACGCTTTTGAAACCCTTGATTGACTTTCCACCCAAATTTGTATAATCACTTCATAAGTATGCTAACCCCGATTTAGGGTGACTAGGCTATGGAATGGGTTCGACATCTTAAGCATTCTTTACGAGATCTAAGAGCTGTTGGGATGACATCAATACTCCATCCTGAAGAGTAGCACTGGATTGATCGACGCTGAAATGACCTGGTTTAACCATTTCTCTTCTTTAAGAAAAAAATAAAGAAGAAGAAAAAAGTTATTCTCAGAATGAATATGAAACAATCATGATTGACAAAACAATGCATCATAAAAGAAAATAGGATAGAAGGGGTTCAATGACTCAAAATAAATCCTAAGGAACGATTCCTAAGAGAGACTTAGGAAAATGATCATTGCTATAATATTCTATATTGTTTCTAAGTTTGGCTCTGATACCAAGCTGTGACGCCCCACCTCTATACTCACACTAATCAAGGACACACGGAGTAATGCCGTCAACTAGCACGAAGAATAAGGCTGTTAAGGAGCGACCATTTGTGTTATTGATTTGTCACTGATATGTCATATAGTATCAAATCCGACATACTGATACAGACTCAAAGCTGCTACATAGCGGCTATGTGGTCTTAAAAAAAAAATATAACACAAAATCAGTCACAGATATTCATATCACAAAGACGGGAACATATATGAATAAAACACATAGAAGTGTACATCAAAGTAGTGGTCAGGCAAGATCCACTACATTACAAAAGAATAGGTACAAATGCTAGACAAAAGAATATATATACATAAAGGAGTCTCTATCTCGAATGTATAAACAAAAACTACTAAGCTAAGTAGTTAGCCAAAAGTCAAATGACGGACCCTGATAAAAAATCAAGTAGAAGCACCTGAAATACCTCGGTCCGACTCGAGTATTATTTAAGAAGAAAATAATAAACGTATCAGTCTAGCTATAAATATCAGATATAATGAGATAGGATAAGAGATATGACAAAAATGTATGATAACAATAATGTCATACTATGACAAATATATATTTAATGACAACAATAATCATACAATATCTCAAGAATCTCAAACACCAAAAATAACGTAATATTCTTTATTTTATTTAACAAACCACAGATATTGACAAACATATCAATGCCAATCGCAAAAATTGGTGAAAAACAAATTCTAGAAATCATCAATTAGAAATTTAGAAATCACAAAGGGGGTGGCCTATCACAAACAGGAGCATGAAAACTCACCAACACATGTATCACAAACGGGTCGCTAACCATAGAGCCGGTGCAATGACATAGTATAATAACAGTACTCTCGAGGAACCTAAAACTTGAATAATTCAGAACATCGACATAGTACAATAACAGTACGGCCGATGGACCTGATAAGCTGCAACAGCGACATAGTACAATAGTGGTACATCCGATGAACCGAACACTATAAAAGAACATGGGCCGGTAGCCCATAAAAAGGAGTCGAAACTCCTAAGAACCTATAGGTATTTAGCCAACAAAATAAATGAGATGAAGCTCAATAAAACGAGGTACAGTCCCCCACGTGGACAAAGAGACATCGCATATCGCTAGTCTAAAATCATAAAATGATCATCATTGATCAATAAAAGGTATGAATTACACTAAGCTAGTAAATAAATGAGTTTAGCTTCATGTCCATAACCACTGGCTTAACTTAAGTATTTATGAACAAATTGTAGATTTCCACTCGAAAGTTTTCACAAGAGTTCAATCGAACAAGTCCAAGAATTAATCGACAAAGGAAACGAAAGTGTTTCATACTACTTGTTTTGCTAAGTCGTTTAATTAGATTTCTCATACGAATGAGGTAAAGGTTTGTATAAACTAATAGATTAGAAAACGGATTTGAAAACGAGTTCTGTATTAAAAGTAACGTAGAAATCATTTTTGTGAAAGTGTTTGAATATTTACTACTAGCATAGAAACCTTTGTATTTTAAAGTGACAAATAACAGAAAACGATTGTAAAAACAACCGATCACCAAAAATTCACATTCAAAGACGTGAATCAAATCCAAAGAAACCGATACCAAATCCATCAAAATGGATATTCCCAAAATCCAGAAAAAGAAGTCATCAAAGTCGATAAAAGTGATAACAACTAATCAGATCAACAAAATCGATAAACATTGAAATTAATTCAAGAAATAGGCAAATAGGCAAAATTGAATAGTTCCAAACGTCTGGAGGTTCAACCAGACGCCTGGATTTGGTTTCTGGAACTAGCTCAGAAAACCTCTCAAACGTCTGAAATTACAAAGCAGACGTCTAAACCCTAACCAAACATCTGAACTAATAAATCAGACGTCTAGAATTTGTCTCTGCCATTTTTATTTTCTGCTTGGACCATAACCAGACGTCTGGACTTGATCAACCAAACGTCTGGTTGCCTGATCCGGGCAACATTTTGTCTTGGCCAATGATAGCCAAATGGATCCGGAAGCGATCGGACGAGCGATGGAGGCTGAGATTTATGCCAAGCTACAACCCTGCTCTATAGGCTCTTTGATGCACCCCAAATAACCTGTCCACACATCCAAGATAGGATTTTTAAAGATTTTGACTTCAAAACACCAAAATTTGAAAAATTCACCAAATCAATTCAAATCAAAAGCAATTGAACATGAAATAGATATTAGGAATTCATACCTAACAACAATGAAAGCTATGGACACAGATGTGAGTTCAAAAACTCACATTTAAACCCAAAAACAACAAGTGAGAAGCTTTAAAACAAAGCAAGACCAATTCCTCTTCAACACACCTCTAGAATCTTCAATCTATTATCAAAGATGAAGTTTTTCCTAAGTTAGTTTATAGGAATTTCTTATAATTGAAGAGAGAATGAGATGGAGAAGATGAAGAGGATGCTTACCCAAGCTTCTCTTTGATTTTAGAGCAAGAACTTGAATTTCTTAGTAAAACTAGGGTTTAGGAATTCTAATTTCCCATTTCTTCCCCCATTTTTCTTTTAGTTTAAATGTTAGGAAATAATAGAACGAGTAAAGAGGAGTTGGAAGAAGAGTTAGGGTATTAGATGAGTTTATGGGCTGAAACCTAAACCCAAAGCCCAATAGAAAAATAGCAAAATTCAACTCAACTCCAAACATATCGATGTTTATGCTCAAAAAGGTCGCAAGTGCCATTTTGAACTCAATGGAAGTGGTCTTGTGTCCTAATTCGACTGTTTGTAAAAAGTAGCGTTTCAGACTCTAATCTGACTAACGATGCTACATTTAAATATACAATCGTAAAATATGCGGGTTGTTACAATATTTATAAACCTATTTATTTTTTATAAAACTTAGCTAACATAGTTAATTTTTATAAACTTATTTTTAGTTATTATTGTTGTTTTTAAGTTTATTATCAATAATTATAAAACTTAGTTGATTTTGTTAATTTATTATTATTATTATTATTATTATTATTATTATTATTATTATTATTATTATTATTATTATTATTATTATAAACTTAGTTAATTTTTATCAGACTGTTGTTGTTTATTATTATTGTTATTATAAACTTAGTTAATTTTTTATCAAACTTAGTTTATTCTTACTAATATTATAAACTTGTTAATTTTCATAATACTTAGTTAATTTTTATAAATGTATTTAATTTTTAGAAACTTAGTTAATTTATTCAAACTATTATTTATTATTACTATTATTATTATTAAATTTATAAATCTCAATCGCTAAAACTTAAAATGTCATAACTTATATTTTAGTTAACTTAAACTTATAAATTATCTCAAACTTAAACACTTTTATCTTAGTTATTTTTTTATACATTATCGCAAACTTATAGATTTTCATAAACTTAGTTAATTTATTATCATCATCATAAACGTAGTTAATTTTTATAAAACTTAGTAACTTAGTTAATTTTTATAAACATGGTTTTTGTTATTACTGTTATTATTGTTATTAATTATAAAACTTAGTTTATTTAGTTATATTATTATTATTTGAAATGGTACTTAGATACAAGATGTCACTGGGACAACATAACACAAATCACATGTCAATATATGTTCGAATTATGCTACACAAATTTCAAGCTTGTGGCCTCTCGCATCAAAGTCGAATCACTTAACCACTGAGACAATGGTGTTTGTCATCATCATCATCATTATTATAAACTTGGTTAATTTTTATCAAAATATAGTTTTTTGTTGTTGTTATTATTCGGTTAATTTTTATCAAATACATAATGGCATAAATTATTATGACTGCTTTAGTTCCAGTTAGAAATGGTACATGTTGGAATAAAATAAGCTTCTAAATGATGTAGATATCATGTGGAAGCTAAATAACAATGTGTCATAATCTAATATTAACTCACTACATCAAAATATCAAATATTACAGCACGAAAAATTAATCCACTCGAGACCAAATGACCGTCTCAATATGGACATAATACTGTTTTGATTTTCTGAGTAATCAATATAAGGATCAAACAACCAGCTCAAACAGACATACATTATTCAAGATAATTGCTTAATTATTTCAGAAAGATAACATATGCATCGCTCGAAATCACCACTAACTTTCACCCGCTAATTTTATATGAACTACTTTTCTACACTGATTAATGCTGGATATAACTTTTACTTTGCATCATATATTATCACATGATTATAGATGTGCATTTCTAGGAACAAAATTATTTTTTCACTAACCTTCATAGAATTTTTTTACTCTATACTACGTCTTCTCCACTCCATATCCATGGAATCTGAAAAGGAGAAATAGCATATCAATATAAACTAATAGCTCGTGTTTCAAACGTACAAAGCACAACTGAAAAAAAATTGATTAGTTTTGCCAGCCAGTACAATATTGATACTTGAAAGTTGATTTCAGTAAATTTATTTCTATAACCTTAGGTAATGGCAAACGCACTGCTAGTTTAAATACTCCAGTGCAACCATTTTCTAACTGACTACAATATATATGAGACAGCCTATATAAGTAAAATGGGAACTTGATCATATTAACGTAACGTTAAGGACTCACAAAAGAGCAGATATGTTATCTGGTGGAGCAAAGTTTTATTAACATAGCATGTGACAGCTGATACAGTGGAAATTTCACTGGCAGTGATCTAAACTTGCACAAAAAAAAGAAAATTGAATACTATGTTTAATGGTGAATGTTACAGGAATTACTTGGCATTAAATATGACTGTTAAATTTAGACTTTGATGTACCATTCTCAATCCTGCTATGAAATGTACCCCATGTCAAAACTGAAACCGCCCTGCAATACGGAAGCATATTCATGTTAATTTGCAAAGCATGTACTAAAACATTAACCAGTTGTAGAACAATTATGCAAGAAGAAGAACACTGCATGAAACATGATGTAATATTTCAGTGGGTTCAACCGATATTGTATATGTGATTTTACAATTGAGGATTTGAGAGTTGCACGAGTCAAATATCAAATCTTCGATTGTGCATAGACTTACCAACATATATAGGCTTATAAGAAAAATGTTACAAAATGAAAGAACTTCTATTAAAGGAGCAGTGAGGAGAAATTGCAATAACTATTCAAAATTAAAAGACATACATTTAGTTTTCTCCTCCAATTGCTCCAAAAAAATGGATTCAAACTAGTTACATATCCTTCAACGATAACTCTTGTATGTTCATCATATCGCCAATCTCACTATCAAATTGTCTGGACTGCAGAAAAAGTTGAAGTATGTAACCGTATCACATTACTAACTGTAACTATGTTAGGGGAAAAAACAGTTATTTGCCTCAACGAATATAGGTTCAAAACAGTAATTTTCTACAACTGCCCAAATCAATTGAAGAGGAACATTTGTGCAGAGGGACTTATAGACCGACGGTGAAATTTCTGCCTTAATTGTAGCTAGTAATATAAAGATCAACCAATTTGATATGGGAGTTTCTTTAGTAGCTTTGATTTCATTAATTCTTACACATAAAAAAGTTAATTGGTATTGTATATTAGGGTACATAAGATTTGAATAGAGATGTAAAAGTTCACTTACATTCAGAAGCAGGTTTCTCTGCATGCCAAGCCATGCAAAAAATATTTGTTCAAATTCATTAGTCTTTTGTGGGAGAGAAAAATAAAGTTTCGAAATAAAGATGAATTTGTTTATTGCCATGTTAGTACACTTCGAATAGTTTAAGAAAGTAGAATATCACATATAATCATTTAATCCTAAATATATTTCAGAAATCAATCCTATATTGGTTTCACAATTACCTCGTAAAACATGTTTTAGCATCTTCAGAGAAAACTCGGCCTGAAAAATCGAATATAGTCATGCTTATTATAAATAATTAAACTGAACATTGACAAAAAACTCAAAATTGTGTTGTACGTCAGTTTGAATGTCATATGTTGAGCAAAGTAATGTAGCTAAACCTAAAATTGTGCAACAAGAACTATAGCAACTCTTATTTTACATATCAATATAACCCACGCAACTGCTTAATCTGGTAGGTCACATGTAGTCCAAACTGGGTGCCTTCAATGTTGATCTTGCAAACAGCTTCAGCAAATGAAACACAAATTTCATTGTCAGCTTCAGTTTAAATCAGAGCAACCTTGACAATCCAAACTTCTATGCTAATGAATATAAACCATTTGCAAGTTGATAAAAATAGGACCGCAAAGCTCTATTTTTTTTATGTACAATGCACTAGTGATGAGCTCAATCACTAGTAAGGCTGATTAACATTTAGTAGATTGTTAAGTTCTTTCTTTATTGATTATAATTAAGAAATTAGCAATAAAACTAAGCCTATCAAGTTTATCACACGTAGATCACCATGAGCATATAAAACATAAATAGGTAGAGAACATCTATAACAGTAAGACCTAACATGCTATAAACCATTCAATTGTATAGCCTTTGAAAATCTCATAAGGGCTATATCTTTTCTCTTTTTTCCCACTACATTATTATATTATATCTTGTAGTAGATTGCTTGATTAATAACTAGTCCGCTCTTTATATTCAATTTTATCTCTAACTTTACTTATCCTTTTAATTTTCTCAGATTCCTAAATCTAATTAACTTTGTCATTTCTACCCATTAAATCTTCAATTCATCGACTAGTATTAGTTAATTCCAAACTTCGACTACAAGGAATTAAAATAGTAGTAAAGAACAAATACTATGATGTTATCACCATCGTTCTTCTAATACCCTGTTAAGAAAATAAAAGGCGAATAGTTATACATTAAATTTCATAAGCTTTGGAATTTTAATAATTTGTGATAGGTGTCAATAATTAATCTGTGTAACAAAAGTTGAAAATCCAAGGGGTCAGCTGACCTACTTCATTGATCCATAGGTTTGTATTTAAAGTATGACACAATGTACAGATCAAACAACAATGCCTCATAATATTAGAAAACTTATAGACTTTCCAATAATTAATTTAGGCTTTGTACCCAATTGGCTTAGTTTAATATCATGGTCAATGCACTTGTCATGTTTAGCAAGTTTAACGTCTCTTCTACTTGGAAATTATCTAGTGCCTTGCCATATTATACCATGACAGTCTTAAAATTACTTTCCCATATGACCTAGTGTTGTCCCATGATGAAATGCAAATAGTTTAAAAGCATTCTAAAAAAATATTAGCAAGACTGAAACTAGTTATTACAAAGGCACTCTAATACAAATTAATTTTGAACTTACGAAGCTAACAACATGCTTTTCTCTACAGATATGTGTCCAAACATTTTAAGTACCACCTTACTAAAAGCATATAGGAAAATAGACTCCTCTTATAGAGTATCACATGCTATCTTCACAAATATAGTCTATCTTGTTTTGATTAATGTTTATTTTTCAAAAATTGGACATAAAGACCGCTTTACTGAAAACAACAAAGAAATAAGTTTTTCTTACAAGTAAAGTGAATTATTACATGCTATCTTCACAAATATAGTTCATCATGTTTAGTATTTTGTAGTTAATAACACTCATGAGTTCCTATCAATCATGTACCATAAATACTTAGATTGCATAAGATGAAATAATCATACGCAGACAAGTTTATAATAGAAACATAAGAAGTCGGTTACCTCCAGAAAAAGTGGAATTCTTAGATCATTGGAAGTGACATCTTGAGCAGATAAAAACTTTCTAACAATGCTGAGGCCAATAGAAAAATTGTGCCAGCCTCACAACTTTCTTCATGAACCATCATCTGAGGAATTTTTGGATGATATAAAAGAGATAAGAGAATGGCAGTTGGGACCTATGAATATTTTGTATCATTGGTTGGAAACATGATAATAGAGGAGGCTTTTCCCACATATCAAACGGTGCTAAATAGAATTGATGGAATTAGAGATGACGTTGGCTCAACCAACATGACTTGGGCTGTATATTCCAAATCAATTTGCAACATATTCCAAATCTAAAGTAACATATTCCAATCTTTAATACCATCTACAGTACGTTACGTGATGACGCTCTAAAAGGTTACTGAGTTCATGAACATTTTCACCGATTATAGGCCTTCTATCAGGATCTGTTTGCAAACATTTCATTGTTAAAGCTGTAGCTTTAGAATATTCATCTCTTAGGAAATCGCCTTCAAGTAAAGGATCTGCCATATAGTGCCTGCAATATATAATTAAGTTATAAAAAACATGTCTAAATATAAAATTATGTTTCTGAAGATAGACAAGTATGAGAACATGAGTGTGCTTATATGTATGTGCAAAGCACAGTATAAAAGCATGATTATGATTGTAGTGCTGATCAAGTGTATACAGTTAGTAGTTTTCAATGTTTCAAAATTTGGAATGTAATTTTCCTATAATGTTTTCAAAACTGGAAACAAATCGTAAATCATAGAATTCAATCTTAGAACCAAATGTTGATTAAAATCATGAATTTGTGTTCAAATTTCAAAGGATTCATGTTTCAGCTGTATGCATACCCTAACTTTTAAAAGTTCAAATGTTGATTAAAATCATGAATTGAATGGACGATTCCAATTACAAATACCCTCGCTTTTAAAAGTACTAAATAAAGGAGAAAATAAATATAAAACATATTAAACTTATAAAAGTACATTATATCCAACTGAATTTGCAAACAGATTAGCTTTATCACCTAACAAAGTACAAAATATTACAACAATATCTCTCAACTTTTTCACGTCATAATAAAATTTGTTTATAGTGTAAGATATAAGTAAATTTTATAAGTGCAAAAAAAAAAACCATTGACTAAAAACTTGTACCTTTTTATCCTTACTCATCTACCCGGGTGCGTAGCACGGGCCACACGGTAGTTTAAACTAAAAATTGAAGAACGTAACAATGGGTACACTAATATTTGTAATCAGCAGACTGTTTCAAGGCTGTAGACAGGAATGTCTAATATTGATGGTGCATAAATCACAAAAATCAAAATTATGATACCACTACGTTGTTCCATCTAGTATTATTACAAACAAAAACACTATGTAAAAAGGATAATTCATTGTTATGTAATCATGGAGATGCCAATGAACTTATAAAGATTAAGAAAAGGGTAAAATGGAAATTAGCGTTTGCCATAATCAGTACTCATTAGCACATTAACAACAAACAACAAAAAAATCAAACTAAAATCAACGTGTTTGAATTAAATTACCACATTGACATGATACATGAAAAGAAATCAAAAATTGAACATCGATCAATCATATAAATAATTAGCATTAAAAATAGAAAGGTATGGTGTCAAATAAAAACAATACCTTAGATAATTCCATGGAGCATGGAATGGTAAGAGGCTTTCTTTAGATCTGAAGAGAGATTGCTATAGAGCTAAGCTATCTTGTTCACCTACCTTGGACAACAAGCTTTCCCTTCTGGATCAAGAGAGATCAACGCTGAGTTAATCATCCCTCTATGGAACTAAAGCTATGGAGGCAAGGTCTGATTTGCTTACCCTAGAACATTGAGAACAATACATCTTCAGATCTTGAAGACTTCCCTATGAATCGATGGAACTGAGATTAGGGATGCTAGGATTTTGGTTGGGAAAGCCTGGATTTGTATTGGGGAAGTTTGGATTTATCACTCTTCGAATGAAAATTGAGAAATAAAAACGGTGTGAACGAAAATGAATTTAGGACCAAAATAAATGTAGCCACCTAAATGTTTCACGCCTCGCTAAATATTTTTAATATTAGCAGCGGCTCATTTTTCTTCGACACATCTAATAGTTGCACGTAAAATTGAACGCTGCTATATTGTGCTACTAATACTAGTTTTTCTTATAGTGTGATTTAGGAGACAAATGTGGAGATGAAGACTTATGGCAGTTATCTATCCATTTATGTTTTTTAAGTATTTTATTATACTCAGTTCAATAGTTATGTTATTTTGAGATACTGTACTATGAAGGCTTTATGTAAACACATTGTAATGTTTAATATGTAATGCTTATGAAATGGTTTTCTGTATGAAATGGATACTTGTTTTTGATATTATATTTTATCCATTCCACAATGAGATTCTGGAAGTATAGATAGATTGATATGTGAAATGCGTATAATTTCATCAATTTAACAACTCGCTTTGAGACGACCTAAGGTTTGACGGGCTTTTATTGAGTCGAAATTAGGTCCATTTTAGGGACGGATTGTTACATAAGGCAAGCTTTGAGGGGCAAATGTTATCCAGACTTTTAACCGAGCAATATTTGGATGGACTGGACAAGTAAAACTCGAAAAATTATCAAGGCAAGAAGCCTAGAGAGATAATTACAAAACCTAGAAACCAAGTACAACTAGGATAATAAGGTGAAAATGAAGTTACCTCAAGAACCCATTGGCCAATATCCATCATAATGGGATCTTGGCCAAATTGCCTCAAACTTTCCATGCTCATCAATCATGATGCAAAAGCCCTCTTCAAGCTTCAAATCATCGATCCTCAATTTTTTATGTATCTCCTTGATACTTGAAACTGGCAACTATATTCCACTACTGATCCATCACTTTGACCAGGAAACAAGATCTAAGCACTACAAACAAGATGAGAAACACAAAGCAAACAACAAGTCACTTCGTCACGAAGAGTTTAAAGCAATCTTTAAGAATTTATGGATCGATACCTATTCATGCATATGGATTACTATATTATTAATAATGTTTTCTTTTAGTAAAAAAAGAGTAATATACTATTGTGTGAACAATAATATAATATTTGTTTACATGTATATTATAAAAGATGGATTATTTGAAGTTCGAAATTGGATGTACTGTAAAGGTAAAAAAGAGGAACGATACCATTACACTTTAGAAATGGAGTGGTAACATTCATGAAAATGGGATCTCTTAATAACACAAAAATGAAAGAAATCTAATGTCCATGTTCGAAGTGTTATTGCTTGAAACTCTAGAATATTATACTGTAACGTTACATTTGCATGACTATGGTTTATGCCAAATCATCATGTGTGGAGATATCATGAAGAAGATCACATTATACAAAATGAGACTATATATATAGCAAAGAACCTACGAAAGAAAATAAAATGATTAAAATGGTTCAAGATGCTGCTGGACCAAGTATGTGGACCGATGAGCCAGATTCGAAGAAAGAATTTGAATCGAAAGCGAGAAAGTTTTTCAAGTTGTTAGAAGCATCAAAATGACCGCGTTGTAAAGGCTGTAAAATGACACACTTTTCAATGACATCTAAGTTAATCACTATAAAATTAGAATACAGCATGTCAAAAATGAATGCTATTCTAAGTTTGTGTAAAGAAACGCTTTTAACCGACAATGTGTGGGCAAAGATCTGGTACTCACTTAAAAATAAGTCTCTTCCTGTGGATTGCCATAAAATTTGACACATGTTTAGGTGCAAGATTTATTGGAAGGAAGATAAAAATCTAATATTATGTAAATTTAGTAAATAACCGAGATATAAGTTGACAAAAACTAGTGGTAAAGACGTACCATTTACCGGAGTGCATTTTTTCTCGATTACATGTAGATTACAAAGGTTATATCAATATGCTGCTACCGCAAACACATGTGATGGAATAATTAATGAAAATAAGATGAATGTGATTTATGTCAGCCTTTGGATGGCGAAGCTTGGAAATATATCGATAATATGACTGTGATTTTGCTAAAGAACCGCTAACGTAAGACTTAGCTTGTACGTATGGTTTTGCATCATTTGCTTCTTTAAATAAACCTTACTCAATGTGGCCAATTAATATAACACCTTAAAATTTGCCTCAATGGATGTATATGAAGAATCTATGCATATTTTCGATTGTAATTGTTCCAGGACCTAAAAGTCCAAAAAATGAGATAGACGTATACTTGCAGTCTTTGGTTGATAGTTGAAAAAACTATAAACATAAGATGTTGTTACGTATGATTTTTTGACAAAACAAACTTAATGTTCGGACAAAAACTAATTTTCCTACATATAGGATTCTTCCTATATGGAGTAGTAGAGCAAAATTCTCTTCTGTATGCAAGGTATCGACAAAATTATTTTGTTTTACAAATCGTGGAAACAATGTGGTGGATTGATGTCATTGTTTTCTACATGTAAATGATCATTTCAGATTTGATAAGAAAAACATCAAATGAAATATAACTATTAATTTATAACCACCTACCATTATGAGTAGAAAACAAATGTACGAGCTCATGCACGATTATACCAAATATATGAGGCAAGAGAAGAGCTATAATTCTTGGTAAAGGAGAGCATCACAATTGATGCAAATAAAGTATATTTTGAGAGTTACCATATTGAAAAATATGCAAGTTTTGATACAATATAGATGTAATACATAATGAGAAAATTGTGTTCAAGAACTTGTTTTAACATGTATGAACGTGAAAGGAAAAACAAAAGACGATTTGAAGTCAAGGAAGGATAACGTGTTATGCTAATTATTCAAAGCTTAAAATTGATAACGATCGGCCAAATTTTAAATATTTTGATTGTTACTATTTGGAAAATAAGCATCATCAAAAACTACTAGAGCGAGTTAAAAAATAGATTTTCCAGATGGAATTGCTTCTAACGTGAAAAAATATGTTTATATGGAGGATCTTCAGCTGTCGGATATGAAGAGTAATGATTGTCATGTATTTTTAGAGACCCTTTTCCCGATAGTATTTTAGGAGCTATTGTAGCCAAAGGTGTGGACGCCTATAATCGAACTTAGATTATGCCATAAAGAATTATGTTCAATGCATTTTATAAAACTCTTCTTGAGAAACTAGAAATAGATATACCTAAATTATTGTGTAAATTGGAGAAAATATTACCTCTAGGAGTTTTTTTTTTTGAAATGGTACTTTATATACAACAAATCACTGTGACAACATATCACATGTCAAATAAACGTTCGAATCACGCTATGCAAGTTTCGAACTTGTGACCTCTCGCACCAAATCCAAATCACTTAACCACTGGGACAATGGTGCTTGTCTACCTCTAGGAGTTTTCAATTGCATGGAATATATACTTATAAATCTATCAGTTGAAGCTTTAATGCGATGACCAATATAATACAAATAGATGTACCCTTCTGAGAGGTACATATAATAGAAGTAGAATGTATATTCTTTTTCATAATCAACATAATAAGCATATAAATTTATAAATTTTTTGCACATGTTTGTATGGTGGTATCCGAGTCACCTTAAATAAGGGTGAAACAAAAATCACAAGTTGTAGGTCAATCTATAAAGCATACATTATCGAAGAAGCATTCTCATTTTTTATCTATTATATTTAAGACCATGCTAAGATAAATTATAATAGTGGTCTTCGTAATGATGATGCTATGGATGATTCAACTGACATTTCTCTTTCTATTGTTCAGAATAGTGGACGCCTATTTATTAAATGGAAGGGTGGAAGTTTTAAAACATATAAAGAGTTTGTTATAGCTAAAATGGTGGTGCTTCTTAATTATGAAGAATTATCTAATCTGTTAGGTTTAAAATATTTTTCCATTTACTTTCAACTGTGTTGTATATCATATTATATTTATCTTTGCAATAATAATTTACAGTCATTTTGAGCAAAAAAAATTCCAAAGGTTCAACTTAGTAAAAGACTTGAAGCTTAGTTTCAAAAATATGTAAGAATGACATTGAATAAATTTAATTTAAGCAATATTTATTAAGTATACTAATGTATATTAATTTAATCTAATAGGTTAATGATAACTGAATTAGTGATATTTATTATAACACTCTTGCATTTGATCCATTGACTGTATACATAAAATGCCTAATCATGTGTGTTGTGGCTTTAAATTTCACACAACAAAGTTTGTTACCAATAAAAAACTTACAACAGTGGGGTATATGTTTAAGGTGATGAATAAGGTGTGATTTACATGATTAGTATGGAGTGTTACAGGAAATAATTGAACTCGCTTATTCAACAATACCGGAGCTTAAAACCTTTTTTTATTCTAAATGCAAAAGGGTTTATACCACTCCTGTTGTAGGAGTACACTTTATACATAAAATTTATCCCCTTGTTGAGGTAAACCATGAAAGGCGACATAAATGCAACGATTCATTTATGCCCCTTATCCTATTGTGAAAAACAACAAGGCATACTAGTAGGATATCGTTAAAAAATCGAGATTGTTGCTAAATGGGAAAATCATCATTGTTGATGATTGACCGTACCAAAATGATCTGGATGCCAATGAACTACTCTGAAATAGAAGATACTAACAATATAGGACCACTTAACAATGAAGAGTTTAATGGAGTTGAAGTGGATGAAGATGCCAAGGTTGATGAAAATAAAACCATAGTTGAAGACATCCAGTTAATGATTATATGTATGATAACGAAAGTGTAAATAAAGACATTGATAAACATGTCGAAAATTGGTTGTGAATGTATAATTAATTGTCAGATTGCTTTTATATATGCACATTATTTACAATTTTCTCTATTGTCGATATATAGTCCACTCTATTTAATGCGCTAATTAGTTACCTTCATATGCATAATTATTATGTTCACATGTTATTTCCATTATATATATATATATATATATATATATATCTGCATATGTAATATTGTAACAGATATGCCTGTCACGGTCGTAGGTGCAACCACAGTGGATCCCTCTCAAATGAGCATGACGTGCATATTATGTCTCCTTTTATGCAAATTGATATTCCAATTAGTTTTGATGCTACTGGTCCATCCACTCACGCATCTTAGATGGACTCTTCCTCCATCAAATGAGTTAGTATTTTTGTGAAAGCTGGAGGATTAGGGTGAGTAATCAATTATTTAAATACAATAACACACACTCATACACACATTAACATTGATACACATACATACAACGATACATGAACACACACACACTCCTTCCCATAGTTACATATAAATTGATGCTCACGTACACAAACTCATACACATACATTCATACATACTGGGTTAGCTTCCGGTAGAAGTTATGAGTGAATTTCAATTTTTTACCATATTAGATCTTTATTGGACCTATGAAATCTAATTTATTTAGAATATTTTTAAATTTCCTTTAAATAAAATCATTATTTTATTTAAATTTATAAAATAATGTTTTATTTGATTAATGTTAAAATACACACACATGTATTAGTGCTCGCGCATGTGTAATATATAAATCCGTCAAAGTTATACAATGCTTATGTATAAGTGCTGCAATTTATACCGTAATGGACACATTAGCTCATCTAATATACAAAGATATTGTCCAAATGTATGTTTATATACTTTGTTCATATATATAAAATATTAAAATTAAAAATATATATATATTATTACAAATATATATAAAATATTGCAAATATATATATATATATATATATCAACTATATTTTTATTTAAATAATTTTTCTATATATACATATATTTATAAGCATAAATAAATTAATAACATTATATATATTCATAACTATATGAATATATTGAAACCAATTATAAATATATAAAATACAATTTTTTAAAATTTTAAATTATGTTTTACTAATTTCCATACGGATTAATATTAAAATATTAATAAAAAAATATTTTTGAAACTTAATTTTGAAATTTAAATTTCCATTAAATTTTATATGATATTTTGTACTCTGAATATTTATTACACAATTTTATAGTTTCAAAATAATTTTAAAATTAATTATTAATTTTTGGCTTTAATTTAAAATAACTTAAAATATAAAAAAATGTTATTTCTATCAAGCCTGTATTTTGTGGTGATCTAGTTTTATAAAATATAAAAAACAATTTATATAATATATATATATATATATTGATATGATTAATGTAGTTAAATGATTTAAATGATATATATGTGATAGTTTTATTACTTTCAAATATGGGGCATTTCACTAGAAGGACAAACTTTGCAGTCCAATTAGTTTCTAGGACACACATTAATAGAAATTAATTTCAAGGCCAAAATCAGCAAAATAATTATTTTTAAGGACAAAATCAGCAGTCAAATTACTTTCAAGGACATAAATTCATAGGTTTTTAGGCCTTAGAAACTAATTATTTTGTATTTTGTCCTTAAAAGTAATTATTTCAGTTGTATGTCCTAGAAACTAACCCCACTTGCTAAAGAGACCCTTGTGGCTAATTTCCACTTCAAATATTGTATTAGTAATTTATATATAAAATTTATACAATCATATTTTTATAAATTACGATGTAATAATTAAATTGTAAACTATATATATATATATATATATTTAAATAGTATATATATTATTAAAATCAAAAATATTTTTTGTTGATTCGTACCATTATAGATATATACGTAAAAAAATTAACATACAAGTATATACACACATACAACCAATTTAATTATGAAAATATATATGTATATCAGAATCATCACCTAACTAACAATATAAAATATGTGTTAGCGCCAAAATTGGTCACTAACACCCAAATCCAAGTGAAAGCACCGAATCATAGTCATAAATCACAGATAGGATGTATGTAGGGAATATAAATATGAAGAACAGTCAAAATTAGAAAGAAAGTAGTAAAGACATAAAATTTATAATGGTTCGGCTGACTCCGGCCTACGACCACTCCAAAATTTCCATTTTATTGCTGTAACAATCGATTACAGTTACAATCCAAAGTTTAACAATGGCTGAGTGCTTTAGCCTAAGAAAGGAGAAAGTTAAAGTGCAGAAAGAAGATCTCTTTTATGAACCCCCATATGCTGTATTTATAGGCAAATCCCAAGTTACTAGGCTTCTTGAGTAGTTTGGTCCCATCAGGTCCATAGCCGAGCAAATATCCTCCATTATGACTGATCCACACCATCGTGCCGACCGACCTATGCCGATCCACTCCATACTCTAGTATACCGACCCACACCACCAATTCACCGAGCGGCACTTGCCGAACCAACTGCGTCGAGCCACATCCCACAAAGTTAACCCGAAACAACAACTACTTGGACACGAGGCTGCTAAACAATGTCATGCCGAGCGACGTCCTATGCCGAGCGACGTCTTATGCCATGTGACGTCATATGTCGAGCGATGTCCTTTGCCGAGCGACCCATGACTTCCAGACCGACGTCAACCGACATATGACTTCCTCTCCACTCCTCGGCCAATCCGTGCCTCCATGGCTGAACCGTATCATCAAGGCCGGACGACCCCACCAAGACCGAGCCACATCACCAATGCCGAATCACACCATTATTGTAACAACTAGGTATTTTCAACCATTCGCATCCATTATAAGTGTATAGGTAAACACTCATGTCGGAATTGAATTGCTCAAAATACCGCGTTGTAAATAAAATTTGGCAAATCTTAGAATATACAGTAAATAAAATCACAGATCACAGACACATAGTAATAATAGTGCAACGGAAGTAAAAGAAATAGTAGTTCATGAAGCTACCATGTAATATATCAGAGTTACATAAGATACAACAGGAGAAATAGAGTACAACAGAAGTCTCAGTATATAGAAGTATACTAATACAAGAGATGAAAAGGAACAACATACTGAAAAAGATAAAACTAGACAAGTAGATAATCACCAGCGATTCCAATCTCTAGAAAGTGGAGTGGTGCATACTTCTTCGGAATGTTATAAATGATGAACCTAATTGGCGTCTATTGTACCTGTTTGTTTAAAAAATCGTGTTTAAAGCCAGTAACTTAAAGGTAAGGTTTTGAAGATATTGCTAGTTAGTGTTAACAAACTTAGATACTTATACATAACTTTTGGCGTGCGCTTTATTGTCATTTAGTTAATGTCCATATGTTCTTATTTGAGTTAATTATTATTAACTTTTTTTAATTAAAATGACGTTAATGAGGTTTTCAACCCGACTATTAGGTAGGTTTGTCTATTGAGGGCTTGTACAATCAAATAGCGAAAAACCAAAGAAATAAGGAACCTTAAAGATATTATCTTTGACATGTCTCTTTAACTCATTCCATAGTTATTTACTTTATTTCTCCATGAATATCAAATCAAGGTTCTCAAACTTGGTCTACTATTTAAATGACAACAAGTCTTCTTTTCAAAAGATTTTGTCTTTTTTCATAAACTTCCAAATTCTCGTACTTGCATATTTTGAGTTCAAAATTCAAATTCAAAACCAAAATTATTAAAATTAAAATTTTCTATCTTTATATTTGTATATTTTCTCTTTCATGTTACATATCTTTGAATGCAAAATCAAATTTTAAATTTTCTCATTCAGTTGAAAAAACCCAAATTTTGAAATTAAAGCTCATACATTTAAAATACAAGTACCAAATCAAAATTTATCTTTGAATTTTCAAAAATTCAAGTTTTGATACTCTCGATTTAAATTTCAAGTACGGAGTTCAAATTTTAAAACTAGAATTTTCGAATTTCAATTTTCATATAAATTGTTTTCCTTTTTGTTAAGAAGGTTTGTCAATTCTACCTTTTACCGTTCAAAATTCAAATTTAAGGGGAAATAAAATTTTAGAATATGAATTATATTTAGTTTCAAATTCAAAATTTATCATTTAGAAAATCAAAATGCGAACAAAATTCGTAATTATCGGTTTTCAAATTTAAGATTTAGATTTGAAATTTAAATTTCATATTTTATGATTTCAAACCATAAACTTTAATTTTTCGGTTAGAATTCTAAATTTGAATTTCAACATTAGAAGGAGGTCTGTTTACTATAGGCTTGTACAATCAAATAAGCTGAAGCCAGACAACGAGGAATATTAAAAATATTGTCTTTAACATGTCTTTTTAAATTTCTGCAGTGTTATTTTCTTTGTTTTTTCATAAAATCTCAAATTAGTTTTCTCATACTTGATTTAATACTTAAATAAGGCTTTTTACAAAAATATTTGAATTTCTTCATAAACTTTCAAATTCTCATACTTTCATATTCAAAATTTTAGTTTCAAATTTATATATTATCGATTTTAAATTGCAAACTTTAAATGTAAAATCAAAACTTAATTTTTCTAACCAAAATGAAAAGAATCGAAAATTTCATATTTAATGGTTTCAAATTCAAAAATTAAATTTTCTAATTCAGCATTCACATTTTTAAAATAAAAATTCCAATCTAAAAAACTGAAAACTGAAATTTCCAAAAATTCAGGTTTTCAAAATTTCAAATAAAGAATTAAAATGTTCAAAATCTAAAAACAGAAACTCTGAATATTTAAAATTTCATATAAGTTTTTCCTTTTTTAAAGATGGTTTGCCGATTATACTATTTATTTTTCAAAAGTTCAAATTTTGGAGAAAAAAAAAATCAAGTTTTAGAATACGAATTTTCAAATTCGGTTTCGTATTCAAAATTTGTCATTTAAAAAATCAAAATGCAAAACTCAAATCTTGCAAATTTTCAAGTTTTGTGATTTCAAATTCAAATTTCTACCTTAGGTTTTGATTAAAATTTCAAACTTGAATTTCAATATTAAACTTAAATTCTATCTTTTTAATTTTTTAAGTTCAAATCCAAAATTAAAAAAAAATTCCAACACATTACTATTTGATGTTGAATTGAAAATAATAAAAATTACAACAAATATTTGTTCCTTTAATTATGTAACACAATGGCCAATTTATCCGCGGTATTAAATTCTTTATTTAATTGCCTTGAACTTTTGTTGTTAATTTTAAAATTTCCTAAACCAAAATGAAAACTAGATGACCAGTATCACTGATCCATGTCATACTCTTTAATTTCTTACTAAAACAATACCTCTGACATGGATTGCGAATATCGATCGTTAGATATTATCTAGGGGTATGCATTAGTTTTGAATAAAGTAACCGAGTGAGAAGAGAGAGCGGCCGTTACCAATATGTTCTTTCTATCTACTTTCCTGTTCTCCTCCAGGTTCTTATTCAAAACCCTAATCCAGCAATCAATTTTTTAATGGTTTTTCATTTATTTCGTTCCAATTAATTATTCATCAAGTTTTCAATGTCTCATCTCCTTCCGGTGTTGGATAGCGTGCGGCGTATTATGTAGCTTTCAGATATAACAATTGAAAAGTTTCAGACACTTTTAGGGGTAAAGGAGCAGAGGCGGCTCTGATTTTATCGATAGATGAGCTTTTGGTGTAGCTGGACGAGAAGAGCATTGTTAATTGTGTTACAAATCAGGTATTATACATGTTTCAAATAAGTATTATTGTTTTTCTGTTAAATTATTCAATCACAGTTCATTTTGGTAGGGTTTTGCAACTGAATTGCAAAAGATTTACTTATTTTTTTTTAACATCTGATGGCAAACTATATGAATTTTTTTCTCAAATAATAACCAGTTGGATTTTTAGCTTCCACTATTGGTTGACAACATTTTATAATTTGCAAAGTCACATACTCCGTACTATGATTTAACCGATTAACACCTACAGTTCAATATTTTGACTACTTAATTTTTTTTTGTTTATATTCCCTTGTTCAAAATTATTGGCTTCACATAAGTAAACCTTCATTATATGGAGATTTTGTTTCATCCAAACCTACATATGAAAATGCATACACGGTTGTATTTGGTTGCAACTAATTCATAGTTATGTTTTATTAGAAGTTAACTAATCCAAAATTACTGGCTTCACATAAGTCAAACCTTCATTATATGGAGATTTTGTTTCATTCAAACCTACATATAAAAATGCATACATGGTTATATTTGGTTCTAGCTAATTCATAGTTATGTTTTATTAGAAGTTAACTCCTGAAATGAAGTGGTCTTATTAATAAACTTATTTATGTTGATGTTTTACAGTGTTAAGTAGTTGCAAAATGAATAAAAACCCATAGGTTACACATGAATTTCATTGACTAACTATTGAAACCATTGCTTATTTTGATACATGAGCACACTATAAGCAGCCGTTTAGTTTTGAGTTTTGGTTTTAGATCTAAATTAAAGTCTAAAATTTAGTTTCATTTTAACTTAAAATTTTTAAACTTTAGTTTAGTGTAAATTTTAAATTTAAAGTTAAGTTTAATGTAAATTTTAAATTTTAAATTTAGTTTAGTTTAATTTTAAGTTTTAGCTTTTAAAGTTTTAATTTTGAATTGAATTTTAAGTTTAAAGTCTAAAATTTTAAAGTTTAGATTTTAAATTGAATTTGAATTTTTTTTAAATTGAATTTTAATTTTAAAATTATTATTATTTTTACCAATATTGCAAGTATATGCAATTTTTTTGAAGTTCAAAAAATTAATTTTAGTAGTACTTTCGAAGTGCCTTTTTTACCCATTGAAATCGGAAAATGCAATGTTGAAGGCACCCAAAGAAGCTCTAGGCGCCAGCTTAGGGCTTTCTAAGACTTTTTCGCCTTGATAACTTTTGTTTTAACATCTTATAGTCTTGTTGAAAAAATCAGATTAAAAAATACATGTAGAAAAAAAAAAAATCATATTTTCTCTCATATGCATCTTAGAGCGTTTGATGATCTCTTACTACTATCTGATATGAACCATTTTTTATGTAATTTAACATAGTATTCTTATATATGAAATATTGTAGGAAGGTTATCATGCTCACTAAAAAATTAGTTATTTCAAATATCACACGAGCTTATAGATACCGCAAAAGTAAATGATAAGAAAGTTAATGTATTGTGTACTATTATAACGATAATACCCTGTTTTTATCCATATGTATATTTTATTTTTGTCCCAAACTACCCTCTTTGATCTAGGTGCCAAAAAAAGTGCTTTTCCACCTTAACAGTCATTCATTGCCACAACTAATCATCGCCAAACATCACTGTTTGCTGTTCATTGAAGGTCTGCATTGCCTTAGCATCAGTATAATAAATTGCTTTGTCTTTAACTAAATCTCAACTAGCTTTCCCTTTGGTGAAGCTCATAACCACCATTCACCCTGCTTTGCTAATCATCTCTGTTTACCGTGGTGAAATTATTTTCAAAATAATTATCCTGTGAAGTCTAATTGACACTATTGTCTTCAAATGCAAGCATTTAGGAAAAACTCTCTTTATCTAGAAGCTGTGATACTTTGGTTTACTATGTGCCATTTAGTTTATTCTACTGCCTGATTAATTTTATTTATTTGAATTACTAATGATTAAATATTTTAGTTGATAAAAAAGTAGCTCTTGGAAAATTTGCGTTTAATTCAAATTAAGATTTCATAAGTAAATTATACTACACCTACACTGTCCATTTCAAATGTGTGTATATACAGTAATCCAAAATAAACATGGCAATTTCTATATGATACCTTGCATTCAACCATATTTTCTAAGCTTAATAAGAGCGTGGGTGTGCTATTAGCAAATCTGTCAAATTATTATATGAAGTTATAATATTTTAGTGGACTTAGACTATGAAATTATGATTTAACATTTCCTATTCTCAAGAGTTATCTTATTTTATGAATGGAATAAAAAGTAAAACAGTCATGTATCAACTTTTGAATTTAACAGTGAAGTGGCGTTGATTAATTATAAGTTCGATGGACAATGACAATTGCTAAACTCCGGGTAGATACTTCTGCATATTCTCGTCTTTGAATATAGTTTGCGTCATATTTTTATTGTGAACTAGATGAAATTTCTCCTATCAAGGCATTTAAATAAACAATAAATATGAAACCATCTGCTGTGCCAAACAATTAGCATATAGTTTTATTTATGTTTGAAAATTATGTTTCCATTCATCTTCTCAAATTCGTGCAGGTCAAGGAAAATTAATTGTAGAAGTAACATGAAAATATATTTATTTAAGTTATATGCTATTTTCAACATTATGCATAAAGCATGGATTCATTAAGTAATATGTGTGTGTGTGTGTGTGTGTGTGTGTGTGTGTGTGCATATGTATGTGTGTGTATAGCCTTTTATTTATTTGTGTATATGCTACATAGCTATTACTACCGAGCATCCTTAACATTTTGCGCACTAAGGTGATTTCTGAATCACTCAAATGATTTTTTTTAGAAAGGTCTATGTTTTCAAAAATGATCACAAATTCAAGGAACTTGGCATTTGAGACATTAAGATGTCAAAAACATGTGGTCCCAAAAATATATGGCGATGGGTTCACCTTTTTTATTAACTAGAAAATGTGTACTAACTAACTGTATGACATATTATAAGATAAACTGTCATAAAACAAAATTTGACAACTTTATTGAGTTATTTTGGTAGTTATGAAATATCGGCCTAAATATTTTAGTGGGTAAAAATTCAATGATTTTTACATTGATGTAGGTGGGGAGATGTAAACTTATAATGTAGGCAACAAAAACCTACCAGTAGGCATGGCATGTGGCTCTTGTTGGAAGAAAAGTTGAGTGAAGAGCTGCATCAGTAAAAGGTAATAGGTTTATCAAATAGGTAAGGTGATACGGTGCACATTAGAGATGGAAACACACCCAATATGCACTCATATGCAATCAAACATAGTCCAATGCTAGCAAGGACTTCAAACGGTACTGGAGAAGTGCCTACAAATTTGCTGGATTGACAAAGGTAATAATAGAAAGTGGTACAGTTATATGCTATAATCTTTTGCTTTATTTTACATATATTTAGGAGCGTAAATTGATACCCAAAAAAATTCCGATTCTCCATTTTTATTTTGGTGTTTTGTGATATGAGCTATCATATGAGCATAAAAGTATGAAAGTCGAATGGTGTATGTTGTTTCATATGGTTTCATTTGATTATTTCAAAAAAATTCCAGTTCTCCACTTTTATTTTGGTGTTCCGTGACATGAGCTTTCATTTGAGCATAAAAGTACGAAACTCGAATGGTGTATGTTGTTTCCAAACGTATCTTTAAGAGGATATGTAAATTGCAGTAAGTCTATGGTAATTTCATGCATGATCAACCAAGTAGTAAGAAATGATATTTTAGTAATGCAAGGAATGCTGTTAAACTGTAATTTGAGCCACTAGAAATGAATCACATGCCTTCTATATATGCATCAAAGTTAGAGGTTTACCATGTTTTCTATGACAATGTAGCAGTCTCACAATTAGCACAAGCCTTCTATATCTCTTCACACAAAAAACTAAACACTATATTCTTCTAAGGGATCCTCTTTGATGCAAGTATACCTAGATATTTTTCGTATGTTTGCCTTTGAACTTTATTGGAAGGTTCGACTATTGCATGGATTAAAATACGATTCCGCAAGAAAAGCAAATGCTAGAATATAACAATGAAGAATATTGAGCTTTGCCAACACCAAGTTCCTCAAAATAATTTTACAAATCAAAATATATTGCTGAAAATTTATAGCCCAAGTTAACAAAGTGTACATAACTTCGCATGTTATGTATGATAAATCTGATTATAATACCATTTGAAAGTTTGATTGTTATTTACTCATCAACATATATTCATGAATACGGAATATTTTATATCTCCGCAGGACCAACATTTAGCTGCAAATTACCTGCAAATATGAATAATAACACATTTTATCATCCAAACAGTATGAGTTCCAAGAAGCGCAAATATCTATGCTTAAGGATTGGAACAAAGCAATATGGATGTTGAAGCATGTCTTACGTAAGAGATTTCAAAAATTAAGTGAATGTAAGGCTTTACTGATGCAATCATGGAGTATAATGGTTTTGATACTGGTATGTACACTTTTTTCTTTATCATTCGGCACTTTTAGCAACCTCAAAAATAAAAAAATTGATTGCCAAATTATAAAAAATAAGAAATTGACTATCATCCATAATATTACACCAACTTGATTTTATTTCAGTTGCTGAACTTAAAAACCGATTATGCAAACGTTACAGTACAATACATGATTTGTTATATATATTGAAGATCAAAATATACACTACTGTTTCTTTTAAGGTTTCTACTTCATATCATTTTCATTGCCTATGATGATGTGAGATCGTAGAAGTAAATTAAAATAAATTCTCTCTCTTTGCATGATCCAACGTACGAATTAGAGCACTTGTATTGATTAGTAGTTCAATTTTAGGTGCTTTAGTCCCACGTTGGCTATATCCCATACTGAATGCCTATATAAACACCAGCGTGCCAATAGCTTCATCTCTATTATCTGCTTAGAGAGCTAGACTTGTGAAAGACGGGGCTGAAATATCATATAATTTTAATTGACTTGTGTATATATCGGCCTTTTAAAATTGGTTGGTGATAATGTAATATAAATACTAAAATGCTTTAAACTCGATTTTAAGTCAGCATAGGTGCACCCAGTTACTACTTACTAGCTAGGTCATCAAATCGAGGCAAAATGGATAGTCTTGTCTAGCGCCAGGTGCTGCCTAGGTTGTTTGTTACAATAATACTTCAAATTTTTCTATAATAACCAAGCGCTAAAGATCCCATTGAGAAACTTATACATGATTAGGTTCTAAAGCTTGTTATAAGAAAATATGGTAACAAATGGAGCTACGGCTGTTGATGAAAAAACCCATGTTATATGAACAGCATCCAAGTTAACCACAACTATGTTAAACATGTATTACCTTTATTTATCTTCCCAAACAACAATTGATGTTATATTTATTTCTTCTACCATATTTCTTTATTTATAAAGAGCATGAGAGAACATCGTTTGCAAGTGGGTTATGCACTCGACGATTATGCAGATGATTGTCATCTATTTCAATTATGATTGCAATGATGTCCTTTATGCTAGGCTGTAACTATTTATGTGGCCTTTAATAAGAGGGCCATAAAAAGAAGAACACCGGTCTCATTTTACGAGACACTATGATGTCCAATTGTTATGGGTTTACCACTTGGTGCACTTTTGTTATTTTAGATGAATAAACTTGCATGCGAATGGTTCGATTTTGTTATTTTAGATAAGTTGGCTGAATCTGCCACTTATACCTTTATATACGTGGATATAAACTACTTTATATTATTTGTTCAAAGCATTTGGCAGTCATAGGCCTATAAATTCCTAAGGCTATCTCAGTTGCATATTAAATAAGACCAACAATTGATTCTATCTTTGTGTTGTAATCATAATAACTTACTTGTGATAATCATATATGTACTGTTTAGAACATTCCTATATTTTCTAAGGTGACGATATTTTATTCTCAGGGACAATAGAATGTTTCAACAAGTTGTTCGAGTACCTAAGACATCACCATAACATTCACCATAAGCGGAGTGGGCTACTTCTATCTTACAAAAGCTCTCATCTGGGCAAGCAAACCTTTTAGTAGGTGTATACCATGTTTGTTGTAATAGTTTATTACCATGTTCATGAAATATTTCCTATTTATATTGTATTGTTGACAACTTTTGTAACAACTATGAATGTATGCATATGTGATAATTTATAGTTCAATGCACTATTTCATTTCTTCGTACTTAATTGATAATGTTATATCAACAACATATATATATATATATATATATATATATATATACACATATATATATATATATATACACATACATATATATATATATATATATATATATATATATATATATATATATATGCTGCTAAAAATGCAGTTTACAGCATTAATATGATCTCTAAATTATATTTACAATATTTGCAGAATGTCATTATTATTACATTAACAACATAGACGAAATATTGTGAATAATGATACATAACATTTTACAGACATCGCTAATGCAATGTTTTAGAATGTAGTATATCCACTTTAAATTATTGTGTAACCATTATATAGAATATTTCACTTGCCGTTGTAAGCATCAGTGTAACAACAAAAAAGAAATGTAGTCAAATCTACACATTACAACACTTAAATGATATTACAGTAAGGTTGGTTACCATTTTTATAAATTTTCACAGCTTTTATGAAGCATGGTAAAAAATGCTTTTACAACATTTTTAACAACGTTTTCACAAATATTGTAAGTTTTTAGAAACCCTTTTACAACTATGGATATAACAACGTTATGAAAAACGTTATTAAAGTATTTTAACAACATTATTTCTTAGTTGTTAAATGGGTTTTTTCTTGTAGTCAAAATATCATATCTTTTCAAACTTCATTTCAAAACATTTAATATATATCAAAATATCATATCTTTCAAAACTTCATTTCAAAACATTTAATATATATTAAAATATCATATCTTTCAAAACTTCAATTTCAAATCATCATATAAGTTCAAATCCAAATATTCAACTTTAAATACCTTTTAAATTCAAAGATATCATTCATTTATTATCATTCCAAGTCACCTTTTAAATAGCTTATATTTTAATTAAAATAATTCATTAAACCATTTAAAATTTAAGTTTATGTACTTTCAAATCAAGTATTCAATTTTCAAAGTTTTAAACCATTATGAGTTCATTTACTAAGTTAAAACCATAAACATTGAAAATTTCAACCTTTCACAGCATTCAAAAAAAGCTGCTGTAAGTTATACTTGAAAACACTTCAATTTAAACTATTTAAACATTATAAAAATCATATTTTAACATTCAAAGATGTTCATTAAAAATACTCTTTTAATTGATGATTTTTATGAAGCAAACCTTTACAAAAAAATCCAAATTTTTCAATAATTTCACTTAACAAATTCAATTGTACAATTTTCCCATTTTTACATTTGACACCTTATTAACACTTACATTTTCAAATTTCCATTTCACAAATTAAATTAAATTTCCAATTTATTTAATTAACTTAAGCCTTTAAACAAAACCAAATTCCTCATTTCCAAATCAAGTTGTATTTTAAAATTTCACTTTTAAGCATTCATTTACATAACCATTTAATTCATAGAAAAATCAATAATACTTTATTAAATCATTCAAATTCAAATTTAAATCAAATTATCATTTACCATTTTCAAAATAAGAATAAATTTTCATTTTTATTTATGTAACTTAAATATCATTTTTAACCAAATTCCAAATTTCCAAACTTAAGTTATATTTCAATAATCCAATTTAACCATTCATTAATTACATTTTTAACTCATAGAAAAATCATAATTTCTTTATTTTAAAACATTCCAAAATCTATTTAAATAAAATTTCATAAATTTATAATTTTAAAATACTCAAAAAAAATATCCAAAACACTTTATAAAATAACCACGGGCCTGTATATAGTTTTCTAACCTAGGCCAAGT
Organism: Allium cepa; assembly: GCA_030765085.1. Classification (NCBI taxonomy): domain Eukaryota; kingdom Viridiplantae; phylum Streptophyta; class Magnoliopsida; order Asparagales; family Amaryllidaceae; genus Allium; species Allium cepa. Next base: position 413,439,033 of record CM060932.1, read on the forward strand.
GATACAGATATGTATCATTTCAATCCGCAGTTTAAAAAGAAAAATCCGGGTTCTATCATTTCAAACCCGCAATCTCAAGTTTAAATAAATAAATAAAAACCGTTCAGGCCTATCATTTCAGCCCATAATGATTTTTTCCTATTCTAAAGTCCGTTCGGGTATGTATCATTTCAACCCATGGTGAATCTAATCTACAAGGAACTTGCAGTGATAAACAAATATAAATAAACAGAATAGCATCATATAATAGTAACAGATGATATAACATGTGTATAAATAGGGGTGAACATCATATGATCATAGCATAGTCAAGCATAACACGATAATATAGTTCTACAGATTCACACGGTGTCAATTTACTAATTATATAAGTACAAAATGTCTGGTGAGAAATACTCACCTCTACAAGCTGGAGATAACAACCAAACACATAACATAGAATCTTGAAGGCACGACAATACGAATATGATTTGAGTGAGAGAGCCAAAGATAAATCTCCTTGGATACATTCAACAAAACAAGTATAACAACACATAAGTTACACAACAAAATACCACTAAACAAAACTAGAAATGGATGCATAAACAAAGTCAAAGTGTTTGCACTTGCTTCCTACCATCTATGCTTCAGCTATAGATCTGAAATGGCACGGCTAAAGCATAGTTTTGATCTGGTTTTGGGCTCCTAAAGGTCGGCCTATCATGGCAAAATGATGGAGCAAAGTATGGTAGAGAGATATGAGCATGAACACACAACAACACAAGGCAAAACAACATGACTTCAAGGCAACAACTAGGCTCGGCCAAAGAAAGGGTAGGCACGGCCATGGCTTCAGGTGGGGTAGGGATGATGTGGCAGAGGGTGGCAGGTCATCTATAGGTGGTGGGGGTGGAGTAGGTGGCGGCAAAGGGGAGGTTTGGGTGGTGGAACATTGTATGGTGCTCGGCTATACAAGTAGAAATGGGTTTGTGCAAAACTTCATCATGGGGTGCATGGCCTGGCTTTTGCTGGACTAAAGGAGGTGGTGGATGGGTCAGGTGGTGGTGGAGGTGGCCATGGTAAAGGAGGAAGGAGGAGCCTATCATAAGAAGGAAGAAAACAAGTGCAAAACACAAATGAAAACAAAGAAAAACATAGAAAAGAAGAGAAGTTTTTACCCAATTTTTGCAAAGCAATGGCCGGCTATTTTTCTTTGAGATGAGAAGGTTTTGATACGGAATAAATGAGAAAAAAATGTGCAGCTGAAAGAATTAAGGTCGGCCAAGCAAAAATAAATGCATGAGTTAGAAAACAAAGAGGTGGAAAACCAAAAGCCTTAAGCAAATCAAGAGTCACGACTCTTCAAATTTCTTTTATATATATATTGAAATTTATAAATACATTTAAAACTGATAAATAAGGATGAAAAATCAGAAATGAACATAAATATATAAAATAAATAATTAAATTTTAATTAAATAGAGTTTAAATTAAGAAAATGGCTTAAAATGCAAACTAGGCTTTAAAAATTAGAGATAACTTCAATACACTTTGGAAAAATTTATTTTAATTTAAATACATGTAAAAAAAATGAATATAAATAAAGTAAAACACAGCAAATAAGAGTGAATGCATAAAATAAATACATAAATTTTAATTATATATAGTTAAATTAAGAAAATAGTAAAGAAAAATAGAAACTAGGCTCTAAAATTGAAAATAAATTCAGTAAGCTTTGGAAAAAATTTATTATCACTTTAAAAATATTTAAAAGTCAAAATATATGTAATATAACATAAATACACAAATTAGAATAAGATATATCAAATAAAGATGTCATTTTTTTATAAATTAAAATAAAGAATATTGTTAAATAACTCAATATACACACTATTGAAAACAGTATAACTTTTACAATTTAAATCAAATTTCAATGAAACGAAAAAGTAGTATTCATGATATTAAATCTATTTTCAAAATAAAAGATAAAATATAAGAATTCAAATATTTAAATTTTGAAATTTAAAAGTCAAAGTTTGACCTGTTTTGACCACAAATCCATTTTTCAGGAAAATATTCAATTTATACCAGTTTGAAATTATAATTCATATAATAATCAAAATTTATATTTTAAAATGAAATTTTTGAAATAAAACAAGTTTAAAATAATTTCAAAATGAAAATAAAGTCAATTTAAGTTATATGCAAAAATCTAGGGTTGTTACACTCCCCCCCTCAAAACTTTTCATCCTCGAAAAGGAATGAAGTACGAGAAAGCACAGAAAAATAGAAATGAAATAAGACTAAGACAAGGTGACAAGAAGATTGAGATTATACCTGATAACCATTGTTATAGGTAAGTTTAATAAGGTTGAGATGATCTTCCCAAGATCCTCCAGAATTAAGAACACAAGCACGAAAAAGGTGGATTCAAAATAAGTACCAAAGATTATCAAAGATTTGTAAACAGGAAGATTATAGAAAATGTCTATAACAGTCTGTAGCAAGATAAGGAAAATAAGAACAACCAAAAGATAGTTTGAAAAACAAAATAAGACAATAAGTTAGAAACCATGGAAATTTCAACTTAAATTGATAATTAATTTTACACCAGTTAAATAAACCTTAACTATCTCTAATTTCAATATCTTATCATCCAATTTTATTAAATTAACACTTTCTAAAATCATGGATTTGAAGAAAAATTATTTATTATACTCAAAATGTACTTAATAAATTTAATTCTCCCTTATTCCTAATTAAAATTAAATTTATTCCTCTCAATATTTTTTTCCTATGTTAAGTATGTTTACACTTATTATAACTATTTTAACTTATTCTTAGTTCTTTTAACATCATTTTATATGGTAAATTATTCAGTTTACTCTTTTATTCTATTTACCTTTATTAATCTTTTTATAACAAAATTTAAGTGTATAATATTTATTATAACCACTCAAATTTTATTTATAAAATCTTTTTATATTGTATATTATCCAGTTACATTGTTAACTTCTAAAATTAAGGTAAGTTATATTTGAATGCAATTGTATTATACAAATATAACTTTTCAATTAAATCATTTCATGCTTGAATATTCATCCAAAATTTTTATTTTCTTTTTATAAATGAAATTATTCTTTAAAATAAAATTTAAGAATTAAATTTTCGATTTCTTCAACCCATTTAGAGATAAATAAATGTATGTACATAATTTATCAAATCAAATTTAAATCATATATCTATATATATTATAGATCAAGTCATATTTTAGAAATTCAAATCATTTGATTTCCAAAACAAAGCTGTAGCAAGACTACAGAGCGGTCTCTTCACTTCAAAACTCGAAAATGAATGTCGACGATGCTGCAGTCATCACCGAAATTATTTCCCAGCGACAAAGAGAAGAGCACTAATTTTTAAACTTTAAAATCCTTTGGAAACATATTCTTATTCGAAAATACTTTAAATAATATACTTTAAAACTTAAACACGAGGTTTGAAACCACCGGAAATTAAATTCTCAAATTTCTTGTTTTAAATTCATTTCAGTTCCCAAATCAATTTATAAACAAATATTTATAAATTCATTTATAGAACTATAAATGACAAATCAAATATTTTCATTTCAAATAATCAATATAAATCAATTTATTAATTTCCATAAATTTACTTATATATCAAAATTTATTTGATTAACCAAATTCAAAAATAATATAGTGTCAGTTTGTTTTGTCAAAGTGTTTTAGAAATCCTATCGATAGCGTTGATCAGACGAATCGATCGGAAACCAAAATCAACATCAACAACCCAAACAACACAATATATAGAACAAAATATAGATTTACAAGTACAATTCAAAATGTTTGGATTGGACACAAAAGACAAGATGATTAAATAACAGAGTAGGGAGATGGGTAAGCTTAAGTAAATCGCGGGCAACCTTAGCAGGGTCAACCGTGACTTAAAGAATAAGATCAATGTGGACTTTTCTGGGGTAAATCTACATTCGATCTCAAGAGATAGAGTTTGGAATAACAAAATATATTAGCATCTAAACCAAGGATAGATATAAATCTCTGGTGAATCGATGCTAATTGTAAAGGAGTTTCCCCCTTTGCAATTCAATTTGAAATTGGCGAGACCGCCGACTCACTAAAAAGATCATTCGAAGCAGAGTTATGGGATACTCTATCAAAAGAAGATAAATAGCGAGGGACATGAATGGATTATGGAACTGTAGGGAACGTTCCAAAATTCAAAGGAAATTCGAATCAAAGAGGAAAGATTCAAACTCGAACAAAAGTAATTCTGTAAATAATTTACCTTATATTCTAACTTTTGCCTCAAAGCCAAAGCTCTGATACTTATTGTAACAACCAGGTATTTTCAACCATTCGCATCCATTATAAGTGTATAGGTAGACACTCATGTTGGAATTGAATTGCTCAAAATACCGCGTTGTAAATAAAATTTGGCAAATCTCAGAATATACAGTAAATAAAATCACAGATCACAGACGCAGAGTAATAATAGTGCAGCGGAAGTAAAAGAAATAGTAGTTCATGAAGCTACTATGTAATATATTAGAGTTACATAAGATACAACAGAAGAAATAGAGTACAACAGAAGTCTCAATACATAGAAGTATACTAATACAAGAGCTGAAAAGGAACAACAGGCGGAAAAATATAAAACTAGACAAGTAGATAATCTCCAGCAATTCCAATCTCCAGAAAGTGGAAATCCATATCTGTGAATACTCAGGATGACCCGACCGTAAATAAAAATACAAACACTCGAGTCAGGACATACATACTTATAAACCAACTCAAGTGAACTGTAGTAAAAGTACAAGTAACTTAAAGGATGCTTGGGACCGCCCATCCTCTAAGGATCCGTCAAACTATTTACTACGTAGTAATACTGCGCTATTATTATAATAATGTCTAATGGTAAAATAAACTTACTTTTAAATAGCGTTAAGGAGTGACCCAATAATCCCCTTAACACAAATAATGCCAATAGTCTATATAATACCTGCATATCTCCTGATCGGGAGACTATGAGAAGATACTGTATAGGTACGACACAAATAGAGACTCGTAGTAAAGGCTCGATATGGTAGATGACACGGCACACAAGGCAATGCCAGGGTAGATATACCAATTACGCACAAGGGCTGGTGGTAACGCAGCAGCCACATACGCCCACCTCGGAACACATTCCCAAAATTGGAGGGGAGCCCAAACAATCACAAGTAATAGTATGGCATCGAAGAAATGCGTCCGACCAGAGGAGCTACCCCTTTTGGCCCGAGATCGCTCCTGTTTTAGCCACCTTAAGCCAACTCACGGGAGTTGGGTCCACGTAACATACCTCAAGAACGTCGCCACCATCCTACTTCATTTTGGGGTCTCCACCGCGTACACGGTTAGTCAAAGTGGTTTTCGGTATTGACGGAGAGTATGCCCATATCCGATTCCGATCTCTTTGCCAACCAATCGTTATTATAACCCGTGGTTATAATTCTAAAATAATATTTTATACTTCAAAATAGAATATCATTTCAATCCAAATCTTTATCAAAATAAAGATTTAATCATTTCTAAACCATTTTAATACATTAAAATATCAACATACCACATCTTTCAAATTCAAATATATCAGAATAAATATCAAGTCATTTCTAATCATTTCAATATATTAAATTATCATATCTTTCAAAACTTCCTTTCAAATCATTTTAATACATTAAAATATCATATCCTTCAGAACTTCATTTCCAAATCATTTTAATATCAAAATATTATATCCTTCAAAACTTCATTTCAAATCATTTTAAATGTCGAAATATCATATCTTTCAAAATTTCTTTTCAAAACATTTTAATATCAAAATATCATATCTTTCAAAACTTCATTTCAAAACATTTAATATATATCGAAAATCATATCTTTCCAAACTTCATTTCAAAACATTTAATATATATCAAAATATCATATCTTTCAAAATTTCATTTCAAAACATTCAATATATATCAAAATATCATATCTTTCAAAACTTCAATTTCAAATCATCATATAAGTTCAAATCCAAATATTTAACTTTAAATACCTTTTAAATTCAAAGATATCATTCATTTATTATCATTCCAAATCATCTTTTTAAATAGCTTATATTTTAATTAAAATAATTCATTTAAACCATTTAAAATTTAAATTTATATGCTTTCAAATCAAGTATTCAATTTTCAAAGTTTTAAACCATTATGAGTTCATTTACTATGTTAAAACCATAAACATTGAAAATTTCAACCTTTCACAGCATTCAGAAAAAGCTGCTGCAAGTTATACTTGAAAACACTTCAATTTAAACCATTTAAAAATTATAAAAATCATATTTTAACATTCAAAGATGTTCATTAAAAATACTCTTTTAATTGATGATTTTTATAAAGCAAACCTTTACAGAAAAATCCAAAATTTTCAATAATTTCACTTAACAAATTCAATTTTCCATTTTTACATTTGACACCTTATTAACACTTACATTTTCAAATTTCCATTTAACAAATTAAACTAAATTTCCAATTTATTTAATTAACTTAAGCCTTTAAACAAAACCAAATTCCTCATTTCCAAATCAAGTTGTATTTTAAAATTTCACTTTTAAGCATTCATTTACTTAACCATTTTAATTCATAGAAAAATCAATAATACTTTATTAAATCATTCAAATTCAAATTTAAATCAAATTATCATATTTACCATTTTCAAAATAAGAATAAATTTTCATTTTTATTTATATAACTTAAATATCATTTTTAACCAAATTCCAAATTTCCAAACTTAAGTTATATTTCAATAATCCAATTTAACCATTCATTGATTACATTTTTAAATCATAGCAAAATCATAATTTATTTATTTTAAAACATTTCAAAATCTATTTAAATAAAATTTCTTAAATTTATAATTTTAAAATACTTAAAAAAATATCCAAAACACTTTATAAAATAACCACGGGCCTGTATATAGTTTTCTAACCTAAGCCAAGTGACACGGATATGTATCATTTCAATCCGCAGCTTAAAAAGAAAAATCCGGGTACTATTATTTCAAAGCCACAATATCAAGTTTAAATAAATAAATAAAAACCGTTCAGGCCTATCATTTCAGCCCATAACGATTTTTTCCTGTTCTAAAGTTCGTTCGGGTATGTATCATTTCAACCCATAGTGAATCTAATCTACAAGGAACTTGCAGTGATAAACAGATATAAATAAACAGAATAGCATCATATAATAGTAACAGATGATATAACATGTGTATAAATAAGGGTGAACATCATATGATCATAGCATAGTCAAGTATAACACGATAATATAGTTCTACAGATTCGCAGGGTGCCAATTTACTAATTATATAAGTACAAAATGTCTGGTGAGAAATACTCACCTCTACAAGCTGGAGATAACAACCAAACACACAATATAGAATCTTGAAGGCACGGCAACACGAATATGATTTGAGTGGGAGAGCCAAAGATAAATCTCCTTAGATACATTCAACAAAACAAGTATAACAACACATAAGTTACACAACAAAATACCACTAAACAAAGCTAGAAATGGATGCATAAACAAAGTCAAAGTGTTTGCACTTGCTTCCTACCATCTATGCTTCAGCTATAGATCTAAAACGGCACGGCTAAAGCATAGTTTTGATCTGGTTTTGGGCTCCTAAAGGTCGGTCTATCATGGCAAAATGATGGAGCAAAGTATGGTAGAGAGATATGAGCATGAACACACAACAACACAAGGCAAAACAACATGACTTCAAGGCAACAACCAGGCTCGACCAAAGCAAGGGTAGGCATGGCCATGACTTCAGGTGTGGTAGGGATGATGTGGCAGAGGATGGCAGGTCATCTATAGGTGGTGGGGGTGGAATAGGTGGCAGTAAAGGGGAGGTTTGGGTGGTGGAACATTGTATGGTGCTCAGCTATACAAGTAGAAATGGGTTTGTGCAAAACTTCATCATGGGGTGCACGGCATGGCTTTTGCTGGACTGGAGGAGGTGGTGGATGGGTGAGGTGGTGGTGGAGGTGGCCATGGTGAAGGAGGAAGGAGGAGCCTATCATAAGAAGGAATAAAACAAGTGAAAAACACAAATGAAAACAAAGAATAACATAGAAAAGAAGAGAAGTTTTTACCCAATTTTTGCAAAGAAATGGCTGGCTATTTTTATTAGATGAGAAGGTTTTGATACAGAATAAATGAGAAAAAAATGTGCAGCTGAAAGAATTAAGCTCGGCCAAGCAAAAATGAATGCATGAGTTAGAAAACAAAGAGGTGGAAAACCAAAAGCCTTAAGCAAATCAAGAGTCACGACTCTTCAAATTTCTTTTATATACATATTGAAATTTATAAATACATATAAAACTGATAAATAAGGATAAAAAATCAGAAATGAACATAAATATATAAAATAAATAATTAAATTTTAATTAAATAGAGTTCAAATTAAGAAAATGGCTTAAAATGCAAACTAGGCTTTAAAAATTAGATATAACTTCAATACACTTTGGAAAAATTTACTTTAATTTAAGTACATGTAAAAATGAATATAAATAAAGTAAAACATAGAAAATAAGAGTGAATGCATAAAATAAATACATAAATTTTAATTATATATAATGAAATTAAGAAAATAGCAAAGAAAAATAGAAACTAGGCTCTAAAATAGAAAATAAATTCAATAAGCTTTGGAAATTTTTTATTATCACTTTAAAAATATTTAAAAGTCAAAATATATGTAATATAGCATAAATACACAAATTATAATAAGATATATCAAATAAAGATGTCATTTCTTTATAAATTAAAATAAAGAATATTGTTAAATAACTCAATATACACAATATTGAAAACAGTATAACTTTTACAATTTAAATCAAATTTCTACGAAACGAAAAGCAGTATTCATGATATTAAATCTATTTTCAAAATAAAAGATAAAATATAAGAATTCAAATATTTAAATTTAAAATTTAAAAGTCAAAGTTGATCAGTTTGACCACAAATCCATTTTTCAGGAAAATATTCAATTTATACCAGTTTGAAATTATAATTCATATAATAATAAAAAATTATATTTTGAAATGAAATGTTTGAAATAAAACAAGTTTAAAATAATTTCAAAATAAAATAAAGTCAAATTTGAATTATATGCAAAAATTTAGGGTTGTTACAATTATGCCAACCGACCCTCCAAACGTGATTCATTACCTATCCATCCAGCCGACTCAGATCTATCGTAATCCATCCTCGATAACTGAGAATCGACTTAGTTAAATCTGCCTATCCATGGCATTATCAATAGGCGGGTTAAAACATACATTGCTATTGAAAGATGTGTTTTGAATAGCCTCAGACCCGATATCTGAAGTCCATTTTTCATTCGTAGCCACCTTATTATATCCATGATTCAAGCCATCTTATTCAAGTGCCATCATCGTATTCTTATCCGAAATTACGATTGCTCTAAGTCGATATCCGATTCCTATCCAATGACCAATTCCATATCCATCCGAACCGACAACAGAGTTCTAATCAATCCATATCCAATAGCCAAATCTATGACCTTTTTGGGTCGATATCCAAATTCGGGACTGCTCCGAGCCCTTTGCTAAATCCAGGACTTCACCAGGTCCATCTATCCAAAGCCAAAATCAGAATCCTTGACCTCTTCGGATTTAACTTTCAATCCATAGACCTCGTCGGGTCGCATTATCCTATCTCAGTCTCGACTCTCCAGTCAAGAGCCTATATGTTCTCCGGCCTTGACTCTCCGGCTAAAAACTTTTCTATTCTCCGGCCTCGGCTCTCAGGCCAAGAACTTCTTATATTCTTCGGTCTGGGCTCTACGAACGGTGACATTTTATATTCTCCGGCCTTGACTCTCCAGTCACGTACTTTTATATTCTTCGGCCTCGTCTTTCCTTCCAAGGACTCTTTAAATTCTCCGGCCTCGGCTCTTCGGCCGAGGACTTTTTATATTCTCCGACCTCGACTCTTCAGCCAAGGACTTTTATATTCTTCGGCCTCGACTCTCTGGTAAGGACTTATATATTCTCCGGCCTCGGCTCTTTGGCCAAGGACTTTTATATTCTCGGCCTCGGCTCTCCGGTTAAGGGCTTTTATATTCTCTGGCCTTGGCTCTCTGGCCGAGGACTTTTATATTCTCCGACCTCGGCTCTCCGACCAAAGACTTTCATATCCTCCGACCTCGGCTCTCCGGTCGAGGACTTTTATATTATCCGGCCTTGACTCTACGGCTGAGAACTTTTATATTCTATTCGAGTCTATTCCATCGCTCTCCAGCGAAGGGACTTGTGTTCGAGTCCATTCCATTGCTCTCCGACGAAGAGACTCTTAACTTGCGATCACTGCCCCGTCTCATCGGTTGGGACCGTGATCGCGAGACCTGTATTATTTATTACATCGATCCAAATCCAATCATTCAAAGTAAGAGTTTTTTACATCCAGGAAACCAAAAAAAAAGCTATATCTCCAAGGGAGAAATCATAGTTTTGAAGGGAATGAAAAGAAAGACAAGATTTAATAGACTTGAGCGACACGGTCTATCATCGTCTCAGAGCATGCCTAGGGACCGTCCTCGATCCCATACATGTGTAAGTGACTTGGCGGTATCACTTCGAGTTCTATTACTTATTCAGAATCAAAAAACCATTCATTTGATAATAAACCGATGGTAGCTAGATCCAATTCCACCTTCATTCGAGGTAGGCGGTGGCCGCTGCCATTCCACTGCTACAACTCGATTCCTTATGTACTGCTACAGGTGACCGTTCCTTACATGCTCCTCCATGATATCTTTCAAATGCCTACAATCGTTTGTATTGTGCCCATCTAGCTCATGGAATAGGAAATACTTTCCCGGTGCCCGCTCGTATTCAGAAGGTTCCTTCCTTGCCGACCTTCGATACTGGAGGCGTCCTCGAATATCCAAGTAAATCCCCTCAAGAGTCTCAGTCAAATCTGTGTAAGAAGAAAATTTTGACTCCCTTCGAGGCCTCTTCGAGGTGCTACCGTTGCCATTCATTTTCTCTTTTCCTTTATCGTCTTTATTTGGATCCTCCCTGGGTGGACCTCCACCCTTTACCGCATAAGCTTCAGCCTCACTCCCTACTCTTTCAAGCTACGCATCTTCCTGCCTTAGGAATCTTTCGGCCTCATGGTAGAACTCCCTAAGATTCCTTAGTGGGTCCCGTTCCAATGATATCTTGAAATCCAAATTATCTGCAATTCCTAAAACTGCTGCCATCAAAACCATCGATGGATCGGGACGATCCATCGAAGCCACTTCTACGTTGAACCTGGCTAAGAATCCCTGAGCGACTATGCTTTCCATTGTTTCATCGATGTTAAAGTCATTATGTTCTTAGGTTTGACTACATGGACCTGAAACTGCCACATAAACCTTTCAATTAGTTCAGTCCAAGTGTTAATAGAACCACTCTCCAGCTGTCTGAACCACATAGTTGCGATATCCATCAAATACAAAGGGAAATTCGAGCTATGACCTCTTCTGATTCCCCCTGTACCTCCATATGCCTTATGTACCTCATTAGGTGAACGGCCGGATCCATTCTCCCATCATACATCTCCAACGTTGGTAGCTTTAAATCTGGTGGGTTTATAGCTTGCCTGATAATATGAGTATAGGAACTCCTATTCACATTCTCTAAGTCTTTATTTACCAATCCACCTCTCACAGCTCGTTTGACCATCTCCGCTAATTTGTCATTGTAGCCAAGCTGTAATTCTTGTCTACTGCCTCTGATCAGTCCCTCGAGATCACGAGGGAATCCTGGCACATACTCCTCATCATGCACTCCAATATTCCTGTTAGCGTCGTGCTGCACAGCGTCATCTGGTATCTCTCCATGAATTGGTCCAGCATTTCCTGGTGACATGCCCTCGAGTCTAGGTCCATCCAGATTGATAGCCATTTGCTGATTGAGGGATACCCCATGCTGAACCACCCCATCTGCCTGCTGATTGAGTGCGTCTGATCCAGCTCTATGGATCTGAGCTCCTATAGTTCCTTCCTGTCCAAGTTATCTGAGAAGAGTCTGTATCATCTCCTCTTGTCTTTTCAGCATTGCTTCCATCTCGTCTCTGGTGATGTAGGCAGATGCTTCATCAGCTCCATCTCCAAAGGAGGCCTCTTGACTTCCTTCTTGATTGCTTCTTTCTATCACTTGCTTCCTTGTTGGTGGCCTAGCAATTGCCTCCTAGAATCCGAGTTTCTAGCTCTTCTCAGTGAAAGCACCAAAATGTTAGCGCCAAAATTGATCACTAACACCCAAATCCAAGTGAAAGCACCAAATCAAAGTCACAAATCACATATAGGATGTATGTATAGAGTATAAATATGAAGAATAGTCAAAATTAAAATGAAACCAGTAAAGAAATAGAATTTATAGTGGTTCGGCCGACTCCGGCCTACGTCCACTCCAGAAATTTCCTTCTTATTGCTGTAATAATCGGTTATAGTTACAATCCAAAGTTTAATAATGGCTAAGTGCCTTAGCCTTAGAAAGGAGAAAGTTAGAGAGAAGAAAGAAGATCCCTTTCTAAACCCCCACATGCTGTATTTATAAGCAAATCCCGAGTTACTGGGCTTCTTGAGTAGTCTGGGCCCATCAGGTCCATAGCTGAGCCAATATCCTCCATTATGACTGACCCATACTGCCGTGCCGCCGATCTATGTCGATCCACTCCATACTCTAGTATGCCGACCCACACCACCAATTCACCAAGCGGCACTTGTCGAACCAACTACGCCGAGCCACATCCCACGAAGTTGACCCGAAACAACAACTACTTGGACACGAGGCTGCTGAACAATGTCATGCCGAGCAACGTCCTATGCCGAGTGATGTCTTATGCCGAGCTACGTCATATGCCGAGCGACGTCCTATGCCGAGCGGCGCCTTATGTCGTGTGGCGTCATATGCCGAGCGACGTCTTATGCCGAGCGACATCATATGCCGAGCGACGTCCTTTACCGAGCGGCCCATGACTTCTAGACCGAGCAACCGATGCCAACCAACATACAACTTCCTCTCCACTGCTCGACCGATCCATGCCTCCATTGCCGAATCGCATCTTCAAGGCCGGACGACCCTACCAAGATCGAGCCACATCACCAACGCTGAACCACACCATTATGCCAACCAACCTTCCAAACATGATGCATTACCTATCCATCCAGCCGACTCAAACCTATCGCAATCTATCCTCGATAACTAAGAAGTCGACTTAGTTAAATCCGCCTTTTCGTGGCCTTATCAAAAGGCGGGTTAACAATATATACATAATATAAACATTAATAATCATATATTGGTTAGTAATGTACTTAACACCTTATGCCTTAAAGTACACCTTGAAATAATGAGATATGCTCCTTGAACTGATTTCAAATCCAATAGAGCGATAATCCCTGAATCGATGACCACCAGCTATCGAATAAAATTGTATTCGATTTGATTTTTACTTGATATGATGGAGGATGGGAGAGTTATTATTCGGCTAGAAAATAGTATGAACGAAGGCTACAAAAGTTCTAAAACAAGTATGGGCAGAGATACTTATATATAGAAAATTTTAAAGATATCTTTGAACAAGATCCTATATAATCACTTACCAATTCTCCTCCGTCTTAGCCCTCCATCTCAAAGCCTCTCTGGCACTGTCATATGGTTGCATCATACCCATATCATAGCTGAATATAACCAGACCTAATATGGGTTTCAAACTCATTTAAAGCCCAAACAAAATATTTTACATTTAAATCCAATTTAAATGCTTATCGATATCGTATGCCAATTAATAAATTTATAACTTTTATAAATACATTAAAAAACATTTCATAATCAAATCAAAATAAAATTTCACAATTAATATTTCTTAAATATAACTAATATAATTAATTTGTAACAATTACAAATTAATTAAATCATTTTAGTCAAATGAGTATTCATTGTTTCGGTTGTGTGACTTGTTAGGTGTAAATTTAGTCAGCGATTAGTATCAAACTATTCAAATATTCACGTTCACATGTCACTTAGCAAATGGTGTGACATAGTGGCAAAATTTATATCTTACTTATTTTCGATAAAATCTAATTTCACTTATCGTCCATATTCAGCTCTATAATCCAAGCACAAAGTCCTTTGTTAAATAATAACAATTATTATCAAGCGAACTACTATGGCCATAGATTTTGACTTTAAGTTGACTTGAGTTGACCGTTGTACTAACCTGATATATCTGATAAGATGAATCCTCTCTTGAATAGTGTTTCATTTCCAATAATTCAACTCGACCTAACTATTATCCCTCAATGGATGTCGTGCAATGATTTGACTATAATCAAGTGGACCTTTCATATTGAAGATCAACAGTATTCTCAAGTTAATAAAACTATGTAAATTAATCACATCAATATATTCAGTTTGACCTATTTATATTAACTAATAGAAAACTATTGAGTGAGTCATTCCATAGTTATCCAATAACTATCTGTACATATCCTCTTGGTGTTCCTAATGGTCGTGAGTAATACACTGTCTAACATTTAATGAGCATTACGTACTGTAGTCTCAACGGATACATTGATATCCAATCTCGATGCATCTTGAGTAGGAATATTTAAAATGATGTGTTTATTGTATTGTGATACAACATTCATGACTACACCTATTTGTAATTACCATCACAAACATATCAATTATGAATTTTCTATTAAATATATTTTAATTAAATATTTAATTATTTATAACACATTATAACTAATATATAACCGAAATAAAATACATCTTTATAACAAACGAGAATTGATTATAGAGTTAATTAATTTACAATAAATTGCAGAATTGCCCCAAGGGCATACCATTAACTTTATTAATCTCCCACTTGCACTTGGTGCCAATTATGGAATCTCAATCCCATCCCCTCCTCTTGAGAGCCGACCGAGCTAGACCCTTAGTGAATGGATCTGTTATGTTGTTCTTTGTATCTACCCTTTGTATCATGACCTCTTTCTTCTCAACGAATTCTATAATGAGGTGGAATTTTTGAAGAATATGTCATGACTTCTTGTGTACTCAGGGCTCCTTTATGATTTGAATCGTCGCAATATTATCACACAAAAATGCCATATGATCACTCCAAGCTCACTTAAAAACTTGCGTATCTAGACCACCTCTTTAGCTGCTTCATCGAGGGCAATGCACTCGGCCTCCATCATCGTATCAGCTACCAATTTGTGCTTAGAACTTTTCCAACTAACGGCTTCGCCATTAAGTATGAAGACATAACTATACACAGATTTATTACCATCAATATCACTATGAAAGCTAGAGTCCCAATACCCTTCATAAGGAGGTCTCTGGTCTCATAAGTGTGGAATAAGTCCTTAGTGTTTCTTAAATAATTTAGTATGCATTTTATGGCTGTCCAATGTTTTTTCCAAGATTTGACCGATATACACATCCCAACGTGCACGCCACATTCGATCTAGTACACTGCAGAGCATACATTATGGATCCTATGGCTAAAGCAAGGGAATCCTCTTCATACGATCTTTCTCATTATCGGTATAAGGAGCATCCTTCTAAGAAAGGATGCTTTCGGACTGCGTTGGAGCATTTCTATGCTTAGAATTTTCTCATTATGGTATCTATGTACATGGAATAGGACAATCCCAACAACCTCTTAGATCCGTCTCTATAAATCTGTACACCAAGTATATAGGATGCTTCTCCGAAATCCTTCATGAAGAAGATCTTTGAAAGCCAAGCTTTCACTGACCGTAAGAACGAAGTGTCATTGCCAATCTATAATTGATCATCGACATAGAGTGCTAGTAATACGATAGCATTGCTTGTTCCTTTCTGTATACGCACACTTCCTCTGTGTTTTGATAAAAACCAAACTATTTGATTACTTCATTAGAAAACTTATTCCAACTGCTTGAAACTTATTTAAGTCCAAAAATGGACTTCAACAACTTAAAAGCCTTGCCCTCATTCCCACTAACCATAAAACCACCGGTCTGCGAGAAATAAATGGTTTCTTCTAAATCACCATTTACAAAAGCTACCTTTACACCCATTTTCCATATTTTGTAGTCACAGAATGCAATGATGGCTAGCATAATCCCAATGTACTTAAGCATTGCTATTGGCAAAAAGGTCTCGGCAAAATGAACACCTTGAATTTGATGAAATCCTTTTGCAACTAGTCTTGACTTGTGAATCTACACTTCCCCATCTGCATTTATCTTTTTTTAATCTATTTGTAGCTAATGGGTTTTATCCCTTTGGGTAAGTCTGATAAGGTCCAAACTTTGCTTTCGTACATGGAATCTATCTCGGATTTCATTGGTCTAAGCCAAAGTGTTGAGTCCTTACTCTATAATGCTTGTTGAAAAGACAGAGGAGTGTCATCATCTAAGACACAATCCTCCTCCTCACCAACCAAAGAAAACCATAATGTCTCTCTAGTGCATTAGATTCCCTACTAGATATTCTAATATATTGTGTGTTCTTGTATATGGGTAAACTTGGTTCTCCCATTGGTTCAGCCTCAGTGTTAATTTCTTGGATCTCATTCAGGTCTACAACCTTTATGTTAATTTCGTTTAATAGAAATTCCTTTTCTAAAAAGATAACATGTCAAGAAACAATAACCTTTTGTTTCTTTATGGTTATAGGATATATATTGCATTGAGTTCTTGTGATATCCTATAAATTTATGTAGTACCGATCTTGCTTCTAGTTTATTCGAACCAACGTTCTTAACGTATGCTAGACAACCCTCCACCTTTAAATATTTGAGTTGGGGTTTCTTACCATACCACATCTATATGGTGTTTTAGGAATAGATTTAATGGGTAATAAGTGCAACATATGCACCGCAATTTCTAACGCACATCCCAAATAGGACAAAGGTAACTCAGCCTTACTCATCATGGATCGAACCATATCTAATAAGGTTTGGTTCCGTCACTTTGACATTCCGTTGTGTTGGTGAGTATATGGTAGAGCAACCTGGAAGATAATCCCATTATCTTTTAAGTATTGTTGGAAATCTTGTCCAACATACTTACTTCCACGATTCGATCGAAGAAATTTAATCTTACAGCCCACTTAGTTTTCTACTATATTTTTATATTCAACAAATTTCTCATAGACATCAATTTTTTTCTTCAAAAGATACAAATATCATAGTCCTAAGAAATCATCTATGAAGGAACGAAGTAGGAATTATATTCTTTGGTAATTGTAGGCATAGAGCCACATATATCACAATGTACTAACCCAAAGAGTTCATTAACTCTTCCATTGCTCTCACTAAAAGGGTGTTTGGTCATTTTACCTTTAAGACATGATCCATATGTGTCAAATTATTCAGAATCAATTAATGATAGAAAACATTCAGTTTTCAATTTATGTAGTCATTTCTCACTTACATGACCTAGCCTATGATGCCAAAGATAACTATCATTTATATTGTTAAAATTATTCACAGAACACACACTATTACTATTAATTGCATAAATGCCTTTTTCAAGAATACCATCATAGAATTTTTTCCATCCAAACTAAAGTTCATAACATTATTTGCATAATGAAATACATATCCAGTCTAGGACAATCTAGAAATAGAAATTATCCCAAAAATAAAATCATTTACAAAATAGCAATTTTGTAATATTAATACTACTCCACTAGGAAAAAATGAATGATAGTCTCCTACCGTCGTTGCATTTATAATAGATCCACCATGAACTTGGAGCCTCATGTCTCTTTTTGCCACGTAATGTCAGTTCCTAAGCCCCTGTGATGAAATACAAATATGAGTTTCAGATTCAGTATCTAAGACCCAAGACATTTTATTGATTACAAATTTTTTTTAAATCATAAACGTACCTAACAGAGCCATGGAACCATTTTTCTTCTTTGCTATAATAATCTTCAAGAAGTCAGGACAATTCCTTTTCCAGTGACCTTTCATATGGCAGTAGTGACATTCGCCCATATCATCAGTCTTCTTACTTTTCTTATTGTTCTTATCTTCTCTTTTCCATTCTTCGAACACTTCGAAGATGATCCAATACTCTTTACAACAAGTATAGCCCTTTGATCCTTAGGTTATGGCTCGGCCGACCTCAACATATTGAGGAGATCCACTAGATTCACATTCAATTGATTCATATTATAATTTAGTATGAATGATTCATGCTTAGGAGTAAGATCCAAGGATTAAATCAACTTGCAATTTAATGCTTATCTATACATCCAACCGTGAAAGCCTATTAATATAACCCTTAATCATCAGCACATAGTCATCCACTTTCTATCCTTTGGTCATTTTAGTATTGAAAAGCTCATACCTTGTGGAATGTGATTGTTCACTAAATAGGGCCTTAAGGCTATCATATATCTCATATATAGACATATTTTCATGTTGCCTCAATAATGGCTTGTTTAACGTAGACAACATGAAAACTTAGGCGATCTCCAGGTCTGACACCTATTATTCATAAGCAAACCTTTGTTTGAGGTATGCATGATCATTAGGTTGTTCTTTGGGTTCACATGTTATAGCTGACCATAAGCACTCGTAAGGTAATGCAATTTTAATTGCTCTTAGCCAGTCAATATTATGCTTGCCATTTTCAAAAAAACCGTTTTAGAGTTGTCATTTTCTGCAAGTTTTAATGGTAGATTATTAGGACAAATCATAGTAGATGTTCTTATAATATTAGTAAGGTTAAACTTTATGTTTTATTTTACCAATAAGCTCTCACTAGTCTTTTATATTTCTCCAAACCCTAAGTCAAAACATAGAAGTCTTTCGACTTCACTAGCAGGTGTTAGGACTCGTATATCTTGGAATTCCGACCTTGAGTTTGCTCAATAAGTCATAGCTCCATGGATAATGGATAACTCCTTATCTATTGTATCATATACAACTCCTAACCCTTTGGTACCTTGTCCTAATTTCACTTTGATCTTGAGTTTACTCAACAAATCGAACAATTTTAATTAAATTATATTAATTTCAAAATTCATTTCTTATACATACATGTATACTTATGTTATTTTAAACATTTTAAAACAACATAACATATATCGTAATGTTTACATATATACATTTACTAATTAATTAACTTATTTTATTAATCTTATTAAAAAAAATTAAAAAAATTCGAAACTAATTTGTGTTATTTTTCAAACATTTTAAAAAATATTATTATATTATAACTTTTATAATATGTATATGTTTTATTTTAAATTTAACTATTAAATTTATGTATGAGTAGTCAAGTGATTCAGGTTTGCTTGACGAATTCTGGAGGAGATATGGAGCAGGAGGCTTCCACATGTAGATATATAATGGTTCCGCTGTGTTTGTGATTGTATCTGTATCTTGAGTTGTATAGTTAGACAGATGTTTATAACTGTCTAATATGTGTTGTATAAGTTGTGTACTCTGATGTAATATGATACTATGTAATATTTTATGCGATATATTATATTTCATTCGTTCTGCTGTGAGTTATCTGTTGTTTTTGTGTTTCTTCTTTCTTTCTTTCTTTTCTTCTTCTATCCCTTTCTTTCTTAATTAGTGATGCGACTTTCAGGTGTTAGAAAGTTGGGTCGCTACAGGTGGTATCAGAGCATCTTATTTTTTTTTTTTAATTTTTCAAACGATTTTGAAAGTTTGAACAAGGCTTAATTCAAATTTGGCCTTTTCTATTAGGAGTAACCTTTGGGCACATATATCTATTTAGGCCAGGCTGGAAGCTAGGCAGGGCATAGTAGTTGATTACTCAAACCCAATCCTAGACACTAACTTTCTAAGCACCCTACTATCTGGGTTATGAGCTTAAAAGTTAACACTAATATGACTAAAGTAGACCGCAAGGCTATTGGGCTCTGATACTATTTTTGAAACTAAGTCAACCCATAGCGGAAATTATAGGTGAATTTCAATTTTTTACTATAACGGACCTTTATTAGGCCTAAGAAGTCTAATTTATTTACAACATTTCCAAGTTTGTTTTAAATAAAATCATTAATTTATTTAAATTTATAAAATGATGTTGTATTTTTTAATTTATGTTATAATATATATATATATATATATATCTACGTGTATTATACATATACATATATGTATGCACATGTGTAGCATATCAATCCGTGTAAGGTATAACATGCGCATGTGTAAATGTTGGGATTTACATCGCAACAGACATGTTAGCTCATCTAATATACGAATATATTGTCTAAATGTATGTTATATACTTTTATACATACATACATACATACATACATACATATGATATTAGATATACATATATAAACTACAATTTTATTTAAATAATTTTTTTGTATATATACACATATTTATGAACAAAGTTATGAAATATTAACATATATATATATATAACTATATGAATATAGCTAAATCAATTATAAAATATATTAATACAATAATTTATTTTGTTAAGCCGAAAACTATATATACGTATATATATATAATATTTTTAATATATATATATATATATATTTGCAGGTTAAGTAGGGTTTTATAAAGGCCTCTTACCTCTTTTATTATAAAAAATAAAGGATACAAAGCGTACAAAAGGACAAATAGAAGGACAAACAAAGAGAATACAATAAAAGGAAGGCCCAACGTCGGCCAACACATTTAGAAATGAAACCTTCGTCTTCAATAAAAAGACATTTACCGGTTCTGCTTGAATCCATATGTTTAAGGCAACATAAAAGAGTGATAGATTTTAAATTCTTCCATCTTGTCACCTTAAAGATATTGAGCCATTCTTCATGGCTATTCGGGTTCAAGTTACGATATGTGCCAAGCTTCAGAATTGCAGACCATATTTTAAAGACAAAAGCAGACTCAAAGAAGTGGTGAGTGTTCGATTCCCCGTTATTTTCATATAAAGCACAGGTTGAAGTGTTTAGAATGCCTATGCAACATAGTTATTCATAAGTTAGAAGGGCATTTTTATAAATTCTCCAGAGTATAAATTTCTCCCTATGCGAATTCATCGTATCCCATATTTTACCATTCTAAGGGTCCATATCATTTTAAGAGCTATGCAGGAGCTTGTACCCAAGTTTGATCGAGTGTTTTTCCTTCTAGAACCCTATTTAGGCATAGGATATTCTTCAAAAATTAAGCAGTTGACTTGAATCTAATTCTACAGGATTCTTACTTTAGAGTTACTATGATAACAATGGTTTATACTCGGTGAAGAGACGTGGCTAGATACCATGGCTGATTCAGGAATACAAATTTGCCTTCTTTGATTGTATGAGAGTTTATCAAACAGGATGAAGCCTCTAGTAACCACGGGAGTGTGCCAGAAGTTAATTTGCTGGTTCTACCCTATAGGATATTGGATGTGCTACAGTAACACAGGTCTACTATACAAGACATTTCTCTATTGAAAATGATACTGAATGAAGAGGCTGCATATTACTTGGAACTATATTATCATTCAAGCTTCAGTCTCAGCCTTATATCAAGATATCAACGGCTCGGACTCAATGTCGATAGGTTGTAAAGGAAAAACAAAGGGTTTGGGCTTATATCACTCAGCCCACATCAGATAAAAGTCTGTATATATATATATCAACCAGTGTGTATTGAGAAATGTATTCTGTTTTCTCTTTGTAAACAATTCATTTCTTCAATTCAAGAAATATCTGTATCATATTCGAAATAAATTTCAGTCATTCAATTTAGAAAATTCAATTCATATATCATTTGCAATTTCAATTATGGTATCAGAGCTATCTGCCTAAGGGCATCAAAAAGATTCAATTCATCAGAAAAGAAGAGACAAGAAATCATCATTTGAGTCAACCTTTCCTTCTCATTAGATTGTGTTATCATCATTTGAGAAGAAGATTCAACCATCAAGTATCACTTCCTCGCCAGCATTGATTATCTGGCTGTAGTAATATTCCATAGTGAACCAGAATTTGAAAACAGCAGCAAATTTCAAAGAAAACATCATCAAGAAATCAGAATTCATCTGCAAAAACTCAAAGAAAGTGTCATTCCAAGAAGAACACATTAGAAAAGGTTTCATCACCTGAGTTCTTCGATTGCATCTAACCTCTTTATGATCAGAACTACATTTTTTGACTCAGTTCTTTGTCAAGAAGCTATTGTTTCCTTTTTTACCTCTATCTCTGGTGTTTACAGTGATCATCATGTCTGAAGAAGCCCATTCTGGAACCCCCATCAGTGGCAATGCATCTCAAAACACCACTTCAAATGTTGAGAAACTAGTAAGAACTGTAATCAGTCCTCAAAGCTAACTGATTACAGTCCATCTGAATGAAGATAATTATCTCTTACGGAAACTACAAGTTCAGACAGCCCTTCAAGGGTACGGTCTTGAAGGATTCACACAAGGAACCCTTTCTATTCCCCTAATGTGTATCACTGATCAAGAAAACAAGATAGTCAGTAATGAAGAATATGTTAAACATCATATACAAGACAAAATCATATGTTCATGGCTCCTATCATCTATAAATGCAAATCTATTAACACATGTTATTAAGTGTAAAACTGCTAGTGAGATCTAGGCAACTATTGAAATATTTTTGATCAGCAATCTATAGCAAAGGTATTATTTCATAAAAGACAAATGCAAAATATCAAGAAAGATATTCACAGTACGAGAAAGTATTTGTTCAAGATTAAGTTTATATGTGACACACTTGAGGCAGCTAATCAGAAGGTTTCAGATTCAGAACAGATCATGACCATTTTGAATGGATTAAGTGACGAATATGAAGCAGCAGTAGTATTTATAACATCTCAAAGAAATTACCATCAATAGATGATGTATACTCTATTCTATTATCACATGAGGCAAGAATTGACTTAAAGAAGCTACATGAATCGGATCTTTTTGCTAATTTTACTGCAAACTAAAAAGGTAAAAATCACAATAACAATAGAGGTGATCAGCATACTCAAAAGGGAGGAAATGCAAATAAATCAAGAGGAAGGGGCAGATGGAATATCAATAACAGGCCTAAATGTCAAATTTGTGAAAAACTTGGTCATGCAGCGGCCAAATGTTATTTCAAACTAAAACTTAATTATGTTCCAGGTCACGGGTCATACAATTAAAGGAACACAAATTACAGTGCCAATATGGCACACATTCAGTAAGAGGCAGACAACCAGTCAGTTACAAAACTCAAACTAACAATGCAAAGGTAGAGCATATTCAAGATGAAGGTTGGTACTCGGGTTCAGGAGCAACCAATCATATCACTAACAATTTAGGTAATCTAAATCTCGAAAACAAGGAATACAAAGGTATGAATACAATACGTAATGGTAAATCTGTTGTAATTACACACACACACGGGTAAGTCATATATTATGGGTAAAAGATTATATCTGAACAATTTATTGTGAGTTCCACTCATTAGAAAGAACTTACTAATGTGCCTCAATTTGCAAAAGATAATAATGTTTATTTTAACCCACATTTAGTTAAGGACATCCTAACTAAGGAAATACTTTTGCAAGGTAAATAGTGTAGGGGGCTGTACAAATTCAGTATGGATAACTCAAGAAAATCAGATTTTAAAAGAAATTGGTGAATAATTCAGAGTGCAAATAACTTGAAACCAGTGAGATATTTTATAAGTGGTTTGTAAACTTGGGCACCCAAATGCCATAATTGTTAAACATGAATTGAATAAAAATAATATCTCTATCAATAATGTTTCTTTACCATACATTTGCACTTACTATCAGACGGGCAAGAGTCATAAGCTACCATGCATAGATTCAAAGACTTAATACAATAAACCACTTGAATTGGAAGCTACCGATTTATGGGGTCCTGCCCCTATACACACTGACCATGGTTTCAAATATTATATTTTCTTTGTTGATTCTCACTCAAGATATATGTGGATTTACTTCTTAAAGACAAAATTTGAAACTCATAATACAGTTCTACAGTTCATAGCTCAAGTTGAAAATCAAACAAACTGCAAAATCAAAACTCTCCAAACAGATGGAGGAGCAGGATATCTACCACTAAAAGATTTTTTTTCAAGAAAGGGGAATAATTCATAGAAAAACTTGTCCCCATACATCTGAACAAAATGGCCTTATTGAAAAAAGGCATAGATAAATTATTGAAACTGGGCTTACTTTATTAGCCCAAGCATCTATGTCACTAAAATTTTGGCCTGACGCATTTGCTACTACTGTTTACTTAATTAATAGACTGCCATCAAAAGTCTTGAATTTAAAGTGCCATATTGAAATGCTATTTAATATTAGTCCAGATTATCTTAGCCTTAAGACGTTTGGGTGTTTATGTTTTCCATATATCAGACCTTATAATGCTCACAAATTAAATTTTAGATCATCCCCTTGTACATTTTTAGGCTATGCTGTAAACAAAAAGGGATACAAGTGCTTAGACAAAAATGGTAAGTTATTTATTTCTAGACATGTAGTTTTCAATGAAAATATTTTTCCTTTTAAAGATGAAAGCATCAAAACTACAACTCAAAAGAGTCATTACCACCAATATCTTGTCCACCATTGGAGATAATACAGTCTCAGGGAGAAACTGTTCAGAAAAGCAGCATGCAACAAGCCAGTCATCCAGAATCTCAAAGTCATGATTCCAGAGATGAAACAACTAATACCCAAATTGAGTCTGTCTCTATATCTGATTAATCGTCTCAGCAGAGAACAAGTGTACAACTTATTTCTCATCAAACACAAGACTATTTACAAAGCAACGATACAGATACTCAATAAGAAATAGAGAGAACTAGCCAACAACAGGCTACAAATAGAGCCAGACATCACATGGTGACCAGATCAAAGAGTGGAATATTCAAGCCAATTTTTTTAATACAGCACTAGATACAGCTGAACCAAATACACATGGACAAGCCATGCAAAAAAATTGAAAAGCTGCCATAATGGATGAATATGAAGCACTGATGAAGAACAAGACATGGGATCTTTCTCTCATGCCAAAGATTAAAAATATTATAGGGTTCAAGCGGACCTATAAGTTAAAAAGAAATGTAGATGGTTTAATCTCTAAGTATAAGGCAAGACTAGTAGCTAAAGGTTATACACAACAGTGTGGCTTCGACTTTAATGAAACTTTCTCACCTGTTGTGAAGCCTACTACTATTAGAATAGTTATTACAATGCCTTATATAGAAATTGGACCATCAAGCAACTAGATGTCAACAATGCCTTTCTAAATGGTATATTACAGGAGGTGGTTTACATGGAACAACTACATGGATTCATACAAAAAGGAAGAGAGAATCATGTGTGTAAACTATATAAAGCAATCTATGGCTTGAAGCAAGCACCAAGAGTGTGGTTTGAAAAGTTAAAAGATACAATGATCAAATTGGGATATTATCCAACAAAATCTGGCAACTCTCTTTTCATAAAATTTAGCAACAATGTAATAATATATGTGCTAATATATGTTGATGATTTAATTATTACAGGTAACAGTGAGCATGAAATCAGTAACTTAATAAAGCAGCTAAATCAAGAATTCACTATCAAGGATCTTCGAAATCTGAGTTATTTTCTAGGCATAGTAGTCAAAAGGATTTCCAACACATCAATTTAGCCAAGTCAGAGAAAATACATATCAGACATTCAACATAAAGCTAAAATGAATCAAGCCAACTTGATTTCTACTCCAACGATCAGTAATGTTCAACTATCCAAATGTAAAGGGGAAGCTATTCAGAATGATAGAAAATATAGAAGCATAGTTGGTGCACTTAAATATGCAACTATCACTAGACCAAATATCAATTATAGTGTTAATAAAGCAAGTCAATACATGCAAAGTCCAACAGACATACATTGGAATGCAGTGAAAAGAATCCTAAGATATCTCAATGGAACACTATATTTTGGTCTAACTCTAGATGCCAGCAAAGTTATAAACATCAATGGCTATGCAGATGCTGATTGGGCCACTGATCCAGATGACAGGAGATCTACAACAGGTTATTGTATATATTTAGGACAGAACCCTATATCCTGGTGTTCAAAAAAGTAGCCAACTGTGTCGAGATCGAGCACAGAGGCAGAATTCAGGAGTGTTGCTAATGCTACAGTTGAGATCATGTGGATTGAATCTCTTCTAAGTGAACTACGAATCAAGACAGAAAGCAAAACAACAATTTGGTGTGATAACTTAAGCACAACTCATTTAACAGCAAATCCTATTCTTCATGAAGGACAAAACATATAGAACTGGATCTATATTTTGTTTGAGTGGAAGTAAGCAAAGGAAGCTTGAATGTAAATCACATACCTTGCACTTACTAAACTACTGATATTTTGACCAAGCCATTATCAAAGGCAAGCTTCAATTAGTTTAGAAAAAGCTAAAAGTTGAAAGAGACGACAACTGTTCTCAAATCACGAAGCAGAATATTGAAGAAGATGCATTACCATTATAAGTTGTTATCTAAAAGTTGAAAACTTTGTAATTGTTCTTAGATCTCAAGCCTGAAGATTGAAAAAGGTGACAACTTTCTGAAATTTATCATGCCTCTAAGAAAAATAACTGAGAAATATCATCACTGCCATGATCTCCAGCATGAAAACTTTATGCCGAAGCCTTTTTTTAGCTCAAACAGTTTGCTAAAGCTACTTCTCCTCAGATTCTTCCTCATCTCTCATTACTTTTGTTTAGAATTCACTAAATAGATGTACGAAATAATCAATTAACGATTTAGAGAAGAATCGCCACAAACCCTAGGCGATCTAGGGTTTGAGGGGGAGTATTGAAAATGATACTGAATAAGGGGGCTTTGTACTTAGAACTATATTATCATTCAAGCTGCAGCCTTAGCCTTATATTAAAATATCAACGGCTCGTATTCAATGCCGATAGGATGCAAAGGAAAAACTACGGGTCTAGGCTTATATCACTCAGCCCATATTAGATAAAAGTCCATACACACACACAAGCAGTGTGCATTGAGAAATGTATTCTGTTTTCTCTTTGTAAACAATTCATTTCATCAATTCAAAAAATATATGTATCATACTTGAAATAAATTGCAGTCATTTAATTTAGAAAATTCAATTCATATATCATTTGCAATTTCAAATATTCTCCATGCTCAGCTAGAATTCTGCTTGATTTCCATGGTCCAGAAGTTTTTTCGAACCTATCAAGTGAATTTGGACCTATTGCTTCCAAATGCTAGAAGAGTTTCCTACTATATTAGCTAAGTGAATGGAGCAAGCTGCTCTATTGTAGAGTTGAAGGTTAGTGATACCTAATCCCCTTTCTTTCAAGGTTTTTTTGAATTTCTTTATACTTGATTGGGACAGGTTTCTTCGACAAGGGACCCCCAGCCTATAATTAATGATTACATGCTTTATCTGTCATATGCAGAATATTTTGTAGGAGGATAAACATTCTGGAGTAATATACTTGCATCGCAAAAGCTAAAGATTACTATTGTTAGTCTACCTACGTATGTTAAAAACTTGTTGTACCAAGAGGAGAAACATGCAGTAATTTTCTTAAATAGAGGCATGCAATGCACTTTCCTAATTCTGGAAGATATAGGAGGGACTCTAAGATATTTCATTGGTTCTGATTGCAACGGCATGCTGATAGAAGTTGCAATAGAAATCTTTTCCCTAGAGACAAACTAGCTATATAGATGGAGAACTTTGAGGAGTTGATCTGAAAATCCGAGGAAGCTTGAAAAGATTTAGGGCGTGCATTATGTTCCTTAGAGATAACTCATTGGGTTTAGTGAATGTAAGAAGATCACTGGCAAAGCATAAAATACTAATGGAAGGGTTGTTGCATTTAGGGTGGAATTGAATTAATCCTCTATAGCAAGGTTCAAAATTCCGTTTTTCATTTCCGTTCCGGTCATGAGTGATTTCTGAAATTTTGGTTCCGTTTCGGAAATTCCGAAAATTCCGCTTTAATTCCGGTACTTTTTTCCTGTATAAATACATCAATAGATACTCCATGCTAAATTAGGGACACAATTCCTCATTACTAGTATTATTAAGCATTTATATGAAATTGGACAAAATAAACAGAACTCTACCCAATCATCTATTAAACTCAGCCCAATAAGTAAAACAAGTTACCAACAAAATTAAACAAATAAAATCCCTAACTCAGCCAATCACGCTACACTTTTACCCTCTCTCGTGCTGCTCACCTCTGAACCTATTCTCTTTCCATCCACGCATGAAATAAAAACTAACCCAAGCTATACTCTTCTCCAGAATCGCTGCCGGCTGCTGTTCGTCCACGGATAAAATAAAACCTATCTCATGGTCTACTCTTCTCCAAAATCGTTGCCGACCGCTGTTCGTCGACGCGCAAGACCTGACTAGAGAAAACCCTATCTTATTCAAATCCTATTTTTTGCCAAACAACAAACATGAGCATGATTGATAGTGGCTAAGACGGTAAGATTCTTTGATTTTTAATATGATTTTGCTTTGCTTTAGTGATTATTTTTAACATCAAGCTAAAATTCGTTTATTTTTTATTTTATTTTTAACATAAGAAACCGGAACGATTTTTTGATGAAATTCCGGCCCGGCATACATCGGAACCGGGCTGGAACGATCGAGTTTGGGCGTGCCGGCCATAATTTAGAACCATGCTGTATAGACGTTGTCTTTGAGTTGAATGGTTAGTATTTCCATAGTAATGATAAGAAGGAAAGGGCTGATAGGGTCCCCCTACCTTAAACCTTGGTTTCCTTTAAAGTATCCATATATACCTCCATTTATACAGATAGAATAATAAGGGGATGAAATGCAGGTTTTGATCCAATTAGTGAGAAGTGGAAGGAGCCCATTCTAGATAATGCATATATAATACTCTTCCATTTTGTCGAATCAAACACTTTCATAACACCAATTTTGAGGAAGCATCTTGGGGATATGCCCTTCCTTTCATATCCTTTAATCACGTTGTGAGTGAGAAGAATTTGTTGGTTATATTCCTACCTTCCAGAAATGCACTTCGATTGTGGGAAATAAGAGTATGAAGGACATCATTCATTCCATTGGCTAGGATTTTCAATACGCATTTGTAGATCGTACTGTAGCAACTTATAGGTCTACATTGGCAAACTTTTAATGGGTTGTTGATTTTTGGAATCAAGCATAAGTTGGTGGAATTAATACCAATTAGCATTTTACTAGATCTAAAAAAGATATGAATAACTTTACGGAAGTCAGGTTTTATGATCTCTTATGCAACAGTAAAGAAGGCTGAGTTGAATCCATTAGGGACTCCTGCACTATTTTTGTTGATGGATAATAAGGCTATCTTGATTTCCTCCTCAAATACAGGTTGTTGAAGCAATTCAAATTGATCAGAGGATAATAAGGGAAAGGAAAAGCTGTCTAAGAAGAAGTGTCAATTTCTTGAGATTCCAAGCTTCTTACAATGCTATGAAAGTATTCGACAAAGACCTATCCTATTGACTCTTCGGTGCAGTGAGAATTCCCTTGCTGCTCTTGAATAGAATGGATTCTGTTCTTGGAAACTCTTCAGGAGTCATTATAATATGATGTGTTATTGTCTCGCTTTGTGTCCTATTTAATCCTACATTTTTGCCCAGTCTTGGAAGCCTCGACTTGTTGGAATCTTGCTAACTCTTTAGAAAGTTTATGTTTCTACATGGAAAGGATAGAGTTAGAGGGATCATGCATTAGACTAATTTGAGTGGATTCCAAGTCTTACTTTATTTTAATGGAGAGTTTGTTGCCATAGCCATATGTCTTTTTGCTCCAAGATTTCAAGGAGTTCTTTAGGGTTTTAAGATTTTGTTAGAAAACGAACATGGGGTTTCCAAAGATGGGGGAAGACCATGCATGTTTAACAATGTCTAAAAATTCAGGGCGAAGGATCCAACTATCGAAAAATCAAAATGAAGATGGGGGCTTATCTTTAATGGATCCAAATTTGAATAGCAAAGTAGTATAATTAGATAGGTTTAGGAAAACTCTTCATAAGAAATGAGAGGCCATTTGATAAAAGCTTTAGAATTGATGAAAATCTATCAAGTTTATGGTGAGTTCTTTTACTACTCCTTGATTTATTATTCCATTTGTAAAAGCAACCATAGGAAGAGAATTTGAATAGATTAGCATGATATATTGCTTGATTCAGAGATAAGGTATCAACAACGACAAGAGGAGCTCCATCTTGTCTATCTTTACAGTGCAACATGCAGTTCATTCCCCATGAACAACCCAGGGAAATCCATGAGTTTGAGAGAGTGAAGGTTGTCCAGAAAAAGTTGTCTATGAGATGCTTTGTTATCAGCATAAACTATTATGCAAAAGAAGGAGGCTGAAGTAGCAGAATGAAACAAACAATAGTGGCAGAATTGTCTTTGGTGATGACTGGAGTAACAATATAGCAGTCATGGTTTCATAGGATGATGATCCTACCCAGATATGCTTGATCTAGGTTGTCATGAATGAACCATTAAGGAAAGATGAAGTTCAAAACCTTAGCAATGTTGGACTTATTTAATTTATATTCGAGATGGTTGAGAAGCCTAACTTTTGTTGGTTACTTAACACTTGGATTTCAATCTTCTTTGCTATATTGTTTGAACCCCTTATATTCCAACATGCTAGGTTATCTAACATTGAGGAGAAGTGGATTTTTTGAGATGGGGATGCTTTGACTTGGCGGAATTTTCATTGGAGTTGATGGAGAGTTTTGAAGAGAAGATTATTTGGTCAAAGTTGAAGGAAATGCCTTTATCTTTGTCAATGCATAAAGCTTTCTTCTTACTTCTTGGTAGAGGGGGAGAAGACTTGGAGGAGAACTTGTTGTTTAATGAAGAAGAGCCCAAAGGAGTTGCTTCAGTATTTTCTTGTAGAGAAGGTTCATTTTATAAATCCTTCGATTCTAGGAAAGAGAACCGATTATTTGAGTAAGAGGAAGAGGAGTTTAGTAAGGCAGACCGTGCTATCTCTTAGAGGAGAGTAGCTGGAGTGGGTGCCAAAAACGAATTGACAGGAGAAAATGCATTTTGAGGATAAGGATAAATAGGCTTGATAGGGGATAAGATATATGGTTTGGAGAGGGGTTTATGTCGATTGGCGAATTGGTTGGACAACTAGAATGGATCACATGAATTATTGAGTGTACGTGCAGGGATAATTTGCAAAGCTGGGTTGCATGAGGTAATATTGTAGGATAGGGAAGATTGCATGCATGAGTTAGAATTAAATAAAACATTACATGTGGAGGGGACTAGTGTATTGCATGATTGGAGAGACATAGAATTAGTAATAAGGGATGAAATAATAGAGTGATCATTATTGTTGTTTGTTGTTGCATTATCGAAACCTTTTCCTTATCAATCACTAAAGACAATTTTTTCGCTTGCAACATTTTAGTAGAGGTATCATGAGGATTTTCAGCCTAATAATGGAGCTTTGTCCTGAGCATGTGGATTGTCAGCCAGATTGCAATTGTATCATGGGAGGAGTCCATTTGATTGATGACGTGGCTTTGTGCCTTTACCTATTTATTTTGAGCAAATTTCCGAACAGGTTTCTTTCCTTTCAAATGCATGGGACTGTATTGGTTTTAAGTGCACTTATGAAGCATCTTTTATGGAAGTTTTTCCTTCCTCTATAGATTTTGCCTGAGAGACCTTTTTTCATTACATGAGCTAGTAGCGTGGACAAATACTTTGCAGTGCGTACATATTTCAGGTGCCTAAGAGTAAGCGACTTTGATGTTAACTATTTTATCCATCACAATTTGGGTAGGAATGGATGTTGGAAGATGTTTCGCAGGAGATGCATCCACTAATACTTTAGCATATTCAAAGAGTTTGAGTTTCCCTGTAGAGGCATCAAAGCATGCTACATTACCTAGGTGGCCAGCCAGCCAATTTATACCAACTAGCGATCAAATTGCTGATGGGATATTACTCAAATGGACCCATATAGGGATTGATTTAATTTTTTCTTTAACACCAATTGTCAGTTCACTTTTCGTTATGATGAACACTTTTCCCCTAACTATTATTGGATCAACCTCCATTATTTGATTCCTTCTTTTTTCGTTCTTGATTTTGAAGAAGAACAAAGTGCCATCCGATTTCACTTTTATTCCTTCTAGGTTCTTCCAAACTAGCTTGAGATGAAATAACGCTATTGAGTAAGAGAGTGCCTTATCGAGGAAGAATCCTACTAGATGGTTCCCCTAATATTTTTCTCCTTTGTATATAACTTCTTTAAAAGAGATTAAAGCATTGCTTTTCGATATTGAAGAGAATATTGCTTGGGTTTGAATTGTCCCGCATTATGAGCGAATTTCTTGAAGAGAAAAGACCATACCATTTAGCTTCCAACACTGCCACAAGGGTTAATAGCACTAGAGAAGGGGTTGGTTTATTGAGCTACTCTAAGGTAGAGGAGGGAAATGGTCCGAAGGTCTTCGGCTAAGGATTCCGGTCTAAAGCTTGATGTAGGAAGGCGGAGTGGGTAGTAAGGATTTAAGGTTTAGGCGAAAGTCGGGAAGGGGATCAAGGGAGACAGACAATAGACCTGAAGGGGGAGGTTGAGATGGATCTGAAGCGGGATGTTAAGGATCAAATGGCTTCGTGGAAGGGATTGGTATTGGCGGCTGAGGAGGGATGCAGGAAGTAGGGTTTGGGAAAGGGTTATGAGTTGAGGCCAATGCTGAAGCAACAAACTCGTTATATATATATATATATACATACACACACACACACACACCTTAACCCGCCAATTGGGATGAAGGATTTACGGTATCAAATTTCGTCTTAAATCAGAAAAAGTTAGACCTACCAAGCGATATGGAAATCAAAGTGTGTATTAGGGGCAGTATCGACTTTACAATTACCAAAATCAAATGTCGACGTGTTTCATACTAATACATGAATTGGTAAAATCCCTAATCGATTTATTATTGTCTGAATGCCCACATAGATCCAAAGTACATATTTAGGCATGAGTTTGTTTATCGATTCAAGGGATCTACACTTAAAGATCATGTTTATATCCCTGTGTTTATTTTTGTATGGCGATCTGGGTTTTCATGCTAAAATCAGACGAGTTTCAAATCAAAATTCACATTAATCTTGTTCACACAAAGCATGGCGATCTCGCGTTACCCTATTCAAATCCATGCCGTCTTTACAAAATTTGTTTCCAATTCAACTATTCATTTGCCTGAATCCATGTAAAAGGTAGTGAATTCACTGACTCAAGGCGGAGATAAGTATAAGGTGGTGAAGCAGTTCCTAACACCCAGAACATGGCGACTCCACTATGAGATCGGAGGCACGTGCATAATGTGTAGTTGGGTGGACTCACGTGAGTTTGAGATGCGATTTTGATTAGGAGGTTACCAAGAACGTGGTCACGTGATTTGATGGCAGGGTTGAAATGGAAGTTGTTTTGGATACGCGTGCGTAAAAGGCTTGGCTTTTGGTGAAAAGACGCACACGAGTTAGAAGGCAGGGCTTAAGATAATTGGTGTTATGTTTGTCATATGTACTGATACCGTGTATTCTATATGACTAAATTAGGTTTTATTTATTGGGCTAGATTGTGCAGATTGGTGGATATATGAATTTGTGATTGTAAGCGTTGTGTTTTTGTGTTTACTGCATTGTGTTAATGCGTGTACTATATTTGTGAGTTATTAATAAATAAATCCATTTTCAAAAAATAGTATGTTAACCCGCCTTTTGACAAGGCAGTACATTGGCAGATTTAATCCAACAAACTTCATGATCATTAAGGTACAAAGCCTAGAGAGATGGTTATCAGGAATGGAGATCGATAATATTTGAAACTATGGACTATAGTCGAATTAATTCAGATGAACAACACTTAAAAAAGGGCTAAGCATGGAACTAATGCTTCCCTTAGAAGAAGGATCGAAATAGAGAGATCGAAAAAAAAGGGATCGGTACAGAGAGATCGGAATAAAGGGATCGGAATAAACAGGATGCACACAATATAATTCAAAAAATGATCGCTATATAACTCAACAACTACCAGGCGAGTTGAAGTGAAACTTTGGGAATGATAAGAAGGGATCCTAAGGAGGCTACCGTAGGGATCGCACATTATTTGGAGGAACTTGGAGAGATCGGCCCCTATCCCTATATAGGGATTGGCTATAATCAACCTTCACAATATATTACAACGAAGATCGATTAATAACTTAAGTTCTACTAATCCAATTAGCATGAAACTTGGAGTACAAGCATATTACAACACAAGGAACACACCTTAGGGATCACATGACAAAAAAAGTAATTTGGAGGGATCGCCCCTAACTCTATTTACGGATTGGTTTAGTTGAATTTGCAGTAATAATCGATCGATGTCTCAAAATCCGTAAGTGCGATTGACATGAAATTTGGAGAGCAAGGAGATAACATCATGGGGATGCACCATAAGGATTCACATCTCATGATTCTACCAAAATAGGAATCGAGACCAATACCTATTATGGGCTTCGATGGGCTCCAAACTTTCTGGGAAGGCTTGTCTTGGCTTAAGGGTTCCAGATCTGGTTTTTGAGCAAGATATTTTCATGGCTTCTCTATAAATACAGCAGACATAGCGTCAGAAAAAGTATCTTTCTACTTCTCTTTATCTTCAACCTATGCTACACTCTACCAATTTTATTCTTGGATTTCAGATTGTAACTGTAAACAAACTACAATATGATAAAAAGGAGTATTCTAGAGTGGACGTAGGCCGGAGTTAACCGAATCACTATAAATCTTGTCTCCTTTTACCTGCTTTCATTTTTAATTTGTTTGTTCTTCATATTATATTCTCTATATTAGATACTATCTAAGATCTATGACTGGATATTGGTG
Source organism: Allium cepa (assembly GCA_030765085.1). Classification (NCBI taxonomy): domain Eukaryota; kingdom Viridiplantae; phylum Streptophyta; class Magnoliopsida; order Asparagales; family Amaryllidaceae; genus Allium; species Allium cepa. Next base: position 413,474,103 of record CM060932.1, read on the forward strand.
CTTTCACATAACTAGGTGTTGATAGCCAATTTTGATTCCAACGTTTTGGTGCTTTTAGTGAGAGAGCTAGCCTCGCAGATTTGGAATTCGAATTCAGAGCTTGGAAAAGTTCTAGAGCTTAGATTTGGAGCAATGATGAAACAATCAACAAGGAGAGTGCTATCAGAAAGAAGCCACCATAAAGGGAGTCAGGAGGCTTTCTCGGGAGCTGGAGCTAATCAAGTATCTATCTACATCACCAGCGATGAAATGGAAAAGAAGATAGATGTTATGCATGAAAGAATGCTAAAAAGACAGAAGGAGATGATGCAAAATTTACTCCAACAAATTGGACAAGCTGGAGCGTAGAACTAAGGGAATAGAGTAGCAATAGCTAATGTCAACTCAGATCAAGGAGTTGAAGTAGAAGGAATCGCTGGAAATAAGAACCGGGAACATGGAGATGGAGCTAGTCGACAAAAGACTGGTACAGAGCAGCCGTGGGAAATCGCTGACCATCTTGGAGGGATCGACACCAATCCCTCCAGAGGGGTCAGTGCTTATCCCAAAAGGCTAGAGGGCATGCCCCCAGTCTGTTTGATCGCGATGTTGGAGGACCTATGGTCGATCCAATGGAGCTTGGAGTGAATAGTAATTCGGTGCTTGTCCAGAGGAGTATGTTCCAGAATTCCTTCGTGGACTTGGGGGCAGTTTGGAAATGATGATAGGAGACTGCCGTTGGATGACAATGACAGGTTTGTAGAGAAGATCAATCAAGTTATGCATAGAGGATTGGTGAATAGGGATCTGGAGGATGTAAAATAGAAGTCCATTCACTCTTAATATCAAGAATGCTAGAAATCCACTAGAGTTTAAACTACCAACGTTGGAAGTATATGACGGAAAGTCGGACCCAGCTATGCATATGATAAGATATATATGACACTTGGAAGTACTAGGGGCATTGGAGGAGGTCATGACAAGGTGTTTTCCACTTTATCTGACGAAGTTAGCCGCACTCTGCTTTAGGCAGTTAGAGAATGGTTCAATAAGGACATGGAGCGAGTTGGTAGATTGGTTCATGAGGCGATTTTGGGTCCACGTTATGAGACCCAAGAATGTTAAGGCATTGGTAACACTAAAACAGAGGACTGAAGAGTCTTTAAGGAGTTTTCTAACACGATTTAATGCCGCGGCGGCATCGGTGGATCTGCCAGATCCATCCATGTTTTGATGGAAGCTGTATATGGAATTGCAGATGGCATGATCTCAAGGATTCATTGGCGTGGGATCCACTTATGGATCTCTGGGAGTTTTATCATGAAGCAGAAAGATTCCTATAGTAGGAAGATAAACGAGCCAACAAACTAGAGGTGAACGCTGTGCAAAATGAAGGATCATCAGGAAATGCAAATAAAAATGATAAAGGCAAACAGAAACTGAATGATGGGTATGATAGGACAAAAAGGCGATGGAAAGCATGAGAGTCGAAGTTCTCCTCCTACTTAGATTTGACGAAAAACCTAGAGCGGATTTATCTGGACACTAAGGGGAAAATTTCCTATAAGAAACCAGCAAGGAGGGATCTTACGAAGCGGGAGCATATGTTTGGAAAGTACCGCCTGTTTCACGGATTGAACATGCACACCATGGATGAATGCATGCATTTAATGGATATGTTTGAGGAACACGTCAGGAATGACAGACTACCGCAATACCTGAGGGTTGGAAAACGATGATGGAAAAGGAGCAACCACCGTCCGCATCGAATGGAAACATGAATGACTCTGGATCGGGGTCACAGATCATCATCAACCGATCATGATGATAATAACCAAGTTCAGGACTTGGACTCCAGCAACAACAACAACCAACACCAACAACACCAACGACCACCATCATCACCACCACCACCACCAACAACAACGACCACCATCATCACCACCACCACCACCAACAATATAATAAGGGAGCTAAGTCGCTTACACATGTATGGGATCGAGGATGGTCCTTAGGCATGCTCTGAGATGATGATGAACCGTCGTGTCCGAAGAGGCATCCTTTTGCTTTTTTAGTTTTTTTGGATTTGTGGACGTACGAACTCATATATATTAGGTTATTTATGATCCGAGTTACTGCGACGAATAAAACAGGTTGCGATTATTTTACTGACCGAAGTGATAGGGCGGTAACCGCAAGGCGCGAGTCCCTTTGCCGAAGAGTGACATAATAGACTCGCACATGGATTAATTCCTCGTCCGTAGAGTCGAGACCGGAGAATAAAACCAACAAGATGTCAGATATGGATTATGCTTGGCAAGGAGTAGGTCGTTTTGCCAAAGAGCGACATGATTGGCCTACTCAGGTCGTCAAGTATGGATTATGGTTGGCAAGGGTTCGAAGAGACCATTATCGGCCTAGGACTTAGGCCAAGACATCTGTAACAACCCTGGATTGGAGATTACCTGTCAATATTGTTACAACATCAGTTAATGTTCAGGGACACTTTCGAGTATAGGAAATAACGTCGCTTTACCGGAGAGTGACACGATAGGCTTACTTGGACGTCGAGTATGGATTGTGCTTGGCAAGGACCCAGAGAAGTCATTGATTTGGATATCAGCTTCAAACAGCTACGGATTTAGACATTGACTCGGAGCGGTCATGGACTTGCATATGGGCCCAGAGCGGTCTCAGATTTGGCTAATGACTCGGTGAGGTCGTGGGTTGGAAAAACGATTCGAAGAGAATGTGGATTCGCAATGGATATGGATTTGGATGAAATAATCCAGAGAGATCGCTGATTCGGAACTGGATATCGATGAGGAATGGTCATGGATTTCACTAACGATCCAGAGAGATCATGGATTTGGATTGGCAACGAATTGGATAATATGGTCGTCGATGGATTATGGACCTTAGATTTTGGATTATTGCAATTCAAAACACACCTTCCTATTTCAGGCATGTTTTAGAGGGCAAAGTGTTGACCTTCCTTTTGGCAAGGAAGTACATTGTCGGATTTAACCTAACAGTTTTCATGATCATCAAGGCTTTAATTTAAAATATTTTGAAATGAGAAAAATTGTATTTTGCCAAGCATGTATTTTCCATAGAATTTGAAACATAATTTATATAATATATATTTATTTACTGATATAATTAATTTATTTAATTAAATGATTAAAAAATATTTAAATAAAACATATATGCATTTTATTTTTATTACCGTCGAATATGACATATCTATAATACATTATATACAATAACCATATTTGTATAAAGTATGATGTAATAATTAAATTATGAACTGTGTGTATATATATATATATATATTTAGGTAATAAATATCATTAAAATTGAAAAAGTTTTTTTATTGCTAAGTCGTACCATTATAGGTGTATACATTTTTTAATATATATGTATATACCGATATACAACCAATCCAATTGTGATACTTTATATATATATCGAATGCTCAGCTAACTAACAATATAAAATATGTGTATAATATAAACATTGTACTTAAACTTTAAATAATATTTTGGCTATTGATTTTCCTTACACCTAATGCCTTAATGTGCACCTTGAAATAATGAGATATGCTCCTTGAACCGATTTCCAATCCTATAGAGTGCTAATCCCTGAATTGACGACCACCAGCTATCGAATAAAACTATATTTGGTTTGATTTTAACTTGATACGATGGAGGATAGACGAGTTATGATTTGGCCAGAAAATAGTGTGAATGGAGACTACAAAAGTTCTAAAACAAGTATGGATAGAGATGCCTATATATATAAGAACTTGAATATATTTTAGAATCAATATCCTATATAATCTCTAACTAATTCTCCTCTTTCTTAGCCCTCCAACTCAAAGCCTCTCTAGCACCATCATCTGGCTGCATCATGCTCCTATTATAGCCTAATATGACCAGTCCTTATATAGGCTTCAAACTCATTTAAAGCCTGAAATATTTTACATTTAAATCCAATTTAAATGCTTATCGATATCATGTATCAATTAATATATTTATAACTTTTATAAATACATTTGACAATTTTTTAAAAATAAAAATCAAATTTTATAATCAATATTTCATAAATATTAATTAATTAGTTGATTTATAACAATTAAAAATTAATTAAATTGTTTTGGATAAAGGAGTATTCATCGCTTCATTTGTATGACTTGTTACGTGTAAATTTGGTCAGCGATTAATATCGAACTATTCAAATATTAACGTGCATATGTCACTTACTTGGTAATGTGGCATTTTAGCCAAATTCATCACTTGGTTTTGGTAAAACTAGTTTTACTTTGTTGAGAGTTACCCGGTTGTGATAAATATTTACACTAATTCTCTTTTTCAAAACTATGCCACTTTGGACTTATGGAATTTTGTAATGGTTAAAATTTCAATATCATCTATACTGTACTCTATAGTCCAAAAACAAAGTCTTTGGTTCAATAATAACAATTATATCAACCGAACTACTCTGGCCAGAGATTTTGACTTTGAATTGATTTAAACTGACTATGATACTGACCCAATATAACCGAGGACATGAATCCTCTCTTGAATAGTGTTTCACTTCCAATACTTCCACTTCACCCAACTATTGTCACTTGATGGGCGTCGTGCCGTAATTTGTTTATAACCATAGCGGAGCTTTTATATTGAAAATCAATAGTATTCTCAAGTTGAGAGAACTGTGTAAGTTAGTCAGATCAATATTTTCTGTTTGACTTTAGTTATATTAATCAATAGAAAAATATCGAGTGAGTCGGTCCACAGTTATCCAATAACTATTAGTACGTAACCCTTAGGTGCACCCAACTGTCATGAATAAAACACTGTTCGGCATTTAGAGAGCGTTACGTGCTTTAGTTTCAACGGATACATCAATGTTAGTCTAGATGCATCTTGACTAGGAATATTTAAACTGATATGTTTATTATATTATGATACAATACTCATGATTACAACTATTTTTAATTACTATCAGTGTTTTAAATCTCGGCCACCTTGGCCGAGATCTCGATTCAAGGCTTGGGCAAAACAAAACATGAGATATTGGTTGATATCTCATTTCGATTATATCGGCCGAAATTTACATATATTGGCCGATATTTGAAGTGAAACGATATTCTGAGATATCCTCGATATATTGTTTTTTCAAAAAAAATTGGCCCATCTAAGTTCATCATAAGAAAAAGAACAAAGCCCTTTTATTTCTGATTCAACTTCTCAAAAGATCACGTTCCTTGTCAAAATATTGAACTCCCTCTTCTAACATCCGACAGCTCGCGGTTGTTTTCAATTCTCGACTACTCGATCTCGCTTTTGACAGTCTGCAGCTTCGTCTTCGACCAATCTCTCTACTCTCTACATGTATATAAATTAGGGTTGTTTCTATTTTAATGAAATTTAATTTTTCAGAAAATTGAATATACAGTATAATTGAGAATAGATTCGCAAGTAGATTTAGTTTGTTATTCTTACATGCACAACCTTCTACAAGTAGATTTGCTTGCTTGAAATCCTTCGATTCCTTATATGTCTTATATGCATTTGCTTTTATTTGCATCAGTTCTTGATATTGTTATTATGTTATTCTTACTGTATATTTATAATTGTATAGAACCCACTTTTTTCAGTTAATTTGTCGCTTTTCATCTACTTATATGTAATTGCTTAAACTGATGATGTTTGGTAACTTTTGTTGAACAATTTCATATAGTTGAAGTATAATTGCATTCTTTTTTTTTAGTTAAAATGCTGGAGATTAGTTGTAGTAATTCAGTAAATGTTAAATAAACCGATATCATGTATTTTTTGCTATAAATTATGTGATGTGTTATACTCCGATATGGTCCCGAGATGAACTTTAGGTTCGAGATGTAAATCCCATACTGGCGTCGGAGATGCACTCATCTCGTCCGAGATCTCCCCCGATACGATACCGAATCATTAAAATCACCGAGACGAAATGTGCCTGATATTGAAGATTTAAAACCTTGATTACTATCACAAACACACCATTTAGGATTTTTTGATTAAATATATTGATTAAATATTTAATTATTTGTAATACATTGTAACAAATATATAACAGAAAGAATAAACATCATTATTACAAACGAGAATCGATTATAGAGTAAATTATATTACAATAAAGGGAATACCATTAACTTTATCAATCTCCCACTTGCACTTGGGACTAATTATGGAATCTCAATCTGATTCCGTAAGTAGCTTCTCAAGAGCCGATCGAGCTAGACCCTTAGTGAATGGATCTGCTATGTTGTCCATGGTATCTACCCTTTGTATCACGACCTCTTTCTTCCCAACGAATTCTTTAATAAGGTGGAACTTTCGAAGAATATGTCATGACTTCTTGTGTACTATGGGCTCCTTTACAATCTGAATCGCCATATTTTTATCATAAAACAGTGCCATAGGATTCTCTATATCGGGAATCACTTCGATCTCACTTCAAAACTTGCCCATTACGATTCCTCTTTAGATGCTTCATTAAGGGAGTCATACTTAGCCTCCATCGTGAATCAGCTACCATTTCTTGCTTAAAACTTTTCCAACTAACGGCTTCGCCGTTAAGCATAAAGACATAACCGAACACCAACTTACTATTGTCTATATCACTTTGAAAGTTAGAGTCTGTATACCCCTTCATAAGGAGGTCTCCATTCCCATAAATGAGGAATAAGTTTTTAGTATTTCTTGAATACTTCAGTATACAAGTCACCCAATGTTTTTCTCCAGTATTAGACTAATATCCATTTTCGCATCCTAATATGCATGCCACATTCGGTCTATTACATAGCACGATGTACATTATAGATCTTATGACCGAAGCATATGGGATCCTCTTTATATGCTCTTTCTCCTCATTGGTATAATGGTTTGAGGAACATCCTTCTTAGAAAGGACGATTCTAGACTGCATTAGAATGTTTCTATGCTTGGAATTCTTCAAACTGAACCTCTTCAGTAAGGTATTTATGTACAAAGATTAGGACATTTAAAACAGCCTCTTAGATCTATCTCCATAGATCTTTATACTAAGTATACATGCCGCTTCTCTCAAATCTTTCGTGAAGAAGTTCTTAAAAAGCCAACCTTTCACTAGTTGCAACAACAAAGTGTCATTGCTAATCGGTAATAAATCATCGGTATAGAGCACTAGGAAATGAAAGCATTGCCCTGTACCCTTCTATATATGCATGCTTCCACTGTGTTATAATAAAAACCAAATAGTTTGACTATTTTATCAATGCGCTTATTCTAACTCCTTGAAGCTTTTTTAAGTCCATAACTAGACTTCAACAACTTGCAAGCTTTGCCCTTACACCTACTGATCACAAAACCCTTCGGTTGTGACAATTAAATAAATTTTTCTTAATCACCATTTAGAAAAGCCGACTTTACATCCATTTGCCATATTTCATAGTTATAGAATGCAGCAATGGGTAACATAATCCAAATGGACTTAAGCATGACTACGTGCGAAAATGTTTGTTAATAATAAATACATTGAATTTGATGAAATCCTTTCACAACTAGCCTTGCCTTATAAGTCTTTACTTCTCCATCCTCATTTAGTTTTTTCTTAATAATTTATTTGCAGCCGATGGGTTTTATCCCTTCGGGTAAGTCCAACAAAGTCCAAACTTTTCTTGGAGCACTGGAATCCATCTCAGATTTTATTGCTCCAAGTTAGAGTGTAGAGTCTTTAATATGTAGTGTTGGTTGGAAAGAAAGAGGAGCGTCATCACCTAAGACACTGTCCTCCTTCTCACCATTTACTTAGAATGAGGACGTTTTTGAAGAGATGGTAAGAAAAATTTAGGCATCCAAAGCAAGCTACAAATATTAAGAATGGACCTACGGTCTGCACACGAAAGGCAAAAAGCATCCAACCCTTTCGCAAGATATATATATATATATATATATATATATATATATATATATATATGAGAAGTTCTCGGAACATTGAAAAGCAGAGGACTTTAAATCAAAACCAAAAAAGAATTATGAAATTAGGAATAGAAATCCCATGTTGCATTGTGATGGATCTAGATCATACGCACATTATCATAATGATTTGTTATATATTTACCTATTAAATTTATTTAACATGTAAATAAACAAAAATATGTGTATGGTAATTTGTTAATTTAATTTGTCAGCATGAAGAGAAGCATAGCAAACCTACCTTTTTATAAGTCTACTATAGGACTCAAAAGATTACGTCGGGGGAAGGGGTCCACCTCCAATAGTTAGATATATAATGCTTTGATGAAGTTTGCAGTAAGTGATTAATGAAACTTAAATTAAATAATATTTACATACATACATATATATGCATAAAATTCTGATGATTATGTAAAGTGCAAAATAGATGAACTACCATTCTAGGATCAATGACCTTCAAAGTAAAGGAGTAGTAATAACAAATGAAGTGTTGAAACAGATATTTAGCGCACTCAGCACAACTATTGCCCAAAGGGTGGACCGTAAGTCCAACTATGGCAATGTTCATAAGGTAATTGCTTAAAACTTTAGTAAACTAGTTACATGCTTGTTATTGTTTTTTTTACCAATTCATTAACATGATTATTGAGCCTTAGTTGGTAAGCAAGAATTCCTCTCTACATTGTTTATTGCTATGTTTTCTTTGTAGAACATGAACACTCTTTTATGTGGTTTAATTCATTGTCTTTTTCAGTCTAATTTTTCAAGACTTCACACTAGTATTTGACTAACTGAAAATGTGTTTGGTTTGAACTTATAAAGAGAATTTCATAGCAATGAAGACACTACTATGAAAACATATGTTAATTAAATCAAATATAGCTCTATATAGATTAGACTTCACTTCCATTTCAAAATTAGGGTAGCCAATAATAGAGAAACATGGGCTTGTGGACATATATTTGTACTCTTTATACAATGTAGTTCAAAGTGTATTCATTTGTATTATTCACAATTTTCATAACAAAGAAAGTGGCAGTGGTGATATAATATTATGAACGACATAATAGATATATTATGTCACTATCACTAAAAGTTAAGCTAATGATGATCTCCTTATGTTATCACTCAGTTATAATTAACCTTGAAGTAGAGTTTGATATGCTTTTCTTTGATATCATTTGATAAAATTATATTCACTTTATTGAAGGGATCTCATAAATGATATAAAAGTATGTTCACATTAATAGAAGTGTTATTTATAAAGTTATTTTGCTAAAATTAACTTATTGCTATCTAGAAGTATCTTTAATAAAAGACCTAATAAGGATGGTAGAGTCAACATAATTGTTGGTGGATAAGCTGAATTCTAATGTAGTGTCTACGAATATAAATATATGTTGATTTCTTTCACTATATGACATCAAATTAAATGCAGATATCAACAGAATTAGGTGCCACATATGTTTTTGAAAAAAAACCGAATTAAGATTAAAGGTTAAGTTCTTAAAGAAGCAATACGAATAGCTCAAGGATAAGATGATGTTACACTTCCCAAATGATAAAGATGATGGACGAGAGGGTGTACGAAATGAGTATGTATTTATTTTTACATTGTATGCTAATATGTATTGTATTATTACTAGATTTGGTTAGAATGTATTATTAGCAATGTTGTGTTTGGATGATGCTGCATTTGGATGGTTTTGGATTTCGATGATGTGTTTGTTTATGATATTAACATCGTTTGATTAATGTATTTATTAGTTGTGTATATTTATGATGCTGCTATGGCTTATTAGAATATTATTATGTTATTACATGTGGATTAATTGAAATATTATGAAGTTCTATAGATGTATCATTAAGGGTAAGAAATGCAGTAGAAAAGTTGTAAAAATATATTAGGAATGACATCGGTAAGGCGTCATAGGGCGTTGTTAAATCTAGATTTTCACCTTGAAATGGCATCGATATGGCATCAGTAAGGTTGGATGTGCAGGTGTCGACTTTTCGTTTGTACGACATTAGTATCATGTCATTGCCTTGGGGTAGATGAAGCATCATTAGTTTAATGTCAGTAACATGCCCCACGATAGGTGCCAAGAAAGAATCGGTTATAAATTTAGATGAATATCTACTGACACCGAAAATAGCGTACGCATGGCATTGATATATGGTTTACCGGCCATTTAATCGTCGATAAAATGGATAATTCTTGTTCCGACCCTAATTAAAATTATAAGCGTGTGTGTGTATATATATATATATATAATTTTAAAATTATTTACATTATTATACAATACATTCATATCCTGGTTGAATAATAAATATTTATGCATACATACAAACTTACGTGTATATATATATATATATATATATATATTTGTGTTTGTGTATTAATATGTATAATATATACCAAAAAAGTTATAATTAATAGCCAAAAATCAATTAAGGATATAATAATAGAATAAACAATTTTAAATTGAATTTTTATTATTGACCTTGCCAGTTATTGACAAATTATGTTAGTATCTTTTACTATTTGAGGTATGTACATTCTTCCTCCTAGGTTGTTATGTAAATCCCAACTATAGGTTCTCAACATTTTAGTGGGGACTAGGGTTTTTTTTGTGCATTGAGTGAGAAAAGGTGACGTTATTTATAGCCACCATATGTCACAAGCACATCTACTTTTCCTCCTCCCTTTACTCTAGATCTAATCTTAGTCAAAGAGAAGTTTTCATACCCTTATTCCCTTAGATAAGGTCGCACCTTTGGGTATTTTAATCCATGACCTTAGACTTAATTAACATCATATATTAATTAAAAATATATTTATTTAACTCCCTATATTTAATTAAATTAACATTAACAATTATATATTATTTTAATTGATTTAAAGGCCTTAAATAAATGATAGAAAGCTATTAAAATTTAATACAACATTTAAATTAAATTTGTACAATTAATATATCCTTTATAATTAATTTAAAAAAATTGAATTTAGAAAAGCGATAATGGCATTGTTGTTTTGACTCTTTTGTGTAACCCCAATCCTTAGTAATATCTAAACATTTTAAATATTAATTATACATCTTTTGTTGATGTTACGCCAAAAGAGACGCAACACCTAAATATGACCCATCATAGGGTTTTATCTAGTAGAAACAATAAAATGCAAAAAAGTAGAGGGACAAAATGTTTTAATTGTGGTTTGTCAATCTTTGGCATACGTCTGCTTTATGGTTTTATTGATTATGGATTTGATAGAGATTTAGAGCCACTAGTACAAGGGACTGACAAGTTCTTAAGCTTAGAACTGTCAAAAGTATCTATCTAGATAACTATTGTATAGAAAGATAGGAGATGAAGAAGATCCAGAGTCTGAAGTCCTTTAGTCACTATGGGGTTGATATTTTCAAGGGAAACTGCTCTGTAGGTCTACAGGCTCGAGTTTGCTTAAGGTCCAGATGCTAGCCCACAAGTGGAGGAGAGGATATGCAGACCCATAATTCAAAACAGGCCTCTCACTACCAATAGGTTTTTTTTTGGGTGGAAACCCAACTCTTTCCCCTATGATGTCTTCCTATATCTTACTTGTTCTTTTCCTAACCCTTTTCCATAAAGTTTGAGTCATTCCCGACAATTTGCTTGATAACGCTTGTATCATCCTGCTTTCTTTGATTTCTTCTCATCAATCCTAATAATTACTTGTCCATCCTTCGAGTGAAGTACTTGGTCACAATCACTCGAGGTTGTACTTGAGGTATATGGAGTTGAGTCGCTTTAAATTGGAGAAAAGACCTCTTAGTACCAAGAGCTTTCTTTTGCTCCAATTGACTTGTAACTTCTCAAGTTTCATCTTCTATTCCTTCTAAGCGTTCTTCCAAGTTTGAGAGTCATTTTGTCTTCATTTTGGCCTTCTACTTCTAATTAAATTTATTTAGTTAAAAACTTGGTTAGCACTTGATCCCAGAGTATGTTTCGTTGGGAACAAAGTGTGTTTTATATCAAGACAAGTTTCGACTCGCTATTTGGTGATTTCAGTTGTTCGCTTCGGTATTACTTTGAAGCGTTGTTCTCATCTAGTAGATATTCCTTTAATTGCTTTACATAGTTAGAGTTCCATTATTCAAGCGAAGGACAAGATCTATGCTCCAGAGATCACTCTACGCTTTAGTTGAGTATGCTTTTTCCACCATCGGGATTTTTACCTACTTTCGAATGAAAAGCACCCCTCGGTACCGAGAGGTTTTTGTTTGCACCGAGACCTTTTGCCTCCCCTAAAAGATTATATAAGCTCAACAATTAGAAGCTTTTTTACTTTACTTCTACTTTTTTCTCGTGTTGTGCCGAGATCCCCCCCGATTCCTTTAAGCTTTTGTGATCGAACCTCCATTGCCTCCAACCACTTGCCACTGCCATCCCCAGCTCACTGTCATGACTAACTGCCATCATTTAGATCACCTTTGCCTTTTCTATTGCCAATGCCAATTCAATTCATCAAAGTATTCGAGGCTAATTCCTTCCCATCAACTTCTTTGTTCTCAAATCTTGTTCGCACTTAAGGTTGGCCATGTTTCTAGGTCATGGAAATTGAAGTAGGGCCGTGATCGATCGAGCGTTGATGGAGAGTGGTCGGCATTTAGGATTTGACTTGGGTTCGACTTATATAGCCTTGAGTTCAACTTAGCATGACTCGTGCTGCTCTAGCGATGCTTGGTGACTAACTCTTTCCAACACTTGGTTGATCGCGTTCGATTGCTCGAATTCTAATGAGATGGTTCATGTTCGAGAATGATCAATATTGGATGACTCTATCGCAATGCCTTTCCTATTGTTGCACCCTCAGTGTTCCTACGAAGAAAAGCTTCTGTGTCACTCTGAACAGCGGTTTCGTTATCGATTATTCGTTAATAATGGATAAGATCCGATATGCAGTTCCATCATATGACATGGTTCGTTTTTCTAGCACGAACGAGCTATCTACACAAGATGGTATGTTTGTCGTGTATAGGATGTCGGAATCATAATGCATAGATTAACACTTTCACTTGCCTCAATCAATGATCGAAATTTGATTGGCCAACATACATTGACATCCATTGGATTTCGGTTGTTGGTCATGTGGGTTCAACACTTACAATGAATGACCTATTGAGTGTCAAGTTTTATTATTTAGAATGACTCATCGATCGTTGCGCTTCAAGTCCGATAAGGGTACGTCCACTCCTCCTGAAGCTTGGTCCTCCACGGCTTAGGCTTCTCCTTTTATTCTTGTCAGGCCCGGACGTTCAATCTTGATTGAGTTACAGAGTGCAATTGTATTAGTACACCTGCTGTGAAATCAACCTCCCCTTCTAAATGAATACATCAATCTAAGGGTTATGAATGACCTTCCTGACCAAATGCTGACTATCTTTTCTGTGAAAATGCTTTAAAAAATGCACCGCCAACACAGAATTCCTGAAGATGACATACAACACCCTACTCAGAGTGAACGTACACATCTCCTTCCTTTGGGATACAAAACTTGCAATAGATATATGTGTCTTGGCAATGCTATGCCGCCCTTCAATCCATTTCTTCAGAAGCATGGACTGGCTCTGCCTCAAATCCATTCGAATGGTTACGCTTTTCTGAGCTCTTTGTATGTTCTTTTCAAGAATCGCTTCAATAGGGCACCAACTTTCCAGAAGCTTACTTACCCCTACACCTCAAGCAAAGGCGGGAGTCTCCTTGCTATATGATCATCAAGGCTTAGTGTAGATGTAAAGTCATCGAAGACCTTTACGATAAATGCTCGTACTTCAAAAAAGTACTTCATCGTTCAATGCGCGTATGGTCCAAAAGGGCGTTGGCTATCTGGAAGTGAGTTCCTTTCCTTTTGTTCGTTCTATGCTTAAGTTTTCTCTATTCAGCACTTAACTTATTATTTATTCATTTACCGACATTCCTACCTGTGATGCTCGTGTCAAGCTTGCCGATACTTTGGATGGTTTAAGGAAGGTGAATTTCTAGCACCGTACCACTGCTTATCTCATAACCAACGAGAATCTCCAATGGTATGATTTGCTACACCCTGAAAGGGTTTCCATCCCGACCCGACTCTTCCCAGTAGCTCCAGAGCGCCCACCCAAACCACCGTTGGTATTGCAGCTCTAGCGAGAATCTACAAGGTGAGGTTGAAGGTTCATTGGGCATAGTGCATGTATATAAATCTGCTGAAAGAAGAGGTGAAGAGCTTGTAGTTGGTGACATCCTTGTAGGATCGATTTCACCCTAGAGGGGGGGGGGTGAATAGGGTGATGCTATCAATTATAAAAATTATTGCGGAAGTTTATAAAATATTTTCAACAAAGATATATCAAAATAGCAGCACAGATAATAGCAGAATAATAAATGTAGAAATAGAATGACACAAAATTTACCCAGCTTGGGCAAAACCCTGCGTACGTGCTGCCCCCAAGGTTTTTATTAGAAATAAAGAAGTCAAACACTTACACACGTAAACTCGCGACACTCGCTATCGACTAGCCTTAACTCTATGCTCAAAACTCTGCCACAACTCAGCCATAGAGTTGCGACTCAAACTACGCCACGTAGTTTGTCCCCTAGTCACACGACTAGAAATTACATGGAAGTTTAAAAGGAAAATACAAATTAAAAAACAAACTAAAAACAAAGCCCTAAATTCAATAGTTAAGCCCAAATATTTGAGCCGGCCCTAATTAAAATAGGTGATAAACATTATCCTTTTTTTCCCTTTTTATATCTTCGACCGGGTATCTCTTTTTTGTGAAAAATGGCGGCTTCCTATTACTTGTTCTCGTTCGTTCCGATTTAGGGCTTCGTGATTATTTTCGAAGTTGCCGACTTTGTTGATCAATCAAGTGGATATTTTGTGTGTAGCTTTGTTGATCGATCGTTTCTTTGTTGCTCAATTTTGGCTGCTTCGATGATCGAGTTTGATTCAACAATCTGGTATGTAATTTGTTACTTTTTCTTTACTATTTTAGCTTGCTTGAACTCGATGCATTTACGGCCGATGATGTTAGTGTTTATATAGGGTTTGATCCCCTGTATTTTCGTTCGTCTAGAGTTATTTGAATTTGTCAATTGCTCTTGCTTGGCCGGTCGATGCTGCTTGGATGCTTGAGATTGATTCTGACTTGTTCCAATTCGTGTATATTTGATCACTTGATTTTCACGGCATCGATTTTGAACTCGCTTGTTTCCTTGATTGCCACGGCTTCGATTTTGAGCTGTTCGATCTTTTCCTGGTCATCACGTCTCTGACTTTGATTTGAAACACGACTTTCTTTGACATTGATTAACACGGCTTTGACTTGATTTTGGAATTTGATTCTGTTGTGATTTTTGCATCACTGCAATCTGTACTTTTGCACTGCAGTTTTCTTTACTATGATTTCGATACTGTAAATTGACTTCGGTCATTTTTGAACCTTCCTGCTTAGTTTGGTTTCACTGTCATGTGTTTGTGGTTGACTTTGGTTACGGTGATTTTGTGTTGATATTTTGACTTCGTATGAAACTCTGTTGCTATCGGCCTGGACTTTTAAACTTGATTCTGTCTTAGCCTGTACTTGAGCATTACATACGCTTTGTGTATTGGCTTCGGCCATTATGCCTCTGACTTTGATGACTTCGGTACTGTCACTGATACTACTTCATTGATTTGATTATGCAAGATTGTCTGGTTCACTGTAATTCATTGTCATGTGGATACATTCACTATATTTATGTGTGAACAGTATTGATGTTACTTTTGGTGTCACTGCTATGTTTTATCACTTCAGTTTTGTACAATTTGATTTTGACCTGAGAAGGTTGCATTGTATAGTGAGTTTGATGTGTGTCTTCACTGCAACCATATGTATGCTTTGGGTCCGGTCTTTGATGTTGAGGCTGTGCCATTGTTTCTGTACATTGTTGGTTCATCACTTCGTTTCTCTACGTATTCCATTGTGCCTTTGTACATGACTCGAGTACTTCCCTCTGATCACCGGTTCATGTATATGATATACATTTCCACATTGCTATGTTGTATTGTGTTGCATCACTGGTCTTTTCTATATTGAGTTGCATCATTGGTCTTTGCATTTGTTTTCATTTACTTCGAGACAGTTTCAGTTGCAAGTGCATTTGTAGTTTTTATATGTGTACCAGTGTGCATGCTCCCCTTGAAGTCTGAGTTAGTGTAGTTTGTTATTTGAGTTGTGTTGCAGTTTCATTCATGTATATAATATATGTAAAACACTGCTCTGGTCTATATGCATTAGTGCTCAATGTTGTTTAGTCTGGTTTTCACTGCGATGTTCATGTTGCATATATGACGGTACTGTCTTGTATCTTGATTCACTGTTTGCTGCCTGGTCGTCATTGTATATTGTCACTGCACACTCTGGCCTGTTTCACTGTCAAGTGTATATATGTGCACTTCGTTCATTGGCTTTGGCTTCTTGGTTTCTTATGCATAGCATATCGAACTGGTTCACTTGAGTTTGCCTTCATGTATAGTCTGCTTGACTTGATTACTTGACAATTTTCTTAAGCTTATACATTTTGACTACACATGTGTTGAATCCAGTTTTAAAGCTCGGTTTGGACCTTGTGATCGTGTCTTGAATTTACTTATATTGCACTTGAGTTGAACCCGGCTTTTATTTTGGGTTTGACCTTGTGCTCACCTATCCCTGTAATTTTATCAAGTGTATATATCGATGTGCACGGCCTTGTGGCATGTACAGTGATACACTGTGCATGTCGCAAACTGTTCGTGTATGATGAATTCGAATTAAATGACGACGAACAACCCAAATAACCGAGGCAAATAAAATTTTCAAAATCACATTTTATTTTACACTGCAAAAATATTTTCTTTTCAATTTTACTGCGTCAAAATTTATTTTTGCAGATTGCTCAGATGTTGGATTCAATGAAGTTGAAGATAAATTTTGAGTGAATGAGCGATATGTAGTGAGGACATTTGTAAATGAAAGATTGTGATGTAATTGAATTTGTATTGTAATCAAAATTGTATATGTATAGTGAGAGCTTGAATTTGTACTATTCAAAATTGTAATAAATATTTTTTTGAATTTAAACACTGTGTTATTTATTTTATTCACCAAATATTTATTTAATTATGTGAACAATAAAATAGTAAATTAAAAAATACATTTAAATGAATATATATATATATATGTTTATTATCGTCAAACAAAAATCACATACTCTCATATTCAACAATCTCCGCCTTTTGATGATAAGAAACATATATTTAAGATTTTGAATTTGTTAAATGTATTTGAACATTCAATTTGCTCCCCCTATTTGAATGCTTCCTCTCTACACAAAGCTTCCCCTTCATATATGCATGTAAATAAAAATATGCAAATGAGCCTAGATGCAAATAGAAAATATTTGACCTTTATTTGCTTTTATTTGACAAAATCTTAACTTTTCTCTTCCCCTTTTGTTATCAGCAATAGAGTAATAGTGTTATAAAAATAGAGAAAAAGTGATTAATATTAATACAACATTAAAACTCAATCAAATATAAATATTAAATTTCAATAAAAAATCAAACAAAAATCATAAATACTCTGTTAGGCACATATTCCACTTTTAGAATGATGGGAATGATGTCATCATATAAAACCATATAGTTGTGTCTATTTGTGGTATATTTATATCAAGAATTTGAATATCTACTAACCATGCATAACCATTAGGACTTTTAAATGAGATTAATAGTATTCCATTTAAAAAAAATGAATTCAAGTATCTTCTAACCACGCATAACCATGAGGACTTTTAAATGGGATTAGAATCAAGTTGTTTGTTTAATTAATTAATTTTGATATGCATTCCATACATGCATAACCGTGCGGACTTTTAAATGAGAGTGAATACTTTGGTTTTTTTTTTTTAAAAATGAAAAATGGATGATTCCTATTTAAATCACTACATATTGACATACTATATTGGATTATGATGAGTGATGGTCGTAGAAAATGATAGAAATAGAAATGATCATGGAATTTTACCAACAAAAAGTTTTTATAACTCTTGTTCAAATTTCTAAAGAAATTTACTAAATATACCGTCCCAAGTTATAATATACGATTAATATTAACACTCATCACTTTTTCAATCACTATTTATCTTTTCGATAATCATTAGGGAGTCAGATTTGTCAATGTAATCATTTAAAATCATATTCAAAAATAATTATAAAACCAAATTTTCCAAAATGACTAATCTGAAACAAGGTCAAAAATGATTTTCTAAAAGGGGTTTATAAAAAAAATGTCTGCAACTTGAAGATTATTTGAAGTGAAAAATATGCAGATATTTTCTTTGAAAAACGATGCAGTCACTAATGTCTCATCATAAATCACGTTCCACTAGTAATTTTTCTATCAACTAGATTACTAGTGTAATCTGCATCTGAATTTCTTTTCACTCAAACTTATTATTAGTTAAATGTTACAAACCAGATCACGAGGTGTGCAACAAAATGTCTCAAAATAATTTTTAACAACTTTTTAAATGACATTCTCTTGAATTTGAATTGAAGCCGTGTAAATAATCAAAAACTGTGAATATGGAGTCATCCGTAAAATAATCAAAATGTATTATCATCAACCAATAAAACACTATTATTAATCCAAACTAATATATATGAAGTAGTTCAAAGACACTAGAGATTTTTATAGTGTTCTTGGCGTAAGAATATAATTGGCCAACAATTTTGAAAAGTCAGAATCAACATCATCTTTTATTTCATCATCACATTAGTGGCTGATTTAGTTCAGATTATGGTGCAGATTATCACTTTTAATATATCGTTCAAAAAAATATACCATTACCTATTTTACCTGTACGGTATTTTTCGTTATTTTCCATTGTGATTCTGTCACCTTTATACTAGGCTAAGGAACTTTGATTTGTCGCTCGTTGTGTCCTTGGAACAGCCAGAATCCAAGTAACGCTATTGTAGTTCCTTAGCCTGCCACCACACCTACACAATGAAAGATTTTTGTGACCTCGCTTGGCTCGTCATCGTCGCTATCAATCATATCACCTTGAAGGCACAGTTCTGCTTTCTCACTCTCACTGCTAGTGCTTTTACAATCATCACTTTTATTCCACATGGCTGCAAAACTTTTCATTTTTGAATTCTTTTCTTGGCCGTGTTGAAGTCGAGGACAATTGGGCTTGATGTGTCCAGGTTTGTTGCAGTTGTGATAGATGATCTTCCATTCTTCTGGGTTATCTAGTGCTTTGAATATTCTTCTTATCAATTTTTGATTTAGAGCTGGATTTTTGTATTGGCGGTTCCAATTTTTGAATCTCTTCATTAGTAATGCCAGCTCAGCTGCTCCATCATCATCATCCTCATCATAACTGCCTTTTACCAATCCTGTTAAGCACATTTCTTTAACTGTGTTGGTTGTGGAGGATTTCTCATTGCTGTTGACTTTTGCACCATATATTACATCGAAAGTATTCCGGATTTCCTGTGCATTTTCACAATGAGAGATGGAATTAAAATTATGTTGATTAATATGAGAATATAATATATGCATAGCAAGAGCATTATTCGAGATAATTTTCTCGTCTGTTATATCACACCCATTTTCAATAATATCCCAACATTTAATATTAACATATTTTAAATAAAATTCCATTTTTAATTTCCAATTTAAAAAATCCGTTCCATCAAAAACAGGAGGAATAATATTGGAACGACCCCCAGCAAAAGTAGCCATTTAAAAATTCAAAGTCGTAAAAAATGGTCTTTGAAAAAAAAATCAATTTTTTAAAACAAAAATGTCCTTTGTACCTAGCTCTGATACAACTTGTAGGATTGATTTCACCCTAAAGGGGGGGGGGGGTGAATAAGGTGATGCTATCAATTATAAAAATTATTGTGGAAGTTTATAAAATATTTTCAACACAGATATATCAAAATAGCAGCACAGATAACGGCAGAATAATAAATGCAGAAATAGAACGACATAGAATTTACCCAGCTTCGGCAAAACCCTGCCTACGTGCTGCCCCCATGGTTTCTACTAGAAATTAAGCATTCAGACGCTTACACACGTAAACTCGCGACACCCGCTATCAACTAGCCTTAACTCTACGCTCAAAACCCTGCCACAACTCAGCCACTGAGTTGCGAGTTCTCAAACTACGCCACGTAGTTTGTCCCTAGTCACACGACTAGAAATTACACGGAAGTTTAAAAGGAAAATAAAAATAAAAAAACAAACTAAAAACAAAGCCCTAAATTCAAAAGTTAAGCCCAAATATTTGAGCCGACCCTAATTAAAATAGGTGATAAACATTATCCTTTTTTCCCTTTTTATATCTTCGACCAGGTATCTCTTTCTTGTGAAAAATGGCGGCTTCCTATTGCTCGTTCTCGTTCGTTCCGATTTAGGGCTTCGTGATTATTTTCGAAGCTGCCGACTTTGTTGATCAATCAAGTGGATATTTTGCGTATAGCTTTGTTGATCGATCGTTTCTTCGTTGCTCAATTTTGGTTGCTTCGATGATCGAGTTCGATTCAACAATCTGGTATGTAATTTGTTACTTTTTCTTTACTATTTTAGCTTGCTTGAACTCGATGCATTTACGGCCGATGATGTTAGTGTTTATATAGGGTTCGATCCCCAGTATTTTCGTTCGCCTAGAGTTATTTGAATTTATCAATAGCTCTTGCTTGGCCGGTCGATGCTGCTTGGATGCTTGAGATTGATTCTGACTTGTTCCAATTCGTTTATATTTGATTACTTGATTTTCACGGCATCGATTTTGAACTCACTTGTTTCCTTGATTGCCATGGCTTCGATTTTGAGCTGTTCGATCTTTTCCTGGTCATCACGTCTCTGACTTTGATTTGAAACACGACTTTCTTTGACATTGATTAACACGGGTCTGACTTTATTTTGGAATTTGATTCTGTTGTGATTTTTGCATCACTGCAATCTGTACTTTTGCACTGCATTTTTTTACTATGATTTCGATACTACAAATTGACTTTGGTCATTTTTGAACCTTCCTGCTTGGTTTTGTTTCACTGTCATGTGTTTGTGGTTGACTTCGGTCATGGTGATTTTGTGTTGATATTTTGACTTCGTTTGAAACTCTGTTGCTATCGTCCTTGACTTTTAAACTTGATTCTATCTCGGCCTGTACTTGAGCATTGCATATGCTTTGTGTATTGGCTTCGGCCATTATTTCTCTGACTTTGATGACTTCGGTACTGTCACTGACACTACTTCATTGATTTGATTATGCAAGCTTGTCTGGTTCACTGTAATTCACTATCATCTGGACGCATTCACTATATTTATTTGTGAACAGTATTGATATTGCTTTTGGTGTCACTGCTGTGTTTTATCACTTCAGTTTTATACAATTTGATTTTGACCTGAGAAGGTTGCATTGTATAGTGAGTTTGGTCTGTTCTTTGATGTTGAGGCTGTGCCATTGTTTCTGTACATTGTTTGTTCATCACTTCTTTTCACTACGTATTCCAGTGTGCCTTTGTACATGACTCGTGTACTTCCCTCTGATCACTGGTTCATGTATATGATCTACACTTCCACATTGCTATGTTGTATTGTGTTGCATCATCGGTCTTTTCTGTATTGATTTGCATCACTGGTCTTTGCATTTGTTTTCATTTACTTCGAGACATTTTCAGTTGTAAGTGCATTTGTAGTTTGTATATGCGTACCTGTGTGTATGCTCCTCTTGAAGTCTGAGTTAGTGCAATATGTTATTTTAGATGTGTTGTAGTTTCATTCATGTATATAATATATGTAGAACACTTCTCTAGTCTATATTCATTAGTGCTCAATGTTCTTTAGTCTGGTTTTCATTGTGATGTTCATGTTGCATATATGCTTGTTCTGTCTTGCATCTTGATTCGCTATTTGCTGCCTGGTCGTCATTGTATATTGTCACTGCACACTCTGGCCTATTTCACTATCATGTGTATATATGTGCACTTCGTTCATTGGCTTTGGCTTCTTGGTTTCTTGTGCATAGCATATCAAACTGGTCCACTTGAGTTTGCCTTCATGTATAGTCTGCTTGACTTGATTACTTGACAATTTTCTTAAGCTTATACATTTTGACTGCACCTGTGTTGAATCCAGCTTTAAAACTCGGGTTTGACCTTGTGCTCGTGTCATGACTTTATTTATATTGCACTTGAGTTGAACCCGGCTTTTAATTTGGGTTTGACCTTGTGCTCACCTGTCCCTGTAATTTTATCAAGTGTATATATCGATTTGCACGGCCTTGTGGCATGTACAGTGATACACTGTGCATGTCACAAGCTGTTCGTGTATGATGAATTCGAATTAAATGATGACGAACAATCCAAATAACCGAGGCAAATAAAATTTCCAAAATCACATTTTATTTTACACTGCAAAAATATTTTCTTTTCAATTTTACGGCGTCAAAAATTTATTTTTGCAGATTGCTCAGATGCTGGATTCAATGAAGTTGAAGATAAATTATGATTGAATGAGTGATATGTAGTGAGGACATTTGTAAATGAAAGATTGTGATGTAATTGAATTTGTATTGTAATCAAAATTGTATATGTATAGTGAGAGCTTGAATTTTTACTATTCAAAATTGTAATAAATATTTGTTTGAATAAAATATCTGTTTGAATTTAAATACTGTGTTATTTATTTTATTCACCAAATATTTATTTAATTATGTGAAAATTAAAATAGTACATTAACAGATACATTTAAATGAATATATATATATATTTATTATCATCAAACAAAAATCATATACTCGCATATTCAACAGTCCCAAGAAAAGGTGTTGGAGGAGTTGGAATGTCTCCAATCCCCAAAGAAAGTGGTGGACCTGGAAGGAGAGAGGGGAAAGGACCAAGGGTTGAAGAGGAAGAAGAGGGCGCCAGTGATAATGATAGTGACTATCATGCTTGTGCAGAATGAGTCAAATCGTTTGGTGAGAGCCTTACAAAAGCCCTAAACCTCCTAGCTCGCCACATTCAAAGCATGTTGCTATTGAACCTTTCAAATGGGCTGGAGAATAAGTTGCATTGCCCGGGGGGGGGGGGACAATGCCCCAAGCTTGCCCCATTGGCGACGTCTTAGCCAGTTTCAGTTATTTTGATATTTCAATTACCAATCTTCTTGCCAAAGGCTTTAATAACTTCAGTTTATCTCCCAGAGTAAAAATGAATGAAGGTGATGAGACTCCATCTTTATGACCATGCGAACATGGTCTGTAGAGTTCTTAAGAGGATCATTGAAATCATACACTTCACTAGGATAACGGACACATCTTCTTGCATTCATTAACATTTCCAAACTCCAACATTTATACCATGTTTCTCCTTGTTTTAAGTCCCATAGGTCACGATAGGTACAAGAATGTCCCGTGCATTGCTAGCAATTTTAGTAGCCAAACTCTTGATCCTTATCTACCTCGCTCTAGTTACTAGAGTCATAATGAGACGAAGGACGAAAGGCAAAGGAGAAAAGATCGTAAAGCGGAGGACATCCATAGGGCTGATAGGGAAAGTGAGAGAGAAAGAGAAAGGAGAGGAGAAAAAGGGACATTGAAGAGGGCTTGTCGTGTGATCCTACTAAATAACCAAGAGGACCATTTGATCGCCATGGAACTTCTTCTGGCACTGTTCCACCATGCTCTGCACCACATAGATTTTCTTAGCAGCAAGTCCCTGCTTCCGAATCCTTGTCTATCATAGCTCCTCCTCAATCTAATGGGATCTCTGCTTTCTAGGCTCCTCTTCCTTCTGATCCACCATGCCCGTGGGACGCATTTTCCTACCACTTATTGCATGGCATTAAGTTCGACAATGACATTAAAAATGTCCCTAAGGAGTAGCGGACAAAAATGCTCAAAACATTCAAAGGCACATTGACAAAGGGTACAAGTGGAAGCGGCTGTTATGCTCTCTCTCGAGCCAATGAGATTAACTATACCAACATCAAGTCCTTTAATTCCAAGAAAGAGATGCTCAAACATATCATCAAGGAACGGTAGGAGGACTTGATGAAAGCAATGAGAGAGAGGGACACATAGCTATTAAAGTTTAAGCCCGCTTTTATAGTTTCAGGAAGGAAATGAAGTTTTCTCATGAACATGTTGAAATCGTGATGCAGAATACTATGAAAGTTGCATATGAAGGTGTTATGTTGAAAAAGCAGGTGATCGAGAAGGACTTGACCCTCGTTGAGAAGGATAAGACCATTAATGAGCAGACTGTCGATCTTCAAAGGCTCTTGGAAGAGAACCGCAAGCTTACTGCCGGCTTGGAACAATTAATGACTGAAAAGCTTAGTTTTGATATTGAGCTTGTTGTTGCTCAAGGAGAAGTTAAGGAGCTCCAGGAGGAAAAAGCGAGAGAGAGAAGAGTTTAACTTGAAACTCCAACACTTTTATGCCATCATTGTCTTACACAAGAATCTGAAGTGGTTGGGGGGAGCCTATCCCGAGACTATCGCTGAAGCTTGGGAAGAATTGTTACGATGGCTCACGGCATCCAAGAACAACTGTTCCGAAGAAGTGTTAATGGTCGAGTATCTCAAAACCGAGGATGCATAAAGGCTTATGGAGGAAAAGGCCATTCTTGCTATTGAGGATGCCGCCGCCGCCGCCCAAGCTCTTGTTGTCCCAAGCTCATCGGGGCAGCACGAATATCTACTCCAAAATATGGAAAGCTTGCAGCGACTATTCCTCCATCCATGGGAGTTGGTTATGGTGCTACCATAACATTCTGGCCTTTGCGGTGACAACTTCCGTTGAACCTTACATTCCCTCTTCTATAAGCCAAACAGAGGCACATCCAACCAACGAAGGGAGTTCGTCAAATCCTCTACGAAACAAAGTTCGAGTTCAATTATACCTCTTGTTTCTCTGGTCTTTAAGAAGCTTCGCTCTCTCGTGAATCCATCGCTGACCTTTATTATTCTGATTCCCAACTTGTAGGTCAACAACATCTTCCTCCACCACCGCCAACTACTCTATATTTGGGACCCATAGCAATCTTTACCGCATCGACTTCAATCACTATAAGACTTGCCACTTCGGTCCTGTCCTTCAGTTCTGAATCCGATCCCGACTCTTAAAAGATCGAGGCTTTGGAAGGCTGGAGGACATTTCTTAATCCTAGGAAGAAGACGTCATGATTACTAGCACTACGGGCCCAACTGATTCTATCACAATGGTGGAGCAATTGAAGATTGGCCTTTTTAAGGTTAGAATCAAGCCTGACACTGAAAGTCCTGTTAGCTTAACTTCTACACTCCCCACTAGTAAGCTTCCTATAATCAAGGTGAGACCGCCAAAGCTCACGATCAAAGCCTTTAAGGCTTTTACTGAGAAGAGCAATGAGCCTCATACGACAACTAGGGAAGAGTCAACCGAATCTAAGGGTGACACTCCCAATGGTAGGGTGGTTAAAGGTGAAAAGAAGCATAGATTGTGATCTATCAGAAAGGTCAGAAAGAAGGGAAGACAAAGTAGATGGTACTTGAAGCTTGTTTGGGTTTTGTTGTACAGTTTGTACTTTTTTTCCTTCATGTCAAACATGCCATGTTTATCCAGGACGACCCTTGTGTTTTTTTATATAAAGGATGAAGTAATGAATAAGGTTACCTTTTATTTTGCAATCTCTACCCTGTTTACTTTTCTGCACTTTTATGTATTGTTCCTGTTTATATATAACCGCCTGTGCTGTAATTATACATATATGTGTATGTATCTGTTTTTATGTAGTATGCTTATTTACTGCAACTCTATATGTAATATTCCTGTAATTGCTTAGGTAGTACACTGATTTCGGCTCTTCTTATAACTGCCAAATTGTTCATTATGGAAAAATAGAAAAATTGCTTAACCAGCTCCATGATCATTCTTTGTTAAGTTCCTTTCGACCAGTTGGTAGTGGTGAATAATCCCAGCTCCACATTACTCCTAACAGTTGTGGAGAAGTAGTTTGGTTATTCATTTTCCTTTTCATTTGACTTCGCTGTGCGCTTATCCTTGTCCATGGGATTTATTTCTTTGAATGTCAGATTTCGGGCGTTGACGGGATCTAGATATTGTAAGGAAAATTACCCGATTTCCCCCGGCCTAAGTGCGCATTTCATGTCTTGATCTTGGATCAGGAAAACCTGATAACACTGGTTTTCAAGCCTTTATGACCATCCTTGCTTTTCCTCGACCAAGCGTCTCCTGCTCGGTCGCTAGCATTGTTGTTGAAATTCAATTGGACACTAGTTTCAATCTCCGAAAACTAGCATTTGAATTAACAAATTCCAATTTTTCTTTCTTGATGCTGCTTATTCCTGGAAATAATCATATTTGTGATAATCGTGATTGAAAATCCAACCATGTACCATTTCCTAGCTCTAAAAACTAGCACATCAGTGGTTCGATCGAGGGAGTTTCTCCTCAACGTTACCTATTTCCGCGCAGCATCAGATCCTTGCAAATGAAGATCAATTTATCCATCGATCCCCTAGTTATTCTCTGAAAAGTTTGGCTATCGACCTTGGAAATTACTACATGCTGACAATGTCTATTTCTAGGCAATGACTAACTCCAATAAGTCAAGATCGATTTATCCAATCGATCCGAAGCAGCCATCTTAACATAATCAGTCTTTGGGAAGGTTTCTGAAGGTGAGGATCGAATTATCCAATTGACCTTTTAGTTTATCATCCTTCTTAATGACGCCAAACTCTGGGCAGCACTAGATTCTCGAAGGTTGTAGGTTCTCCTTTCTGATGTTGCCACTCGCTGAGCAACAAAAGATTCTTAAAGGATAGATTTTTTCCTTCCTAGCATTGCCTATCTTCAAGCAACACCAGATTACTAAAGGATGGGGGATTTTTCGTTCCTGATGCTGCCAATCTCTGGTCAGTGCCAGATTCCTAAAGGTTAGAGTTTTCCTTCCTAGCGTCATCTGTCTCCGAGCAATACTATATTCTTGAAGGACGGGAGGTTTCACCTTCCCGACGTCCTCAATCTTTAGGAAACGCCAGATTCTTGGAGGTTATGGATTTTCAAACCTTCCCATCATTGCTTCTCTCCGAGCAATGATGAATTCCTGAAGATTTGATTGAATTGGGGAAACCTTCTCATGGTCACCCATCTCTAGGCAACAGTGTATTCTTAAAAGTTTGACTAAATGGACGAACGTTTCTCATTATCATCTATCTCTGAGAAATGATGAATTCCTGAAGGTTTGATTGAATTGGGGTCAAATTATCCGATCAACCCTCGGGAACATACACCCTGTCCATTATCCAAGGCAAGAGGCATATGTTCCCGATCATACTGCAAATCATGCAACATGGGAGTTTTTGCTTACAAGAACATGGTTCTATTGGTCCTAGAACCCGAATTTATTCACGAACGAGAGAAGTGGAAAATCCTGCCTTAATACATTGCCCCTAGTGACTTTGTGTGACTTATTTACATCAAATGGAGAAAAACTAAGTGTCGTAATGCCGCAGTAGATCATTGTTTCCTGCATGTGGGATTAGGATTCCATTAATGGTTGCCAGCTTTAATGTTCCATCTTAAAGCTTTCGATCGATAGTGTAGGGTCCTTTCCAGTTCGGGCCAAGAAACCCCATACCCAAGAGATCTCGTTTCAGAACAAGATCCCCTATAGGAAAGGTGCAGTAGTAAACCTTGGCATTGAAGTGGCAAGCTACCCTTCCCTAGTGGGAAGCTAACCTTAATTCTGTTTCTTTCCTTTTTTCATCAAACAAATTGAGGGACTTAAGCAGAAGTTCCTTATTCACCTTCGGATCGAAATGCCTTTTACAATTAGAAAGGACTTCTAGTTCTATCTGGATCATTTCTTCTAATCTGTAAGCCCGTGAATGGCGAGTGCCCTATTACAGACTTATGTGTTGGCTTATAATCCCATAGTTTTAGTGGAAGCTTATCAACCTAGATGCTTTTAGCTCTAGTTAGTCTCTTCTACAAGGTGAATTTGATGATTTTTTTCAATGCTTCAACTTGTCTATTCACTTGTAGATGTGCCACTATAGAGAAGCTTGTAACGACCGTCTTTCTTACATCGAAAGACGAGCCATTAAGGGTACAAGAAAATAAAAGATAAGAAAAACTACACAATCGTAGAATCTCACCACAAATCAGAACAACATATAATAGACAACATAGGATATTACATTGTCATTTCCATAATAATGATACGTCAAAGTCATTACATTACAACCTTCAACTGGACAGTTATAACTACCTGCCCATACTAAATACATAGATCATACATGGAGACATAACAGAATAAGAAAATAATTAGCTAATGGTGAAGCCACATGCTCCAGCTCCTTCAAAATGCTTCTGTATGAAACTTGGATCACTTGACTACTTATACAAATTTGAGTACGTAGAGTTTTAGGAAAAGAAAATAAAACTCCGGGTCAAACATGGGTCTGTTGTGAGTAAACTCAAACAACTAAATTTTTGCTTTTACAAAGCGCTTTAAAATCCTAGTGATATTGTCATAATGTCTAAGGTTTTCAAGTAAATAATTCACATAGTCGAAGTTGTTACATTAATTAATTCCAGCATAATAGATATACAACTAAAGCTGAAGGCACTCATTGGAAAATGGATTCCATACAATGACTGGACTACTGGGTACCGCCCATCATGGTGCATCTCCAGATAAAATAACACCAAGGTCGAACCTATCGACCCTTGCTAACACAAAACTGGCCTACCCTTTACTGGATAGTACCAAATAAGATCACCCCTCGTTTGGAATCAGCAACCATACCAAGGATAAATGAGTTAATAATAGGGACTCTAGATAGGGATGACCTTATCCTCATGGGAGCAACCCACCTAGCCTTGCTGCATTTTCCATGTTTTAGTCAATCCTGATTGATGAGGCCTAAGGCTATGTTTACCTTTATTATAGCATTGCTATTTGAATGCTAACATTTCCTTCCATGTGTTGACACAATATCAGCACTCATCCATATAATTCGTTCAGAAGATGAACGAACCGACGACACTATTCCTACTACACCCATTTTAGAATCGCCTTCACGGTTAGTAGAAAATAGCCCTTGCACTTCAAAGTCTTCATCTTGGACCTTAACTTTACTATTTCTAATTCGAACATTTACGTTGGTTCGAAGTGGTTTTTGGATAACAAGAAATATCTGATCCTAGTTTCTCCAAACCAATGTTCAATAATTTTAAAAGGTCAAGTTGTTTATAGTGTACTATCCCACGATCGAAATTAACCCCCTCGTATTCATTACGTTCCAGAAGTGGGGTATTTGTGATAAGTACAAGTCAACTTCTTTCAATAAAATGTATCATTGTTTTATTTCAACTACTTTAATTCATTTAGCTACTTAATCGCATGGACAAGAGATCCTTAGTTTTAAAAAAATTCACTTAAAAAGGAAAAGCGGCTAAAAATATGTAACAATAGAGTTTTAAAAGAAGCTTGAAAATAAATAATCCTTGATCAAATCATAAGTTTAAAACTTAATCAATCCTTAAATAATCTTAATTAAATCAAAATTTAATCATTAGTAGTCCTAATTTAATTTGTAATTGAACCTTAATGAAATTTTAATTAAATAACATTAATTTAAGAAATTAAACCCTAATTAAGTGGATAAGTAACCTTTAATTAAATAATAATTAATTTAATAACTAAATCTAATTAAATAATTAATTAAATAAAATATTTGATTTCAAAAAATTTATTTTATCTTTACTAATCATGATTTAAAACTAACTTTATTAAAAATAATTAACTTAGTTAGTTATTTCTTAACTCTAATTACTTAACGTAATTAATTAACTAATAATTACCCTAACTAATAGAATAAATAAATAAATCATTAAAAAATTAAAACCTTAAACTTTTTAAATTACTTATTCAGTCTGAAATGAATTTTCTAAGACAATCCAAAAGAAAACACTTAAAATTTGAAATCGTTAAATTTTCCGAACTACATTCATAGCTATTATCGCTATGAGTGCAGTTCGCTAGAATTGATTTCTAGGTAAAAACTTTACCTTAACTTTAGCTACTACATCTTTGGAAACACAAATGGAAAAGTTTTAAATTCTTTAAATAAGGGTGAAAACTTGGAAAAACATATTCAAAATCAAAAATAAAAATATACTTTCGTTTTCAAATCGTATCTCTATTCTTTTGCGACTTTTCAAGGTGATAATTTCACAATAATTCACCACATACACTTGGTTTTGGTTTCATAACCACACTTCCATCATATCATAGCCAATCATTTACATAATCATATCCAATAAATTATTTAACAATCAAATCACAAATCCAAACTCAAACATGAACATATAACCATATGTTATCCAACTTAACATGATAATTCAACATAACAACCACCATATTTTCACAACATATAGTCCATCAAAATCAAGTTAATTTCTTTTCCAAAAACAAAATTTTTACTCACCGAAACTTTACTAAATTAAAGCGAACTTTTTCCATGAAAATACTTTAGAAACTTGCAAGAATGGAAACTTTGATTACTCGAATACTTGAAATGGCTCGGCCAAGTGAACTGTGGGCTTGGCCTGAAGTGGTTTTGGACTCGTCCTAGGCCCTATAGGGTACGATTATGATGTGTGGGTTGTTTTTTTTGCTTGAGTTTTGGAATAGAATGTAGAAGTGGTTTTGTGAACTAAAGAAGGAATTTTTGCACAAAGAGTGATTTTTTTTCTATTTTCAAATTTATGAAGAGAAAGCCATGGAAATATTTATCCAAGCTCTTAGGAATTTCAAAGCGGAGGAAGAGAATGTAAAATGAAAAGAATAAAAGTTAGGGGGTATTTATAGGCTTAGAAAATTAATTAAAAATTATATTAGTGTTTATATTTTATTATAATATATGCATGCATCACCATACCACTGCCCCTTTATGTCCACTCTAGTACCACCCTCTATATTTTGCAACTATTCATGCCATGATCTTGTGTAATTGTGTTGAAAAAAATATATTTTACATGTTATGTGCGCATGTATATATATATAAATATATATTTATTAAATAAATTCTTCTTTTAACTTACATGTTTATATACATAAGGAGGAAAACATGCACATGCACATATACATGTGCACACCATGTTTAAAAGAGTTTGTAATGTGTGAATGTGTGTTTAACGGAGTGTTATGACATTTTTAATAACTATTAACCAATGAAAAATCAATATTTTGGAAAATAATTTCCGGTCACATTCTCTATTTCTCTATGAACTATATATATTGGTAAAAAAAATTTGAAAATGATTTTATTATCATTAGTCATTATTTAAAATAGTTTATTTGTAAATAAAAATTCATTTACGAATTATTTAATAAAATAATTAAATATTCATTTAAGTAATGATTAAATTCTGGATCGTTACACTCTCCTCCCTTAAAAAAATTTCGCCTCGAAATTAGCAGGAAAGGAGATAATTCAAACTTATGCAAAAAGCTATATATTTATATCATATAAAACAACAAGCATCCGTAGTAAACAAACATGCACTATACATATGACTAGCTATCCTAACACTAATTCGGGATAGGCTTCTTTCATATGATCCACCTATTCGAAAGTGCAGTCTCTTGGATCCTCACTCCACTGAATCTTAACTAGTCACACCACCTTGTTACACAACCTCTTTTCATCCTAATCCACAACATAAACTGTATGTCTAGCCACTATTAGGCTCGGTTCTATTTCCAATTCCTCTTGAACCGATGGCTCCACAATCAAAGATGGATCATGGACATATTTCCTTAAATGAGACACGTGAAACACATTATGAACACCCACCAACCTCCCAGGAAACTCGATCCTATAAGCAATCGATCCAATCCTATCAAGAATACGGAGGAGTCCAAGATACCTTGGAGTTAATTTTCCAGCTTTTCCAAATTGAACGGCTCCTCTTATTGGTGAAATCTTTACGAACACTAAGTCTCCAACCATAAATTCCAAATCCGTTCACCTCCTATCAGCATAACTCTTTTGGCGATCTTGGCCCTCCTTCATTCATGTCTTAACCACCGTAACTTTCTCTATAGCCTCTCGGATCATGTCTGATCCAAGAACTAATCTATCTCACATCTCAACCCAACATGTTGGTGACTTGCACGGTCTTCCATATAGAGCTCCATACGGTGCCATCCCGATTCTAGCTTTGAAACTATTGTTGTAAGGCCCAACTGAATAAAAATAATCCTCCCATGATCCACCAAAATCCAGAATACAAGCTCTTAAGAGATCCTTTAGAATCCGATTTACTCGCTCCGTATGTCCTTCTATACAAGGGTGGTATGTTGTGCTTAAGCTAAACTTTGTTACAAGGGTTGTTTGCAATGCTTTTCGAAATTGACTAGTAACTATGGGGTCTTGATCACTTACAATACTCACAGGAACTCTATGCAACCTAACTCTCCCCCTTATAAATATTTCAGCTAGAGATGTAGCGATCCTTGTTGGTTTCACTAGAATAAAATATGCATGCTTCGTTAGCTAATCTATGATAACTCATACTCTATTTCCTTTTCTAGTTTGGGGTAAACAATTGAGAGAATCCATTGATATCATTTCTCATTTCCAATTAGGTGTTTCTAAAGGTTGTAATAATCCGGCTGTCTTTTGATGATCACCTTTGATTTGTTGACAGCATGAACTCCTGCTAACAAAGATAGAGATATCTCTTTCTATTCCCTTCCACCAAAACATCCGCTTCATATCCATATGCATTTTTGAGACAACTGAATGGATACTCAACTTAGAACGATGACACTCTTACAAAACTTCCTGCCTAAGACCGTTGACATTCGGCACACAGATCCGTCCATTCATCCTCAAAACTCCTCGATTATCAATCTTAAAACTTGTACACTGCCCCTCCTCAACCTCCCCGATGATTGCCGCTAAGCTTCTGTTCTCTCTTTGCTTGCTCACTATTCTTCCTAAGAAAGTCAGGGTAACCTCCAAAAGAGTCAAAATGGCTTCCTGCTCAAGGCATATGCCACCACATTTGCCTTTCCTGCCATATAAAGAATATTTAAGTCATAAGATGCCAGAAACTCTAACCACCTCTATTACCTCAGGTTTAGATCCTTCTAAGTAAAAAAATACTTCAAGGATTTATAACCCATGAAGAGGTCGAAATTTTCATCTAATTGAAGTAAGAAGACTTACTCCTAAAATGTCTAAAGATTAGAAAGAAACTAAGAGGAATAGAAAGATCCTTACCTAGCATGCAGTATCTCCGCATTTTCAATGCACAGACAACAGCTGGCAAGTCCAAATCATGCGTAATATAGTTCTTCTCGTGAGCTTTTACCAGCTTGCTTGCATACACAACCACCCTACCATGCTGCATTAGAACAGCACCAAGTTCCACTCCACATGCATCCATGTAAACCGTGAACCCACTATTTCCATCTGGAATAGCCAAAATTGGTTCACTGGTCAATCTCTTCTTGAATTCCAAAAAAGCCTTTTTACACTTTGAAGTCCATACATATTTCTCCTCCTTTGTAGTCAGCTTAGTCAAATGAGAGGAAATCTTAGAATAATCTTGAATAAATCCCTTATAGTATACAACCAATCCTCAGGAACTGCTAACCTCGGTAGGAGTCCATGGTTGATTCCATTCCTAAACAGCTTCCACCATCGCTGGATCTACTGAAATACATTTTCCTATCACGATATGTCCTAAGAATCTTACTTTCAATTTCCAAAAATGACACTTCAAAAATTTCACCGTCGGGACATGTCTCCTCAATGTTTCCAACATCACTTCCAAATGACATTTATGCTCCTCCTTGGATTTGGAGTAAATAAGGAAGTCATCGATGAAATACTACTACTACAACAACAACAATAACAATAAAGCCACTTTCCTAAACAAGTTAGGGTTAGCTAGAGATGGAACCCGAAACTATGTGATGAAAGTAACGTAAAGAATATAATAATAATAGTAACAATAGCAATAATAAAATAAAGTCAAATAAATAAATTAGTAATAATCATGACTAAGTAAAAAATAAAAATAAAGGTAGACATACAAATGTTAAAACAACAATAATAATAATAATAATTAATTAATAAATAAATAATAATAGTAATAAATAAATGATGATCACAACACAATTAGTAATAATGATGTCGATACTAATATTGATCAAAGACCAAACACTATGTCTTAGGCTCTTTTTCCTTAATCCTATAACCTAAAACTTGTACAACTCATAGCTCGTGGTTTTGGCACGCGAATCGCTAACTTCCATGCGCTCCTATCTGTTACCAGCTCTTCGGATATATTCCAACCCTTCATGTCCCTTTTAACTACTTCCTCCCATGTCCGCCTTAGTCGACCTCTACCACTCTTTGAGCAAACGACGCGGTCTATAATTCCAACGCGCACAGGTGCCTCGGGCGGTCTTCGTTGGAGATGTCCAAACCATCTTAAACGATATTGAATTAGCTTCTCCACAATTGGTGCTACTCCAAGTTTACCACGTATATCATCATTTCTAATTCGGTCTCTTCTTGTATGACCGCAACTCCATCGCAGCATACGCATCTTTGCTACGTTTATCTTCTGGACGTATTAGTTTTTAGTAGGCCAACATTCTGCACCATACAACATCGTAGGCCTAATTGCCGTTCTATAGAACTTTCCTTTAAGTTTCTGTGGGACTTTCTTATCACAGAGAATTCCAGATGCTTGTCGCCACTTCATCCATCCTACCCGAATTTTAAAACTAACATCTTCATCAATCTCACCATTACACTACAACATAGATCCCAAATATCGAAAGGATCCCTTCTTAGGAACTATTTGTCCGGCCAGAAAGACATCTCCATTCTCTGACCTGACACCGCTGAACTGCACTTCATATACTCTACTTTAGTTCTACTAAGCCTAAAACCCTTAGATTCTAAAGTCTGCCTTCACATCTCAAGTTGTTTATCAACCCCAATCCTACTATCATCAATTAGTACAACATCATCAGCAAATAGCATACACCAAGGAATCTCTCCTTATATACCCTTTGTAACTTCATCCATCACTAAGGTTAAAATGTAGGGGCTCAAAGCTGACCCTTGATGTAATCCTATGTTAATGGGAAAGTCACTGGTTACACCATCGCATTCTCTGATACTAGTATCAACATCATCGTACATATCCTTGATAAGGGTAATATATTTTGTTGGGACTCTCTTCTTTTCCAAAGCCCACCACATCACCTTTCGTGGTATTTTGTCATAAGCTTTCTCCAAATCGATAAAAACCATGTGTAAATCCTTCTTTTGCCCCTTAAACCTTTCCATAAGTTGTTTTATCAAGAAAATAGCCTCTGTGATCGACCTCCCAGGCATGAAACCAAATTGATTTTTTTTGAAACGGTTGTCATTCTTCTTAATCGATGTACGATGACTCTCTCCCAGAGCTTCATCGTATGACTCATAAGTTTAATTCCTCTGTAGTTTGTGCAACTTTGGATATCTTCTTTATTCTTAAAAATTGGAACTAAAATGCTTCTCCTCCACTCATCTGGCATCTTATTTGTTTTGAAAATATTATTGAACAACTTAGTCAGCCAGGCTATCCCCGCATCCCCAAGACATCTGCACACCTCAATGGGGATGCCATCAGGCCCCAATGCCTTTCCTACCTTCATTCGTTTTAGCGCCTCCTTTACCTCGGATTCTTGAACTCTACGGACAAAATGCCTACTGGTGTCATCAAAAGAGTCGTCTATCTCGATCTTAGTGCTACCTCCTTCTTCATTAAATAGCTTGTTGAAGTAATCTCTCCATCTATTTTTTATCTCATCGTCCTTCACTAAAAGTCTATTATTAGCATCTTTGATGCATTTAACTCGATTGAAGTCTCTTATCTTCCTTCCATGGAGCTTAGCTATCCTATAGACGTCTTTTTCACCATCCTTCGTACTTAGCTTATGATACAAGTCTTCATACGCCCGATCTCTTGCTTCACTCACCGCTCTCTTTGCATTCTTCTTCGCCACTTTGTACCTTCGCATATTGTCCTCGCTCCTATGGTGATGCAAGCACTTGTAGCGTTCCTTCTTCTCTTTAATAGCCTTTTGTACATCACTATTCCACCACCATGAATCTTTATGTTCGCGTTTATTTCCTTTCGTTACCCCAAACACCTCAGTAGCCACTTTTCGAATGTGCGTAGCCATCTCATCCCACACGTGATTTGCTTCTCCTTCCAAATTCCATGGGGCTTCTCCCATCACTCTATCCTCAAACACCCGTGAAGCATCTCCTTTGAGCTTCCACCATTTCGTCCGACTAATCTTGGCTCCTTTATCCTGTCAAACACGTATTCGAAGACGAAACTCGGATATCAAAAGCTGATTTGTGAGACGACACATTTTCCAGGTATGACTTTGCAATCTACACAAGCTCGTTTGTCATCTCTTCTAGTAAGGAAAAAGTCAATCTGGCTACAGTGTTGGCCACTACTAAAAGTTACAAAGTGTGACTCTCTCCTTCTAAAGAAGGTATTCGCTATCATGAGGTCATAAG
Source organism: Allium cepa (assembly GCA_030765085.1). NCBI lineage: Eukaryota > Viridiplantae > Streptophyta > Magnoliopsida > Asparagales > Amaryllidaceae > Allium > Allium cepa. The sequence goes on from CM060932.1 coordinate 413,510,781, forward strand.
CAATAGCGAAACTCAGAATTTCTTCTCCTTCTTGGTTCCTATTGCCATATCCAAAACCACCATGCACTCTCTCAAACCCACCACTAGCTGAACCAACATGCCCATTGAAATCTCCTCCTATGAAAAGTTTTTCGCTACTAGGCACATCTTTAACCATAATATCTAACTCTTCCCAGAAGTTCCTCTTGACGGCTTCACTTAGACCTACTTGTGGGGGCATAGGCACTAATGACGTTCAGAATCATATCGCACACTACCAGCTTGACTAGGATTATCCTATCCCCTTGTCTCTTAACGTCGACAACTCCGTTTCTAAGGTTCTTGTCAATTAAGATGCATACCTGTTATTGTTACGTTCTTTTCCCGTGTACCATAACTTGAAGCCTGTATTCTCCACCTCCTTCGCTTTCTGCCCCGTCCATTTGGTCACCTGAACGCATAAGATATTTACACATCTCCTAGTCATTGATGAAAACTAAAACAAACTTATTAAGAACATCTCGAAAAACATGGTTTATGAGATCTACAAAATATGCAGGTGCATTGGTTGGCCCAAAAGGCATAACTAACCACTTAAACAAATAACCATGACCTCTAAACACAGTTAAGGGTATGCTATCTTCAGCAACCCTTAACTGATGGAATCCAGTAGCTAGATCCATTTGAGAAAATACCGTAGCTCCAAGAAGTTGATCAAAAAGATCATCGATGTAGGGTAATGGATACTTGTTCCTAATGGTCAGCTTATTCAACTCCCTATAATCTACACAAAACCTTGAAGATCCATTAGACTTAGCCGCAAACACCACAGCTGACCCAGAACTCAAATGACCAGGTCTAATCAACCCTCTTCTTAACAGTCATTGGTTTGCTTTTCTAATTCATTCCACTTTTTAAGGGTCATCCTTCTCTTGGGTTGAACCAGAGGTCTAGCACCAGGGACCAAATCAATATGGAACTTTATCTATCGGTGCGGTGGTAAGCTATTCACTTCTTCAAACAAATTAGGAAAATTCTTTACAACTTCCACATAACTTAACTCATCCTAGGATGATTCCAGGGAATACAAGAAACTACACATATTAATACCCAGATTCTTGCATGATATTTTAGCAATTCTTCCCAACTTAGTTTCTAGTGATATAGTCCTTTCAGTACAATCTGAAATTGCTCCATATTTCGGTAATCAATCCATACCTAGAATAATATCAAATCCATTAAAATCCAAGACATACGGGTCGCAAGAAAAGTGATGAGAAAGGTAGGAAATTGGCATAACTTCACAAATCATATTTAAATGGGTTACACCACCTATGGGGTTAGACACACACATAAGTTTTTCTACAATACAAGGAATTAGATGAAATTTACCTACTGATTCACAAGAGATAAAACTATGAGAGGCAGTAGTACTAAATAATGCTCAAATAAAAATACCATTAATCAGTAAGGTACCTTCAAGGGCGCCTTTTTCACATCCATAGAAGTGGACGGTTCATTTTTAATGGCTTACACCTTGGGCTACTGCACCTTCTTCATGAGTGGGCAGTTCTTAATCATATGGCTTGGCTGATGACAATTGAAACAAAGCCACTTCAGGGCCATTGGAGAGATGGGTCTACTTTGCTGCTTCGGAGCTTCACGGTTCGGATAGGACATTGAAATATGACCTCTCTACTTGCAAAGGTAACAACTAATATTCCTGAACTTGCCTCCTTGATCTCCTCTCTATTTCCCTTTTCCTTGATTCTTCCAACTTGGATTGAACTTCCTCTTGTTAGAACAATCTCCATTGGTATTTCCATCGGTTTATGCTACTAAAGTAGGCTTCTTCTTTTTCAAGGCCTCGTACTCAAAGCCATATCAACTAAATCCATAAAAGTACCTTTAGCATGAGTAGTCATTTTCTCATGGTAATCTTCCGTCGTACCCAAAATAAACATCCCATTCTTCTTTAATGGGATGTTGACCAATTGCGGCCCAAAACAAGATAGCTCGTTGAACTTTGTCTCATATTCTATTATAGATAGATCCTTTTGTTTCAAGTCTATGAAGTTGTGGTACATCCTCATCCTTCTTGTTGTTGGAAAAAAATTGGTCCTCAAAAACTTCCTTAAATCGGTCCCATGAAAACTCTTCTTCCGAAATATTTACAGTAAGGGAGTCCCGCCAAGTTGCTGCCCCCTCTTGCAGTTGCCATGCTGCTAAGAATCTTTCATGTTCATCAGATAAACCAAGACCTTTAAAAATCTTTTCACAAGATCGCAACCAAGTTTGCACTTCAATGATAGTGTGACGACCCGCCTTTCTACTACCAGAAAGACGTATCATCATTAAGAAAGAAAGGGATAGAAAATAGAAAAGAAAGAGAAAGAAAGAACAACTACATCAGAATCTCACAGCGGAACGGAACAAAATATAATATATCACATAGATATTACAAAGTTTTTACATATATCAGAGTTATACAATATCAATACACATGACAACCATACATACATCTATCACTATATACATCAGAGGTACAGTTCACATCAACTAACACAGCGGAACTACATAAATAGCTACATACGTCTGGAAACTCCTGCTCCAAGCTCCTACAGAAATCAAAGTCCAAAACCTATCACTTGGCTACTCATAAAAAATTGAGTACCCAAGAGTTTATGAAAACACAAAATATAAACTCCGGGTCAGACATGGGTCTGGTATGAGTAAACGGTTTAATGTTGTTTAACTTTGAAAACATTTGAAAATAAAGGTATCACGTAAGACTCACCACATATAAATACGGGTAAGTTTTTACCTTATGCTAACCAAAACATTTCATAGGAAATCCAGTGATATTATAATAGTGTCTAGGGTTTTCAAGTAAATAGAAAATAGCCGAAATTGTTACATCTATTAAATTCCATCTACTAGCCACAAAAGTGGGTAATACAAATCAAAACCGTAGGGTCTCGTAGGAAAAATGGATTTCCAACAATGGCAGGGCTACTGGGGTACCGCCCGTCACAGTACGGGGCCTAGATTACCATACCGAGGATCACTCCCGACCCCTTGCAACACAAGGCCGGAACCATTCCTTACTGAACAGTCCCGAACAAGATAAACCCCACAGTTGGCGCGACCAACCGCTCACTAAGCCGAATAAAAAGGGACATCTAGACAGGGGAAATATCTTGTCCTGCTTGGGCATGACCCACCTAACCTTGCTGCATCTCCCCTGTTTTAGCCATTCCCGGTTGATGAGGCTTGAGGCTGCGATTACCTTTAAAGAACATATTACTTAGAATGCTCATCGTCCGCCTGACGATGTGCTGAAAGCATTCAATCCATACAAGTTCGTTCCGGGTTCGAACGAAACCGAAGGCATTATCTCGTCACACTCATTTTGGAATCATCCTCAGAGTCAACAACGATAACCCTTGCATTCTGAAAAAACCATCTCAACCTTCATTTTAGGATTCACGACCTAACGTTTAAATTGGATCGATGTGGCTTTCGGAGAATCAAAATTGATTCTTCCGATCCCGGTCTCATCGAATCCAAACGCCATTTTAAGGGCCAAGTTGTCTAATTAACTTAACAGTTCAATTTAATATCAAAATTAACATAACAGATATAACAGATAAATCATACACAGTTATCACAGGTATCCATAATATATCATAACATATCACAGAAAAATCATCAAACAGATATCAAGGTAAATCAAATAGAATTATCAATGCATACCAAACAGTTTGGTTTTACTTTACTTAATTTATTGCTAAAGGATAAACTATTTTATTCTATTTAATTAACTACTGATTAACTAACTTATTAATGATCAATTACTTTATTAGTTATCATTAACTATTAATTCATTAATCATCTAATCTTAAATTAATTATTTAATTAATTAACTTCTATTCATTAACTGTTACTTAATTACTCGGTTAATTAAGTTGTAATAACTTACTTATTAAAAAGTAATTACTTATTTAATTTCCACAAATTACTTTAATACATCAATTATTATCAAGTAAATTAAAGTATAATTCCTGATTAATTACTTAAGTTAATTTCCATTAATTAACTTCAAGTAGTTAGCTAACTTTATTAAGATTTAAATTGCTTTAACATATGATTTATTTCTAATTACAAAAATCAATTTAAAGTTATCAATTTAAGATTTCAAATACAAATTAATTAACATCCTAATTCATAGCTTTACATACCTCTTTAATAACCTTTTTACTTAAACAATCTAACTATTGTTTAGCTTAAATTAGATAATAACTAACACTAAAAAAAAATTATGCATGCACTCAGTAATGGGCCGAGACAGCACCTCCTTTCACTCGAGAAGGTCTCGTGTTTCCTCCCGTGCCTATCTCGTGTCTCTCTCCCATCTCCTACTTTCTTCTCCCCAGTTTATACTTCTTCTCACTTCTTTTTTTTCTTTTCAGTTAAGCTATAAATTTAAAAACTGCAGAAGTTACACACGCAAACGTGAGTCCTATCCCGAGCCAACCTACAACCTTACTCGAGTACCCACTCGAGTACCACTCGATACAGAGCACCCACACTGGCACGCTTACGCCACCGTGCACGTGCACGGTGGTGCGCCTCCCCTCCGGTGGCTTGCGTCATCATCCACAAACCACAAATCTTCCCTAGCACCAAAATCGAAACTCAGATTTCAATTACAAGTTGAAAACAAAAAAACTTACCGAATGCTCGAACACGCGACAACAAACACCACCGACAATTCCTTCGTACGGCCACCATCCATCACCGGAGGTGATGAAACTTCACCAGTACGTCGCTCACATCCCCACCTAACTCCACCTAAACTCACGTTCCACTCGGTTGACTCATGATGCCGAAATCAAAAATTTTACAGAGCATAAAAACATTTGCACTAAAACCCTACTTTTGATTCAATCCCAAAATCCTTGCAATTGAAATTTTTTCTCACATTTTTCTGTTGATCTAGAATCAATACACAAGCTCCATGTTGAATTACAGCAACTATAATTGTTTGAATCACTAGAAATTCACAAAAATGCACTTTTGGCTTATTATCTAACTGCTCCCAAAATTGTTAACTACAAATTATAATTTTTATCTTAAAAATCATATTTTTGGGTGTAGTTCCAATATACAAATTCAAGTTTATGATTCGAGTTATTCGAATTTGATCTTATTTTTTTATTTTACTGTAAATTGGTGTTTATAGTACTTATCTTTCACTGCTATTAACAAAAAAATGATACAAACCTAAATCTTAAACTTAAACTAATTTATTTAGTGATGTTACTACTTAGAGACAAGGATCTTATATAAAAAGGTTTGATAAATCACTGTTTTGTTTTCTTTGCCTTAGAAAATAAAAATGTTGGAACCTGAAAGAGCAACCATATACAGAACTCACAGCAAATAGTAAAGCATTCTAGAATATCATGCGTTAGCATATCAATTTGTCATGAATCACTTATCTAAAGTTATACTTTAGATAAGTTTACTCACAGTAAATAGTATCATTCCAGAACACAAACATCAATCTATCAATTGTTTTTCAGAAGTAATTATTAAGAGTTAGAATTTAAATAAGTTTACTCACCTCCAATTCTTTTAAACAGAAGGCACACCCTGATATAATTGATTTCTTTCTTGAATCTGCAGTTGAACTGTCTTGAATTTTTACTTTATATTGTTTTTCTGTATTTGATTTTAAATTTGAGCTTTGTTGGCTTACCTTCTATGCTTTTCCTCAAGTTTCTACTCCACGAATTAAAACAGATGTATCACTTAAATACAAGATGACAGTGCTTAAGGAAGATGGTAGCTGGTTTTATTGTCCCCTGCATTTGACTTTGACCAGATGTTATTTCGGATTTTTTTAATATAGATTTGTAAATATTCTTGACTTGACAAAAAGTTGGCTGAGATATTATCAAGTACATTTTTGTTTCATAATATGTTTACACAATTATTAATTGTATTGCTGTGTGAACAGGTAAACATTTAGCTTGTGTATGAAGCTATTGGTAAAACACTTATTATCTGATGTACACATGGTTACATAGTTATTATTATGTTTATACAATATAGATAATTGTATGAAAAAGTACAACTTGCAGGAAAAATCTGTTCTTAAAGGCTTGTAAGAGAAGATATGTCCATATTAGTTTACATATATTTAATGTTTTGTTGATTCTTGTATGCAGGCTTGAACTTATGGTAGTCAATCATGGCTTGAGTATGAAGCTTTGAACAAAACTATTTGTATTTAAATACTTGTTTTGTTATTATGTTATTTTCTAGCTTGAATAGTTTATATACATTGTGTTGTTTTATAAGTTTAGTTTTTGTATAAATATGTTTGTTTTTATCTGGTATTATTCTAGCCTAATAATTTAAAAACATATTTGTCAGGTTTATTTTTTTTATGGTTTTGTTTTCATTTTATACTTTGACTATCAATAGTAAATTATGTTCAATATGATTTACTTACATCTATTTAAACTTATTTCTATTTGTATTTTTAACTATCAAGTATTAGGTTATATTCATGTGTTTAGCTTATATTTAAAATTTATATTTTAAATTTATAGAATTAGATTTTTATTTAAACATTATCATCCAAATATCTTTATTAATTTAAAATAAGAGAAAGAAATCTATTTTAATTACATAAGATAAATTCTATTACAAATATTATTGAGATATTTTATTTCAAATTTTCATCTCACATCTCTTTTTAAAATACCAATGCATATAAACAAATGGCAGTAATTACCAAAATCATATTCATTTTAAAATGAACAGTTCACATTTTATTTAATTAGATTAAACATTTATTAAAATAACCGGGGCCGAAATCCAGGGTCGTTACAGATAGACTCAGTTCCCTTAAATGGTTTCCCTTTGAGGTTAGTGTAATCCTTGCATAAGGTTGCAAAATTCACTCTTGGCTGCTCTAGCGCTGCCTTTTTGGCAACCCCAGCTCCTCCAAAGTTTGGAATTTGAACATTTGTAGTCATGTGCCTGCTCCCCTACCTCGTTTGTCTCTGTTACTCATGTCTTACTACTTGGACATGGTAAGATAATCTTAGAATATTTGGATGAGATAAATCTTGAAAGAAGGGTACTAATCAAACCTATCAAGCCGATTTATCAATTATATATATATATACATATAAAAATTACAAATATGTACTCCCGAAGTTAACCCTAACCCAAAGACTAAGTGTTCGCTCAACCTAGGCTTTGATACCAAAATTGTAACGACCTCCTTTCTTATGTTGAAAGATGAGCCATTAAGGGTAGAAGAAAAAGAAAAATAAGAAAAAACTACAAAATCATAGAATCTTGCCATGAATTAGAACAACATATATAGATAACGTAGGATATTACATTGTCATTTCCATAATAATGATATGTCAGAGTCATTACATTGCAACCTTCAACAGGACAATTATAACTACATGCCCAAACAAAATGCATAGGTCGTACATAAAAGTACAGCGCTACAAGATAACAATTAGCTAATGGTGAAGCTACCTACTCTAGCTCCATCAAAATGTTTCCATAAGAAACTTGGATCACTTGACCACTCGTACAAATTTAAGTGTCGAAGAGTTTTAGGAAAATAAAATAAAACTCCGGGTCAGACATGGATATGGTGTGTTTAAATTGAAATAACTAATTTTTTGCTTTTATAAAACGCTTTGAAATCAAAAGTATCTTGTAAGACCATGTTGCACATAAACACGGATGGGTTTCTACCTTATGATAACCAAAAAACTTTATATAAAAATCCAGTGATATTATCATAATGTCTAGGGTATTCAAGTAAATAATTCATACATTCGAAATTTTTATATTAATTAGTTCCAGCATAATAGGTATACAAGTAAGGCCGAAGACACTTATTGAGAAATGGATTCCATATAATGACTGGACTATTGGGGTACCGTTCATCATGGTGCATCTCTAGATAAAATAACACCAAGGTTGAACCAATCAACCCCTGCTAACAAAAGACCGGCCTACCCTTTACTAGATAGTACCAAATAAAATAATCCCTCGGTTTTAATCAGAAACCATACCGAAGCATAATTGATTTAATAATAGGGACTCTAGATAGGGTGACCTTGCCATCATGAGAGCGACCTACCTAGCCTTGCTACATCTCCCATATTTAGTCATTCCCAGTTGATGATGCCCGAGGCTACGTTTACCTTTATTATAGCATTGCCACTTGGAATGCTAACATTTCCTTCCATATATTGACACAATGTCAGCACTCATCCATACAAGTCGTTCAGGAGATGAACGAACTGAAGGCACATATCCACTACACCCGTTTTGGAATTACCCTCAGGGTTAGTAGCGAATAGCTCTTAGACTTCAAAGTCTTCATCTTGGACCTTTCCTATACTATTTTTAATTCGAATATTTACATTGGTTCGAAGTGGTTTTCGGGTAACAACTAATACCTGATCCTGGTCTCTCCAAACCATCGTTTGATAATTTTAAAAGGTCAAGTTGTTTATAGTGGACTATCCCACTATCAAATTGTAAGATATAAATGTGGACATACGTTCCATATGCTTAGATTATCATGACCCGCTTATCGAAATTAACCCACTCGTATTTATCATGTTCTCGAAGTGCGGTATTTGTGATAAGTACAAATCGACTTATTTTCAATAAAACGAATCATTGCTTTATCACACTACTTTAGTTCATTGGCTCTTAATGGCATGAACAAGGGATCCTTGGCTTTAAAATAATTCACTTAAACAAGAAAAGTGGTTAAAATAAATAACTGATAAATTTTTAAAAGAAACTTTAAAATAAATAACCCTTGATTTAATCGTAATTTTAAAAATCAATTAATCCTTAATTAAATCAATATTTAGTCATTAATAATTCTAATTTTATTTGTAATTAAACCTTAATGAAACTTTATTTAAAAAACATTTATTTAAGAAATTAAACCCTATTTAAGTGGGTAATTAACCTTTAATTAGAGAATAATTAATTTAATAACTAACTCTTATTGAATATTTAATTAAGAAAATACTTGGTTAAATAAAATTAATCTCTTTTATCTTAATTAGTCATTATTTAAGGCTAAATTTATTAAAAATAATTAACTTAGTTAATTATTGCTTAAACTCTAGTTATTTATCCTGATTAATTAATTAATTAATTAATAATTACCCTTATTAATAAAATAAATAAATAAATTATTAAATAATTAAAACCTTAAAACTTTTTGACTTACTTAATTAGTTTGAAATGAGTTTTCAAAAATAATCTAAAAGAAAACACTTAAAACTTGAAATCATGAAATTTTCCGAACTACATGCATATCGACTATCGCTATGAGCGCAGTTTGTTAAAATTGATTTCTAGGTGAAAAGTTTAACTTAATTCTAGCTACTATATCTTTGAAAAAACACAAATGGAAAAGTTCTGAAATCTTTAATCAAAGGTGAAAACTTGATAAAACATTTTCAAAATTCAAAACTAGAAAATAAACTTTCGTTTTCAAGTCAAATCTCTGGTCTTTTGCGACTTTTCAAGGTTCTAATTTCACATTAATTCATTACATACACTTGGTTTTGGTTTCATAACCACACTACCATCATATCAAAAGCCAAAAATTTACATAATTATATCCAACAAATTATTTAATAACCAAATCACAAATCCAAACTCAAACATAAACATATAATCATATGTTATCCAACTTAACATGATAATTCAACGTAAGAACCACCATGTTTCACAACATATAGTCCATCGAAATCAAGTTAATTTACATTTCAAAAGAAAAGTTTTACTTGTCGAAACTTTACCAAATCAAAGCGAACTTTTCCCAAAACTTGAAAATACATTAGAAACTTGCAAAAACGTAAACTTTGTTTGCTCGAACAGTTGAAATGTCTCGGCCAAGTTAACTTTGGGCTCGGCCAAAAAGGGTTTTGGGTATGGCCTAGGCATTGTAGGCATGGCAATGAGGTGTAGGGGGTATGTTTGCTTGAGTTTTGGAAGAGAAGATGCTATAGGAGATGTAGAAGTGGTTTTGTGAACTAAAGTAGGAATTTTTCCATAATTTTTTTTTACTATTTTCAAATTTATGAAGAGGAAGCCATGAAAGTATTTATCCAAGCTCTTAGGAATTTCAAAGTGGAGGAAAAGATTTTAAAATGAAAAGAATGAAAGTTAAGGGGTATTTATAGGCTTTGAAAATTAATTAAAAATTATATTAGTGTTTATATTTTATTGTATGTATATATGCATGCATCACCATACCGCATCCTCCCCAATTTCCATCCACCCTAGTACCCCCTCTCTATCTCTTGCAACTATTAATGCTATGATCTTGTGTACTTGTGTTGAAAAAGATATATTTTATATGTTATGTGTGTCTATATATATATTTATCAAATAAAATCCTCTTTTGGCTAAAATGTTTATATACATAAGGAGAAAAACATGTACATGCACATATACATGTACACACCATGTTTAAAATAGTTTGTAATGTGTGCATGTGTGCTTAACATTGTGTTATGACATTACGAATAACTTTTAACCAACGAAAAATCAATATTTCGATAAATAATTTCCGATCACATTCTCTTTTTCTCTATGAACTATATATACTGGCAAACGAATTTGAAAATGATTTTATCATAAATTATCAAAATATAATTAAATATTCATTTCAACAGCGATTAAATTCTGTGTCGTTACAAAGCTCTTCTCCATCCTGTATCGATTGCAGAAATCTTAAATTCGGCGCTCTCAAACCGAGCTCCGTTGTCTATGATAATATTATGAGGTACTCCGAACTAAAAATATTATTCTTCTTTATGAAGTTAATTACTATTTTCGTTGTGATTATGGCTTTCACTTCAACTCATTTTGTAAAGTAATCCACTACAACGATAACATATTTGGCTCCTTCCTTAGCTATCAGAAGCACATTGATGATATCGATTCCCCCAATTCCAAATTACCATGGAATATCCAATTATTTAAGTTTCATTGATGGTTCTCTTGAAATCTTTGTAAATCTTTAGCACTAGTCGCATCGTTTGGTGTAGTCAGCAGCATCCCGATTTATCGTGGCTTAGAAATATTCGTAGCAAAGTAACTACTTCGCCAGAGTCTTCCCTTCGGTATGATCACCACAGCTGCACTCATGGATTTTCATTAGGATCTCCCTAGTCTCATCCTTGGTTACACAATAAAGATAGGGCGTAGAGAATCTTCTCATGTACGATACTTCATCTTGCATCACGAATCGTGGTGTTTTCAAAAGGAGTTATATTAAGGTCATTTTTTATCTCTGGAGAGAGTTTTGTTGATCAAATAGTATTTGATTGGGGTGATTCATGGCTCCTCCTCCTCTGTAGTCTCTAGAATCTAAACGACGTCCATCCGATCGATACTAGGAGTTGTCAAAACTTCCATCGGAATCAATCCCATTAGTTGCGCTTCCTTAGAGCTAGCTTAGCTAATGAATCAGCCTTCATGTTTTCCTTTCTAGGGTTGTACGTTATCGTATAATGTTCTATGTCCTCATGCAGCTCTAGTGCCTTAGCAGGTAGGGGCTAGTTTTTCTCCCTTGGCTTGATACTCCTTTCTGATTTGGCAGAGCATCGGCTAGGAATAGCTAAATATGTGCATCATTTTTATCCTAGTTCCCTCGCTATCCTCGATCCTGCTATTAACGCCTCCTACTTGACTTTGTTATTAGTTGCACGAAACTCTAGCTTCAATGCGTAACAGATTAACCTTCCCTCCAAAATTTCAAAAACTACTCCTTTCCCTGAGCTTTATTCATTTGAAGCACCATCGGTAACTTCCAATGTAGAACTACAACCAGAACATCCTCTTCTTCTTCACCATCATGCGCAGTGAACTTGGCGATGATGTTTGTCAATGCCTACTCGTTTATCGCTCTCCTTAGATGGTAGTAATATCATACTGGCTCAACTCAATATTCCATTTCGACAACCTTCTTGAGGTCTCGGGTCGATACAATACCTATGTCAAAGGCTAATCCGCCAGTACTTTGACTGGATGAGCTAGAAAATATATTCACTACTTTGTAGATGCAATCAACAAGCAGCATGCAAGTTCCTCCAATTTTGGGTAGTTCTTTTCAGCTCATGTAAACCAATTGCCGATATAGTAAACTGGCATTTGAATCCTCACCTCCTCATGTACCAATATTGCGCTCAGTGCGTGAGCAAACACATCCATTTAAACAAATATATCTTCCCTATCCAGTGGCTTGGAAAAAATAGGTGGTATTTCTATATGTCTCGATAATTTTTGAAAGCATTCTGGCAATCATGATTCCATTCGATTTTTTTTTACATTTTTGAGAGCGTCGAAGAATGGTATGCACTGATCCATCGCCCATGAGATCAAAACTGACTCAGAGTAGCAATGTTTTCGTTCAAGCTCTGAAGTTGTTTCTTCATAGTTAGGGCAGTTACATTCCTCAAAGCGTTAGTCAGTTTCGAATTGGCCTTGATGCCCCATACATTCATGATAAATCATAGAATTTTCCAGATGCTACTTTGAAAGAACAATTCAACAGATTTGGCTTCATTTTGGATTTCCATAAAACTACAAACATCTTTGAAAGGTCACCCAGATGGTTCTGAGATACTCATGATTTCACAATCATATCATCCACAAATACTTCCACTGTCCTCCCAATTTGATTTTCGAACATAGAATTTACCAATCTATGGTCTTTGGCACTAGATTTCTTTTAACTGAACAACATTACTTGGTGGCAGCATAATCCTAAATCTATTATAAAGCTAGTATTCTCCTGATATGGTATATGCATCGAAATTAGATTATAGCCCAAATAAGCATCCATAAAGGAGAGAAACTCGTGTCCTACAGTCTCGTCCTCCAGTTGGTCATTCTTGGGGAAAGGAAAGCTATCCTTCGGGCATGTCGTATTCAAATCCGAATAATCGATACATGTTCGGCATTTCCCATTTGACTTCTTGACCAACATGTGCAATTGGATAGCCAATCGAGGTGTAAAGCGTCGCGGTTAAAGCCATTTTCCATCAGCTTATCCATTTCTTCCTCCAACACAGTGGATCCCTCCAGACTTAGTTACATCTTTTCTGGTTTATTGGTGCAAACTTTGGGTCAACATTCAGTGCATGGCATGCTATCTCCAGCGATATCCTACACATGTCTGAATCTGTCCAGGTAAATACATCCAAGTTTTCTCGAAGGAAATTCACCAATTCCTTTATTAAGTTAGCGTTGAGCTGAGATCCTATCTTAAGGACCCGAGTAGAATCATCCATAACAACTAGAATATTCAACATCTGCTCGGTCGGTGCTGGTCGCCCTTCCCCTGGCTGCTTTTTGGGATACATAGCCTTATGAAAACGGCCATGGTTCCTAAGCCAGGGTCTAGGCTTTGATTTCTATGCCTGCGAGTCCTAATGCGGAGAGTTCTCTCCACATTCTGCCTTTTTCAAGCTACTTTGCTTCTCTAAGTTCTATGACATAGCATTCTCTTCCAGCGCTCTGGAACCTTTCACCACTATGACCCCATTTTCCTTAAGGAATTTCATCACTAAACACCAAGGCCTCAGTGTTATTCTAAAGTCAACGAGTGTCGGTTAGCATAACAAGGCATTGTATTCCGAGTATTCATCCAGGATAAGAAACTTCTGAATCTAGACTATATTGCAATATCCTTCCCCAAGTTCCATAGGAAAGTCAATTGTTTAGCTTTTCCCATAAACCCTTGAATCTTGATTTTACAAGCTATCACCTCCTTTATGTTGATCTTCATTTGATCGAATGTTCTTATAAAGAGTATATTCATTGAACTCCCAATGCCTACCATGACTCGACATACGTTGCTAGTCCAATCCCAACTGTTGCCACCATAGGGTCGAAAGTTGGTGCTTTGACTCCATTAGCATCTGTATTGCTGAATATGATATCATCGGTTATTATCCTTTGCTACTTAGCCAGAGCTCCATCTTCTACATCAAAGTAGTCCTCATGTGGTACGTGCTTCAGCGAGCTTGCATACCATTCCACTTCCCTCTAGCTTTTCTCTATTGGATAGGGTCCTTCAATTCTAATGTTAATGACTAGCTTTCTATCATTACACCTTAGCCCCTCTCTGCTTGGTCTAGACCGATTCCCTTTGGGCATATAGCCCTAGGAATCTTGGGACTTATGCACCTTCCTGTGGTTCTTTGACGTACTGTTGGAACTTATTTTTCCTTATCAATTCTTTGATGAGATCCCTCAAATATCGACACTTGTTATTGTTGTGTCCGTGAGTCTCATGGAAATGACGGACTATCCAGAGCGCCTTTCCTACTCGATCGCCTCATTGCTAGGTGACTTTTTATAACATTTTGTTCCTTGAGTAGCAAGATATATGTTTTTCGATATATCATTCATAGGTGTGTATTCCTCTGGTTCGAAGTTCCTAAGGCATATTTTTTGTCGTTACGCCTACCGTCAAGGCCTTGATTCCGTTTCTTTTGGTTTTCAGTGTTTCCAACATTAGTTGCCACATTACCAATGTTATCTCTAAATTTCTTTACTGCCAAGTTGCTCTAGATAACCTCCTTCGACTGTCTGTCATTAGCTTCCCCTGAAGTTAGACTTTCTCCTTCCAACACAGAAACTAATTGGCCTTCCGATGGACATTATTGCAGGTTGCTTCATCTTTAGCCATATACTGAACTCCATGTCTGGGTGAATGCCCCAGACTAATTCCATGAATACCAAATCCTCCTTTGGATTATTTACATTAGTAACAACAATGTTAAATCGGTTTAAGAAACCCATTAGAAACTCCTTAGGCCCTTGAGATAAGCTCAACAAGGACATTACATCCTTGGATCGTGAAGCGTGCAGTCGGAACTACTCCATGAATTTTCTAGGAAACTCACTAAAAGTCGATATAGCTCTCAGCATGAGCCTAGTGAACCACATTAATGCAACTCCTTCCACGAAAATGGGAAAGCATCTACATTGAACAACATTTGTCGCTCTGGCACCGTCCATGTGCCATTCATATTTGAGTAAATGTTATCTAGGATCCGTAGTTACAATGCAAGATGGCATAGTTGGCATTGTAAACTTTCCAGGGCATTCTTCTTTAAGAATATTCTCTGTGAACAGAGTCATGCTTGGTGCATAACCGCAATCCTCATTTTTTCTACCTTTACTTTCTTCAACTAACTAATTAACCATGTCTACTATGTATTTCTCACTGCTACGGTATTCCATAGGACAACTACTAGTGGTAACATCAAGTGTTTAGCTCTATAAACGATCTTAGCTTTCCTTCCGACGTCTAGGTTCTCCAGTCTCTCAGAGGACCACTCATGTATTATGTTTGTATCCGGTTAGTTCTAATGTGGCTATTTGAACTCCAACTCCATTAGCTTCAACACCTACCTCATAGTCATCGTCCTTACGCTATAGGTCATCTTCAGAATTGGATAAATCCATAGGATCTACTTCATGTCTCCCATCATCTCTAAAATTCCTCTCGGTATTGAGAGAAATCCTCTTGATACCGAGTTGTTTTCTTGCAAGGGAGCACTTTTGTTTCCTCTTGCAGCTCCTTCTACAACTCCAGCAACTATTTCTTATTGTTTTCCCTTTTCCTTTCGTTTGTTCTAACTAAAAATGAATGAATTCTCTTTATTAGATCCAGGGGAAAAAACTCCTCTTATGTTCCTCCTAGTCCTTTGTGGTAGCTGGGTTGGTAGAGCATCCATCTTGTCCATCAAAGCTTTCTAACTATCTACCATCTTCTAGTTCAATTCCTCTAACATCTTATCAATCTCACCTTTGGTAACCACTTCCTACTAAGCAGATGATCCTGGTATCATATATTTGTTACTTACTTCAACAAGGTGAGCATTCTCTTCATCTCCACTAACCACCATTGTAGATGACCTTCCTCTTCTATGCACTATTATATTCAAATAACAAGTTTCTAAATTCCTTAAGCAAAACTTCTGTATCTAACCAATGGACTTCTCCAAATCCAAAATAGTATGCTCGATCTAACCTCGAGTGGGATTTTCTTAGTAGAAGCGCCAAAATGGTCATGCCAAAAGTAGCATAACATCCAAATATGACCTTCCATAGGATTAGATCTAGTAGAGTCAACAAGAAATTGCAAAATAGTAGAGAGATGTAAGATTTTTATAGTGCAGTAATCTTTGGCCTACATCCACTTTATAGATTTTTTGCTTATGGATTTGATAGAGATTTAGACTCACTAGTATAAGGGATTGATAGGTTCTTAAGCCTAAAATTGATAAAGGAATCTCCATAGGTGACAATTGTATAGAGAGATAGAAGATGAAGAAGTTCTAAAGTGTGAAGTCCTTCTTTAATTTCTAAGGGGTCGATATTTATAGAGAAACTGCTCTATAGGTCTATAGGCTCGAATTTTCTCAAGGTCCATATGGAAGCCTACAGAGAGAGTAGAGGATATGCAAGCCATAAATAGACCTCTCGGTATCAAGAGGGTACTCTTGGTACTGGTAGGTGGTTTGGGTGGAAATCAAACTCTTTCCACCTGTGATGTCTTCTTATCTCTTACTTGTTGTTTTCCTAACCCTTTTCCATAGAGTTTGATTTATTCCCGATGATTTGCTTGATACTGCCTGTATTATCTTACTTTCTTTGCTTTTTCTCATTAATCCTGAGAATTAATAGGCCATCCTTCAAGAGAAGTACTTGGTCACAATCGCTCGAGGTTGTGCTTGAGGTATATGAAGTTGAGTTAGTTCAAATTAGAGAAAACATCTCGGTACTAAGAGCTTTCTTTTGCTCCAATTGACTTGTAACTTCTCAAGTTTCAACTTTTAATCCTTTTAACTATTTTTCGAAGTTCGTGAGTCATTTCATTTTCATTTTGGCCTTCTACTATCAGTTGAAATCTGCTTGGTTAAAAACCCGATTAACAACTGAAGTACAATATCGGGCACGAGTTATGTTGTTTATAGATCATTTAGGTGAAATCCAATTTCTAATATTTATTAAGTTATAACCCATGTAACGATATTTTGTGCATGTTTAATTTTCACCATCACTATGACACTAAGAGATCTAGAGTTCGATCAATGGTAAAAACTGCAATAATATCTGTATTTAATTAAGTATTGGCACTATAAAGCCATCGGTTCAATTAGATAACATTTTATCGATTAATTGATTCACTCTAGCCATAGATTTTAACTCTACGTTGATTATCAATTATGGTGAAACTAACCTTCTATAATAAGGGAGATGTTACTTCTCTTGAGCACATTTCACGTCAAGTAGTTCAATATGCACCCAACAATGGTCTTAACATGATCATGATATCATATGATCTACCATAATAAAAGTACAATTTATATACTTAAGATTAATGGTACTCTCAAGTCTTAAGAATACTTTACATCATTATATGGGATCTTCTATTTTGACTTAGTTGTTTTAACCTATAAAAGACTCTTGTTGACTCATTCTATGATTGTTCCAAACAATAACAAATACATAATCCATTGGTGTCCTTAATGATCATGAGTTGTTCATCATCCATCATATGGAGAGCATTACATGTCTCAATGGATGTATCTTTTCTCGATACATCTTAACTAGGAACACTTAAAGGATAAGTGTTTTAAATGTTTGATTCAAAAGTCATTGTTACTAATACATTCATCGATGCAATCATTAAATACTTTTCCTAAGGATTTTCTGTTTGTATATATTTAATGTATTCGGATCATTACTTGTATCATGGTATAACAATACGTACAATATAATTAAAAATAAAATAATACTTTATTCTCGACTTATACAAGAGTTAAGTTATATAATAAATTACATAATTTCTCCTAAGCGCACTCTTAACTGTATCAACCTCAACTGTGGAGATAATGTTTATGATTTGTTACGAGGCATTAAACTGTCAAAAATAACTATGAAATTTCATTACAAGGTTGCAGATAATTAACCAAAATGAAAGACCATTAGAGTTTATTATGACTATAAACTACAAATAACATTGTTATTTTTCAATGACAACATAATATTGACCAAGTCAAATTATGTTGACATAAAGTCATAGTTGTGGAGGAGACAATGCAAAATAGATCGAAATCCATAGGCATATAGAATAGACTCTAGGTTATCGGATCTGCTTACAAAGGAATTAATACCCAAGGTATTCATAAGCATCTTGCTCAAATGGGTGTACCTATTTTATGTAAGGATATTTTAGTTCAGGGGATTTGTATTTAGAATTGTTATGTACGTTGCTCTATATTTTAGTTATGAGCATTTTTTGGTATTTTAATTAATTTTGATCACAAAAGAAGTCTAAAATTTTCTTTACACCTTATTATTTTAAGAATTGAACTAAAGTAGGAGCGATTAGAAATAGATATGTATTGTTATACCATAATTTATTATTCTATTTTATTGGAATTTCAGACACAAATTGAATCCAAAAAGTAAAATCCTTAAATATTCATTGCATGTACCGAAAGCTTTAAAACTTCAACCTATGTTCGAACAATGTACTTGACCTTCAATGAGTATTAAATTCCAGTAAATAATTAGTTCAAAGGTCAAGCAAAAAAGGCCAAAGCATAGACAATGTCCGAGTGTTAGATGCCCATGAGAATGACAAAGGCGTCGAAGGATAAGTGCTGAGCCTAAAGTATGACTAGAGATCAGGTCCATAATATAATGAAAACAGAGAATGATAGGTGTCACTCGTATCAAAGCGAGTTATTATGACTCGAGTAAAGCCATCCCAAAAGCATATGCATAATAAGGATCAACAAAAAGAAAGGGTCATCAGGTCAACCTTGAATCGAGAGTACATGACTCAAGGTAGGCCACCAACCAAAAGCATAAGTCACAAGGCTGACTTCTTACCAAAGATGAAAGCATTAAGGAATGCTACTACACCAAGGCTATATGTGTAATATCCCGGAATTTTTAAGAATATCAATTTAATAACCTGTGTAAAAATTAAATTGATATCGAAATTTTGTTAATAATAATTCAAATAGATCTAATAATCTTCTTCAATAATTATTTAATTGGTTATTTTATCTTTTAAAAATAATAAATTGGTTTCCATTTATAATATAAATATATGATTTATATTTTAAATAGTTTAGCATTGTTTTAATTTTAATAAATAAAGCATATTTTTCTAATTCTAATATTTTTAGTAATTTGGAAATTAGTTTTTATTTAATAATAGCTTTTCAAAGTTATAAAATAAATGATCTTGATTTAAATTAATAAATGAATCATGATTTAAAATTATAATATATACATTAATAATTTGGAAATTTTGATTTTAATTAAATATAAAGTTTTCAAAGCTATTTAATAAATAAATATATGATTTTTAAATTGTTAAGAAAAATGTTTAAATGTTTAAAATAGTTCTAGCTTGAGTTTTAAATTGAATTAAATTGACAAAAGAGTTTTATAGCTTAATTAAATAAGTAATTTATTGATAAAAGAATAATTTCTTTTATAATTATTTTAATTTAATATTTATAAAAATAATATTAATAGTGTATTGATTTACAAATAAAGTTTGAATAAAATTTGCAATTGTTATTTCAAATTAAATTTATATTTATAACTTTATTTTTAAATATTAGATTTTTAATTTGTTTTGAATTTAAATTACAAAGTATAGATTTTAATTGTTCTAATTTTTATATGTATAAGTTTTATTTATAAGCATGATTTGTTTATATTTCTTTTTAAAATTTATATACATATAAAATTCTAATTTACAAATTAATTAGGCTTAATATATGTTAACTTGTAAATCAAATACAAATTACTCTAAATAAAAGGACAAGTGTTATAAGATTAAACATCAATTTGACAAATGTTGAATAATTTTTACAAGTGGCACATTTTAGTTTTAATTTTCTTTTATTTAATTTAAATCTGAAAATAACTTATATAAGTATACATTCAATCATTTCCATTTTTTTCCTCATTTCCTAAAATCAAAAGAGATCTTCAAAACACCTCTTCAAAAATCAAAAACCCCATGATCTAAAAAGCAGTAAAACATTCTTCTAGTTCAAAACAAAATCAAATTACCCTCTTCAAAAAATTCTGTAGCCTGCAAAACAGTTTTTTTTTATCAACTGCATGTTCACAATCCCTTGCAAATCTAAAATTTGTAGCTTGCATGTTCAAACCCAGAAATTATGATCAATACCAAATTAAAACCCATCACTATCTAAATCAGTAAGCCTCTTCAAAATCAAACTTGTATCTTCAGACAAACCTGCACTTGCTATTTTTTGAGAAAAAAGAGAGTCTGCATTCTTATCTCTGCATGCAACCTGGAAGAAAAGGGCAAACCTGCATTTTAAACCTACACAACTTCAAATCTGAGGCTTGTTCAAAAGCTAAGTTTCAAAAGCATTTTTATGGAGTCATGCAAGAAGCTTAAAGCAAAAAGGGGCATTTCAGTTTAAAAAGATTCAAAGGCTTTCAAAAATTTAAAGCTCTGTTCTGCATCTCCAAAAGAATTTGTGAGTAACTTTTTAAATTTAAAAGTTTAAAAATAGGTTGCATGATTATACTGAAATGGAATAGAACTGTTTGTGTTTAAGTAATTAATGATGTGAAACATAGTTGTGTGCATTCTGTTTTCTCTGTATGGCCTGATCTGTTTGATTTTTTCCAGGCAATTTTTTTTTTACACTTACCCTTTTAATTAGTTTTCTGTTATAATGAAAATTTTGAAGTAAATTTGTTTTATTTTCTTAAGTTAATATTCAAAAAAATTTCAAGTAAGTTGAAATATGAGTATTGACTCAGGAAACACAGAAAATATCAGTGCATGCTAAATTTTAACCAAAATTAAAACTTGTTAATTTTGTAATTTAGTTTCATAAATCTAAAGCATTAACTACAACTTGATTTTTAGATCAAGAATTAGGATTTTATGGTGTTAGATGAAGTTGCAGTTGGGTTTTTTAAATGATATTGAAATTTTAGCAAATTCTAATGATTTTTGAATTGGGGAATCTTGAGTTTCTTCTGGGTGATGGTAAAGGAATAGGAGAAGGTTGGAACAACCATGGATGGTGATAAAATATCAGAGAGGTTGTAGATTTGAAGATTCATTTTTTAAACCCTAGTTATAAAGTGGTTTAAAGAATCGAACATTTCGATCTGAATAAGTAACCGAGTGTTGTGATATTTTGGGATTTGGTAGTTGGTGTGTGGTTAAAGTTGAGGCCGGAGGGGGTTGACTCTCAGGTGGTCGGAGCGACGCAAACTTGCCGTTGACAGGTTTTGAAGAAAACCCGATTCTTCTGTTTCCAGGTTTATATTTGAACTCGAATTCAATTTCAGGGTGAACTAAGGAATCTGGTGAATCAGGTTAGGGGTTTGAATGATGTTTGGGATGGGAGAAAATCACCGTTGATGATCGAATATGATCATCGGCACAGTGCACATACACGGTGCATAGTTAAGTGTTGAAGTTGTTTTGGTATTGGAGTGACTCGAGTAAAATTTTGGACTCGAAATCAGTGGGTAGATTGCTTGGGGAAGAGGGGTGTTTAACTCGAAGCATGTAGGGATATGTCTCGGGTTTGTGAATCTATCAGGTTTCAACAGAAACTTGGTATTCAGCTTAATTTTTTTTAAACTAAAATTTTAAAGCTGGGTTTAAATTGTTAGGTAAGGTTTGAAACAAGATTTAAATCTAGTGCTTAAATCTGAAGTAAGTTTAAAATCTCAGTTTTTTTTAAATAATGTTAAGTTTTAAATTTGAATTGAATTAACTACTTTAAAAAAAAGGGTAAGTAGTTTTTTTTTTAAAAGATGAAGTTTTTAAATTGTAAACAGTTTTTTTAAAAAAACTTTATTTATCTGGAATTAAAATTTGTTATGCATTTCAATTTTGAAATATAAAAGAAGTTTTTTAAATTTAAATGTTAAAATGAATTTCTAACTATGATTTGAATTTAAACATAAAATTAGTTTAAACTTCTTTTTGATCTTCTTTATGACATGAATACTACTTTAACATGTGAATTAAGGTTTTGAATTTCCTTTAAGCTTGTTTAAAGTCAAATTGCATTTATTTTTAAATCTTAAATTTAAATGAAATTTGAAGAAAAGTTTAAAGTAGATTTATTTCAAATGTATTTTTTAATGACAATTAATCATAATTAAGAAATGATTATCTTAAAAATTTAATTAAGATAAATGTTTTTAATTTAATTTAATTAATAAGGTAATTAAGGAATAATTAATTAATTTATTTCATTAATTGATTAAGGTTTAATGAATATTGATTAAGGGTTAATCAATTTGAAATTAAAGATTATTAATTAAATTTTTAATTAATGATTAAAGAATTATTAATTAAGTAATTAAGCTTTAATCAAGGTTAATTAATAAAATAATTAGACTTTAATTAATGGATGATTAAAGATAATTAAATTTGTAATTAATTCAAGTAATTACTTAATAAAAATAATTAGAGAATGGTTAATAAAGGTCATTAACCTGGATTATTTAATAATTAATTAATGTGGTTAATTTTTAATAATTAATTAGATTAATTAATTTAATAATAATCATTTGTGAATGGTTTAAGTATAATTATTTAATGAAGTAATTAAGAAATTAATTTTGTTTTAAATGTGATTGTTTAATTTAATTAATTAAGTTTAATTAGTTTTAAAAACTTGTAGGTTTAAAGATAATTACTTTACATAATTAATGGATTGAAAATTACTTGGCGAAGTAATTGATTAATAATTACAGGTTGTAATTAAATGAAGATGTTTAAGAATGAAATAATTTGGAGTATAGTTACTTGTAATTAATCAAAGGATTAATTTAGAAATTAATTAAGAAATAATTAATTTATAAATTAATTAAGGAATAATTAATTTGTTTTAATGAAGTAATTAAGTTAGTTAATTACTGGATATGGTTAATTAGAGAGGATTAATAATTATGAGTTAATTACTTAAGGTAATTAATTTAAGAAGATAATTTATTAAATATAATTAAGGATCATTAATTGTTATAATTAATGATGTAAGTAAAGTTGATTAATTAAGATTAATTAATCAACGATAAGTAATTAAAGATGATTAATTAATGTAATTAATTAAGGATTAAGGTAATTAATTTTAGTTAATTAATTAATTGAAGTAATTAAAGGTTAATTACTGTTTTTGGTTGAGAGTAATTAATTTGTGAAATTAATTAGGGATAATTACATGAATGTAATTAAGGATAATTAATCAAGGGTGACTAATTAAAGTGATTAATAATGAATGATTAATTGATTGTAATCAATTAAATGGTTAAGTAAGCAAGATTTATATCGGTGAAGTAATTAATTTAATTTATTTTAAATTAATTAAAGGTGAAGTAATCAATTTAATTCACTTTAAATTAATTAGAGATGGAGGTAATTAATTTAATTCATTTTAAATTAATTATATTGTGATGAAATAAATCATTGCTTATATATGAATGGATGACATTGATTGTCTTGGATGCTTTGTGATCTCATAAATGAGATAAGTAGTGTTGTGTGGTATGAATGCTTGGTTGCATTATGATGATAATATAGATTATCTATTGTGATGATGATATGGATTACCTATTTTGATATGGATCATCTGTTATTTATGATAGTGTGGATTATCAATTGTGATTTGTGAGTTATCTATCTGTGTGTATATAGATAATTGAATTGTTTTAAACTTTAAAACAACTTGGACCTAAAAGACACGCTTTGGATTTCGATGAGACCGGGATCGGGTTTCCAAATTTGGATATCCGAAAACCACATCGATCCAAATTAACGATAGGTCGTGAAATCTCTTGTGAAGAGTGAAGACTCGAGGTGTAAGGACTATCCGTCAGTATAACTCTGGGGGTGATTCCGTGATGAGTTGACGGAAAAAGTACTTACAGGTTCGAGATGGTGATTTAGAGTGCAAGGGCTATGGTCGTTGACTCTGAGGGTGATTCCAATAATGAGTGCAACGAGATAGTGCCTTCGATTTCGTTCGAACCTGGAACGAACTTGTATGGATTGAATGCTTTCAGAACAACGTCAGGTGGACGATGAGCATTCTAAGTGATGTGTTCACTAAAGGTAATCGTAGCCTCAAGCCTCATCAATTGGGAATGGCTAAAACAGGGGAGGTGTAGCAAGGTTTCGTGGGTAGCCCCCACTGGAGAGTGAGATTTACCTCTGTCTAGAGGTCCCTTTTATTTCGGCTGTGTGGACGGTTGTGAGCTCCAACCGTCGGGGTTGTCTTGTTCGGAACTGTTCAGTAAGGAATGGTTCCGGCCTTGTGTTGCAGGGGAGCGGGCGTACTCCTCGGTACGTTGATCTAGGCCATGTACTGTGACGGGGGTACCCCAGTAGCCCTACCATTGTATGGAATCCAAAATCCAATAAGTGCCAACGGTTTTGATTGTATTACCCACTTTTGTGGCTAGTAGCTGGAATTTGATCATGTAACAATTTCGGCTATTTCTTATTTACTTGAAAACCCTAGACCTATTATAATATCATCGGATTTCCTATCAAATGTTTTGGTTAGCGTAAGGTAAAAACTATTCCATGTTTATGTGTGGGAAGTCTTACGTGATACCTTTCTTTTAAAAGGTTTTAAAAGTTAAGCAACCTTAACCTGTTACTCACACTAGACCCATGTCTGACCGAAGTTTATCTTCTGTTTTCTTAAACTCTTGGGTACTCAAATTTTTACGAGTAGCCAAGGGATTCAGGTTAGCTTTTATGAATTGTGGAGGAGCAATGGAGCAGGAGGCTTCTGCGTGTAAATATATATATTTCCGCTATGTTGATTTCTCTGAGTAGTTCCATTGTATTTTATTGAGTTGTATAACTAGACAGGTGTCTATAACTGTCTAGTATGTGTTGTATTATCTGTGTAACTCTGATGATGGTTGTAAACTATGTAATATTTATGTTATTAATATAATTTATTCGTTCCGCTGTTTAGATTCTGATGTTGTTTCTTCTTTCTCTTCTTTTTTTCTCTCTTTTCTATCCCTTTCTTTCTTATTAATGATGCGTCATTCGGTGGAGACGAATGGCGGGTCATTACAATATGCTATCTCTTCGTATATTGGCTCAACAAAACCATAACTAAGATGTGAGGGCCTAGAATGCCTCATTTATCATATAAGACCAAATCTATATCTACTCAAGCTCGAGAGCCTCTTAATGTACAATCAAGATCAATGACTGAGATAGCCTCAAGATATATCAATGACTCATATTGCCTTAATATTATTTGAAGTATAAGGCTCAAGGTGCCTAAATCTATATACAGAGATGCCACTTCATCAATCCATGTTAATCTGCAAGTAGTCAAATGGTGAAACATATTTAAATCTTAGCCTCGCAGGCGAGCCATGTAAGCAATCAAAGAGAGAAGCTCTCTTCCAATGGGAGAGTTGTAAGATGACTATAAATACAAGGTATAGACCCTCCATTTCTGGAGATGATTCTAACATATTTAAAGGGAATTAATAGCGAACAATCATTACTAACTCATTATAACTTTTGACGAAGCTTTTAGATTGAACCCATTAATAGCAAAACGGTCATCCCAAACTTGTAAACCAACTCAATTATATGACTAAATGATAAAGAACTTCTCAACAGTGCATGTAGGGACCTGACTCCTAAACTACTACAAATCATCTTATCTCCCACTCTCCACCACTTTATTTTTCTCTTGCTTTTGGTCTGGGCACTTATCCTCCATCTAAACTTCTTTCGTTCATAATATCTTCTAGAGTTAGCCATCAAAAATCTTACAAGTCGGTAATGATGAAAAATTGTTCCAATATTTATCGATCACAATGCATCTAATATCCATGATATGCATGCAAGGTTGATTTATATCATTTGATTGTATTAGTATATTTGACCATAGATGGGTTTGATTATAGTATTACTAACAAAGACCTCTTTGATACTTTATCAGCATAATAAATGGATGAGATTGTTTTAGATATATCATATTATATGAATAATAAAGTTTTGGGAGCTCATAAGGTTAAACACATTTACGAGCTTACATATTGTTATCCAGTTTTTTTCATAAGAGATCAATGATATTGGATTATGAAATGATGAAGGAATGGATGCTAGACTCAAAGAAGATCAAGTACAAGAAGTAGTTAAAGAAAAGAAGGGAAAAGTGGCTAAGTACATTGATCGATATCGATCCATGGAAGGATTGGTATCGATCCATCGATAGATCAAAATTGATCAACAAACAGTCATTATTTCCCTTGAGTCTTAGAGAACAGAAGAAGTTTCAACATAGGAGAGAAAATAGAGAAATTTGGCTAGGTCTATGGATCAAAACTGATCCATGAATTCCCTAATATTCTCAATGAATACCTAGATAAACAGGCTTAGAATCAATAAGTGAAGATCAATTCAAGGAGATAAAGAAGAAAAATTAGAGAAAAATTAAGAGAATCCATGAAGATTATGGATCATACTGATCCATATATGGATTGGTACCACTCCATCAAATAGTCATTGGTTGACCTATTATTTCTCATATTTATCTAGATATATGTGTTGAACGAATTATATGGCGATCTAACGATCCAAAAGCTCAATAACAACCTAATCTAGCTATAAATAGAGGGATATTTATAACAGAAAAAATATATTGAATCTCGGATAATTATTATTGTGTTTCCAAAGGAGGTACTACTACCATTAATAGCTTTGAGATTGAAATTCGAGTTGTTAATGTAATTCCTTTAGACCTAGAGAATAATAAAAATAAAAGAATCATAAAGGTGGACGTAAGCATCGTTGAATCACTTTAGATATCATGTATCTTTATTTTCTTATCATTCTTGTTTATTTTTGTATATTTTCCTTGTTATCCCAACTTTTAGCAAAGCTGAGATACCCAAAACTGACTAAAAATCAATAATAGCTAGTCATGAATATCAACTATGCATTGTAGGATAACCATGGATATCGATGAACTTTGTCCGTGTCCGGATTGAGTTGTAATTAATAGGACATGGCTAACAAAGCCAAGAGAGCCAACCTTCCAAGTTTCAAGTCAATCCGAGTTCGTATGCTTAAGTTATGATGGATGCAATTTGAATGGAAAAGCTCAGGTTTCGTATCCATCCTCGTACATCAATTCGAATCGACCGTGTTCGTATCGATCAGGGATTGTGTCCGTATCGATGCCATTCGTATCGATACCGTTTGTATCGATACCATTCGTATCGATACCGTTCGTATCGATCGGCATGGGTTCGGCTCAGTGAAGTTCACATCGCTTAGGTTCTAGTTCGACTCGATGACTTCGCATCAATCGGAGAGGAAGGCTAGGAGGATTTCGACTCGATGGCAACAAACCCAGGTTGTTAGGCAAGCATGCGGAGGTTTGTTCGAATCGATACGTTTCGTATCGATCAGGATGGGGCAGGTAGTACATTTCGAGTCCATGGTCTCGTATCGATCACCGGAGCTCAGTTCGACTCCATCAGAAAAGGCTTTCTTCGTATCCATCAGGTAAGGTCTCGTTCGTATCCATCATAAGGGCGAGCTTCGTATCCATTTCATCACAACAACTTCGTATCGATAACCCCTCATGGTCGTTTCGTATCGATCAATTCGTGAATGATCGATGCGAAGTGTGCTCCTGGAATCGATGCAAAGAGAAGCGCGAATCGATAGGTACGAGCATGCTGTTGCGAAATTATGGATATGGACGAAGCATAAAACATGAATGCAAGTCCACGTCTCCAGGAAAGAAGCGTTCAACACGGCGAGGAAGGTGAATCAACCCAAGGATTTCGCGACACGTCATCGCACACGCACGTGCCTCCATCGAGTCGAAAGTGATGGATTCGAACAGATGGATTCGAAGACGACGGCCAACAGAAAACCCAAGTTTGAATCGATCATAACTCAAGATCCACCGATCCAAATGCACCGAAATTTTCACAGCAGCTTCCATACAAGCTAAAGATTGCTCCTGCCAAGTTTCAGCTTGATTTGATCATTTCTTGATGGATACAAAATCACTTCGTGTCGATCTCAGATCGAGTCGAAATTTGGTGGGGTCGGTCGCGTGGGCCCACTCACGTGCCAGAAGAAGTCTTTCGGAGTTTGAGCGCAATCTGAGCCTCCTACACCTATAAATAGCCCCTTGAAGCCTATGGAAAAGGAGATCTTTTGGCCATTCAACGTCCAGACTCTGCCGGACTCGATTCTATTTCCTTCCATCGATGTTATAGCCGAAATTCAATCATTGTAACTGCTGCAATCACTTGTAACCAGCAAAGAACATCAATAAAAGTTAAAACTTTGAAGTGGACGTAGGCCGGAGATAGCCAAACCACTATACATCTTGTGTCTCTATTCATAATTTCTGGATTACTGTTTGCTGTGATCTGATATTTGTGCTTGAATATTGTTGATTTGTGTCCATACACTGGTGCTTTCACGGTATTTGGGGTTTGTGACCAATTTTGGCGCAAACATGCCTTATTGATCTGCTGCTATTAAATTCAATTCTATAGTATTGAATTATTATCTCTACAAAATCAGTCAGTTAAGGGTGCAACACCAAATTTTGATCTAACAATTTTTGGTACTTTCATTAGGAAATTGAAGATCATGGTAGATCTCAATTGTTAATAGAATTTGGATAAAATCCACAATGATATTTGATAGAATGGAACCAAAGAAGAATCCAAGAAAGCAAGTTATTAAAGTATCGAATGGAGGAAACACTAGGACTATTAGTGGAAGTAAAGGGTCTACTCAACCTCCATTAGATTTGGCTACTAGAGAGAAGCTTCAAGGAATGATGGTTGTGATCAACCAAAGAATTGCGGCGATGTAGCAGATATTTATAGAGGAATTAGCTAGATAATTTGAAATGATAAGACAAGCTCCTTAAGGAGGTGGATCTCGTGCAATGAATCAACATGTTAGAGGAAGATCTCTAACTAAATTAAGGAAGCTCTGCTAAATAGTGTAGGACAGATCAGGAAAGAGTTGGAGAAAATGGAAATAATGATTTAAACAGAGAACGAAATGATCTACTCAGAGCATCTTCTCCAAGTAGATGAATTGGCACCGATCGAACATGGATCAATACCGATTCATTGAAAAGAGACTATAATAGTCATCGTGATGCTGGCAGAGAGGATGATCGGGTTGTGAGTCCAGTAGTTGGAAGGATTAGAAAGAATGACGATGGAAACATTCAAAGGAGAGAGCAGTATATAGGGCGTAGCCATGATAGACGATGTGGTAGAAATAGAAGGCCAAATGAATAGAATCCCCAAAGCCAGGGGGACTTAGGAGCTAGCTCGCTAGCTATGATTGTTCGTGCGATGACTAATGGTAAGTTGAGTACATAGTGATGCATCTGACAAACGCCATCGAGGTTGAATCGAAATAGCATATGACACAATAATGACGCTATGCAGAGATAATTTCAAAGAGAGAAAGAGTCAAGATGATAAATGAGCAACCTCCCCTAGTTGGAATTCGTTTACCATGGAGATTAGCATTGTCAAAGATTTAGGAAGTTTATAATTCCATCTATGCTAATTTATAATGAACTAACTGACGCTATGCAACATTTTCTTAGCTATGATTGGAACGTGAATGGTGCAAAAGCTAATGATCTGGTAAGGTGTAGATGTTTTCCCTTGTTCTTAGAGAAACTGGCAACGATGTGGTTCTATAGGCTGGAGCCAAAATCCATAAGGTCTTTATATCAAGTAATAGAGAAAATTTTAATCAATTCAGGGTTCGGTAGGCACTGCATATGAAAACCAATTCCGAACTAATGATAAAGGCAGAACTGTTAAATCAGTTTCGGTAGGCACTTCTCCAATTACTCGGAGCAAATCTACCAAAAAATCATAATGTCTATCATATGTTGGAATGTGAGAGGTCTTAACAATGATACACGTAAATTACACCTCCACATTTTGAAGGCTAAACATAGGCCTACTATTTTAGCTCTTCTGGAGACTAAATTGAATAATAATAACTTAAAGATGATGAGAACCCAGTTTGAAAATCAGTGGCATTTTATAACAACCCAAAATAAAGGTAGAATTATAGTGGGTTGGTAACATAATTACTGGAATGGAAATATCATAAATATGAATGATCAACAAATAGCCATTAAATTTCATAATATAGGGGGCTGGGGATAGTAATCACTTTTGTATATGCTAAAAACCTAGCCTTTGAAAGAATGGAATTATGGAAACAAATAACTGACAATTCTAAAAATATCAACATTCCCTGGATAGTCATAGGAGATTTTAATGATGTTCTAAAGACGAATGAAAAGAAAGGTGGACATACATTGAGGTTAGCACAAGTAGTAGAATTTAACAACTGCGTGTTATCCAGTGGACTGGTTGAAGCATACCACTCTGGCCTAATATTCACATGGAAAAGCGGTGAATCCAAGAAAATTACATCAAGATTAGACAGAGTGCTAAGAAATTTAGAGCCGTTTAATAAAATTCCAAATTTCAAAGTGACTGTTCTACCTTGTTCTACAAGCGACCATTGCCCCCTTTTGTTACAATTCAATGAAGATGGAAATATGCATAAGGGAAAACCTTTCCGTTATGCAAATCACTGGCCTTTGACAGATGGATTTGAGGAAGTTGTGTACTTTAACACGGTAAGGATTCCTTCAGGTAACCACATGTATCGATTTGTAATGCTCATCAAAATCATGAAAAACAGACTCAAGGATTGGAACAAGTGCAGACCCAAGACCAATGACAAAATCATAGAAATCCAACAGCATTAAGAAAGCATACAACATAGACTTGATGATGACCCTATACACGAAGGCCTAAATGCAGAATTCTATACATTACAAAGACGACTTAAAGAAGAAATAAATAAGCAGGCAGTAGAGATGAAACAAAAATCCAAAGAGAAATGGCTTATTTAAGGAGATGAATGCAACAAATTCTTCTATGCTAAAATGGCTCTACGACAACATCATAATAATCTGCAAAACTTTTTAGACGAGCATGGCGATGCATCTAGACATCTAATGGACATAGAAGAACAAGCAATTACTTATTTCTCAAGATTATATAATGGTGATAATACTAATCATTTACCTCATGTCATCTGTAGAGGGAAAATTTCCACTGAAGGAACTAATATGCTGACAGCTCCGATTCTGGAAGGGGAACTGAAGGATGCTGTCTCCTCCATCCACAGTGTCTCCTCCCTGGGACTTGATGGAATAGAGGTAGCCTTCTTCAAAATGTATTGGACAAACCTGAAAGAATTTATGATAAAAGCATATAATGAAGCATTTGATAATGGCGAGTTCATTCAAGAAATTAATCATACTTTCATATCTCTCATTCCAAAAACTAAGAAACCAGAGAGAATTGAAGAGTACAGACCTATAGCTTGCTGTAATGTCATCTATAAAATTCTTAGTAAAATTTATCTGTAAAAGACTGAATAAAGTCCTACTAGACTTAATCTCACAATGCCAAAGTGCATTCATCAAAGGTAGACTCATTTCAAAAAATTCTCTGATGGCTCATGAATTGAATAGGAATTTCAGTAAACAAGGAGTTGATAAATTATGCATTAAAGTGGATTTACAAAAGGCCTATGATAAGGTTAATAGAAGATTCATCATTCATATGCTAGAATCTATGGGGGTCCCAATGAAGATGCTAAAATTGATAAAATTCTGTTTAGACACTCCAACTTTTTCAATAATGATTAATGGTACTCCTAAAGGGTATATACAGAGCAATCATGGAAGTAGACAAGGCGACCCTCTATCTCCATACTTATTTGCAGTAGCTATGGAATGGTTCACTCTACAAATGGAACAGGCAAATCACCAGGAGCACATTCAGACAGTATACAATAATCTCCCAAATGTCACACATCTAATCTATGCAGATGACCTGCTAGTGGTGGTCAAAGGCAACTTGAAGGCAATAGGAAAAATCAAATCCATTTTTAAAGAATTGGAAACTTTTGCAGGGCTTAACCTGAATGAATCGAAGACTAAATATTACTTTTACAAACACTACTCAAACAAGCAGGTTATGCTAGACAGGCTGGGTTTTACTAAGGGGCATCTCCCAGTCAAGTATTTGGGGGTTCCCCTTTCTAACAACAATATCACTGATGCAGAATGTGGCAAGCTTATAGATGACATCAGAGATAAACTACAAGGTTGGAGGTCAAAGCTTCTATCTTTTGCAAGTAGAGTAGAGTTAGTACACACAGTCATCACCTCTAAAGTTAGGTTTTGGCTACAATCTTTTCAAATTCTAGATTGCTCTCTTGCAAAAATTAATTCAGTGTGTGCTGATTTCATATCGAGAAGGGGGTGCATAAAGTTGAATACTTAAACCTATGTAGGGAAAAGTCAGAGGGTGGAGTTGGATTGAAAAATCTTTTTGAACTCAAAAAATTGTACTGTCTCAAATTAGCTTGGAATGTTTTAACCTTAAATAACTTGTGGGCTACTTAGATGAGATCTAGATATCTGAAAGAAATTTTTTGGAGTATTAAAATAGACAACAATGCCTCAGTCACTTGGAAGAATATTCTTAAGATCAGAGATGAATTTCAGAAGTATTTAGATCAAGTGTTTGCTAATGGCAGAAATACTGATATCTGGAGGGACCCATGGCTTAATTCTAAAAGCTTTATTGACAGGTTAGGATGGGATGCTTTCTCGGTATATGGATCCCCTAATTGGAAGGTAGCTGGCATAGTGGAGAATGGAGAATGACAATGCACCAAAAATTTATTAACCCTTAATTATCAAGAGGAGATTCGACGTAAATATATCCATATGGAAGAATCTGAAGACAACTGGATATGGAAGGTAAATATCATGGAAGGTAAATTCAAACAATCAATTTAAGTTTAGAGAAATTTGGGAAGAATCAAGAAACAAATGTCCAGAGGTTAAGTGATCTACAGTAGTCTGGAGCAAATCAAATACCCCCAAAATGGCACACACACTCTACAAGGCAATTCTGGGTAAATTACCCACTAAAGATAGACTACATAAATGGAGTATCTTGCAAGACACAACATGCTACTTTCGTCGCAGATACGAAGAAACACAAGAACATTTATTCTTCAACTGTGCATACTCAAAAAAAAAATGGAGCACTCAGAAAATTAGACTTCAGCTCACCAATAATGTTTGAAGCTTAACAGAAGAGGTGGAGTACCTGCACGATAGGAGTAATCTCTCGAAGCCGATGAAGGAGATTGGCAAAATTGGACTCACAACTTCACTGTGGTTCCTCTGGAAGGAGCGAAACTGTAGGGCTTTCAAAAACAAACAGCGAGATACATTAATACTCACAAATAAAATCGATAGAGAAATCAGCTTTATTATTGGGAGAATCCCGAAGAAGATCCTTACCACTACATCAGAATAAGAAGAACAACTATTGGCGAAGTTGAGGAGGATGGAGTCGAGCGAACGAGCTCAACCAATGAACTGGCAGCCGCCATTGTTGAAACCTAAAAATGGAAAGTTGAGTTATGGAAATAGTTTGTCTGTTGATGTTTGTCGGCACAACTTATCTGTAATTTTTCTAGTATGAGGCCGTGTATCTTGCTATTGGCCGCAAAGCCTAGTTCGTAAATAAATTAACCCAGTTGTAATATATATATATATATATATATATATATATATATATATATATCATACATCAAATCATACTCAGGAAATTCAAATCAAATCCATTTTCCAAAACTAAGTGTAGCAAAGCTACTAGGTGGTCTCTCCACTTTGAGACTCTAAAATGAATGTTGATGATGCTTCAGTCATCACCAAAATTATTTCTTAGCGACATAAGAGGAGATTTCCGACTTACTTCCTTTTAAAATTCTTTGGAAATAATTTCCATTTAAAAATACTTTCAAATAATATATATTTTCAAAAATTTGAAACCCAAATTTTGAGAAGCACCTAAAATTAAATTCTCAAGTCCTTGACTTAAGTCCATTTCATTTGCAAATCAGATTTATAAACCATATTTAAAAATTTTCATCTCCTTATAACATACAACAATAGCTAATGGTTTAGGAATGCTAACAAAACAATAAACGTTAATCTAGTATTATCATTTCTAATAATCAATTCATTTAATCAAAAAATTTATACCTTTATATATAAAATAAAATCACAATAAAATTATTTCATTTACCAATTTTGAAAACGAGATTTTGTCAGTTTTCTTTGTTCAAGTGTTTTGGAATTCCTATCGACATCGTTTGCCAGGCGAATCGATCAAAACTCAAAATTCATATTTAAAAACTCAAACAACACAATATAAAACATTTTTATATAATTACAAATACATTCCAGAATGATTCAAGAATGGATTTTATAACATGGATAGAGATTAAAATTTAGAGGAACCCTAATCAAAGAGAATTCTAAGTAAGAAGCTAGATTCGAAAGGAAGATAGATAACTAAATTACAGAAGAGCAAAGATGGATAAACTTACATAAATCATAACGACCTTAACGGGTCAACCGAGACTTACAGAAGACGAGAATACCATAAACGAAAATCAGGACAACTTGTTGGGAACATGGCAGAATTCGTGATTCATGAGATCGAAGAGGAGGGCAGGAGCATTGGTTAATCCAAAGGGCATGACTAACCATTCATAGTAACCATTCACCCCGGAGGAAGGACAATAGGTCGAGCTCCAGGAATAAGATTGATGCGAAATTAAATTTCCCGCTTTGGAGGAAGAGAAGGGATTTCACCAAACATTAGAATAATTCCTGACTATCGGGTGGAGTCAAGATAACTAGGCTGAGAATCAAGCAAAAAGATAAAACTACCAGCGTAATCCAGAGGAAATCAGCATTCGACCATAAGAGAATTACCATAGCTGTCTACTAAAGAAATGGTTCAGGCTTTGCAAGAAATAACAGTATCATAACTGGGGACATAGAAGGTTGGCGGGACCACCGATGGGATTAGTCACACCAAAGGATGAAGTTGCCAATTGAGGTTGCAAGATGAGCTCAAATTTATTACAAAGATCAACTGAAATAGAGCTATGGGATGCTGCAGAATCAAGAAGAACACGAACAGGAAAAGGAAAGAATGTATTTTAGAACAAAGGAAAGTTCCAAAATTCAAAAGAAATCCTAATCCAGGAGGACCCTAACAAAGAATTTCAAGCTTGAACGAAGATGATTCTGTAATTAATTTTACTCATTCTAGAGTATTACTACCTTATCTCTAATGAGTTTTTACTCCATATGCTAAATTTTGCCTAAAACAAAGCTCTGATACCACTTTTGATGACTTGGTATTTGAAACCATTCAAATCGACAATCATCCACACATATCAGACTTGAATTGCTCAAAACAACAGATTGTTAATTTATATTTGGAAAAACTTAGAATATACAATAAATAAATCAATCAAAGAATCATAGACACAGAGTGACATAAAAATAAATAGTGGAATAGATAAATAATAGTTCATGAAGCTACTACAGAACATCAGAGTTTAAAACAAAATAAAATAGAAATCTCGAATACATAGAATTCTCAATACATAAGCAAATGAAAAGTCTGAACAAAACAAATGGAGATAACTGAAAGCTGAATAGATGTAAGATGGATCTTCCAGTAAAGCTCCAAGCTCCAAAGGTGAGTCTTAAATGTTGTGACACTCAGTCTGACTCGAGCATAAAGCAAAACACAAAACACTTGAGTCAGGATTAACATTCTTATACCAGTAAATCAACTCAAGTGAAATGTCAAGTGAAATACAATATAACTTAAAGGACATTTAGGATTCCCATCCTTTAAAGATCCGTTAAACTCTCTACATAGATAGTACAATACGCTACATAAATAATGTCTATAGTAAAGTAAACTATTAAAATAGCGTTAAGGCCTTACCCATATCCCACTTAACACATTTTATATAACCGTAAGATCCACCAAATTGGTGGTATACTCAAAGGGCACTCCATAGGTACCGTACAAAACAATTCTCGTAAAAGACTCCATAAGGCATGTGATAAGGCATGCGAGGCAGTGCCCTGGGTAGGATACTACCATTTTGCGGATCTATGGTGGTAACACATAGCAGCTACTACCGTCCATCTTGATACACTCTCCCAAATAGAAGGTGGACCCAATCAAATCACAAAGCAATATAATGGTATCAAATAAATTGTCACAGCCCATTCAGTTTCTGAAAATCGACATACATACTTTCCTGTATTTTAATGCCGCAGATTCAAACGTCGAAATTCGGTTCGCGCCGGAGTTTATAACACATTAAGTATAACAACACAGCGGAAGAAAATGAATATATCATTGATACACAATATTTGATACAACATTGATACAATATCTGATAAAATAAGATACAACGGATCCAAAAATATTAGAGCTTAATATAACAGCGGTATAATGACACAGCGGAAAGAAATCTCCATCTTGATCTCCAAGAGAGAATGAAAGAACCCAAAACTACAACTCTAATGCCAAGGGTCAAAAGACTCCAAACTCCATATCGAAAAGCTTGAACCCCCATCACGTTGACTAAGCAAGGTCAGCCTGAATGCTGAAGAGAAGCAAATGGTATCGCCAAATCCAAAGGCTGAATGCTATCGAATTCTACACCTATTATATGATTATCTGAAACACCCAACTCTAGGCTGCCCATGTGGAAAATTGTGGGCACCCAGAGTTTAGGAAGGAACAATAAACTTCAGGTCAGTCATGAGACTGGTGTGAGCAAATAAAAGTAGTTTATCTTTAACCAAAGCAAAACAAAAGAATTTAAAAGAAATCCGCAATGCTTTTTGGAAAATGAAACAACCATAAGGCCTCCTGCCACACATACAATGCAAACGCAGAATTGGAGGAGATTTCTCCTTACGATAGTCAAACATGCTTGATACGCAAAATCCTTTTTACATTATTATTAGTGCGTAGTGCAGAAAACATTTCGAAAGTATAATATTAATCTTAGCCAGCATAGACATTTCGTACTATGCCTACTATAGCTACCATCTAAATAGTGGGTCACCACCATAAGTAAATGACAGGTTCTATAACTAAAACCGTACAAGGTGTATATTAGTGATTGGATTTCCAATAAATGGTTAGGCAAAGGAACTTCCTGGGCCACATGGGTACGCCTCTGGAGGGACACCACGAGAACTTAACCAACTCTTTGCCAACACAAGGCCGGATTACCTCTGTAACTAGGTAACTACTGACACGAATATGCCATCCCTCGGTCGCAACCGACCTTTATCCGAGCGCTCGATGCCAACAACCACAAAGTAATAAATATGCAGTAACCACATGGTTAAATAACTAGGCTCCATACCATGATACCACCTCTATCCAGAAGGAAATGGTCATACCCTCAGGGGCGCTACCCCCAAATAATCTTGTCGCATCTTTCCTGTTTCGACCATTTGCGGGTTGTGAGGTCCAACGAGTTCACGTCCACAAAGCTACGTTTTACACAAAAGCCATGCTTCGATTAACAAATAATCAGCAGCACTTCGTATGCCACATTACCAAATTGGGAATGTATCACTAGTAAACATCTACTACATAACCTCTGAGCTTGTACGACTTAGAGAAGGGTGTTAAGCTAAGAGAATAAATTCTCCGCCACCAAACATAAATGTAATTGATAGAAACCAGTTTTACATCTCAAAATGTAATGTCATATACACATCCATACAAGTCCGTTCCGGGTGTGAATGGAACCGAAGGCACTTCACAAAGAAGTCCTTGCAATCCGGGTATTCACAATCCCGATCGAACTCCCTATCACATATGGAGATTTCTATACCAGCGCGATTCAGTGCATAGACATTCGACGGGTAATCCTTTCATTGTCGAAAATACCTGGTCTTCCCCACCGGTCTTCAAATGCAATCCATAACGTCGTACCATTATATGGAATGGGTTATATAACACAAAGTCCTCTCCCGGCTAAACCGAATAATGAGCGTAATATCTAAAAACATATGGATATATAAGATCTTAGTTAAGTCATAACTTATTACCCAAAAACCTTTCTTCAAATGGTTTAAACAAATTACCATTTTCAAATCTTTAAACAAAAAGATTCACTTCACAAAGTCCAACAATCTTTCACAAAGATTCATTTAGAGCTTTTGAAACAATTCCTTTTCAATCTTCTATACAAAAGATACACCTTTAAGATCATCTTCAATTTCAAAACAAAGTTCAACAA
Organism: Allium cepa; assembly: GCA_030765085.1. Classification (NCBI taxonomy): domain Eukaryota; kingdom Viridiplantae; phylum Streptophyta; class Magnoliopsida; order Asparagales; family Amaryllidaceae; genus Allium; species Allium cepa. The sequence continues at coordinate 413,549,221 of CM060932.1, forward strand.
TCTTTCACAAAAATTCATCCATAGCCTTCCAAAACAATTTCCCTTTCAAATTGGATTAACTCATCCAATCTTTAATCAAAGACTCAATTCATAGCTTTTAAAACCATTTCCAAAGATTCATTCATAACTTGGAAAACCCTTTTAACAAAAACTGGAAATCCTTTCTTTATTTGAAAGCAATTATCATTTGAAAACAAAGAGTTTTCGTTTCGGGGTAATCCGATTACATTTGCTCGAGTTAAAGCTCTACAAGCATAAACTTGGGTTAAATTCAAATTCCTAAAATAATACTTTCAAAATACTTTAAAGATGATTTAAAATTCAAATATATTTTATATAACTTATATAAACCTTTCAAACCATATTTTCAGAATAATTTCAAATAATATTTTCATACCAAATTTGAATTTCAAAACTTCCCTTTCAAAAGCTTTCCACGTTCAACCCAATTCCATTTCCAAAAACCATTTGGATTCAAAATTCAGTTTTTTTAAACAAATAATATTTTTAATTCAAAGTATCTATGACTTAACTGATTTCCCGTGAAATCCATATTTGTGTGTATGGTGTAGTCCAGGGGTTTTACACAATAGTGCAAAATCATCAATCATCATAGAATCAAGCACATCAATATCGATAAGAGGTGTAATCCCATAACGCTTATCTTCATTCACATATTCACAGATAAATAATATAAATTCATCATAGATAAATAAATTACATTCATTACAGCTCAAATCAAAATAATTCATATCACAAAGTATCACACATTAGGGAAATCAAACAATTCAACATTCAAAAGAATCCAAACATCCACAAGTAAGGTCAATTAATTATCTGATTAATTTAAATCAGATAAATTACTTATGAATAAACTACTAATCATCGTTAATTAATATTAATTAATTACAAACCATACCAATTAATTATCATTTAGTCATTTATTAATAAATTAATTAACCTTTAAAAATAGATTTATTAACCTTTAATTAATTATCCTCAATTAATTATATTAATTAATTAGCCCTCAATTAATTACCATTTAATTAATTATCCTTAATTAATTACAATAAATGATTATCCCTAATCACTTATATTAATAAATCACAAATTAATTTCATTGGGAGATTATACTTTTATCACTTGATAAATCAACCTTAATTATTAATTAGTTACTTAATTAAGTAATTATCTTTAAGTAATTTATTATCCTTAATTACTTATATTAGTTAATCAACCTTTAACTTAATTAAATTAAGTAATTATCCTTTATTAATTACATTAAGTAATTATACTTAATTAATTCCATTAAGAAATTAACCTTTAATTACTCATCATTAGTTAACTAACCTTTAGTTAAGAAATTATACTAAAATTAATTGATAAATTAACCTTTAATCAATCACATTAATTAATCAACCATTGATTAATTACTTTAAATAATTTAACTTCATTTTTAAATTCCATTAAGAAATTACTCAAGACCTTAATAAATTTGAAAGATAAACTATTTATCTTTACTCATCAATTAATTTCATTCAAGTTTATTTGATAAACCTTTGCAATAAATCTTCATAACACACAATTCAACTTGAACCCTTTAAGTACTTAAAGCTGTTGCATTACATCGTTTAAACTTATTTAAATGAACTTAAATTTTAAATAATAGGTATCAAATAAAATACCTTAAACTTAATAAATTTAAAAATATTTATTTTAAATCTTTAAACAATTCTAAAACCAACATAAAACTTCTATTATATTTAAAATAATTAAACAAGAAATTATTTAAACTTGATTAAAGAAAAATTGTTAAATTTAAATTTCAAAACTGGCATATAATTGAACCCGATACACTTTGGGGTTTCACCCGAGTCGTTTGCAAGTATACCCGAGTATGGCTTCGAGTAAATCCTTCCCCCTTCCCCTTTTACTTCGTTTTATTTTTAAAATTTTAAAAAAATGTTATCTCGTGTCAACCACATAAACACACCAATCTTCCCCGAGCCAAAATCACAAGTTACCGAACAACCCCTCAGAAAATCCCGAGCTCAACTTCGGGACTCCTCCACCTTCACTTGTTTCGAGTTTCCTCACTAATTACTTTGAGTTGAACCCGATGCAACTACATCTCCCCAAACTCACAATCATCAGTGATACACATTGACATCGCGTGCACGTGTACATGCAATGGTAGTGGCTCCGACTATTGTAAATGGCCTCGTCACGTCATCTACGACCATCTCAAACCAATCACGCACCCAGCTCTGACGAAGTCACCATAGAATTCGAAAACGAGATGTCAAATCCTACCTGGAACAACACAGTCAACCAAACCGCCCCCTTTGACAATGATCCCAGTCACCATCGTCCATGCCATCCCGACCAAGGTTTCCCTGATGATCCACGAACCTATTCCCCTGGATGCGATCGAACTCGATCTATTGTCGACAACGAAATCGTCGTCTCCTCAATATTGAACAGAACTGGGTTGAAAACCCTAAATCCATGATGCTTGATCACTACGGTGATCGAGAATTTCAACCATTATTTTTCCGTTGACCCCTGGCCCATGATCCTCTTCTGGCCACAACCACGTCGACCAACACCTCATTGTTCGCCGCGAATTGACAAAAATGTAAATTCCGATCAACTCACAAATTCCATCAATTTCAAAGTTAAAAATCTTAATATTTTCATCAAAATTCATAAAATTTAAATACGATCCAGTCATATAACTGAAATTCAAAACCATGATACTTGAATATCTGATAAAAAATGTTTATTATTGTAGTTTTCAAATTTTATAATATTTGTTCCATAAATACATTTGAAACTATTTTTAAAATTTGTATCACACTGTTTTGATAAATTTTCGTTTAAAGATTATCACCTAAATCTATTTATAGTTTGAGATATGAATCTTTTTCTTTTCCTAGAATTTTACTAGCCTGTTGTTAACAGAGATATATTGTGACGACCGCCCATGACTCCCGCACTAAACAAGGGAATGGTGCGCTGAAAGGTGTGCCAGACAGCCATGGACGATAGTCAGGGATAAAGTAAACAGAATAGTCTACCGTATTACTCACAGCGCATGGATAAAATACAATAGAAAGTATACATAGTGAAGCTCCATAGAACAGAATCTCATCATATAAACTCATAATAGTTTGGTACAACAATCTGAAAAGTCAATACAGCAAGCCTCACTGCATATCACTCAGAGAATCATACAACAGCGGAACATCCAGTACATATAGTAAGAAAACAATATGCAAAAGCCTCCAGCTTGTCTTCGTCATCAACAACGTTGGTCACTAAGAACAGCACCTGTCACCTGCTACCTAGTCTGCCCATCCCAACACGGATGAACAGCCCAAGGTAATAAGAGTTGAACATAAAATCTTGAGTCAGACAAAAGTCCTAGTGAGCAGTAAATCAACTATAAAACATATCAAAAGAGCATAAAGGGGTAAAAAGGAATAGGAACCCAACCATCCCACTCCACCTCTTTCTACAGTGATAGCCCCCAGACCCATTAAGCAGAAACAACCATAACAAAGCTGACAATTAAAATAAAGCAATCATCACTCGAGTCAAGGTCGATGTTTTCCAAGTACAAACCCCCAAGGCCTAAACCAAGATCAGATAAGCACCCACAAAACATCGCTCTTGAGACCGAATGACAATACAACCAAAGCATCCAAGCATCCATGACTCTGGCTATCACAGTTATCATTGCCTCGATATCACCGTTAATTGAATGACCGGCACATCCTTTCAGCCGTAAGTCAAGGACTAATGGTAACCCTGGTTCTAGACATAACTCCGCACGTCGTCGCAGCCCGTGCCTAGGACTATCAAATCTGCCCAGAGTACTCGACCACCTACCTGTAGTCTTTTGGGTGTCCCCACCACCTACCTGTAGTCATTTGGGCGCCCCATGTACTCTTGCTTTGAGTTTGCTAGAACCTTCAATATCGATGAAATCCAAGCCTTCTAGTCATCCTCCTCGACGACTATTCTCAAACTTGCCCAAGCTACCTCTCGAGCCAACCATTATCAACGAACTCGAACCATATCACCGAGTTATCAACATGCTTGGGATGATCCCGTCTAGATTAAACCAAGGCTATCTCACATCATGCTTTGCTTCTTCGTATCATAGCAAAGTCCCATATCAATATCGTGCTTCGCTTCATCACATCATAGAAAAGTCCCATCTCAACATCATCATCAAATCTATCCATATGAGCTTTCTCATCCGCTTCATATGCCACAAGCAGCTTTCCTTATTCAAGAGCCTTTCCACTTAGCTTTTGAATCATCTTCGACCAACTTGTCCAAATCAAATCATCAATTAACTAATTTATAGCAATCAATCAAATCAATCATTAATCCAAGTAATCAATCATTCAAACAAGATCTAAATAAACAGTTATAACCATAATGGCAATTTCGTAAATAAAGAGTCCAAATCTAACAAGCATGAATTCTAAGTAATATCTTGATAAATGAACTAGCATAGGTTAACATGTAGTAAAATGGATATCAAAACTTTATGAATGATGGATCTACATGCAGACTTAAGGAAAATGCATGAAATCACTATCTTTAACACACAAACAAGCCACCGATCCAATATGCCCCTTTGGGTCCGTGTGAGAGATAACCACCACTCACCGAATCACCTAAACACTTCAAAAGCTACTAACTCCAGATCTAGACAGCAAAGGATCTAGCTTGATCCCACAATATTCCGCTTCAAACGGTGAAATCTCTCTTCGAAGAATGTAGATCTTAAACTTTGGCTCTTAAATCTTTGATCTTGATCTTCGATCTTGGATGGATGGAAGCACTAGATTACAGTGGAGAAAAGAAGTGAAGAAGTGTCGTACACGAGCTCTCAAAATGGCAGCACTTCGTCGCTTCGAAATTCCGATCCTAAAAAGTGAACCAAATCCCTCTATTTATAGGCAGATTTTTAAGTCGTCCGCCCCCCCTTAAGTCGTCGCTGACCTAACGACTTACGACCTAACACTCAGGCCTTCAACGCGACCTAAAACACATGTCGACCTAACTACCTAACATACCTAACGATCTAACCCTATGGCCGACCTAACACCTAGCCGACCTAATGACTTACCTATACTGCCGACCCAACGATGTATCCGACCTAACACTATACACATGGTCTCAACGACCTACGACCTATACCATAACCCGTCCACGACCTAACTGTACTCACCCTATCACCATAAGTCGCTTACGACTTAAGCCTGCAGGTCATTAACTCCTATAGGTCGGTCTACTTTTAGATCGGTCAATATCTTAAGTCGGCTACTACCACTAACTCGCTTATCCCGTTAGGCCGCTAACTACCTTAAGTCGGTCACTCTCTTAACTCGCTCCACCGACCCAAACCACAACACGACCTAAGCTCCCACACGAGCTAACTCTGGTTGACTCAAACAATGCAAACGACCTAATGGCAACTATTTTACGATGTCGACACGTAAAATACGGGTCGTTACATTCTCTCCCCCTTAGGAATTTCGCCCCTGAAATTCCAAACAAACAAGAACAATCAAAACTATTCTGCATGCCTACCATCCATAGCAATCAACAAACCATGCATCCAATTACTAGTCTAGCATGCAGAATTCTAAAACTGGAACAAGTTACAAATTCATGAGATGTCACGACACCTTAGGGCCATACCTTGAAGAGTTCAGGATGAGCTGCCTTCATCCTCTCTTCCTCCTCCCATGTACAGTCGTTAACATCATCACTCCATTGTATCTTGAGCAACTTGACTACCTTCCTCCTAAGCTGTTTCGTGTCAGTCTCTACAACACGAAGCGGCTTACGAGGTCTCTTAACTACTGGATAAACCTCTAAACCTTCATAGCTATTAGCAGAAATCACTGTATTCGAGTCGTGCACATACTTCCGTAGATACGATATATGAAAAACATTGTGCACACTCGACATCTTTTCCGGTAACTCCAATTTATAGGTGAGCTTTCCAATTCGCTCGATGATCGGGAATGGTCCAACAAATCTCGGAGTCAATTTTCCTTTCTTCTCGAATCGAATAACATTCTTCAGTGGAGAAATCCTCACAAAAACCATATCTCCTACGTCGAATTCCAAATCCTTACGACGCTTATCGGCATAACTTTTCTGACGGTCTTAGGCTGCCTTCATTCTTCGCCGAATGATCTCTATACAATCCGTAGTCTGTCGAATCATTTCTGGCCCAAGTATCAACTTTTCTCCTGTTTCCAACCAACATGTCGGAGAGTTACACGGTCTTCCATACAATGCCTCATATGGTGCCATACCAATGCTTGACTGGTAACTGTTATTATATGAAAATTCTACCAAATGAAGGTGATCTTCCCATGATCCTCCGAAGTCCAAAACACATGCTCTGAGGAGATCTTCCAAAACTCGGTTGACTCTGTCGGTCTGACCATCTGTTTGGGGATGATAAGCTGTACCCAAACACAACTCGGTTCCCAAAACTTCCTGGAAGCTCTTCCAAAATCCACTAGTGAACAATGGATCTCGATCGCTCACTATACTCTTCGGAATACCATGGAATCGAACTATCCACTTAACATACAACTCAGCGAACTTCGATGCAGTCCTGGTTGATCGAACAGGAATGAATCTTGCACTCTTAGTCAGTCGATCTACGATGACCCAAATCCCTTCATTCCCTGCTCTGGTTCTAGGTAGTCCATCGATAAAATCCATCGATATTTTCTCCCACTTCCATGTAGGAACTTCTAACGGCTGAAGCAATCCACTTGGCTTCTTCTGTTCGGTTTTTATCAACTGGCAATTCATACATTTGAAAATAAATTTTCCAACATCCTTCTTCATACCTTCCCAGTAATAGGTTCTCTTCATATCCCGATACATCTTATTTCCACTTGGATGAATTGTCAACTTCGAGTGACGACTTTCCTTCAAAACTTCATTCCTCAATTCATCTATATCGGGAACAACCAGTCGTCCTTGTTTCCGAAGCCAACCCTCCCGATCGACCTCAAATCCTTTATCCTTCTCTGGATCCAATCCAGATTCCAAATCACGGATAATCTTGACAAGTTTATCGTCTCGCTTTTGGCTCTTGCCAATTCTTTCCACAAGAGAAGGTCTTATCGATAAGTTTGCCAACATTTCAGGTTCCAATTCACATCTAGGCCTGAAGTCAAATCTAGCCAAAAACTCAAGACTCTTCCATTCTGAAAACATGGCTCCCAATCCTGCATGTCTTCGACTTAACGCATCTGCCACTGCGTTACCCTTTCCCGGAGTATAGGCTATACCAAAATCATATGATGCTAAACACTCTAGCCATCGTTGCTACCGAAGATTCAAATCCTTTTGGGAGAAAAGATACTTCAATGACTTATGATCTGTAAACAACTCAAATTGGACTCCCAAAAGGTAATGTCTCCACATCTTCAGAGCAAATATAATCGCCGCTAACTCCAAATCATGAGTCGGATAATTCCTTTCATGCGGCTTCAGTTGTCGACTTGCATACGCAACAACTTTATCCTTTTGCATCAGCACTGCTCCAAGTCCAGTACCACATGCATCGGTGTAAACCACTATCTCATCATTCCCACTTGGAATAGTCAAAACAGGAGCACTTGTCAATCGCTCTTTCAGGATTCCGAAAGCTTGCTCACACTTAGCATCCCATCTGAACACTTGGTTCTTTTTCGTCAATCCTATTAATGGTGCAGCTATCTTGGAAAAGTCTTTGATAAACCGACGATAGTATCCTGCTAATCCAAGAAAGCTTCTCACATCAGATGCATTCTTAGGTCTAACCCAATCCTGGATTGCTGCCACCTTGGCGGGATCAACCGCTATTCCATTTCCAGAGATAATATGACCTAAGAACCTCACTTCACTCTTCCAGAAGTGATACTTCGAAAACTTAGCCTTCAGCTGATGTTTTCGCAGAGTTTCCAAAACAATACGCAAGTGCGTCTTGTGCTCTTCTTCAGTTCTGGAATAAATCAAAATATCATCCACGAACACAAGTACGAACTTGTTCAACTGATCTCTGAACACTCTATTCATAAGATCCGCAAAATATAAGATCCGCAAAATACGCTGGTGCATTAGTCAATCCAAACGGCATTACCAGCCACTCATAGAAACCGGATGGTGTCCTGAAAGCAGTCTTCGGCACACTATCCCTAGCCACTCTTAACTGGTGAAATCCCGTTGCCAAATCCATCTGAGAAAACACCTTAGCTTCGTGAAGCTGATCAAACAAGTCATCTATTCTCGGCAATGGATACTTGTTCTTCTTAGTCACTTTATTCAGCTCACGATAATCCACACACAACCTCAACGATCCATCCGCTTTGGTTGCAAACACAACTGGTGCACCCCATTCGGACACACTATGCCGAATGAATCCTTTTTGTAAAAGGTCATCAACTTGCACCTTCAACTCTTGTTGTTCCCTAGGCGCCATCCGCCTAAGAGGCATCACAACAGGTCTGGCTCCCTCAACTAGATCGATGCGAAACTCAATCCCTCTATGCGGCGGTAACCCTTTGACCTCGTCAAAGACATCCTCAAATCCATTCACAATAGGCGCCGATGATAGTCCATCCCGTGGAACAACTAGCGAATACATGAAGCTCATGAAGACACCTTCTTCATGCTTACATCGTATCACAACCTTTCGCCCCTCCAAATTCTCGACTGCCACCTCCAGCCTCTTACAGTCAACCCTTGCCGCATACTTCCTAAGCCAGTCCATACCCAAAATAATTCCGAATCCCGCAAAGTTCAGAACAAAACAATCACAAACAAAAGAGCAATCATGACTCGATACAACTAGACCATGACATACCATACACAAACAAGACGAACCCCCAACTGGATTAGTCACCACTAATGGTCTATCCACAATATCCGGTTCCAAACCCAACTGGCCTACAAGTTCACTACAAACAAAGGAGTGCGACGGCCCAGTATCAAATAACACTCTAACTGGAACAGCACAAATGGAAAGAGTACCTTGAACCACCACACTCTTTCCTTTCTCTTCGGCAGTAGGAGCTCTCAAAGACGATGGCACAGCCCCCAAAGCATAAGCCTGCACAATCTGCTTGTCCTTCCTCGGTTCTGGACAATTCTTCTTGATATGCCCCGGCTTATCACAGTTGTAGCACTTCCCTAGGACCTTAGAATTCTTGCAATCTTTGGAGAGATGACCCTTCTGCTGACAATTATAGCAGGTCACTTCGCCCTTCAGCTTCTTTTTCCGACCATCCTTACCCTGTTGCTGTTTCCTCTTCTTGTTTCCACCTTGCTGTGGTTTAGACTCTTCCTTTGTTACAGCAACAACAGATTCTCCTTTAGGAAACAAATTCTCGTGCCTGAGAGCTTTCTCCACAAGCTTCTCAAATGGATCGTCCAGATGATCCACTGACTGCCTCCCAAGATAAGTGTCTAAGCCTGTCACAAACTTCTCATTCTTCTGATATGGAGATTCAATATACGACCGAGCATACTTGGACAAGGCTTCAAACTCAGAAACATACTCAAGAACTGGTCTTCCACCTTGCTTGAGCTCTACAAACTTCTTGAACAAAACAGACTTCTGAGCTGTAGAAATGAAATTTGCTTCAAATCTGACTTGGAATTGCTCCCAAGTAATCTCTTCCTATGGAGTATCAATGGTGATAGAATTCCACCAATCAGAAGCTCTTCCTTGAAGCTGTCTTGATGCAAGCTTTCTCTTAGTTGCATCCTCAATTACCAAATCACCAAAAATCCTTCTACAAGCATCAATCCATCTCTGAACTTCAATGGTTGAATCAGTTCCCAAGAAAACCTTTCCTCCAAGAGCAGTATAGTCCTTACACAACTTAGCAAAATCCACTGGTCTTGGGGCTTGAACTTGAACTCCAACATCTACCGATGGCCCCGGAGCTGGCATCCTTCTCATGATCGAAGTCATCATAGCCTCGAACATAGAAGCATAATCAGCAGCCCCCTCAGCAGCACGGCCTCCCCTAGCAGCTGGTCTCCCTCTTCGACTCATTCCTAATATCTCAAAGAAATGATTAATATACACTGAGAAACAACTACATAAGGAGTTCAAATCCTTCTAAGCTACTATATTATATATAGTAATCATCCATAAAAATACAATTACGTCTCTCGTACGTAGTTACGTCAGCGAGCGTTGGCTAAAATCTATTAACCAAGGCTCTGATACCAAATGTGACGACCGCCCATGACTCCCGCACTAAACAAGGGAATGGTGCGCTGAAAGGTGTGCCAGACAGCCATGGACGATAGTCAGGGATAAAGTAAACAGAATAGTCTATCGTATTACTCACAGCGCATGGATAAAATACAATAGAAAGTATACATAGTGAAGCTCCATAGAACATAATCTCATTATATAAACTCATAATAGTTTGGTACAACAATCTGAAAAGTCAATACAGCAAGCCTCACTGCATATCACTCAGAGAATCATACAACAGCGGAACATCCAGTACATATAGTAAGAAAACAATATGCAAAAGCCTCCAGCTCGTCTTCGTCATCAACAACTTTGGTCACTAAGAACAGCACCTGTCACCTGCTACCTAGTCTGCCCATCCCAACACGGATGAACAGCCCAAGGTAATAAGAGTTGAACATAAAACCTTGAGTCAGACAAAAGTCCTAGTGAGCAGTAAATCAACTATCAAAAATACCAAAAGAGCATAAAGGGGTAAAAAGGAATAGGAACCCAACCATCCCACTCCACCTCTTTCTACAGTGATAGCCCCCAGACCCATTAAGCAGAAACAAACATAACAAAGCAGACAATTAAAATAAAGCAATCATCACTCGAGTCAAGGTCGATGTTTTCCAAGTACAAACCCTCAAGGCCTAAACCAAGATCAGATAAGCACCCACAAAACATCGCTCTTGAGACCAAATGACGATACAACCAAAGCATCCAAGCATCCATGACTCTGGCTATCACTATTATCATTGCCTCGATATCACCGTTAATTGAATGACCGACACATTCTTTCAGCCGTAAGTCAAGGACTAATGGTAACCCCGGTTCTAGACATAACTCCGCACGTCGTCGCAGCCCGTGCCTAGGACTATCGAATCTGCCCAGAGTACTCGACCACCTACCTGTAGTCTTTTGGGTGTCCCGACCACCTACCTGTAGTCGTTTGGGCGCCCCATATACTCTTGCTTTGAGTTTGCTAGAACCTTCAATAACGATGAAATCCAAGCCTTCTAGTCATCCTCCTCGACGACTATTCTCAAACTTTCCCAAGCTACCTCTCGAGCCAACCATTATCAACGAACTCGAACCATATCACAGAGTTATCAACATGCTTGGGATGATCCCGTCTGGATTAAACCAAGGCTATCTCACATCATGCTTTGCTTCTTCGTATCATAGCAAAGTCCCATCTCAATATCATGCTTCGCTTCATCACATCATAGCAAATTCCCATCTCAACATCATCATCAAATCTATCCATATGAGCTTTCTCATCCGCTTCATATGCCATTTGCAGCTTTCCTTATTCAAGAGCCTTTCCACTTAGCTTTTGAATCATCTTCGACCAACTTGTCCAAATCAAATCATCAATTAACTAATTTATAGCAATCAATCAAATCAATCATTAATCCGAGTAATCAATCATTCAAACAAGATCTAAATAAACAGTTATAACCATAATGGCAATTTTGTAAATAAAGAGTCCAAATCTAACAAGCATGAATTCTAAGTAATATCTTGATAAATGAACTAGCATAGGTTAACATGTAGTAAAATGGATATCAAAACTTTATGAATGATGGATCTACATGCAGACTTAAGGAAAATGCATGAAATCACTATCTTTAACACACAAACAAGCCACCGATCCAATGTACTCCTTTGGGTCCGTGTGAGAGATAACCACCACTCACCGAATCACCTAAACACTTCAAAAGCTACTATCCAGATCTGGACAGCAAAGGATCTAGCTTGATCCGACAATATTCCGCTTCAAACGGTGAAATCTCTCTTCGAAGAATGTAGATCTTCAACTTTGGCTCTTAAATCTTTGATCTTGATCTTCGATCTTGGATGGATGGAAGCACTAGATTAGAGTGGAGAAAAGAAGTGAAGAAATGTCGTACACGAGCTCTCAAAATGGCAGCACTTCGTCGCTTCGAAATTCCAATCCTAAAAAGTGAACCAAACCCCTCTATTTATAGGCAGATTTTAAGTCGTTCGCCCCCCCTTAAGTCGTCGCCGACCTAACGACTTACGACCTAACACTCAGGCCTTCAACGCGACCTAAAACACATGCCGACCTAACTACCTAACATACCTAACGATCTAACCCTATGGCCGACCTAACACCTAGCCGACCTAATGACTTACCTATACTGCCGACCCAACGATGTATCCGACCTAACACTATACACATGGTCTCAACGACCGACGACCTATACCATAACCCGTCCACGACCTAACTATACTCACCCTATCACCATAAGTCGCTTATGACTTAAGCCTGCAGGTCGTTAACTCCTATAGGTCGGTCTACTTTTAGATCGGTCAATATCTTAAGTCGGCGACTACCACTAACTCGCTTATCCCGTTAGGCCGCTAACTACCTTAAGTCGGTCACTCTCTTAACTCGCTCCACCGACCCAAACCACAACACGACCTAAGCTCCCACACGAGCTAACACTGGTTGACTCAAACAATGCAAACGACCTAATGGCAACTATTTTACGATTTGTCAACAAGTAAAATACGGGTCGTTACATATATCTATGTATATACATAGAAAAACATTTAACAACAATATATATGTATACAAATATGCAAACATTTATACTAACAGCTTCGAGTATAACATCAAAAATCACAACAGATTTAAATAAAATTTGGTAGTTTGCTCACCTGGATCAAAAGAACAGAGAAAGGAATTGCTTTTGAAACTTGGAACTTGATTTTTTTGCCTTTAACTGAAAACTGGAAATGCTTAAAATTATGAACTTTGATCTGATCCTTAGCTTGCTTTGGATTGAAAATGCTTTAAGTTGCAAAGTGATCTTGTTTCAGAACTGAAAAGAAGCCTTTATTTGATTTCAGATTGATTTCCAGGTTTTGCTTTGAGGTTAAAACTGATTTTGTTTGATCTGGTTTTTGAAATTGTTGTGCTTGAATCAGTTTGGATTTGCTTGTTTGATTTTCATTGATTAGTTTGAAACAGACTTCAGATTTTTTTAATTTTCACGTTTTTATTTAGTTTGAGATGCATTTGAAATTTGCCTTTAATGCCTTTCTGGTTTGCTGTTTTCCCAGATTTTTTTATTTTGCTTTGCATTTCATTTTTTGATTTTGATTTTGATCTGAGAAGTTTCAAAATTGATCTAAAGCTTTGATTTGTTATTTGTTTTGAAAATAAATAAAAAAGAATATCATAATGCCATTTGTAATTTTCATGGCACCATTAATTTGCACTTATTTATTTGTGAATCAAATTAAATTACACATGTTAATTGTTTGTATTAATTATTTTATAAATGTTAGAAATAAATTTTTTTATATTTAAATCCTTTATTTTATTTTATTTACAGATTTTGTCTTAAACCCTTATGTTATTATAATTTACATTTGTTCATTAACATTTTTAAAATATTTACACATGTCTTTTACATGTATTCATGTTTAAATAAAATTTTATATCATATTTTAAATTTAAATAATCCACTTCCTTTTACATACATATGTATATCTTTAAAGATATAATTTAAAATTAACTAAACATTAATAAATAAGTGTATAATATATATATATATATATATATATATATATTTGAATTTAACTTTGTAAATAAATTTTGTAAATCAATTTTCAAAACAAAATTTTCAAATCATCATATTATAAATACAAAACAAATTTTCCTATTAGTATTAAATTTTAGAGTTTCTAAATCTAATATATTAAACAAAATATTTATTTCTGAATTTCTAAATAGAAATCCTATTTGAATTAAAAATCCATTTATATACATATATACATAAACAACATATATCTTTATTTATTTTGGAAAAACTCAATTGAATTCACAATTTTAACAAATAATTTATATTTATTGTCAATTCAAATTTGACTCAAAAATCGGGAATGTTATAGATTCCCCCCTTATGAAAATTTCGTCCTCGAAATTTGCTAGACAGGTAGACATATAAAGAACAAATAAGAAATGTTTTACCAGATCAAACTGAATATTTATTCTGCATTTGGCTTACCAAATCAGAATATCATTAATAAATATGAGAACGAACTCATATAACACTTTACGAAATACTTGGGTCATCAGATTTACGAAATAAGCAGGGGCATTGGTTAGTTCGAAGGATAACTAACTGCTCATAGAATACATCTGGACCCAACAGAACAAATAATGGTACTCAATCCAGTTTGGAATATCACAAAGTATACACCAACCTATCCCTCTTCGGACTTTGATCCTTAGAGAATAAACAAACGGATATCATTTAATTCAGTTTCATATTTTGTTAACTAATTTATTTCAAATAAAATTTTAAATTCATTAAGGTTAAAAACGAAAACTGATAAGAAACCAATGAGGAGAATACGAATTAGGAACTTATCTACCATGATAAGCAGGGCCATTATCACACCAAATCTTCTTTTCGGAGCTGCCATGAAGCCATAATAGAATTGATATTGGATCAAAGGAGATCGAGAAAAGTTGTTTCCGTTGTTGCAGGGTATTGACCATTTGTAGTGGTACTCCCCTGTCCCCTATCTCATCCTCTTCTTGCATTCATACTCACTATCAGTGGATAGTAAGAGAATTTACTGAGGCATTCGAACGGATATCTTAGGGATATACTCATTCTAGGGTATTTGTAACCCTATTTCTAATGAGTTACCTAATGTATTATACCCCAAAAGCTAAAGTTCAACCTTTAGCTCTGATACCAAAATGTCACGACCCAAATTTTAGCATCTGAAAATCGACAACCATACTATCTTGTATTCGAATGCCACAGATTCAAACGTCGAAATTTGGCTCGCACCGGAGCTTATAACACATTAAGTATAATAACACAGCGGAATAAAATGAATATATCATTGATAAATAATATTCGATACAAAATGATACAATATATGATAAAATAAGATACAATGGATCTAAAAATATCAGAGCAAAATATAACAGCAGAATAATGACACAGCGGAAAGAAATCTCCATCTTGATCTCCAAGAGGGAAAGAAAGAACCCAAAACTGCAACTCTAATGCCAGGCTCAAAAGACTCCAAACTCCATATCGAAAAGCTCGAACCCCCATCACGTTGACTAAGCAAGGTCAGCCTGAATGCTGAAGAGAAGCAAATGCTATCGCCAAATCCAAAGGCTGGATGCTATCGAATTCTACACCTATTATATGATTATCTGAAAAACCCAACTCTAGGCTGCCCGTATAGAAAATTATGGGCACCCAGAGTTTAGGAAGGGAACAATAAACTCCAGGTCAGTTATGGGACTGGTGTGAGAAAAAAAAAACAATTTATCTTTAACAAAAGCAAAACAAAAGAATTTAAAAGAAATCCGCAATGCTTTTTGGAAAATGAAACTACCATAAGGCCTCCGGCCACACACACAATGCAAACGAAAAATTGAAGGAGATTTCTCCTTTTGATAGTCAAACAAGCTTGATACGCAAAATTCTTTTGATATTATTATTAGTGCATAGTACAGAAAAAAAATTCGAAAGTATAATATTTATCTTAGCCAGCATAGACATTTCGTGCTATGCCTATTATAGCTACCATCTAAACAGTTGGTCACCACCATAAGTAAATGGCAGGTTCTACAACCAAAACCGTACAAGGCACGTATTGGTGATTGGATTTCCAACAAATGGTCAGGCAAAGGAACTTCCTTGTCCACATGAGTACGCCTATGGAGGGACGCCCCGAGAACTTAACCAGCTCTCTACCAACACAAGACCGTGTTACTCTGTAACTAGGTAACTACTAACACGATTATGCCATCCTCCAGTTGTAACCAAGCTTTATCCAAGCACTCGACGCCAACAACCACAAAGTAATAAATTTACAGTAACCACATAGGTTAAATATCTAGGCTCCATACCATAATACCACCTCTATCCAGAAGGAAATGGACATACCCTCAGGGGGCGCTACCCCCAAATAACCTTGCCGCATCTTTCCTGTTTCGACCATTTTGGGGTTGTAAGGTCCGACGAGGTCACAGTCACAAAGCTACGCTTTACACAAAAGCCATGCTTCGATCAACAAATGATCAGCAGCACTTCGTATACCACATTACCAAATTGGGAATGTATCACTAGTAACCATCAGCTACATAACCTCGTCTCAGAGAAGGGTTTTGAGCTAAGAGAATAAATTCTCCGCCACCAAACAGAAATGTATTTGATAGAAACCAGTTTTACATCTCAAAATGTAATGGCAGACACACATCCATACAAGTCTGTTCCGGATTCGAACGAAAACGAAGGCACTTCATAAAGAATTCCTTGCAATCCGGGTGTTAACAATCTCGATCGGACTCCCCATCACATATGGAGATCGTTATACCGACGCGACTCAGTGCAGAGACATTCAATGGGTGTTGCTTTTGTTCTCGAAAATACCCGGTCTTCTCCATCGGTCTTCAAATGCAAACCATAACATCGTACCAATATTTGGATGGGTTATATGACACAAAATCCTCTCCCGGCTAAACCGAATAATGAGCGCAATATTTAAAAACATATGGATATATGGGATCTTAGTTAAGTCACAACTTATTACCCAAAAACCTTTCTTCAAATGGTTTAAACAAATTACCATTTTCAAATCTTTTAAAAAAAAGATTCACTTCACAAGGTCCAATAATCTTTCACAAAGATACATTCACCGCTTTTGAAACAATTCCATTTCAATCTTTTATACCCAAGATACACCTTTAAGATCCTCTTCAATTTCAAAACAAATTCAATAATCTTTCACAAATATTCACTCATAGCCTTTCAAAATAATTTCCCTTTCAAATTAATCCAATTAACTCATCCAATCTTTAAATCAAAGACTCAATTCATAGCTTTTAAAACCATTTCCAAAGATTAATTCATAACTTGGAAAACCCTTTCAACAAAAACTGGAAATCCTTTCTTTATTTGAAAGCTAATATCATTTGAAAACAAAGAGTTTTCGTTTTGGGAAAATCCTATTACATTTGCTCGAGTTAAATCCCTTCAAGCATAAACTTGAAATAATTCAAATTCCTAAAATAATACTTTCAAAATACTTTAATGATGGTTTAAAATCCATATATATTTTATATAACTTATATAAACCTTTCAAACCATGATTCTTAGAATAATTTCAAATAATATTTTCAAACTAAATTTAAACTTCAAAACTTCCCTTTCAAAAGCTTTCCACATTCAACCCAATTCCATTTCCAGAAACCATTTGGATTCAAAATTCAATTTTTTTAAACAAATAATATTTTAAATTCAAAGTATGTGTGACTTAACCGATTTCCCGTGAAATCCATATTTACGTGTGCATGGTGTAGTCCAAGGATTTTACACAATAGTGCAACATCATCTATCATTACAGAATCAAGCATAGCAATATCGATAAGCGGTATAATCCCATAACGCTTATCTTCATTCACAGGTTCATAGATAAATAATATAAATTCATCACGGATAAATAAATTACACTCAGCACAGCTCAAATTGAAATAATTCATATCACAAAGTATCACACATCAGGGACATCAAACAATTCAACATTCAAAAGAATCCAAACATCCACAAGTAAGGTCAATTAATTATCTGATTAATTTAAATCAGATAAATTACTTATGAATAAACTACTGATCCTAGTTAATTATTATTAATCAATTACAAACCATACCAATTAATTATCTTTTAATTATTTATTAATAAATTAATTAACCTTTAAAAATAGATTTATTAATCTTTAGTTAATTATCCTCATTTAATTATATTAATTAATTAGACCTTAATTAATTATCTTTAATTAATTACAATAAATGATTGTCCCTAATCACTTATATTAATAAATCACTAATTAATTTCATTGAGCAATTATTATTTTATCACTTGATAAATCAACTTTAATCATTAATTAATTACTTAATTAAGTAATTATCTTTAAGTAATTTATCACTTTAATTACTTACATTAGTTAATCAACCTTTAACTTAATTATATTAAGTGATTATCCTTTATTAATTACATTAAACAATTATACTTAGTTAATTTCATTAAGCAATTAACCTTTAATTACTCATCATAATTAATCATCCTTTAATTAAGAAATTATGCTAAAATTAATTGATAAATTAACCTTTAACCAATCATACTAATTAATCAACCATTGATTAATTACTTTAAATAATTTAACATCATTTTTAAATTCCATTAAGAAATTACTCAAGACCTTAATAAATTTAAAAGATAAACTATTTATCTTTACTCATCAATTAATTTCATTCAATTTTATTTGATAAACCTTTGTAATAAATCTTCATAACACACAATTCAACTTAAACCCTTTAAGTTACTTGAAGTTGTTACATTACATCGTTTAAACTTATTTAAATGAACTTAAATTTCAAATAATAGGTACAAAATAAAATACCTTAAAATTAATAAATTTAAAAATATTTATTTTAAATCTTTAACCAACTTCAGAACCAAAATAAAACATCTATTATATTTAAAAGAATTAAACAAGAAATTATTTAAACTTGATTAAAGAAAAACTTGTTAAATTTAAATTTCAAAACTGGCATATATTTGAACCCGATACACTTCGGGTTTTCACCCGAGTCGTTTGCAAGTTTACCCGAGTATGGCTTCGAGTAAATCCTTCCCTCTTCCCTTTTTAACTTCGTTTTATTTTAAAATTTAAAAAAAAACTGTTATCTCGTGTTAACCACATAAACACCCCAATCTTCCCCGAGCCAAAAATACAAGTTCCCGATGCAACTGCGGGTCTCCTCCACCTTCACTAGCTTCGATTTTCCTCACTAATTACTTCTAATTGAACCCGATGCAACTGCGTCTCACTAAACTCACAACCATCACTGATTCATATTGACACTGCATGCACGTGTACAGGCGACGGCAGTGGCTCCGACCATTGTCGATGCCCTCGACGCGTCATCTATGACCATCTCAAACCAATCACGCACCTAGCCCTGACGAAATCACCATAGAATTAGAAAACGAGATATCAAATCCTACCTGGAATAACATAGTCAACCAAATCACCCCCTTTGCTGGCGATTCTAGTCACCCATCGTCCACGCCATCACGATTAAGGTTGCCCTGATGACCCATGAACCTATTCACCTGGGTGCGATCGAACTCGATCTCCTATCGACGACGAAATCATTGTCTCTTCAATATTGAACAGAACTGGGTTAAAAACCCTAACTCCACGTCGCTTGATCACCACGGTGATCGAGAATTTCAACCACCAAAATCTGGCCATAGTTGCTCCTTGATATGAGAAACTTGAATCTACCCTCTATTCGAGCTAATGTTGCCTCAATCGATCACCGTGTCAAACCCTGGCCATGTCTTCCACTGTCGAACTCCACCAAACATGATCGCACCTAAATTCGAGCATAAAGATTTATAGATCTAGGTACTATGAACTCAAAGAAACTTGTTTTGTATTTTTTTTAGTTGAGTGTATGAATCGATTTTGGTTTTTAAATAGGAGAGTTTTATTGCCTTTTTTGCTTAATGAGATGAAAATAAATAAGATAGAGAAGAGGGAAAAATCAAGGAACGAGGAAAAGAAAAGTCAAGCTTGTTGAAAAATCTAAGCGTGGGTTCGGTTTTTTCTAATATTTCTAGCATCTTGCTATGTAGCATTTCGTTCGCATATAATATGCAAACAAAAAACAAAAATACGATCGTGCACAAAAATGCGATATGATCCCAAAACAACAATAAAACACACATGTTATCTTATTTTTTAAAATTTCAAAAATACCATCTTTTGCCTACATAATATGTCAAACGATAATTTTAATATTTTCTAAACAAATATTATGGAAAAATGCTATAAATTCATTTAAAAACACGTCATTAAAGATCAAGTCATTTTATTAACAATTGATTTTTTTGTTATTTTATTCGAACTATTAATTATTGTAAGCAAATTTATAAAATGAGTTCACAATTATTATTTATTAATTAAAATGAGTTAAATAAAGCTATCAAATCCATTTAATTAATATTTAATTCAAAATTCAGATATTTAAATAATCCCTATATTTGAATATAAGCTATATAGAATTTTAAACACTGATTATTTAAATGTTTAAAATTAATTAAATATTCAAAATCAAAATGATAAAATTCTAGGTTGTTACATTCTCTCACCTCAAGGGAAGAAAATGTCTCCAAACCCTTAAGCTTTAAAAACTTATTAATTAAAATGCGTTACCAAACTTTTAAAGTCCCTTATGTTATGAAAAATTTCGGCAGCACCTCATTTGCACATCTAATCTAGAAAAACAACTCGATACAACTGACCCAAATTAGTAAAGAAAATAGGAGCCAAATGGTCTCCCATTCTAGGATATAAGATCATCAATCAATCGCCAATTTCTAAATCTACTACATACCTCATTTGCGTTTGACTTTTATTTTTGCAAGCAACTTACCATCTCGATGCAAATGCAGGTGCGTAAGAACTAAAATAGTAATCTCTTACATCCCTGTACCTATCTTATATTTACATAATTCAGAAGAAAATCATGCTAACAAAAGAGCAATACACTAGCTATTTCGATCATAAGCACAGACAACATAAACAATATAACATCCATACGCAACAAGGCAATATGATGCAAGTTATAACAATGCTGCTACTCTAGTGTGATATTAAGCCATATGCAACCCATAGCTATATAACAACCATGTACAACAAAAATGCAGATAATACTCTGAAATAAAATACCGAGGATCCCTTTTTTTTGAAAGATAATTATAACTAAACGTCCGGATTTTTATAGTCAAATATATTTTCAAATTCCTCTAAAAAGGAATATCTCAAATCCAAAATCAATTGTTACCAGGAGTGGGCTCCTCCTACCGAACCATGGTATAATTCTAGAATCAAAACAACATGGAGCATCCATTGGTATTCCGGTTCCTCCTAAAACAGTAACTACAGTAAACAAATATACCTAGCGAGTCTTCTAATTCGAAAACTCCCAATCATCTAACTTTCGTCATAAAAAATATTTAAAAAAACACTTCACAAAAAATCCTTTCAAATATCCTGAACTAATAATACTTCACCAAAATTTTCAAAATAATTTTATTGTTATTTAATTCACAAATTCTTTCGAAATCGCTTTTATAAAACCACCAGGATTTAAGTCCTAATAAATAACAACTTTATAAATCGTAGTCTATTAGATTTCACTATTAATTAAATCAAATTCCATAAGGGAATAAAGGAATACTTAACATTGTTTAAAATATTAAATGACTTCCAAAAAAGATTTAGAATTTTTCTTTGGTTCACAACTTTCTTGATCGTCCAAGGATACGAATAATTTCCTAGGCATCCCATCACGCTCATCAGCCTTTGGTTATTACTTATGAGATTATCTAAGATACCATAAAACAAAATTGAAAGTCAGTCCCCAAACTTTCATAAGCCACACAACAGAGCACACAAATATACCTAAGCTCGTATGATGTAAATAAATCATCCGTACGTAATATTCGATCCGACCACTTGCCCGAATACATAGATTTACTTCCGAACTAGTATCGCTTACTCGATCTCCCTGGTGTGGACTCTAATCGGTTTCCTTGATTAGAAACCTCTGTTCCCCTTACATGGCCACATACTGTAACGACCCGATATTTCAACCATTCGCATCCGCACATGTCGGACTTGAATTGCTCAAAATATCATATTGTTAATTTATATTTGGCAAAACTCAGCATACACAGTAAATAAATAAATCATAGAATCACAAACATAGAGTATTACAATAATAAGCAGCAGAAACAAATGAATAGTAGTTCATGAACCTACTATATATATATATATATATATAACAGAGTTAAAACAAGATACAATGGAAGTCTCGATTACATATAAGTCTCAATACAATAGCCAAATACAAGGTCGGAATATATCACAGGTGTCAACTGAACAACTGCAAGCTGAATAGATAGATGGATCTCCAAGCGAAGCTCCAACTCCAAAGGTGAGTCTCAAATGCTTGGCACTCAGTCTGACCCGAGTATAAAGCAAAACACAAAATATTCGAGTCAGGATTAACATTCTTATATCAATAAATCCAACTCAAGTGAAATATCAACTAAAATACAAGTAACTCAAAGGATGTTTGGGATACCCATCCTCGAAGGATCCGTGGAACTATCTACAATGTAGTACAAAACGCTATTATAATATGTATATAGTAAAGTAAACTATTAAAATAGCGTTACCCATATCCCTCTTAACACATTTTATAGTGCCAATATTCTATACAGTACCGTAATACCTCCTGATCGGGAGGCTACCAGAGAATACTCCATAGGTATGACACAAAACAAACTCGTAGTGGTCTCGATGTGGTAGGTGACATGGCACAACTAGGAAATGTCAGGGTAGATATACCAATTACACTTCTAGGCTGGTGGTAACGCATAGCTGCAACTACCGCCCAACTCGATCCACACTTCCAAATCAAAGGTGCGCATCAAATCAATCATAAAGTAATAGAATGGCAATCGAAGATGTGTGTCTGATCGGAGGAGCTACCTCACTTGGCCCGTCAATTGCTCATGTTTTAGCCACCTCATCTAACTCATGAGAGTCAGGTCCATGTATATACCTCATATAGGATCGTTGCCACCCTTCTAATTCATTCTGGAATCTCGACGGTGTGCACGGTTGTTAAAGTGGTTTTCGGTATTGGCAGAGAGTATAACAATAACCGACCCGGTCTCCTTAATAACCAAGCGTTATTACAACACTACGGTCATTTCAAAATAGTTTATACTTCAAAACCAAATATCCATTCCATTTCAAAACCATATCAGTACGATATCATTTCATTTCAAATGTATTCATTTCCAAAATCATATCACTTCAAAGTTATAACACTTTCGAAATTATAAAGCTTAGGATTTGTAACACTTTGGAAATCATAACACTTGATAACATAATACTTTGAAATTCATAACTTTGAAATCATAACTTCCCAGTTGAACAATTTAGTTATTAATAATAGTGTAACGATCCGAAAAATTCGATAATTTAATTTGGTTGAATTTATAAAATTTTGTAATTAAATTTAGGAAGAAATAATTTTTTTATAATTTATACTGAAGTAAATGTTAAAAATGAAATTGCAATTAATTGAAACAGATTGTAAAGTTATAATTGATTGAAATTAGTAAATGGGGAAACGAATTCAAAGTTATATTTACTGATGAAGTAATACGTAATAAATTGGAAATTTATATAATCAATGTTAGAAAAGTAATTACAATGTTGATGTTGATAATAAACGTTACTTTAATGATTATTAATGCAGTAACAGAAGTGTGAATGAAAATTTAATAGAAACATAATTTTATTTTAAGGAAACAGGAAATATATTGAACAAATTGATGAATTAGTATAAATTTAATGATAATTGGATAGGAACAGTGTTTTGTAATCAATCTTGTTATTTAATATTTGAAGGAATAAAAAAAATTTGTAATCTGTTAATGAAATTATAACGGAAATGAATGGGAAGAATGTAAATGTAAGCTAATAAATAATTTAATTCAATGCAAACGCAATTGATTGAAACAACTATTTGGGTTATAATTGATTGTAAAGAGGAATATTTGGTAATAAATTATTACAGGAAAAAAATAAATGTAAATATTTAATTAATCAACAAATTAATAATGAATAAATAGTGATTTGATATAAAATCAATGTTCTGTATGTAATTGTTTGGAAATGATAACTTGTATAAATATGATTAAGGGTTAGTGGCAACAATCATTATAAAGCAATCATTTATTTAGTCTACTAAATTAAAATGAGTAATCAATGGCAATAAATCTGAACTAAATGTTGCGTTAATGTAATTTAGGGTAATAAGTGGGAATAATGTAAATTTTATTCATAATATGATAATTAGTTGAATTAAAAGAATAGAAGACAGAATTTATTAATTTATTAGAATTCAAAATTTATAATTTGATTAATTGCAAATGAGTAGAGTTAAATATTAAAATTATTACATTATTTGAAATTAAGATGGAATGTTAGAATGTTGATGTATAGACTTTGAATCCAAGGTAAATTTCATCTGTTTGACAATAAGGAATGGAAAAATTATTCACTTATTTAATAAAATGGAAATCTTGGGAATTATATTTATAAAGCCTGAATTTAATGAATTGATGCTAATATTGAAATTGATAAATTTATCAACTCTAAATTGACATATAAATTTGTTTAAATTAGTGTAAATGATTAAGAAAATTTAAAGGGATAAAATTTGTCAATTTTAGAATTGAAATTTAAGATTTGATTTAATTAATTAATTTAAAATTTATTTTATTAGTAGAAAAATAGCCATTTTGGCCGCTGACTCGGATTTCGACAAAACCAGTTTCATCGGATCCGTAACGGTGAATTATTGTAGGATTTCGAGTTTTGTAGCGATCAGACCTGTCGTTTGATCGTAAGATCACGAAACGCCTTGAAATCGATTTAATTGAAATCAATTTGGAAAATTTTGATTTTAGCATAACTTCTTCATACGATGGAATTTGGACTTGAAACTTGTTCCATGGAGTTTAAAATATTTTAAAACATCTATTTTGATATACAGATTAACCCAATTTCGTTCCGGAGTCAAAACAGGCTTTTTGGGCCACTTTGTCGCTCGCGCGTATATCCAATCGATCCGACCCATTCTATTTCAAACCTACCTATAAGTACTCTATTATAAACCCTAGCCTACCTCTATTTCTCATTTTTCTACACGTATAATTTCTTTCACCTCCTCATTTCAATGGCAGACAAGTACCTATTATATCAATTGCAATTCAAAAATCAAAGTGAAATTTCAAACTCCCCAAAAAAATTCAGAAAAATTATATATCGAAGCTCTCGATGTACGCATCTCTAATCTGCAGTTCGTTTTTGGTTTTGAATCACTATTTGCCTGAAAATTGGAGAATCAGTCTCGGCCGTTTGTTTGTCGTTGTCGGATTGTGCGATAGATCTTCGTCCTTAGCCCGATCGGGTTGTGCTGCGATGTAGAGGACGTCGGGAAGCTTCGATCCATGCCGTTGGTTGGTCGATCTCGGCAGCAAGATCACCAGAATTTGGCAAAATAGGGCGCGACGGCGGCCGGCTTTTGGAGGTGCTCTGGGCTCGCGCGTGGGGACCGGGTGGGCGTATGGACTGGGGGTGGAGTTCGACGATGTCTGATCGTGGGGGAAGGCGGTGTGGTGACATAGTAAATTCAAAATATAGGGCGGCTGCATCTTGGGTTTCGGCTGTTTAGGATTCCTGGGAGCGTTGAGAAGATGATGACGTGGACGAAGCGTATTGGGGTGAAGGGTTTGACTCTTTGTTATTTATTTTATTTAAAATTTTACATTTCAACTCGTTCTAACCCTCATAATTTTCGCGTACGGGATCCGTTTCACACGCGGTTTTCTCTGCTAGGTTCGTATTGGAATTCCGAATATTTTGGCCTTGGTTTGGACGAATTTGGGGAATGTTAAATTTTTGGGTTTAAATTGGATTTAAATTCGATTTAAATTCAAAAGGTGAACGTTTTACTCCACTCACAACTTCTAAAATTTCTTATGTTGGTTAAATTAAATTTTTGTTGTGATTATGCATTTATTTATGACCTTTTCTGTATATTCCAATCATCATCTCAGTTAATTGCATTTATATAAATTAAATCGTTATTTAATTTATTATTGAATATAACTGCCAGTTAATTTCCTGTTATATATTATCATTTATATATTGATATTGATTGTTTGTTTTGGGTGATGATTGTGATGGATGTATGATTTTATGATGGATGAATGGATGTTGTATTATATATTATTTTAAACTGCAAGTTGTTATGCATTTTATTCCATTCGGGTTTGCGGTTTGAAATGATATATAACCGTAATTTTATTTTAAATTACGGATTGAAATGATAAATATCTGTATCACTTGACCATAGGATAGAAAATTATATACAGACACCGTCGGTCTATATATATATAAATATTTTAAAAATGATTTCTGTGGTTTTGGATAGAATTATACGGTTTAAATAAATATGATTTGATATTATATAAAATATTTTATATATAGTTAAATTCATGAATTTAAGCTATGTATAAATCTGTTTAATGACAATAAGTAAAAAAATAGAGTTTGATTTATTAAAATAAATATGGTTAAGTATTTAAATCATATTTTTTTTATATAGAGGTTATAATGATTTAAATAAATTAATATTTGGAAGATGAAATATGAAATGGACGTGAATTAAATTATTTACGAATTTTACTCGAATAAAAGTTGATTTGAAATTTAGATAAATTTGAGATTTTAAGAAATTGAATTTATTTAAGGATTAAACCAATAGGGTTGATGTGAAATTTATTAAATTGGAATTTTAAAAGGTATAATTATTATAACTTGATTTTTGGGTCTAGGTGAATTAAATGATTATTTCAAGTATAATGAATTGAAGGCAATAACTAGTTATTTGAAATTTGAGTTTTATTTAAATAATAAGGGGTTTATTATATAAATATTTCAAAACTAAATAATAGGAAATTTAATTGTTGAATCGAAATTATCAAATTTAGTTTTGAAATTTTGGAATGTTTAAAGCCTTGAGATATATCGAAATTAAAATGTTTATAGAAATTAAAATGTTTCGAAGTTATGAATTTCATAGCATTATGTTTTAAAGGTGTTAGAATTCAAATGTTTGGTTTTGAAGTATAAAATTTGGAAGTGCTATGATTTTAAAAAGGGGATATATTTGAAATAAAATGATATTATATTGATTTGAAATAAAAGGAATATCATATTGATTTGGTTTTTAAAGTTGAAATGATATCGTATTTATATGGTTTTGAAATAAATATTGTATCCTGGTTTTGAAGTATAAATTATTTTGAAATGACCGCGGTGTTATAATAACGTTGGGTTGTTAAAGAGACCGGGATCGGAAGTTGTCATACTCTTCGCCAACTCCAAAAACCACTTTAACAACCGTGTACGCGGTGGAGATTCCAGAATGAAGTAGGATGGTGGCGGTGTTTCCTTTGAGGTAAATACATGGACCCGACTCCTGTGAGTTGGCATAAGGTGGCTAAAACATGAGCGATTGACGGGCTAATGAGGTAGCTCCTTCGATCGAACGCATCCCTTCGATATTATACTCTGACTTTTGGATTGATTCGGTGGCCACTTTTGATTTTCTTTTTGGGGGTGTGGCTCGAGGTGGGCGGTAGTTGCATGCTACGCGTTACCACCGGGCCGGAAGCATAATTGGTATATCTACCCTGGCATTGCCTAGTTGTGCCGTGTCACCTACCCTATCGCGTCTTGTACGAGTTTTTTTTTCTCCCGTAGCCCGTGGAGTATTTAGGGTAGTCTCCCGATCTGGAGATACGTTGATACTGGATGGACTACTGGGACTATTATGTGGTAAGGGCTATATAGGTAACCCCTTAACGCTATTTAAAAGTAAGTTTATTTTATAATGGACATTATTATAATAGCGAAATATTACTACATAGTAAATAGTTTAACGGATCCTTAGGAGATGTGAATCCCAGCATCTCTTGAGTTACTGCACTCACGTTAGACACTGGACAGGAGATGTCAAATCCCGTAAACATCTCTGACGCCATTACACTCATATTATTTAACGTTGATTTAACTTACATAAGACATTTTAGTTCTGACTCAAGTGTTTTGTCCTTTCAATTCGCTCGGGTCAGTCCGAGCGTTTTAGGATTTGAAGATTTTATTCTGGAGGATGAAGACGAACTTTTGTATTACTATTATCTACTATATTATTCCACTACACCATTTTATTCCCTTGCATTAATTATTATTCTCTGGTATGTGTACTCTGATATGTATTGTTAAATATAATCAAATGTTTTGTAAAACAGCTTCATGAACTGTTTATTTGATTATTATATTTTATCGTTCTGCTGCAAGATTCTATTTTGTTTTTTTCCTTGCGTTTTCTTATTTACCCCATAACAATCCGCCATTCTGTATGATTTAAGTCTGACGTGTGTGGTTTATCGTCGATTTAAAGCGTGCGAAAAGGCGGGACGTTACATCTGGTATCAGAGCCAGGTTTAGCGATAAACCTTAGCTTTGTGGGGTCTCACTCTTTGTTAATAGGGTAGTAATCCCCTATGATGAGTCGCTGAGTGTATATATATGAGAGAGCATTATTGTTATGTTATAAAAAGGTTTTAATATTATGTTAATTTGTTCCGTTTCTTATTTATAAATTCTGGTTGATGCATGGGACGCTATGACATCAATAGGGATTTCTAAACACTTAATAGGATAGACTGACATAATATTTGTTTTTAATATAGATGAATGAGATAATTTTGCCCATTATATTTTCTATATATAATAAATTGTTATAAATAAGATATATATTTGGTTGTAATATATTGGTTGTTAGGTAGTGAAATTTATAAGCATAGGTTTGAAATAAGATTGAAAATAAAATAAATGAAAATTGGAAATTTAGAACGTAAGTTCCAGGGTTTTGAAATTTCTTTTGAATGATTTTGAAATATAATAATAATATTATTAAGAGAAGTATTTTCTGATATAAATATTTCAATATAAATTTGAAAGAATTGTTTTAAAGAAGATTTTGGAAGAAAAAATAAGTTATGTACTTCCCTCTCTGTCGTTGGAAAATAATTTCGGTGATGGCGGCCGCATCATCGACATTCATTTTCGAGTTTCAAAGTGGGAAGGCTAGTGTAGTAGTTTTGCGGCAGATTTATTTAGATAAACAAATATAAATTTTAAATTGTTTTAATTACAGTTAGATATATATAAGTTATAAGTATGTACATTTATCTATTATTTTAAATGATTCTTGGATAAAAACCCGATATTTAATTCTCAAGTTTCCGTTAATTAATAGTTTCAATTAGTGTACTGAAATGGTATTTAATTAATAGTTGAAACTCTAAATGGAATAAGAGATTTAATGCAAGTAATAAATGGAAATTAAAAGAAATTGAAATGTGTAACCTATAAGACAAAGGATATTATTATTGAACATTAAACTAATTAACGAAATAGAATAAACTTGTATAACTTTCAAATTACATACTTAAAAACATATATATAACTTACCGAATATTAAAAGTTGAAATGTTTAATAAGAAAATGTAATAGCAATTGTATAAGTAAAAGTAGGTAATGAAAGTGTTCAATAAATTGCTTTTATTTATAAGAATTGATGTTATAGAGTTATAAACTTAAGTTGTAATTGAAATGTTACTATAATTAAATATAATAGAAATGTAAGCGCTAAATAAGTAAATGAAATTGAGAAATGAATGAATGTAATGCAAATAAATAAATAAATGAAATTAAAATTTGCAAGAAATAAATATGAATTAAAAGAAATCATTATATGAATAAAAAGGAAATCGAACAACAAATGTATGGATGGAACTAATAAGGATAAACTTAATCTATTGTTTGAAATTGTTGTTGTTGTTTTGGTTTATGGTTGTTTGAGTAAGGATACTATAAAACTGTTTGGTTGTATGAATAATCTATTTAGTTTCATCAGGGACTATTGAGTAAATGGTGCGCTTAGTAGTTTATTTTTTATTCTGCACTATTTGAAGTTTTGAACCCGAACAACTAATTGTTTTGTTTGATATAAATGAATGATTGATTTGTGATGATTCTATGTGATGGTTGAATGTCTTGTTTTAAGTGATTGATGTTTGTATTGATTTGTTGTTTATGGTTGAAACAACTTTAAATATTTCATTTTATATAATTATTAATTCTTCTGGATTATATAAGTGAAATACAGGTTATTGAAGCAATTGCTACTGCTTTTGGTTTCATAATTAAGCGTTAATTGCCTGACAAATAGGTACGTTTTCGGATTACGGTGTATAGCGTTATTATATTGTTTTTCCCGTGTTGGGATATATTATTTTGAAAAATATATGTTGTATATTGTTATATTTGATATTATATTTTCTCCCGAGCCTCTCCGTACAAAGGAGACTCTGCCGAAATTTTCCGTAATTTTTGGACTTAGGAAATTTTGAAAAAGTTTTCCAAACTTTATTTACTTAGATATAAAAGGATTTAAGAGTTATAAATTGATGTTTTTTTAAATTAATTGATTTTGTAAATTAATTTTTATACATTTAATATTTTAAATAGGATATGTTATTTCCTTAATTCTTTCATTTCCCTTCTTTTTCCTTTTCGGTGACGAAAAGTTTTGAGTAGGGGAGAGTGTAACACCCGTAAAATTCGATAATTTAATTTGGTTGAATTTATAAAATTTTGTAATTAAATTTAGGAAGAAATAAATTTTTTATAATTTATACTGAAGTAAATGTTAAAAATGAAATTGCAATTAATTGAAACAGATTATAAAGTTATAATTGATTGAAATTAGTAAATGGGGAAACGAATTCAAAGTTATACTTACTGATGAAGTAATACGTATTAAGTTGGAAATTTATACAATCAATGTTAGAAAAGTAATTACAATGTTGTTGTTGATAATAACCGTTACTCTAATGATTATTAATATAGTAACGGAAGTGTGAATGAAAATTTAATAGAAACATAAATTTATTTTAAGGAAACAAGAGATATATTGAACAAATTGATGAATTAGTATAAATTTAATGATAATTGGATAGGAACAATGTTTTTTAATCAATCTTGTTATTTAATATTTGAAGGAATAAAAAAAAAATTGTAATCCGTTAATGAATTTATAACGGGAATGAATGGGAAGAATCTGAATGTAAGCTAATAAATAATTTAATTCAATGCAAACCCAATCGATTGAAACAACCATTTGGGTTACTATTGATTGCAAAGAGGAATATTTGGTAATAAATTATTACAGGAAAAAAATAAATGTAAATATTTGTAGGATCTAGATTAACCCTAGAGGGGGGGGGGGTGAATGGGGTTATAGAAAATTTTCTCGAATTAAACACAAATAAATTGCAGAAATAAATATGCTGAAAAGTAAATCATACACAAAATTTACCCAGCTTCGGCAACCCCTGCCTACTGCTGCATTCCCAGATTTCTATTAGAATTAAACAGTATCACGCTTACAAACACTCTACTAGACTCACAGACCCTTTAGCTCCCGCTCACAAACACTCTACTAGACTCGCACACCCTGCTCCCGCCTATAGAGTTTCGCTTACTCGCAAACACTGCTCCCGCCAATAGAGTTTTGCAAACTCGCACACCCTGCATACTGAACTAATTCTAACTAGACAATCTGACACTACCTAAACCCTAGGTGGTGTTTTACAAATTCTTTGACTTGAAAAGAAAAAACAACTTCAAAAATAACTGCAGGAGCAAAAATTAAATTACAACTTTGAAGCCGTAATTTTTTGCTCAAACTAAAAACCCCTTTAAAAAATTAAACTCCCTTTTGATAATAAGGCCGGCCCCTTATTCTTGAACCCGATCTACTGTTATTCTTTGACCCGTTCCTTTCTTCTCGTGTGAATAATGTCGGCCGACCTTCTTCTTTCTGAAATTAGGGCTTTGTGCTATCGATCCAAATTGAGGCTTTCAGCTCTTGCTCGTGCTCGATTTCTGATGATCGATTGTTGCGTCGCTTGTTCTCTAATAATTGATGCTTGTTGCTAGCTCGTTCTCTGATGATCGAGTTGTTGATGATTTCGGTATGTAATTTCTTTTGTTGCTCGTTTGATTGCTTGCTCTTTAACTCGATGCCGATGATGTAAATTGGGATTCAGTATTTATATGAATTCGTGACACTTGTATTTGCTTCGTTTCAATTCGATACTTTCCAAAATTCTTCTTTCCTTGATGCGCACGGCTTTCCTGATTTACTGTCGACTTGTTACTCACGGCTTTGATTTTGATACGTTCGATATGGCAAAGAACTTTCCTCTTTCATGTGTTGACTTTTTCAAAAACGAATATGTGACGCCCCACCTCTATACCCACACTAGCCAAGAACACTACGGAGTAGTGCTGTCAACTAGCGCGGAGAATAAGGCTGTTGAGGAGCGACCAACCATGTAATTGCTTATCACAAGGTGGCTTTAAATAATCTTCGGAAACAAACATAGAAATAAGCATAACACAAATCAGTCACAGACATCCATATCACAAGGGCGGAAGAAGATATGAATATATAACTAACACATGAAAGTGTACATCAGAGTAGTGGTCAAAAAGATCCACAATAATACAAAAGAATAGCAACACGTGCTATACAATAGAATACAACTATGAGTCTATATCTCAAGTGTATACAACAAAAAAACTGCTAATCTAAATAGTTAGCCAAAATTCAGAGTAGCAAATCCCGGGAAGAAGTCAAGCAGAAGCACCTGTAACATCTCGGTCTGACCCGAGTATTATTTGAGAAAATAATAAACGGATCAGTCTAGCTATAAATATCAGATGACATGATATAAAATAAAAGATATGGCATAAACATAAAATATCCATACTGACATACTACTATAAGTATGCAAATGATGATCAACAGAAGATCAATCGATAAGAGGTAAATCAATATTACAAGAATCTTTTCAAAGATCCAAAGAGGGCATCATACCCTAAACTTGTACTCATAACAAGTCAATGACATAAATTCCAGAAATCAACACGAGAAATCCAGAAATCATAAAAAGGGAAAGAGGCCTATTACATGACGGTCCGAAGACCATGGGGAGCTACCCCGCATGTGTGAATGGAATCACACAGATTGAGGTCAAGACTAACCAAAAAGCAGAAAGGTATGTGTGAATGGAATCACACAAGTGGTGTCTAGTCTAACCTTGCAATGAAAGAGACA
Organism: Allium cepa; assembly: GCA_030765085.1. Taxonomy (NCBI): domain Eukaryota; kingdom Viridiplantae; phylum Streptophyta; class Magnoliopsida; order Asparagales; family Amaryllidaceae; genus Allium; species Allium cepa. The sequence continues at coordinate 413,582,502 of CM060932.1, forward strand.
TCGCGCAATTGCTAGTCTAATTCATAAAGCGATCATCAAGATCAACGAGAAGTGTCAATTACACTAAGCTAGTAAATATAGAAGTTTAGCTTCATGTCCCATAACCACTTGCTTAACTTAAATATTTACGAACAAACTGTAAATCTTCACTAATAAAATTGTCACAAGAGGTTCAATCGAACAAGTCCAAGAATTAACCGACGAAGTGAACGCAAGCGTTTCATACCACTTGTTTTACTAAGTCGTTTAATTAGATTTCTCATCCGAGTGAGGTAAAGGCTTGTATATACTAATAGATTGGAAAACGGTTTAAGAAAAGAGCTTTGTTATTAAAAATAGAGTTGAAATTGTTTGTTAAAAGAGTTTTGATATTTACTACTAGTATTGAAACCTTTATATTATAAAGTGACAAAACACAGAAGCAATTGCAGAAACAATCAGTCACAAAAATCGCATACGGAGATGTGAATAAAATCCAAGGAAACCAGCTCAATGTTTTTCAGATAAGATCCCCTACGGAGGGGGTGTCCAGGGGGGTGGCAACCCCCCAAGGTGGGGGTGCGGGGGCAACGCCACCGCTTACGGGGTTCGACCTGCCCGGTCAGGTCGCGGGGGTCCAGGGTGCAGCGCCCCCGGCGGGGTGCGGGGCAGCGCCCCGTCCAAAACGGTACGACTTAGTGAAGACAAAATGAGGTCTAACGACCTAAGAGGGATAGGGTCGAGCGACCTAATGGTTGCGACCTAGGGGTCTAAGGGGCACGACCTAGTGGTCCAGCGACCTAAAGGGTAAAGGTCATGCGACCTAAAATGGGTTCGCGACCTAACACTCAAACGACCTAAAGAAATTAAGGAGTCGAGCGACCTATAAAAAGCAGCGACCTAAGTAGAAACGAGGCCCAACGACCTAGGGGTTAGGTCATGCGAGTTAAGAAGGTCAGCGACCTAACAAAGGCACGCGACCTAATAAAGGAACGCGACCTAGCGACTTAAGAGGCGAGCGACCTAAGTGTTACGACCTAAGAGTCGAACGACTTAGCGTGGAAGCGGCGTAAAAGCCAAACGACCTAACGACCTAAGGTCATACGACCTAGCGACCTAAAGCCATACGACCTAACGACCTAAGGTCATACGACCTAGCGACCTAAAGCCATACGACCTAGCGACCTAAGGTCATACGACCTAGCGACCTAAAGCCATACGACCTAGCGACCTAAGGTCCATACGACCTGCGACCTAAGGTCCATACGACCTAACTCCGAAGACGTTAGAAATGGCCAGGACGACCTACGACCTAAGGTCCATACGACCTAGCGACCTAAAGCCATATGACCTAACGACCTAAGGTCATACGACTTAGCGACCTAAAGCCATACGACCTAGCGACCTAAGGCCATACGACCTAGCGACCTAAAGGCATACGACCTAGCGACCTAAGGTCCATACGACCTGCGACCTAAGGTCCATACGACTTACGACCTAAGGCTCAACGACCTAATTCCGAGGCTAACGACCTAACGCTGCAAGGGGAATTTAAGGCCAGAAACGACCTACGACCTAAGGGTTAGGTCGCGAGCGACCTAACTCCGAACACACGAAAATGGCCAGAACGATCTAAGTGCAGAAAATTCACCAAAACGCTAAAAATTGGAGTTTTTCGCCAATCCAATTCAAACCAAATGCAAATGTGCATGCAAAAGTGATAGGGAATCATTTCCAACAGTCCAATATAGTTATAGACTAGATTTGTGAGATAAAAATCTCACCTTTGCACCGAATATCAATGAAAATGAAGTTTTAAGCAAGCAAGAATCAATCCTTCTTCTATCTAAGCACAAGAAGCTTGAATCCAATGTCTTCTTCTTGAATTTGGAGTAGAAAGATGGATTGCAATTGAATTTGAGTTTTGGAATTTTAATTTCCCATTCCCTCCACCATTAATGCCAAAACTTGATTAGTTAGGAAATTTATGAAGAGTGGGGAGAAGAGGGTTGGAACTTGGGCTTAATAGGCTAAACTAACCCAAAGTCCAAAGCGGGAAAAGTTAGTGAAATTTCACTAACTCCAAACCTATCGATGTTTATACTTAAAAAAGTTGTAAACGACATTTCGAATACAATGGAAGTGGTCTCGAGTCCTAATTTGACCGTTTGCAAAAAGTAGCGTTTCGGACCAAAATCCGATTAACGAGTTAATATTTAAATAAAATATTTAAATACAAACTCGATAAATATGCGGGTTGTTACAGACTCCCCTCCTTAAAGAAATTGCGTCCTCGCAATATATATAAGATGGAAATAAAAAGTAACAACCATAAAAGCATATTAACACAAGAGGAATTTTGAAATAAGAAGTTCACCTCAAGGAGCAGGAGTAAGCAAGTCCGGATGTGTACGCCCCGACCAAAACGGTACGACCTAGTGAAGACAAAATGAGATCTAACAACCTAAGGGGAATAGGGTCGAGCGACCTAAGGGTTGCGACCTAGGGGTCCAAGGGGTCAAGCGACCTATCGGGATAAGGTCCAACGACCTACGAGTCAAAGGTCCAACGACCTATAGGGTTATAATGTCATGTGACCTATCAGTTTATAAGGTCATGCGACCTAACGAGCTATGGCCAAACGACCTAGTAATGGTAGTAGGGTTGAGCGACCTAAAGGTTTAACCGGTCAAGCGACCTAAGGAAGGTAAGGTCTAACGACCTAACGCTCGCGACCTAACGGTCTAAAGGCCATGCGACCTAGAGGAAAACAAGGTCAAGCGACCTAAAACGTCGCGACCTAACGACCAAAAACGTCGCGACCTAGCGACCTAAAAATGGAAAGCAAGGCTGAGCGACCTAACGAAGAGGGGGTGAGCGACCTATGGTCATAAACGAGGTCGAGCGACCTATAGAGGCATAGGATGCAGCGTCCTAAGCAGAAACGAGGCCCAACGACCTAGGGGTTAGGTCATGCGAGTTAAGAAGGTCAGCGACCTAACAAAGACACACGACCTAATAAAGAAACGCGACCTAAAGGCACGCGACCTAGCGACTTAAGAGGCGAGCGACCTAAGTGTTACAACCTAAGAGTCGAACGACCTAGCGTGGAAGCGGCCTAAAAGCCAAACGACCTAACGACCTAAGGTCATACGACCTAGCGACCTAAAGCCATACGACCTAACGACCTAAGGTCCATACGACCTACGACCTAAGGTCTATACGACCTAACTCCGAAGACGTTAGAAATGGCCAGGACGACCTACGACCTAAGGTCCATACGACCTACGACCTAAGGCTCAACGACCTAATTCCGAGGCTAACGACCTAACGCTGCAGGGGTAATTTAAGGCCAGAAACGACCTACAACCTAAGGGTTAGGTCACGAGCGACCTAACTCCGAACACACAAAAATGGCCAGAACGACCTAAGTGCAGAAAATTCACCAAAACGCTAAAAATTGGAGTTTTTCGCCAATCCAATCCAAACCAAATGAAAATGTGCATGCAAAAGTGATAGGGAATCATTCCCAACAGTCCAATATAGTTATAAACTAGATTAGTGAGATAAAAATCTCACCTTTGCACTAAAGTTTATGAAGATGAAGCTTGAAAGCAAGGAGAAGCAATCCAAAGCTTGAATCCAATATCTTCTACTTGAATTTGGAGTTGAATGTTGGATTTGCAATTGAATTTGTGCTTGGAGTTTTAATTTCCCATTCTTTTCACCATTAATGCCCAAGCTTGAGTTAGTTAGGAAATTTATGAAGAGTGAGGAGAAGGGGGTTGGAACTTGGGCTTAATAGGCTAAACTAACCCAAAGTCCAAAGCGGGAAAAGTTAGTGAAATTTCTCTAACTCCAAACCTATCGATGTTTATACTTAAAAACTTGTAAACGGCATTTCGAACTCAATGGAAATGGTCTCGAGTCCGAATTTGACCGTTTGCAAAAAGTAGCTTTTCGGACCAATATCCGATTAACGACAAAATATTTAAACAAAATATTTAAATGTAAAATCGATAAATATGCGGGTTGTTACAGAATATTTTCGTTGAATTCTCTGACTTGACTTTAGCATCCTATTTTCGAAAATTCTGACTTCGGCTTTACTGTGAATTAGGACTTCACTGTTGCACATGCTATATTGTATACTTATGTTATCTCTTTGATACTGACTTTGCTGTACATGCATTCCTGTTGTTCATCTTGTAGTTGCTCATCTGCAAGTGCATTTTTTGATTCACTGTGTCACTTGATCTGTTGCACTGTTTCTGGCTTTAGTCTTGTTTCATGTTTGAGGTTGTGTTTATTTACTTGGTTGTGTACTTGGGCTTTTATCATTGAAACTGTACTGATGCATTTTACCTGTTGCATACATGAGCTTGATACTGTTGGTCAACTATCTCCTGAGTTGCAGTGAGCTCGACATTGTTGTTTACTTCACTTGTGGTCTTCATTTTTGATTCAGAACTTCTGTCATTATGTCTTTGACTGCCATGTGTATACATACACCTATGTATGTATATATGTGTTGCATTTACTTGCATCTATATTGCTACTGGATTTGCTTGGTGGTCTAGTGCCACTGCTAAGTCTTTGCCTATGCATATCTTTGATGGTTCAGTGGTGCACTGTGTCTTGTACATGCATTATCCTTCTGGAGCTTTCATTGCTTACTGAATTTGGTCGAGACTTGTTTCTTTGATGTACTTCATTTGGCTTGAATGTTGTCTCTGACCTGATGGCTTTGGTTTTCATTGTCCACACATGTTCATGCTTTACTGCAGCTTGCTGTTTGTGTCGACTTTGTTCTTGCATTGTTCATCTCATCTTGTTCTTGTATTCACTGTTATATTTGGACCTGATCATTTATTGTTTCTCGGCATTGACTTTGGGCTGGAATTGTTTCTTTGATATTGAAACCTGTACTTGCAGTTGTGTAGTTGTTGACTACATCACCATATATCAATTGCTCGGCCTTTGGTTTCATGTGCATTGAGCTTTGACCCTTTGTTGTTCATCTGCATGTAATTGTTGGCTTAGTTTCTGTTGGTCGTGGCTTGGTTTATGTGAACACATTTGTGTTCTCTTCATGCCTGACTTGATGCTGCATACATGTTTGTTGCAGTCCCTTTTTGCTATTGCTATCCACATTGAACTGGCTTTGATGCACTTTTGATTTGTCAAAGCTTTGCATTTTTCATGTTGCCTTGTGTTGAACCCAGTTTTAAAACTCGGGTTTGACCTTGTGCTCGTGTCGTGATTTTCAATATATTGCATGTGAGTTGAACCCGGCTTTTCATTTGGGTTTGACCTGTGCTCACCTGTCCCTGTAGCATTATCAAGTGTATACCAATGTGCACGGCCATGTGGCATGTACAGTGATACACTGTGCATGTCACATTGTTCGTGTGTGATGAATTCAAATGTAAATTATGAAAAACAACCCAAATAACTTAGGCAAATCATATTTTCAAAAATCATATTTTATTTTATATTGCAAAAACATTTCTTTTTCAATTTTACTGCGTTAGTGAATATTTTTGCAGATTGCTCAGATGCTGGATTCAAACTGGAATGCAGTTGAAGACAAAATACGAGTGTGAGTGATATGTAGTGAGGTTGTTAATGTAAATTGAAATCGTGATATATTCTAAATTGCATATGTATAGTGAGAGCATGAATTTGTACTATTCAAGATTGTAATAAATATTTGTTTGAATAAAATTTCTGTTTGAATTCAAATTCCATTCAAATTCAAATTCCGTGTAATTTATTTTATTCAACAAATATTTATTTAATCTATGAAAAATAAAATAGTACATTACCAAATACATTTAAATGAATATATATATGTTTATTATCATCAAACAAAAACATATAAGCGCATATTCAACAATCTCCCCCTTTTGATGATAACAAACATATATTTAAGATTTTGTACATGTGTTAAATGTATTTGATCAATAATATACTCTAATTGCTCCCCCTATTTAAATGCATCCTCTCTACATGATGCTCCCCCTAATATATGCATACAAATAGAAATATATGAATTAAGCCTAGATGCAAATGGAAATTTTTTTGACCTTTGCTTGATTCTATTTGACAAAATCTTAACTTTTCTCTCCCCTTTTTGTTATCAGCAAAAGAATAATAGTGTTAGAGAAAAAAGAGATTAAGTGATCAATATTAATCCAACATTAAACTCAAATTGAATATAAATATTAAACTCCAATAAGAATCAAACAAAAATCATAACGACCTTCGTTAGGCGCATATTCCATTTTTAGAAATGATGGAAATGAAATTCTCATATAAAATCATGTAGTTATATCCACTTGTGGTACATTTATATCAGGAATTTGAATATCTACTAATCATGCATATCCGTTAGGATTTTTAAATGAGATTAGTAGTATTCCAATTTAATTTTAAAAATGAAATCAAGTATCTTCTAACCACGCATGACCGTGAGGACTTTAAATGGGATTAGAATCAACTTGTCTATTTAAGCAACTAATTTTGATATGCGTTCCATACATGCATAACCGTGAGGACTTTTAAATGAGCATGGAAGCACATAATCAAAAAATCCAAGTAATTCACCCATGCATAACCGTGAGGACTTTTAAATGAGAGTGAATTCTTTGGATATTTATTTTTTTTTTTAAAAATGTGACATGAAAAACAAATGATTTCTGATTATAGTACCACATATCAACAAACTATATTGAATATTAGATAAACCATGTCGATAGAAATAATGATAGATATAGAAATGGTCATGGAATCTTTACCCAACAAAAAGTTTTATAATTCTTGTTTTAATTCCTAAAGAAAATTTTCAAATATACTCTCTTGAGTAATGTATGTTAAATATCAACACTCATCACCTTTTCAATCACTATTTATCTTTTTGATAATTAGTAGGGAATCGGATTAGTCAAAATTTGTCATTTAAAATCAAATCAAATGACTAATCTGAAAATATGGTCAAACAATTATTTTCTCGAAGGGGTTATATGAGAAAACAATTCTGCTAAATGAAAAATTATTTCAAGTGAAAAATATGCAGATATTTTCTTTGAAAAACGATGTAGCAAATGAATGTTTCAAAAATTAATCACGTTACACTAGTAATTTTTCTATCAACTATATTACCAGTGTAATCTGCATCCGAGTATCTCTTTTAATCCAAAATATCACTAACTAAAATTGATGAACCAGACCATGAAGTGCATCAAAAATTTCAAACTCAATTTTAACAACAATTTAAATGACATTCTTTGAATTTGAATTGAAGCCATGTAAATAATCAGAAAAAAGAATATAGAGCTAGCCGAATTATGACCAAATGTATCCACCAAAACACAATGTTTAATCCAAACAAATATGAATGAAGTAATTCGAAGAGTGGTGTTTTTGACATAAATGTAATTGGCTAATTATGTAGACCAAGTCAGAATCAAAAAATCATCATCTCTTTTCAACATCTCAATAGTGGCTGATTTTATTCAGAATATGGTGCAGAATATCACATTTAATATACCTTCACCTGTTTTACCTTTACGATAATTTTTCGTGGTTGCGCATTGTGATTCTGTCACCTTTGAACTAGGCTAAGGAACTTTGCTTTGTTGCCCGTTGTGTTTCTGGAACAGCCAAAATCTAGAGAACACTGCTGTTGTTCCTTAGCCTGCCACCACACCTACACGATGAAAGATTTTTGTGACCTATTTCTAGGTCCATGATTGTTAGTGGCAGAAGCATTATGAATAAACAAACCCTTTGGAACCCAAACTTGTTTAGTCCTTTTATTCTTGTTCCAATAGACATGAAATTTGTTTGTAGAATTCTTAGGAACCCAAACTTGTATAAATTTTGTGTTCTTGTTCCTATGACTACAATTTTCAACATGATGTCCAATTATTTCACTTCTAGCAAAGATACTCCTACCTTTTGCATTATTCTCAACTTGTGTTTTCCCAAAACCTAGTCCTTTTCTGTTGTTAGCAAAAATCTGATTTCCTAATAGCATGTTGAAAGATTTTTTGCCTCTTGAAAAGTTATTCAAAGATTTCTCAAGATTTTGGACTTTGGTTTTAAGTGATGTGTTTTCAGTTACAAGTGAGGTGCATCGATTTATGAAATCCTTTTTCCTAGTGTCAATGGTTTCCTTAAGACTCAAGTTTTCTTTTTCAAGATTCTCAAAGCTATTCTTAAGTCTTGATAATTCCGAATCTAAAATTTTACATTTTTCACATTCAAGGTTTTGAATATTTTCAAGTTCAGTTTCTAACCTAAAATTTTCACGAGCAAGTTCTGTCCTATCAGATTTCAGTTTTTCAATTTTAGATTCAAGAGCATCAACCACTTTAGTAAGATCAAGACACATAAAGACAAGATCTCTATAGGAATACTCACCTGCCTCACTAGATTCCTCAGAGCTTGCTTCTGAATCCGATTTTGCCATAAGACACAAGTTAGCCTCCTCTGAGCTGCTATCCGAAACTTCTTCTCCTTCTTCGTCATCCCAAGTCGCTGTAAAAGCCTTCTTCTTCTTTTTCTTTCCTTTGTTGTATTTGAGAAGTGGACATTCTTGTTTGAAGTGGCCAGGCTTGTTGCAGTTATAGCACGTCAATTCATTATCGGAATTGTTAAACTCTCTTGACCTATTACCAGAAGTTTTCTTCTTGCGTGGCTTGAATCTTGACCATTTTCTAAGATTATTGATAGCCATTGCAAGCTCTTCGATTGGATCTTCTTCATCTTCATCGCTCTCTTCTTTGCTCTTTAAGGCAATCGTCTTCTTCTTTGGTTCGGAGTTGTTGCGTTCTTCCTTTGCTTTTAGCTCAAGCTCATATGTCATCAAGTTGCCAATCAACTCCTCCATGCTTAGTTTACTCAAATCTTTCGATTCTTGGATTGCCGTGACTTTTGCCTCAAAGTTCATTGGTAAAACTCGTAGTATCTTCCGCACAAGCTCTACCTCAGTGAAGACATTCCCAAGCGCTCTAGCGTTGTATACCAAGGTTGAAAAGCGTCCAAACATGTCCTTTATGCTCTCGCCTTTGTCCATCACAAAGTTCTCGTATTCATTGCTGAATAGAGCTAGATGAGACTTCTTGACTTGAGAAGTTCCTTCGTGTGTCACCTCCAAAGTGTGCCAAATTTTCTGTGCTGTTGTAAAATGAGAAATTCTACTAAATTCATTTTTATCAAGAGCACAGATCAAAGCGTTCATTGCTTTGGCATTTGTAGTTTTTAATTTCTTATCGTTAGCATCCCACCTATCCTTAGGCTTAGGAATCTCAGTACCACCAACAGTTATAGTGGGAGTTTTATAGCCAGTTTCAATAATATCCCAAACATCATAATCAACGGAACTAAGATAAATACTCATCCTAACTTTCCAATAAGCATAATCATTCCCGTTAAACATGGGTGGCCTAACGATAGATTGCCCTTCAGAAAAAGCATTATTTGATGAATTCATGACTCTAGAGTTAAAGAAAAATACCATGCTCTGATACCACTTGTAGGATCTAGATTAACCCTAGAGGGGGGGGGGGTTGAATAGGGTTATAGCAAATTTTCTCGAATTAAACACAGAAATAAATTGCAGAAATAAATATCCTGAAAAGTAAATCACACACAAAATTTACCCAGCTTCGGCAACCCCTGCCTACTGCTGCATTCCCAGATTTCTATTAGAATTAAACAGTATCACGCTTACAAACACTCTACTAGACTCGCAGACCCTTTTGCTCCCGCTCACAAGCACTCTACTAGACTCGCACACCCTGCTCCCGCCTATAGAGTTTCGCTTACTCGCAAACACTGCTCCCGCCTATAGAGTTTTGCAAACTCGCACACCCTGCTCACTGAACTAATTCTAACTAGACAATCTGACACTACCTAAACCCTAGGTGGTGATTTACAAATTCTTTGACTTGAAAAGAAAAAACAACTTCAAAAATAACCGCAGGAGCAAAAATTAAATTACAACTTTGAACCCGTAATTTTTTGCTCAAACTAAAAACCTCTTTAAAAAATTAAACTCCCTTTTGATAATAAGGCCGGCCCCTTATTCTTGAACCCGATCTACTGTTATTCTTTGACCCGTTCCTTTCTTCTTGTGTGAATAATGTCGGCCGATCTTCTTCTTTCTGAAATTAGGGCTTTGTTCTATCGATCCAAATTGAGGCTTTCGGTTCTTACTCGTGCTCGATTTCTGATGATCGATTATTGCGTCGCTTGTTCTCTGATAATTGATGCTTGTTGCTAGCTCGTTCTCTGATGATCGAGTTGTTGATGATTTCGGTATGTAATTTCTTTTGTTGCTCGTTTGATTGCTTTCTCTTTAACTCGATGCCGATGATGTAAATTGGGATTCAGTATTTATATGAATTCGTAACACTTGTATTTGCTTCATTTCAATTCGATACTTTCCAAAATTCTTCTTTCCTTGATGCGCACGGCTTTCCTGATTTACTGTCGACTTGTTACTCACGACTTTGATTTTGATACGTTCGATATGGCAAAGAACTTTCCTCTTTCATGTGTTGACTTTTTCAAAAATGAATATTTTCGTTGAATTCTCTGACTTGACTTTAGCATCCTATTTTCGAAAATTCTGACTTCGGCTTTACTGTGAATTACGACTTCACTGTTGCACATGCTATATTGTATACTTATGTTGTCTCTTTGATACTGACTTTGCTGTACATGCATTCTTGTTGTTCATCTTGTAGTTGCTCATCTGCAAGTGCATTTTTTGATTCACTGTGTCACTTGATCTGTTGCACTGTTTCTGGCTTTAGTCTTGTTTCATGTTTGAGGTTGTGTTTATTTACTTGGTTGTGTACTTGGGCTTTTATCATTGAAACTGTACTGATGCATTTTACCTGTTGCATACATGAGCTTGATACTGTTGGTCGACTATCTCCTGAGTTGCAGTGAGCTCGACATTGTTGTTTACTTCACTTGTGGTCTTCATTTTTGATTCAGAACTTCTGTCATTATGTCTTTGACTGCCATGTGTATACATACACATATGTATGTATATATGTGTTGCATTTACTTGCATCTATATTGTTACTGGTTTTGCTTGGTGGTCTAGTGCCACTGCTAAGTCTTTGCCTGTGCATATCTTTGATGGTTCAGTGGTGCACTGTGTCTTGTACATGCATTATCCTTCTGGAGCTTTCATTGCTTACTGAATTTGGTCGAGACTTGTTTCTTTGATGTACTTCATTTGGCTTGAATGTTGTCTCTGACCTGATGGCTTTGGTTTTCATTGTCCACACATGTTCATGCTTTACTGCAGCTTGCTGTTTGTGTCGACTTTGTTCTTGCATTGTTCATCTCATCTTGTTCTTGTATTCACTGTTATATTTGGACCTGATCATTTATTGTTTCTCGGCATTGACTTTGGGCTGGAATTGTTTCTTTGATATTGAAACCTGTACTTGCAGTTGTGTAGTTGTTGACTACATCACCATATATCAATTGCTCGGCCTTTGGTTTCATGTGCATTGATCTTTGACCCTTTGTTGTTCATCTGCATGTAATTGTTGGCTTAGTTTCTGTTGGTCGTGGCTTGGTTTATGTGAACACATTTGTGTTCTCTTCATGCCTGACTTGATGCTGCATACATGTTTGTTGCAGTCCTTTTTTGCTGTTGCTATCAACATTGAACTGGCTTTGATGCACTTTTGATTTTTCAAAGCTTTGCATTTTTCATGTTGCCTTGTGTTGAACCCAGTTTTAAAACTCGGGTTTGACCTTGCGCTCGTGTCGTGATTTTCAATATATTGCATGTGAGTTGAACCCGGCTTTTCATTTGGGTTTGACCTGTGCTCACCTGTCCCTGTAGCATTATCAAGTGTATACCAATGTGCACGGCCATGTGGCATGTACAGTGATACACTGTGCATGTCACATTGTTCGTGTGTGATGAATTCAAATGTAAATTATGACAAACAACCCAAATAACTGAGGCAAATCATATTTTCAAAAATCATATTTTATTTTATATTGCAAAAACATTTCTTTTTCAATTTTACTGCGTTAGTGAATATTTTTGCAGAATGCTCAGATGTTGGATTCAAACTGGAATGCAGTTGAAGACAAAATACGAGTGTGAGTGATATGTAGTGAGGTTGTTAATGTAAATTGAAATCGTGATGTATTCTAAATTGTATATGTATAGTGAGAGCATGAATTTGTACTATTCAAGATTGTAATAAATATTTGTTTGAATAAAATTTCTGTTTGAATTCAAATTCAAATTCCGTGTAATTTATTTTATTCAACAAATATTTATTTAATCTATGAAAAATAAAACAGTACATTACCAAGTACATTTAAATGAATATATATGTTTATTATCATCAAATAAAAACATATAAGCGCATATTCAACAATATTTAATCAATCAACGAATTAATAATGAATAAATAGTGATTTGATATAAAATCAATGTTCTGTATGTAATTGTTTGGAAATGATAACTTGTATAAATATGATTAAGGGTTAGTGGCAACAATCATTATAAAGTAATCATTTATTTAGTCTATTAAATTTAAAACGGGTAATCAATGGCAATAAATCTGAACTAAATGTTGCGCTAAAATAATTTAGGGTAATAAGTGGGAATAATGTAAATTTTATTCATAATATGATAATTAGTTGAATTAAAAGAATAGAAGGCAGAATTTATTAATTTATTGGAATTCAAAATTTATAATTAGATTAATTGCAAATGAGTGGAGTTAAATATTAAAATTATTACGTTATTTGAAATTAAGATGGAATGTTAGAATGTTAATGTATAGACTTTGAATCCAAGGTAAATTTCATCTGTTTGCCAATAAGGAATGGAATAATTATTCACTTATTTAATAATGGAAATTTTGGGAATTATATTTATAAAGCCTGAATTTAATGAATTGAGGTTAATACCGGAATTGATATATTTATCAACTCTAAATTGACATATAAATTTGTTTAAATTAGTGTAAATGATTAAGAAAATTTAAAGGGGTAAAATTTGTCAATTTTAGAATTGAAATTTAAGATTTGATTTAATTAATTAATTTAAAATTTATTTTATTAATGGAAAAATAGCCATTTTGGCCACTGATTCGGATTTCGGCAAAACCAGTTTCATCGGATCCGTAACGGTGAATTATTGTAGGATTTCAAGTTTCGTAGCGATCGGATCTGTCGTTTGATCGTACGAACGCGAAACGCCTTGAAATCGATTTAATTGAAATCAATTTGGAAAATTTTGGTTTTAGCATAACTTCTTCATACGATGGAATTTGGACTTGAAACTTGTTCCGTCGAGTTTAAAATATTTTAAAACATCTATTTTGATATACGGGTTGACCCAATTTCGTTTCGGAGTCCAAACGGGCTTTTTGGGCCGTTTTGTCGCTCGCGCGTATATCTAATCGATCCGATCCATTCTATTTCGACCCTACGTATAAATACCCTGTTATAAACCCTAGCCTACGTCTATTTCTCATTTTTCTGCGCATATAATTTCTTTCACCTCCTCATTTCTATGGCAGACAAATACCTAATATCAATTGCAATTCAAAAATCAAAGTGAAATTTCAAACACCTCAAAAAAATTCAGAAAAATTAAATATCGAAACTCTCGATGTACGCATCTCTGATCTGCAGTTCGTTTTTGGTTTTGAATCACTGTTTGTCCGAAAATCGACGAATCAGTCTCGGCCATTTGTTTGTCGTTGTCGGATTGTGCGGTAGATCTACGTCCTTAGCTCGATCGGGTTGTGCTACGCTGTAGAGAACGTCGGGAAGCTTCGATCCATGCCGTTGGTTGGTCGATCTCGGCAGCAAGATCACCAGAATTTGGCGAAATAGGGCGTGACGGCGGCCGGCTTTTGGAGGTGCTCTGGGCTCGCGTGAGGGGCCATGATGGGCATATGGACTAGGGGAGGAGTTCGACGGTGTCTGATCGTGGAGGAAGGCGGTGTGGTGGAGTAGTAAATTCGAAATAGAGGGCGGCTGCATCTTGGGTTTCGGCTTTTTAGGGTTCCTAGGCGCGTTGAGAAGATGATGACGTGGATGAAGCGTATCGGGGTGAAGGGTTTGACTCTTTGTTGTTTATTTTATTTAAAATTTTACATTTCAACTCGTTCTAACCCTCATAATTTTCGCATACGGGATCCATTTCACACGCGGTTTTCTCCGCTAGGTTTGTATTGGAATTCCGGACATTCTGGCACTTGTTTGGATGAATTTGGAGACTGTTAAATTTTTGGGTTTAAATAGGATTTAAATTCAATTTAAATTCAAAAGGTGAGTGTTTTAACCCACTCACAACTTCTAAAATTTCTTATGTTGGTTAAATTAAATTTTTGTTGTGATTATGCATTTATTTATGACTTTTTCTGTATATTCCAATCATCATCTCAGTTAATTGCATTAATTTAAGTTAAATCGTTATTTAATTTATTATTGAATATAACTGCCAGTTAATTTCCTATTATATATTATCATTTATATATTGATATTGATTGTTTGTTTTGGATGATGATTGTGATGGATGTATGATTTTATGATGGATGAATGGATGTTGTATTATATATTATTTTAAACTGCAAGTTGTTATGCATTTTATTTCATTCAGGATTGCGGTTTATAATGATATATAACCGTAATTTTATTTTAAATTACAGATTGAAATGATAAATATCCGTATCACTTGACCATAGGATAGAAAATTATATACAGACACCCTCGGTCTATATATATATATAAATATTTTGAAAATGATTTCTATGGTTTTGGATAGAATTATACGGTTTAAATAAATACTGATTCTTTTTGATATTATATAAAATATTTTATATATAGTTAAATTCATGTATTTAAGCTATGTATAAATCTGTTTAATGACAATAAGCCAAAAAAATAGAGTTTGATTTATTAAAATAAATATGGTTAAGTATTTAAATCATATTTTTTTTATATAGAGGTTATAATGATTTAAATAAATTAAGATTTGGAAGATAAAATATGAAATGGATGTGAATTAAATTATTTAAGAATTTTACTCAAATAAAATTTGACTTGAAATTTAGATAAATTTGGGATTTTACGAAATTGAATTTATTTAAGGATTAAGCCAACAAGGTTTATATGAAATTTATTAAATTGGAATTTTAAAAGGCATAATTATTATAACTTGATTTTTGGGTCTAGGTGAATTAAATGATTATTTCAAGTATAAAGAATTGAATGCAATATCTAGTTATTTGAAATTTGAGTTTTATTTAAATAATAAGGGGTTTATTATATAAATATTCCAAAACTAAATAATAGGAAATTTAATTGTTGATTCGAAATTATCAAATTTAGTTTTGAAATTTTGGAATATTTAAGCCTTGAGATATATCGAAATCGAAATGTCTATAGAAATTTAAATGTTTCGAAGTTATGAATTTCATAGCATTATGTTTTAAAGGTGTTAAAATTTCCAATGTTTGGTTTTGAAGTATAAAATTTGGAAGTGCTATGATTTTAAAATGGGGATATATTTGAAATAAATTGATATTATATTGATTTGAAATAAAAGGAACATCATATTGATTTGGCTTTTAAATTTGAAATGATATCGTATTAGTATGGTTTTGAAATAAATATTGTATCCTAGTTTTGAAGTATAAATTATTTTGAAATGACCGCGGTGTTATAATAACGTTAGGTTGTTAAAGAGACCGGGATCGGAAGTTGTCATACTCTTTGCCAACTCCGAAAACCACTTTAACAACCGTGTACGCGATGGAGATTCCAAAATGAAGTAGGATGGCGGCGGCGTTTCCTTTGAGGTAAATACGTGGACCCGACTCCCGTGAGTTGGCACAAGGTGGCTAAAATAGGAGCGATTGATGGGCTTAGTAGGTGGCTCCTTTGATCGGACACATCCCTTCGATATTATTCTCTGACTTTTGGATTGATTCGGTGACCACTTTTGATTTTCTTTTTGGGGGTGTGGCTCGAGGTGGGTGGTAGCTGCGCGCTACGCGTTGCCACCGGCCCGGAAGCGTAATTGGTATATATATACCCTGGCATTTCCTAGTTGTGCCATGTCACCTATCCTATCGCGCCTTATACGAGTTTGTTTTTCTCCCATAACCCGTGGAGTATTTAGGGTAGTCTCCCGATCTGGAGATGCGCTGATACTGGATGGACTACTGGGACTATTATGTGGTAAGGGCTATATGGGTAACCCCTTAACGCTATTTAAAAGTAAGTTTATTTTATAATAGGCATTATTATAATAGCGAAATATTACTACATAGTAAATAGTTTAACGGATCCATAGGAGATGTGAATCTCGAGCATCTCTTGAGTTACTACACTCACGTTAGACACTGGATAGGAGATGTTAAATCCCGTAAACGTCTCTGACGCCGTTACACTGATATTATTTACCATTGATTTAACTTACATAAGATATTTTAGTTCTGACTCGAGTGTTTTGTCCTTTCAATTCGCTCGGGTCAGTCCTAGCGTTTCAGGATTTGAAGATTTTATTCTGGAGAACGAGGACAAAGATTTGTATTACTATTATCTACTATATTATTCCACTACATCATTTTATTCCGCTGCATTAATTATTATTCTTTGGTATGTGTACTTTGATATGTATTGTATAAATATGATCAAATGTTTTGTAAAACAGTTTCATGAAATGTTTATTTGATTATTATATTTTATCTTTCCGCTACAAGATTCTATTTTGTTTTTTCCTTGCTTTTTCTATTTATCCCATAACAATCCGCCCTTCTATATGATTTAAGTCTGATGTGTGTGGTTTATCATCGATTTAAAGCGTGCGAAAAGGCGGGACGTTACAAATAGTATATAAAATAAAATAGTTTATAAAATAAAATAGTTTATATAAAATAGTTATAAGTTAAAATGGTTTATATTATAATAATTAGTATATTGAAATGGTTTATATATAAAATTTATAAAGAAAAATATATAAATAGTTTGAAATAAGATTTAAAATACTATATAATAAAATAGCTTCTCAAATTTCACAAATTGATTCAAATCAACTCGAATTAAAAAATTTAAATTTAATTCAATCTCAATTCATCAATTTCAATTCAATTCAATTTCTCAATAGACCCTTCCAAATTATATCGATTTCAAATACAGATTTGAACCCAAAATAAACCATTTCAATTTCAATATATTTCAAAGCTTTAAATATACCACATTTCAAAACTAAGTTTGATCATTTCATATATATCTAAATTTAACTTCATTATTATTTAGTTTTGAAATATTCACTTAATCAATCCAATATCATTTAAATAAACGTCAAATTACTTTTGAAATAAACCAGATATTCCTTCAATTTATTTTACTTGACACAATAAATTTATCACTTTAAATCAAATCAAGTTATAGAATCATATCTTTAATCTCAAATTTAATATGTTTCTAGTCGATTATAAAATTGTTGTAACTCTCAAAAGAATACGAGTTCAAATTAAATTAATTTTATCTTCCCAACTTTAATTTATTCAAATTATACTAATATCTATTTTTTAAATAAATTTTTAAATAAATACTTAAACAGATTATATATTAATTAAATCAAACTCATTATTAAACTTAAATCTTATTATTGAACTTATTTTGTATTAAAACTAATTATACATATTTTAAAATAGTAAAATTATAAGTAAATTCTTAAAATTTATAATTTCAAAACTAACTTTTAATTTTAAAATTTTCAAAACATATAATTTTAAAAATAATTTTTTTAACTATATATAAAATAACATTTATATTTATATATATATATAATATTTTAAAATCAATATTTATATAAAAACCATATATATATATATCTTTTTAAACCTTGGAAATCATTTAACTATACGCACACACACAGATATATATATATATATATATATATATATATATATATAGACCTATGGTGTCTGTATATAATTTTCTATCCTATGGTCAAGTGATATGGATATTTATCATTTCATTCCATAATTTGAACATCTATGGGTATACATCATTTCAACTCGCAATCCCAAATTTTATTCAATGAAAATCGCTTGGGTTTATCATTTCAACCCATAACGATTTCCTCCTACTCTACAGATCGTTCGGGTATGTATCATTTCAACCCATAGGGAATTCTATACTAACAGGGAACTGTAAAGTGATAACAGATATGATAATAATATAATAGGCATATATCATCAATATAAATAATAAATAATGGTGTCAGATGTCACAGGTGAACGGATACTGACAATAGCATATATATAGCAATGTACATTACTAACAACAACATATTTCAATTGTCGTTTCAATTGAAATCAAATTTAATAAATGTAAGAACGTTAATCGTGAGTGATTGCTCACCTTTTGAGGCTAGAGAGAGAACAGGACAAGATGAAAACGTGCACGAATAAACATGGAAAATTCACAAATCACTAAACTGATGCAGATAAGCATGAAGTGACAACGGGACAGCGAAGAGCAAAGCAAATCTACCTAAATTCGTTGAAAACATGGATCAGAACAATCTTGATATAAATGGAATAAATATATATCAATTTTTTTTCTAAAATCCATATTTAATTAACAATACATGATAAAATAAAAATCTTCAAAATCTATATTCATTAAACATATACTAGATTAAATATATATATATATATATATATATATATATATATATATGTATATATGTATATATGTATGTATATACATTTTATATTTTAAAATCAATACTTATATATACATATTAAAATATGAAATACTTATATATTATATATTATTCCTTTTAAAATATCAACATAACATATCATATATACATTTAAAAATACTAGCATGACTTATATAAATACTTTAAACAAACTTATACATATAACAACATACAACTTATTGGACACACACACACACACACACACACACACACACACATATATATATTGGGTAAATTGGAAATCGGTCCTGTATAAAACATATGTACAACTCAGTTATATATAAAAGCGTAAAAGAACGACAGACTGTATGACTTATATAAATTTATATAAATAACAAATAGAATATATATAACTTATACAATTTATATAACCACAGATCTAATATTTCGTATACAACTCATGTGTAAATGAACATACATGAAGATCTTTGACAATATAAATAAATTTACATACATATATGCTAGCCAACAGATTATATATTAACTACATATATATATATATATATATATATATATATATATATATATATATATATATATATATCCTATATAACTAGTGCGAACCCGTGCTTCGCACACGGATGTTGAAAAAATATTGTTGTTGCATAGGTTCATATCCAAATGTATAGAAATTTAATATGGTGGTAATGAAAAAACATTGTTGAACGATAGTGTTACATCATGAATAACAATTTGGTAGGGTAAAGAATACATAGATATATTTGGTTATGATAATCGCAATTAAAATCGAACAAAACAATTACAGTGAATATGTTAAAGTTCACAGACTATTTAGAGGATAATGTGTTAAAAATTTATCCGCTAATGCATAGATAAATTCACTACGGCATATAACACCAATGTTTTTTGCTTTTGCAATTACACAGCTGCTTCAATGTGCATAGATATAGTTGAAGTATTCGCTGTGAACTACAAACACAAAGACACAATGCAGTTCGATTCAATTAAATAAGAGTAACAAAATCTTTTTGCAATGGGGAGAAATATAGTAATAGGACGAAATTCGTAAACAGTCAAGAAAAGTATTTGTCAACAGCTGAAAAATTGGAGGAGAAAAAAGGGAAAAACAACATATGTAGTATAGGGGAAAAGTAGTAAAATAGAAGATTCAATTGAAATATAAATGACGATGCAATAAGAAAATGACATGGGTTCCGATATAAATTACTATTGTTCACTGAATTTGATCTACGTCGATGCAGGGTACAAAACACGGCATACAGCTGGTCGCAGTAACCAATATTTGAAAATATCCAAAACATACAGAAGAGAACAATTGTGAGAAGTCTATTTATTTTTCAGCCTCAGAAATAACTGCTAGCAACGCATGTATGATATTGGGCTTGAGCGCAAATAGGTGATGTTTTCTTGGCCCTAATAGATGCATTACATCAGTCAATTATTTTAACCATTAAAGGTATTTGTACTTGCAGCCAAAAAAAGCAAAAGTGTGATTGATGCAGTATTATTACTAAATTCTCTCACTGCTCATCTGACCTAGTTAACTATATCTAATAATCAAACTATGACTACATGATCATCTATACAAAAATACATTCATCAATTATTTTCTAGAAGTTTTCCGACAGTGCTGGCGTAAGTGATTTTAGAATTTACTGCAATAAATAAAAAAAATAAACTCATTTAGGTGGTTATCAACATAATTCTCACTATAGCACATGTTTTGACCCAACACTTAAACTATGCATCTACCTTAAGTCCGAATACAACAACTTATATGCTAATCGTATTATTGATCATCGTAATTGTAAACGAAATTGAATAAACTTAGCCAAATTATGTTATCAAACCAGGAAGCAATGTATTAAACGCTGAGCTGCATGGTTGAATCAAGCATTAATTATGTGAAGTCACCATTTAACCATCTCAAGCTATCAAAAAGCAAAATTAATTTTTCAATTATATTTTCATAATGCGGTTAAATTATTATCGTTAACATCAAACAAAATGATTACTACAGATAAATTAGTATTGCATCACACAAATGCAGTTAAAATATTCAGATGCAACAATAATTGCTTAATTCCAAAAATACTGTAAAATAATGACCGCTTTTGCTTAATGCATTTAAATTTTAACAACAGTAAGCTCGAATAAATCATCGTGTACAACCAAAATTATTACTGCATCACACAAATATAGTTGAAATATTCAATTTCTACCATGCATAATTCAAAATTGTCATTAAATTATAACTGCATTTTATTAATGTAGTTAAATTTTAATTGTATTAAGATTGAATAAATTTCTAAAATGTAGCCAAATTTATTACTACATCACTAATGTGGTTAAATATCTTCAAATATAGTTAAATTTACCCAAAACTTGCTGGTAAATTATAATTGCATTTTCTTAATTTCATTAATTTATAACTGTTTTAAAATTGAATAAAATTATCAAATATAGTCAAAATCATCAATAGTAAATGCAATAAAAAATGCTAATGTAGTTAAATTAATTCAAAAATGCCTATAAATTTTTGCACCATTTTTTGATGGGGTTAAATTGTAACTGCACTAAGTTTGAATATACTATCAAACACAATCAAAATTATTACTTTATTACATAATGCAGTTACAATATTCAAAGGCAAACATAATTGTATAATTCAAAAAAAATATTCCTTTCAAATATGTTAAAAGATAGTAAATACATTATAATAATCTAGGTAAAACTACTATGTAATGTTTATGATCATCATAATAATGCTATTACAGAAATGCGGTACACAGCGGTGCACAAAATAATTGGATTATATAAATGCAGTTAAAACCGCTATATAAAATTATGATTTAAAAAATTTATTTTTAGCTATCAACAATGGATATCATTCGAAAGCATATTAAATTTGAGATTTTACAGTGAAAACGATTCTTAAATCCAATTAATGTAGAAAAAGTTATCACATTTCAAAGTTTGGAATAGAAAAAAATTAAAAATGTGACTGTTCATTTCCCAAAATATGAAGGAGGCCTGTGTGCTTGTGACGACCCATAATTTTGGACAATTTAAATTGGGATATTTAATTGATTTTAATATTTAAAAGTTATTTTGTAACTTAAATTGCAAATGTCACTATCTTTTGGAAATTTAATTATTGGATTTAATTACTGGAAATTGGGTCAAATGTTAAATCTGGAGTTCTAAGCCTGTTAAAAATAATTTAAGGGTTTGTAAAATTTATATCGATAGTACTGAAGATAGTAAAAGTATTGAAATTGAATTTAGGAATGTTTTGTTAAGTTTTGAAAATATATCGTTTAAATCGATATTTAAAAATAGCCTTCCGAGCACAGTCTTGAAATTCGACGAAACCAGTTCCATTGGATCCGTAATAGTTAGTTATTATCGGATTTCAAATTTCGTAGCATTTGGATTTACCGTTTGCTCGTACGGCTGAGAAATGCATTGAAATTAAAATCGATAATGTAATATTTTAAATCAATTTAAAAAGCTAACTTCCACATACGATCAAATTAGCCTCCGAAACACGTTCCATTGTGTTCGAAATGCGGGTAAAACCTTATAATCGCCTGTCGGCACACGTTGTTTGAAGATCGTTTGAGAAAGTTGTTTTAAAATGGATTTAATATTAAAATAATATTTATACACGTATATATATACGTTTATCGGCCTAAGCCCTAACCCTTTCTTCCAGCCGCCGTGAAAAACATTTCAATGGCCGAAATGCTTTTCTTCGTTTTTCTTGTAATCCACAAGCTTTCGTCAGAAAGTTTCAACATGAAAAAGGTAGAGCTCACCAAGCTCTTGCTATCTAACGGTAGAGATCGTGTTTGAGCGACGACGAAGGAGTTATCGAGGCCGTTTGGTCATGCGTTCATGCGCGTTTAACCGGGCCTTGGAGGCGCTGAGTTCGCCACCGTTCGTGGCGTGGGGGTGTCGTGCGATGGGCCTTCAATTGGTGGTATCGGATCGTCGTGTAGTCGAGTTGAGGAGGAATGGTTCCAAACGCTAGTTTGGCGATGATGGGTTCGGCTCCTACCTGTAACGCGCGATTGAGGCAGAAGAGGCAGCGGCCTGATTTCGTTTATTTGATTTGAACGACCGATGTTTATAAAAAAATTGTTTTAATTTGTATTTAAAACTAATAAATTTTATAACTAATGCATGTGAGGTCGAAATTGGGTGAAACTGGAAGCGCCGGAATCGCAGCGACGCGATCTACACGCTGCAGCAGATCCAGAGACGTTAGGAGCAAGCAAAGATTTTTAATTAAATCGAACGGTTCGATTTAATTTAAATTTTTAAACGCTCGTCGAAACTCAAGGTGAGTTTATCTCACTCACATCTGAAATGCAAGTTAGTTTAATTAATTAATATTTAAATGATGGGTTGATTGATTGAATGTGATAATTATCATCAGATTGGATTGATATTTTATGTTGTGCTAACGTCTGTGGATGCAGAGAAACAGGTTGGAGGGATCCAACTGGATTCCTCAAAATTATTTAGATTGTTTAATATTCTGTGTTATGAATATTTGATATTCTGTGATGAATTATATTGATAATTGGAATATTAAATATTATGGTTTGCTTGAATATATTTTGGTACACTGGGTCATCAAAATATTTAGAATTGGATTTTTTTGGGAAGAAATATGAGAGTAAATTTTGGAAGTGAAATAGTTATAGAATAAAAATAAGAATGAATTGGAAAGAAATAATAGTGATTTTTAAAACTGAAGTTAAATTGTAAAGTAGAGATTTAAAACAAGTTTTAAATCAAAGTTAAATCTGGTATTCAAGTTAGTGAATCTCAGTTTTTAAACAAATAAAGTTTTTAAATTTAAATTGTTTTAAACAACTTGAATGTTAAAGTGCATTTTAAATTGATTTGAATTTAAAAATGAATTTGGTTTTAAATTCCTTTCAACTTCTTTTATAAAATGTGCATTTCCTTAACATGAGAATTTAAAAGGTTTTAAATTGTTTTAAACTTAAATCATAAATAAGAAAATGTTTTCATTTTAAAGTTAATAAGGGCTTACTGATTTGTGATTCATTAAATTAGTAGGGTAATTAAAATGGATAATTAATTAATTCAATTAATTAGTGATTTGGGTTAATTAATTTAGTAATTAAGGGTTTGAATTAATTAATTAAGTTTTAAGTTAATTAATTAAGTATAATTAATTTAGAATAATCATTGGGTGGTTTGATAGGTAATTACTTAATGTAATTAACAAAATATAATTATTTAGGGAAGTGATTAATTAATTAATATTTACTGGATGTAATTAGTTGAATGATGATTTGTTAATAGGAGTAATTTGGGTAAAATTACTTTGTGTAATTAATCAAGATATTAATTAAGATAATTAATTAAGGAGTATTATTTAATGAAGTAAATAAAAAGGTTGTTAATTACTGGTTGTGATTAATCAAGAGTGATTAATATTTATGGTTTAATTAATGATTAATTACTTAATGTAATTAATTTAGACTAGGATCAATTAAAATGTAATTAGAAATCATTAATTCACATAACTAATGATGTAATTAAAGGTTGATTAATTAAGATTAATTAATCAATAATAAGTGATTTATGAGAAATTAATTAATATAAGTAATTAAGGATTAATGTAACTAATTATAGTTAATTAGTTTGTGAAGTAATTAAAGATTAATTACTGTTTTTGGTTAAGAATAATTAATTAAAGATTATTACTTGAATGTAATTGAAGTATAATTAATCCATGGTGATTAATTAAGATGGATAATTAAGGGATGATTAATTAATTGGTTTGAAATTAATTAATATCAAGTGAAGGAATCTAAGTGATTGAGGTTAGTAATTCAATTAGAAGTGATTAAATTTATTTTGGAAGTGATCAAGTTTGTTTATGGATGATTGAATGATATTGGATGCCTTGAATGATTTGATATCTCTGATATGAAATGTTTTGTAGTATCATATGTTTGGCAGACAAGATATTGTGGTTATTTATCAATGATGAATTGTTTTGTAAAGGGACATCCTGTATTTAAAGTTTTAAGTGTATTTCGTTTGGATATCTTGGGTTAGGATGACATGAGACTCGAAGAGACCGGGGTCAGGTATTAGAAAATACCCAAAACCACTTCGAATTTTTATAAATTGATATGTGAGATCGATAGGCTGGAATGAAATGATTTAAGTGAATTGGACTACTTTATCTAAGTTTTGGTACTTAGAAAATTAATGTGTGAAATAAGTGATGTCTATAACAAATTTCGAATTTGTAAATTGATACGAGTTACCCCGGGTTTTAAATAATTTCTGTGCGTTGGAATTTCATGTTGGATAAGTTTACTCACGCTGGTTTCCAGCCTGACCCAGGTGTTACTTTGATGTAATGCTCGGGTAAGACCGAGTATTACAGGTTTTCAGGTAAGGACGTTCTGGAGCTCAGGAGACGGGCTGGATGACAAGAACGTATGGAGAGTTCCCTCTCTGTCATATTGTTGTATATATCCGAGTCATTTTGATTATATATGTATATATGTTGTAACTCTGATGTATTAAAGTGAAATTTGACAAGTACAGTTTTCCTTTGTATAGATGATATTATTTGTTATTATATTTTATCCGCTGCGAATGTGAGATGTTGATGTTTCTGTTCTTCTATCTCTTTCTTCTTTTTCCTAACTATCTGGAATTTTCGGGATCGAAAATTCTGGGGCGTTACAGTTGGTATCAAAGTAGAAGGTTAAGCGACCACCTTGGCTCTGGTGGGATTACTCATTAAGGATAGGGTCAATGGTACCCTAGGATGAGTTGAGTATATATATATATATATATTTATATATATATATATGAGAGCGTACTTATTATTTTCTTATATAAGATTTTAAATGATTTTATATAAGAATATATTTTGATATATATAAACCAATATTTCTTTCTAATGTTAAGGTAATTGGTTGTTAAATAATTGGAATTAAACAAAGATAAGTTTGAAAAGGATTCAAACTGAAATTAAAATCTTGAATTTGGGGAAGAGTTTCAGAATAAAGATAATAATGAATTGGTTTCCAAATATGCTAATCTTGGTTATTATCATAAATAATTATTAGAGTTTCAGAATAAAGATAATAATGAATTGGTTTCCAAATATGCTAATCTTGGTTATTATCATAAATAATTGTTGTGTTTGATAATAAAATGTGTATAATGAATAAGAAAAATGAAATGTTTTAGGAAAGTAAAACATTTAGGCAAGTATGACTTATAAATTGGAATTGAAGATGATCCAAATTGTCGAATTTTAAACCCTAAGTCTAGAAACATTTAAATTGTTTCAAAATGTTAAGAGAAATTTGTTTTGAATTGAAGGTGGTTTAAATTTTAAGGATAACTTAGTGGGTAAAGGAAATAATATGTATATATGAGGAATATACATAATATCAAAAATAGTTTGAACAAACTCTAAATGTTGAGTTTTAAATTTGGAAAGAGATGTGATTCCTAAGGTGATAAGTTTTTGAATTTATAAGTTTATTAATGTGAAGTTTAAAATTTGAAATGGGAAAGTTATATAAGTTAACAAGCAACCTGAATTGGAAATTTCAAGATGAAATTGGGAATTGAACAGTTTGGCTCTGAAATATTTTTTTCAAATAAAATATTTTAATATAAACTGTTTTTTATCTATTTTCCTATCTATTTACTATATACAACCTTTCTTTTTAAACCCCAAACTATTTTATACTTATTCTACAATTATTTTGAAACTATTTAACAATTTTTTGACTGTTTTATAAACTAATTAATATTTTCAACTATTTTACAAATTAATTACTATTTTACAACTATTTTGCAATTATCTAAAAAATTCTGAAACTATTTAACTATTTTCCAACTAGTTTACAACTTAACTATTTTACGGCTATTTCACAAACTATTAATTGTTTTTCAACTACTTATCTATTTTTAAACTTTTCAAGCTATTTTCTAAATTTAAGCTGGACAAAGTTTAAATTGTTTATGATTAAATATTCATTTGAGATAAGAATTGAGGTGATAATCCAAATGGGATTGAAGCAATGGTGAATAAATGAATAAGAACTTAAGGGAATGTGAATAGAAAAAGAAGATTGATTTAGTTAATAATCAATGAAGATAAATACGTAGGATGTACGTATATTATTCTATTCGCATAGTGATTTGATCCAGATTCGAGCACATAATTTCGAGATAGTTTATCTATCCGAGTTGGGATTTTTCACTCGATTTTCGACGGCGAACCTGGATATGGATTATTGATTGGTTCTGGATATTCTCTATCATAGCTAGGCTATGCAAGGAGAATGACGGTTTCTGATCAAGAAACCAAATCTGTGTCTGCACTAGAAAGTCGGGTGAACGATACTAGTTCGGAAGTGAAATTGTGTGATTGAGTGAGCGATCTGATTGGTATAGCATACGGATGATATGTGTACATCGCACGGATTTGAATGAAATTGATATTGGAAATTTATGGATAAGAAGTGTGAGATGGTTTTTGAAATGGAAGGTATATTTTGTGAAATATATGATGAAGTAATATGGAAATTAAAGATTTCTATGGTAAAAATTTACTTTATGGAAGTAAGTAAAATGGTAAGTGACTTTATAGAGTAATCAAATTTGAATATTTGATTTGGAATAAACAAAGTTATATACCTTTGTTATATAAGATAAATCTCCCCTTGTTGAATCTATTGCCGAAAGGAAGGGATTTTTGAAAATATTTGAAGTATATAAAGGGTTTTATACAAGTTTGAAGTGATCTAAAGATTTTTAAAGTTATATATATATATATATATATATATATATATATATATATATATATATCTATATATATGAAAATGATCTTATGAGAATGATTTTGGAGGAAAAGGTTTTGGGAACCTTTGAATTTGGAAAGGCTTCTGACTTTTGGGTAAAATCAATATTGGATTTGGAAAGCCTAGTTTGAGAATTATCGATTCTGGGATAATTAATTTTGAGAAAAGGTGATTTATATGAGATTCATACTAGGTGTATGATTTGAAAGATACTATATGTGTATAGTATAAAGTGTTTTAACAATGGCGCTGGGGAAAAAGGCGCTCCCTTGAAATAAACTTCTCAGGAGTGCCACAGGATGGTACTGCCTTGAACCCTAAGGGGGGTTCTAAAGTTAATCCTGTGAGGAGTCAGGACAAAACTAGTTCCTGAGGATTATGAATAGTATGTAGCGAAAATCGAGGGCGCTGATGCCTACAGAGGCATTTGGGTTATGCTATGACGACAGTGTAACTCGATGTCATTGCGATCTACTGCAGACCATAGCGAAAGTCGTGTGTGCCGCTGATAGCCAACAGTCTGCGTTTTATTTTATATCGGTAGACTGCGACCTGTGGTAACATAACGAAAGTCGTGTGTGCCGCTGATAGCCAACAGTCTGCGTTTGATTTTATATCGGTCGACTGCGACCTATGTGGGAGTGGAGAAGTTTCATTTTTGACAACGAAAATCGAGGGCGCTGATGCCTACAGTTACATGGACTTTTGCTGTGATGGCAACGTAACCCTGGAATGTAACTGCGATCTGTTGTGGGTTCCATGGCGTAATCGAGGGGCGCAGAGTGCCTACAGTTATATGGACTTTTGCTGTGATGGCAACGTAACCTAGGATGTAACTGCGACCATGGATGGGGGTAATGATTTCCAGAGCATTCTCACCAAAGATATTTCCTCTATTTTCAAAAACAGTTTTCTATATTTTCAATAAAATTATTTTCCCAAGTACTTTCAACGGGTTTTGAAAACGGGTTTACCAAGTACTTATAGATTTTCAGTCCTACGCCTGATCAACCTATGGCCGAATTTCTACGAGAACAAGGATGGACTGGTTGAGACATCGAGTTGTAAGAAGTATTTTTATAAAAAGCTATTTATGTAGTATTATGTGAATTTAAAAGTATTTCTAAATTTTTTAAAATAAAGGAGCAAGCTAGTTAGCTAAATAAATTAGTTAAGTGAGTATGTTAATAAGATTTAAATTGGTTAAATAGAAGTTGATTTAGGAGTTATTAATGGAGTTTGGAAATGAAAACTTG
Organism: Allium cepa; assembly: GCA_030765085.1. Taxonomy (NCBI): domain Eukaryota; kingdom Viridiplantae; phylum Streptophyta; class Magnoliopsida; order Asparagales; family Amaryllidaceae; genus Allium; species Allium cepa. Next base: position 413,611,403 of record CM060932.1, read on the forward strand.
AGTTATAAATTAAATTTGACTTGAGTTGTTAGTAAATGGAATACAATTGGAATATTGTCGAATAAAAAGGAAGTTCGATTGAAACAAAAATGGTTTGAATTGCAAATTATGTTCAAGAAGGTAGAAATAAATTGAAAATTGCCTTGTAAATAGTTAAATGAGTCGTGAATGAATTGAATTTGGAAATTAAATTTATAATAACTAATCGAATAAATTTGTAGATTGAAATGAGATTTGATTGAAATAGAACCAAGTTAAATTGAAATGGAAAATTTATTTTGCAAATAAAGTGAGCTTAAGTTTTGAAGTTGGACTAAATTAAAGTAAATTAACATAAGTTTAAAATTTATAGAAGCTCGGCTTCAAGTAGGAAGGGGTAGACCATTAAATAAAAGCTTGGGTTGAATTAATTTGGGAATGGTTAGTAGTATACAAGCATGGAATGTGTCGAGCTAAATAAAATGGTTGTGAATGAATTAAAATGGAAGGAATTAAATATAAATTGAGTCGAAATCAATTTAAATTGGTCATAAAACTCAAGTAATTATTTATTCACATGGATATCATCAAATTGCATAGAATGAATTGTCGTTTGACATAAACGAAGGTAATTAAATTTCTATGAGTTGATAGAGATTAAATAAATTGATTTTAAGATTAATTGAATTGAATATGAGCTTGTTTGGGTTAAAAATAAATTGAATGTAAGAAATTGAGGTGTAACATTAAAATTGAATGGAATGGCATATGAATTGGTTGAAAGCAATTGAATTAGTTTAGAAATCATATAAATTGCTCATGGAAGGTGTTTGGTGCATGCTGCTTATGAAGTGCATGTGTTTAGCTATTGAAAGTAAGTGAAATGTTAAAAAATTTCGTATATTTAGTACTTACCTGTTTGAATTGAGCAAGTACAGGTACCATGAAGCCGTTTGGCTGGATTTGGGCATGCTAATTACTAAAATAACAAGTCGCTTGCTAAAAAATGCTAAATAAAGGTACGCCTACGCAATAAAAATATGAACTTTTTTGTTTTTCCGACCGTGTGGGTCGATGAATATATTATATCTCTTGTAAAATTGCAAAAGCTCCTGCATACAAAGGAGACTCTGCCAAAATTTTACGAAAATTTTAGGAGTTATAAAATTTTTCAAAATTTTTCTTAGTGGCAAAACTATTTCAAATTGGAATTGACATAAGGAATTTTGGAAATGGAGATTGTAACTAATTGTTTAGTTGGAACTAAAGGATTAGGAAAGTGAATTTGGGATTTTTGATTTCAGAGGATAAATTGAAATTTGTTCGGCAAAGGTATGTATTTAAATTTTTGTATGAAATTTGATTGGGTTTTTGATCTAGCCACTTGGCCTTTTGTTTTCTTTTGAAATTTGGGGGTCCCTAGAGGCATTTTGTAGTTGTACCGAGCTAGCCGCGCAAAGGAGATGCTGGCAAAAATTTTCAAAAATTTAAAAAGTCAGAATTTTTTTGAGAAAGTTTTGATAATTTAAATTTGGATTTAAATTTAAATTTGAATAAGTGGAGTAAATAATGTTGTTGGAAACTATGGAAGGTTTTGGGAAGTTGGTTGAAGTAATAGTGGGTCTTTAATAAAAGTTATGTTATGCTAAGTTAATAAAACTATTTGGTTTTGGGAAATAGTAATGGGTATTGGATCATTCTTCTTAACTAGTAATTTCGGGGACGAAATTATTTTAAGAAGGGAGGAATGTGACGACCCGGAATTTTGGACAATTTAAATTGGGATATTTAATTGATTTTAATATTTAAAAGTTAGTTTGTAACTTAAATTTCAAATATCACTATTATTTGAAAATTTAATTGTTGGATTTAATTACTGAAAATTTGGTCAAATGTTAAATCTGGAGTTTTAAGCCTGTTAAAAATAATTTAAGGGTTTGTAAAATTTATATCGATAGTACTTAAGATAGTAAAAGTGTTGAAATTGAATTTGGAAATGTTTTGTTAAGTTTTGAAAATATATCATTTAAATCGATATTTAAAAATAGCCTTCCGAGACATAGTCTCGAAATTCGACGAAACCAGTTTCATTGGATCCGTAATAGTTAGTTATTATCGGATTTCAAATTTTGTAGCGTTTGGATTTACCGTTTGCTCGTACGGGTGAGAAACGTGTTGAAATTAAAATCGATAATTTAATATTTTAAATCGATTTAAAAAGCTAACTTCCACATACGATCAAATTAGCCTCTGAAACATGTTCCATTGTGTTCGGAATGCGGGTAAAACCTTATAATCGCCTATCGGCACGCGTTGTTTGAAGATCGATTGAGAAAGTTGTTTTAAAATGGATTTAATATTAAAATAATATTTATACACGTATATATATACGTTTATCGGGCCAAGCCCTAACCCTTTCTTCCAGCCGCCGTGAAAAACATTTCAATGGCCGAAATGCTTCCACTTTCTTCTTCGTTTTTCTTCTAATCCACAAGCTTTCGTCAGAAAGTTTCAACATGAAAAAGGTAGAGCTCACCAAGCTCTTGCTATCTAACGGTAAAGATCGTGTTTGAGCGACGATGAAGGAGTTATCGAGGTCGTTTGGTTGTGCGTTCATGCATGTTTAACCGGGCCTTGGAGACGCCGAGTTTGCCATCGTTCGTGGCGTGGGGGTGTCGTGCGATGGGCCTTCAATTGGTGGTATCGGATCGTCGTGTAGTCGAGTAGAGGAGGAACGGTTCCAAACCCTAGTTTGGCGATGATAGGTTCGGCTCCTACCTGTAACGCGCGATTGAGGAAGAAGAGGTAGCGGCCTGATTTCTTTTATTTGATTTGAACGATCGATGCTTATAAAAAAATGTTTTAATTTGTATTTGAAACTAATAAATTTTATAACTAATGCATGCGAGGTCGAAATTGGGCGAAACAAGAAGCGCCGGAATCGCAGCGATGCGATCTATGCACTGCAGCAGATCTGGAGACGTTTGGAGCAAGAAAAGATTTTGAATTAAATCGAATGATTCGATTTAATTTAAATTTTAAAACGCTCGACGAAACTCAAGGTGAGTTTATCTCACTCACATCTGGAATGCAAGTTAGTTTAATTAATTAATATTTAAATGATGGGTTGATTGATTGAATGTGATAATTATCATCAGATTGGATTAATATTTTATGCTGTGCTAACGTCTGTGGATGTAGGGAAACAGGTTGGAGGGATCCAACTGGATTCCTCAAAATTATTTAGATTGTTTAATTTTCTGTGTTATGAATATTTGTTATTCTGTGATGAATTATATTGATATTTGGATATTGAATACTATGGTTTGCTTGAATATATCTCGGTACACTGAATTGGATTTTTTTTGGGAAGAAATATGAGAGTAAATTTTGGAAGTGAAATAGTTATAGAATAAAAATAAGAATGAATTGGAAAGAAATAATAGTGATTTTAAAAACTGAAGTTAAATTGTAAAGTAGAGATTTAAAACAAGTTTTAAGTCAAAGTTAAATCTGGAATTCAAGTTAGTGAATCTCAGTTTTTAAACAAATAAAGTTTTTAAATTTAAATTGTTTTAAACAACTTGAATGTTAAAGTGCATTTTAAATTGATTTGAATTTAAAAATGAATTTGGTTTTAAATTCCTTTAAACTTCTTTTATAAAATGTGCATTTCCTTAACATGAGAATTTAAAAGGTTTTAAATTGTTTTAAACTTAAATCATAAATAAGAAAATGTTTTCATTTTAAAGTTAATAAGGGCTTACTGATTTGTGATTCATTAAATTAGTAAGGTAATTAAAATGGATAATTAATTAATTCAATTAATTAGTGATTTGGGTTAATTAATTTAGTAATTAAGGGTTTGAATTAATTAATTAAGTTTTAAGTTAATTAATTAAGTTTAATTAATTTTGAATAATCATTGGGTGGTTTGATAGGTAATTACTTAATGTAATTAACAAAATATAATTATTTAGGGAAGTGATTAATTAATTAATATTTACTGGATGTAATTAGTTGACGATGATTTGTTAATAGGAGTAATTTGGGTAAAATTACTTTGTGTAATTAATCAAGAGATTAATTAAGATAATTAATTAAGGAGTATTATTAATGAAGTAAATAAAAAGGTTGTTAATTACTGGTTGTGATTAATCAAGAGTGATTAATATTTATGGTTTAATTAATGATTAATTACTTAATGTAATTAATTTAGATTAGGATAAATTAAAATGTAATTGGAAATAATTAATTTACATAATCAACGAAGTTATTAAAGGTTGATTAATTAAGATTAATTAACCAATGATAAGTGATTTATGAGAAATTAATTAATATAAGTAATTAATTATAGTTAACTAATTTGTGAAGTAATTAAAGATTAATTACTGTTTTTGGTTAAGAATAATTAATTTATGTAATTAATTAAAGATTATTACTTGAAGTAATTGAAGGATAATTAATCCAGGGTGATTAATTAAGATGGATAATTAAGGGATGATTAATTAATTGGTTTGAAATTAATTAATGTCAAGTGAAGGAATCTAAGTGATAGAGGTTAGTAATTCAATTAGAAGTGATTAAATTTATTTTGGAAGTGATAAAGTTTGCTTATGGATGATTGAATGGTATTGGATGCCTTGAATGAGTTGATATCTCTGATATGAAATGTTTGTAGTATCATATGTTTGGGCGGACAGGATATTATGGTTATCTATCAATGATGAATTGTTGTGTAAAGGGATATCCTGTATTTTAAGTTTGAAGTGTATTTCATTTGGATAACTTGGGTTAGGATGACATGAGACTCGAAGAGACCGGGGTCGGGTATTAGAAAATACCCGAAACCACTTCGAATTTTTATAGATTGATATGTGAAATCAATAGGCGGAATGAAATGATTTAAGTGAATTTGACTATTTAATCTAACTTTTGGTACTTAGAAAATTGATGTGTGAAATAAGTGATGTCTATAACAAATTATGAATTTGTAAATTGATACGAGTTACCCTGGGTTTTAAATAAGTTCTATGCATTGGAATTTCATGTTGGATAAGTTTACTCACGCTGGTTTCCAGCCTGACCCGTGTGTTACTTTGATGTAATGTTCGGGTCAGACCGAGTATTATAGGTTTTCAGGTAAGGACATTCTGGAGCTCAGGAGACGGGCTGGATGACAGGAACGTATGGAGAGTTCCCTCTATATTGTATTGTTGTATATATGTGAGTCTTGTTGATTGTATATGTATATATGCTGTAACTCTGATGTATTAAAGTGAAATTTGACTAGTAAAGTTTTCCTTTGTATAACTGATATTATTTGTTATTATATTTTATCCGCTGGGAATGTGAGATGTTGGTGTTTCTGTTCTTCTATCTCTTTCTTCTTTTTCCTAACTATCTGGAATTTTCGGGATCGAAAATTCTGGGGCGTTACAGTGCTCTTGAAATCTAACACAATAATAATAGTATAGTGTAGATATAATACTTCTAACATATTATTATTATACCATCTATATATAATATACGTTATCAACTTATATATAACATGTACCCAAGATAAAATAATATATATATATATATATATAATATAATTCATAACAGAATCGAAATCATATATAATATAACTTACATATAACTAACGCATATAACTAAATATGCATATAAATTCAATGCAGAAGAATATATATATATATATATATATATAAGATTCTTGTATAAACTTGTACATAAACATCAATAACACTCATTTGTATAAAATAAACAGTACAAAGTAACATTTTAAAACAATGTTTATATATATACGCATAACCAAATATATGCATGCTTAGGAAACTGGGCAAAAGAAAAATAAAATAAAATATGCATGCAACTTGTAAGCTTGATATATACTATATACATACATATGATACTATAATTACAATTGTTTTCAAATATAGCATAGTTTAAGTAACATTTAACATACTATATATATAGTAACCTATATCTATATGTCATACTATAATATATTTACATCACCTATAAATATAAGTGGAGAAGCATATCGGCTGCACAAAGGAGGAGGAGGAAGTGAGCACGAAGGGACGATGGTCGGAGGGGGAGAAGGGAAGGGCGGAGCATGAAGAGGCTGAGGGAAAAGCAAGCAGAGGCGAGGTTAGGGAGGAGGCAGCGAGGTCGGGTTCGATGGTGTGGTGTATGGATGCATGAGGAGGGCTGCGATCGTGCCTAGGGTGGACTGACGTGTGAAGCACAGAGGTTGGTTGTGGCAAGCATAGACGAATAGGGGAGGAGCATTTACGGGAAGAGGAGAAGGCTGTGTTGAGGCGTTGCGTGCCTGCGATGGTGGAGGAAGTTGGAGATGGAGGGAATAATAATGGGTGCCATTGAAAAATACGGACAAGCTTTTGGAAAAATTTCGTATAAGAATAAATAAAAATTTGTAAAAATATGGAAGTGAAAGCAGATGGAAGGAGGAAGAAAGTGAGCAGTATGAAGCAAATATAGATATACACGCGAAAGAAAAAAATAGAATATAAATTTGAACGGTTGGAATTTGGAAAAATAAAAGTCATTGTAACAACCCGCATATTTATCAATTGTATATTTAAATATTTTATCATTCGTCGGATTTTGGTCCGAAAAGCTACTTTTTGCAAACAATCGAATTAGGACTCGAGACCCCTTCCATTGAGTTCAAAATTCCGTTTGCAACCTTTTTGTGTATAAACATTGATATGTTTCGAGCTAGCTAAAAATTTGACCTTTTTCACTTTGAGTTTGGGTTTGGGTTCAGCCCACTAGCCAACTTAATACCCAAATCTGAACCACTTCTCCCCATTCACTCTCACTTCCTCCTCTTTTCAGTTCTAAAGCAAAAATGGTGGAAGAAAATGGGAAATAGAAATCCAAAACCCTAGTTCATTTGCAAAATCCAAGATCTAGCTCCAAATTCTAAGAGAACCCATTGGTAAGCATCTCTTCATCTTCTCCAACTCTTTCTCCATTCCATTTCACAAATTCCTAAACCTAACTTAGGAAATATTTTACTTGTAAGCTTAGATTGAAGCTTCTTGAGTTGTTATTGAAGAGGAATTGATCTTAGCTTGTTTTAAAAGCTTCTCCTTCATTGATTTGGGTTCAAAGGTGAGATTTTTATCTACATCTATGACTATAATTATCTTTGGTTGTTGGGTATGAATTCCTAACACTTCTTCATGTGAATTTGCTCTTGATTTGGATTGGTTTTGTGAATATTCCAATTTTTTGGGTTTTTAAGTCAAATTTGTGTGAAAATCCATTTATGGGTGTTTGATCATGCTTTTGGTGATGCATCGAGGAGCATATAGGTCCGGGTTGCCGAGTGGCATAAACCCTTAGAGCCAATGTTCGTCCGGTTGCATTTTGGAAGAGTTAGCACTTCATTTGGATAGGCTGAAAAACAGCCCAGGCAAGATTCAGTCGACTGAAAAGTCTGTTCAGTCGACCGAACCTGTAACCCGAAAGTTTCCAGGCATGATTCAGTCAACTGAATCCTCTGTTCAGTCGACTGAACCTGGAAACAGAAAGTTTCCTGAACCTGGAAAATTTCCAGGTACAGGGTCAGTCGACTGAAAACTCTATTCAGTCGACTGAACCTGCTGTTTCAGTCCATTTTTCCTTTTTGGATTGAATTTCCAACGTTAATCGATTGGTGTTGATTCCCTTTTGTAATTATCACTTATTATCGACTTTGATGACATTTTCTTCGTGATTTTTTAGGAATATCCATTTTGATGGATTCGATATCGATTTCTTTGGATTTTATTCACGTCTTCGAATGTGAATTTTAGTGATGGATTGTTCTTACAATCTTCTTTGTGATTTGTAATTTTAAATTTTTTTAAAGGTTTTCTATACTAGTAGTAAATATCGAAACTCTTTCAACAAAATGATTTCAACTCTATTTTCAATAACAAAGCTCTTTGTTTTAAACCTTTTTCCAATCTACTAGTATATACAAACCTTTACCTCACTCGTATGAGAAATTGAATTAAACGGCTTAGTAAAAAAAGTGGTATGAAACGCTTGCGTTTGCTTCGTCGGTTAACTCTTGGACTTGTTCGATTGAACCTTTTTGTGACAATTTTCTAGTGGAGATCTACAATTTGTTTAAATATTAAAGTTAAGCTAGTGGTTATGGGACATGAAGCTAAGATCATATATTTACTAGCTTACTGTAATTGACACTTCTCTTTGATCATGACGATCATTTTATGATTTAGACTAGCAATTGTGCGATGTCTCTCTGTTTGCAAGCTTAGGCTAGACACATACCTTTTTGCTTTTTGGTTAGCCTAGACACCTTTTGTGTGATTTCGACTCACACATACCTTTTTGCTTTTTGGTTAGCCTAGACACCTTTTGTGTGATTTCGACTCATACATATCTTTTCTGTTTGCAAGGTTAGGCTAGACACCATTTGTGTGATTTTGACTCACACATACCTTTTTGCTTTTTGGTTAGCCTAGACACCTTTTGTCTGATTTCGACTCACACACATCTTTTCTGCTTGCGAGGTTAGGCTAGACACCATTTGTGTGATTTCGACTCACACATACCTTTTTGCTTTTTGGTTAGCCTAGACCTCATCTGGGTGATTCCGACTCACCCATATGGGGTAGCTCCCCATGGTCTTCGGACCATTCGTGTGATAGGCCTCTTTCCCTTTTTCTGTGATTTCTGGATTTCGTGTGTTGAATTCTGGAATTTATGCTCCACCAATTTTAGTGATTTTCATTGATATGATGTATCAATTTTTTTGTGCATTAGTGGATTCGTGTGTCATTGACTTGTTGTGAATACAAGTTTTGGGGTATGAAACCTCTTTTTGGATCTTTGTGAATATTCTTGTGATATTGATTAACCTTTTGTTGATTGTTATTTACATGCTTATAGTAGTATGTCAGTATGGATACTTTATGTTTATGACATATCTTTTACTTTATATCATGTCATCTGATATTTATAGCTAGACTGATCCGTTTATTATTTTCTTATAAATAATGCTCGGGTCAGACCAAGATGTTACAGGTGCTTCTGCTTGACTTCTCCCCTGGGATTCATTACTCTGACTTTTGGCTAACCACATAGATTGGAAGTTTTTGTTGTTTACACTTGAGATATAGACTCATAGTTGCATTCTTTTGTATAGCACGTGTTGCTATTCTCTTGTATTATTGTGGATCTTTTTGACCACTACTCTGATGTACACTTTCATGTGTTAGTTATATATTCATATCTTCTTCCGCCTTTGTGATATGAATTGTCTGTGACTGATTTATGTTATGTTTATTTCTATATTTGTTTCCAAAGATTATATATAGCCACTGTGTAGTAGCTTTGAGTTTGTGTCGGTATGTCGGAATTCCTCTTGAGATGAAATCCATGTTATATTTTATCTGGCATATCGGTGCTCGCACAAAGCAATTACACGGATGGTCGCTCCTCAACAGCCTTATTCTCCGTGCTGGTTGACAATATTACACTGTAGTGTTTTTGGCTAGCGTGGGTATAGAGGTGGGGCGTCACAGCTTGGTATCAGAGCCAAACTTCGGAACAACGTAGAATAATATAACAAGGATCATCATCCTAAGTCTCTCTTAGGAGTCGTCCTTTAGGATTTAATTCGAGTCTTCGTACCGATTCATCCTATTTTCTTTATGATTGTTTGATATTCATTCTAAGAATAACTTTTTCTTCTTCTTTTCTTTCTTTCTTAAAGAAAAGAAATGGTTGGTTCTGGCAATCCTAGCGCTGGTCAATCCAGTAGCCCTTCTCTGGATGGCGCATTCATGTCTGCCCAACAACTTTTGGATCTTGTAAAGAATCAAGAGTTTATCTATGCTTTGAGTAAGAACCCCAAAATGGTTCTACCTTTGAAACTTGAAGTTCCTTTCAATCAGCTTGTGCATATTACTCTTCGATATGAAGAGGTTGGTAAAGGAAGTGTTAATGCTGTTGGAATTTCCAAGAAGAGGCATACTAACTTCAAGAGCCTTAATCCCAATAAGAAAGTGAAGCAAACTACTTTGGTGGTAAAGACTCCAATCCCTAATCGTGGAGGATGCTAAAATTGTAATTCTAAGGACCACTATGCAAGGGAGTGCCCGAAACCCCTCTTTTGTCGTTATTGCAAAGGTTCGGGTCATCTTTTATCTTCGTGTCCTAAGCTTCCAAGCAAGAAGAAGGTGGAACAAGAAACTTCGGTAGACAAGACTCCTACCCCAAGTCGTAAACAATGCTACAATGTGGTTCCACGGACCATTATGTAATTAAGTGCCCGAAACCCCTTTATTGTCGCTATTGCAAAGAACCAGGTCATCTTTTATCTGCATGTCCTAAACTTTCGAACAAGGACATGAGAAAGCTAAATATTGTGCAAGCCCCTAGCAACACTTCTCTTGGTCAAGGTATTTCACATTCAATCCTCGATGACATTTGTTTTGTGATTTTCCTATTTGAGTTCTTGTTGATATGGGTTCATCTTATCATTTTTATATCAAAAGAACTTGTGATTCTTTTTCTTTAAACATTTATGGGCTTGATGACTTCTTTGAGGATTGCGAATCCGGATTAGTGGATCCGCAACACTCAATTTGCTTTCTATTGATGTCGAAATTATTTTATGTGATTTTTCTTTCCGAGCCGATATTTTTACTTAGGCTTCAGAATTGATCTTTGGAAAGGACTGGCTTAATCATTGTGAAGCCCTATCCTATATTTTCGAGTTGACTATTCATCTTCGACATTTTCTATCTGTAAGCATATTTCTATTTTTTCCTTTATGATTTCAATTCCAATTTGGTGGCATCATTTTATTCCTTAAGCCCACTTATAAGGAAAGTGTTATTTCTCCCATTCATGTAGTTTGAGAATTTTTCGGTATTTTTGAGTTTGTCTTGGGAATATCACCTAAGAGATCTTTTGAGTGGTGTTAAGGTATTTTCAGTTTGACCTTGCCACCGATTTTCAATTGCTACGAGTTGCGGGAGTTAGCATTCCACTTACTGCATTCCGCAGTCGTTATGATTCTTATGAATGACTTATTATATCATTCAATTCGTCCAGCTTATTTCATCCATTTTATAAGCCGAGTATTCTATGAGTATTTCGATGAGACCATTCTTGTGTTTATTGATTTTGGATGAAATTAGCAATTTAAAATCTTTGCAAATCTTTTTCATAAGATTTATTTATAAGTATAGTTGGATTTTGTTCTTAAATGAGCAAAGAATATTCTTAAAACTTTTTAAGAGATATTTTTATCATATAGAAGATGATTTTGTGATTGTATTGCCCTTTGAGTGCTTTAAGAATTCTGGTCGATGCGCCTGATCAACGTTATCGATAGTAATTTCCTAAACACTTTGATGAGACAGTCAGACACGATATATTAACTTGTAAGAATGTAAAATTTTCTAGAAAGATTTTCACATCGAGATAATTGTGATTTTGAAAGTTTTAGCATTTTTGGAAAGAAAATTATTTAAAAGAAATTCTTTCTTTTCGATACTCTTATTCTTGTGATTCCCGATGGGAACCAAGACTTTATCATTTGTACCGATGCTAATTGTATTGGTTTTGATGTCGTTCTCTTGCAAAAGAGAACGTGCTATCACTTATGCTTCTAAATCATTAAAGTCGATCGAGACAAGGTATGCCACTCATGATCTAGTGCTCGCGGCTATTGTTTTCGCTTTTAGAATTTGGCATCATTATTTTTGGGGGAGAAATTTGTTCTCCACCTCGATCATAAATCTTTGGAATATTTATTTTCTCATAAGGAACTTTACATCGACTCGAGTTCCTGGCATCTTATGATCTTGATATTCTGGAAGTCGTGTTGCCAATGCGCTTTGTCGTAGGCAACAATTTTTTGTTTCTATGATGATATCTGAATGGAACGATCTCGAGAACTTATCCACTTGTGAGATTCGAGACCGCGTATCCGATTTATGCTCATCATTTGTTTTATGTAGCCTTGAGTCTCATCCTTCTCTTTTAGACCATATTCTTGATGCTCAAAGGGTAGATCCCGACTTGGCTCTTCTTGGCCAAAATTTTAAGGATAGAATTGATATTGAAGGTTTGAAAGACTTTGATATTGATTCTCGTGGCGGCATTCGGAAATTTGGTAGACTTATCGTGCCAAATATTAGTGATCTTCGAAAAGACATTTTAGAAGATTCCCATCGTTCTAAATTTACCATTCATCCCGGTAATAGTAAAATGTACGCGGATATGAAGCGACTTTATTATTAAGAGGGAATGAAACCTGACATCGCTAACTTCGTTAAGTGTTGCATGGCTTGCCAACTCGTTAAGGCCGAACATCAATGGCCCGGTGGGTTATTGCAACCTTTAGAAATTCCAATTTGGAAGTGGGACCAAATTTCCATGGATTTTATTGATGGCCTTCCCTGTTCTCGTTCGGGTCATGATAACTTATGGGTGATTGTCGATAGACTTACTAAATCTGCCCATTTTATTCCCGTTCGGCCTAGCCGAACCGTTCCTCTTTTGGCCAAACCTTTTACAAAAGAAATTGTTAAATTGCATGGAGTTCCTACTTCTATTGTTAGCGATCGTGATCCATTGTTTACTAGTGGATTCTGGAAGAGTCTTCAAAAAGCTTTAGGAATGAAGCTTAATTTTAGCACCGCTTATCACCCCCAGTCCGGTGGACAAACCGAGCGTGTGAATCAAACCGTTGAAGATCTTCTTCGTGCTTGCGTGCTTGATTTCGGTGGATGCTGGGAAGATCCTATTCTTCTTGTAGAATTTTCCTTTATTAATAGCTTCCAATCTAGTATTGGTATGGCACCTTTCGGGGCACTCTATGGAAGGCCATGCCGATCTCCTTCTTGTTGGCTTGAGGCCGGTGAGAGGCTGGTTTTAGGTCCAGACTTTATTCGTGATTCCACAGAAAAGATTGAACTTATTCGACCTAGGATGAAAGAAGCCTAGAGTAGAGAAAAAAAAATCCTATGCCGATAATCGAAGAAGGAGATTAGAATTTTCTGTTGGAGATCTTGTTTTTATTCGTGTTTCACCTATGAAAGGTGTTGTACGTTTCCGTCGGTCGGGAAAGTCAGCACCTCGATGTATTAGGCCATTTCCTATCACTGAACGTATTGGTTCCATGGCTTATCGCCTTTCATTACCGGCTCAGTTTTCTTCCATGCATGACGTGTTTCACGATTCTCAATTACGGAAATGTCTTAGGGATTCCGATTTTTATTCTTGAGCCCGGTATTATTAAAGGAAGTGAAGTTATACCAGATTTTACTTAGGAGTTATATTCTATTCGCATCATTGCTTCGGAAGTTGAGTGCCTTGGAAATAAAGATGTTCTTTTTGTGAGAGTTCAATGGTTCTCAAATCCTATGGATTGCTCTTGGGAATCCAGAGAATTCACCATGCGAACCCGTTCAGGCTTACTCTTTCATGCTCCTTATGGTGAACTTCCTATTTCAATTTTTCTTTTGTGTTGATATGCTTCTATGGTTGTTACTTCTTATTTTCTTCTTAAGTATTGCGAGGACGCAATTTCTTTAAGGAGTGGAGTCTGTAATAACCCGCATATTTATCAATTGTATATTTAAATATTTTATCGTTCGTCTGATTTTGGTCCGAAAAGCTACTTTTTGCAAACAGTCGAATTAGGACTCGAGACCCCTCCCGTTGAGTTCAAAATGCCGTTTGCAACCTTTTTGAGTATAAACATTGATATGTTTGGAACTAGCTAAAAATTTGACCTTTTTCACTTTGGGTTTGGGTTTGGGTTCAGCCCACTAGCCAACTTAATACCCAAATCTGAACCACTTCTCCCCATTCACTCTCACTTCCTCCTCTTTTCAGTTCTAAAGCAAAAATGGTGGAAGAGAATGGAAAATAGAAATCCAAAACCCTAGTTCATTTGCAAAATCCAAGATCTAGCTCCAAATTCTAAGAGAACCGATTGGTAAGCATCCTCTTCATCTTCTCCAACTCTTTCTCCATTCCATTTCAGAAATTACTAAACCTAACATAGGAAATATTTTACTTGTAAGCTTAGATTGAAGCTTCTTGAGTTGTTATTAAAGAGGAATTGATCTTAGCTTGTTTTAAAAGCTTCTCCTTCATTGATTTGGGTTCAAAGGTGAGATTTTTATCTCACATCTATGACTTTAATTATCTTTGGTTGTTGGGTATGAATTCCTAACACTTCTTCATGTGAATTTGCTCTTGATTTGGATTGGTTTTGTGAATATTCCAATTTTTTGGGTTTTTAAGTCAAATTTGTGTGAAAATCCATTTATGGGTGTTTGATCATGCTTTTGGTGATGCATCGAGGAGCATATAGGGCCGGGTTGCCGATTGGCATAAACCCTTAGAGCCAATGTTCGTCTGGTTGCATTTTGGAAGAGTTAGCTCTTCATTTGGATAGGCTGGAAAACAGCCCAGGCAAGATTCAGTCGACTAAAAAGTCTGTTCAGTCGACTGAACCTGGAACCCGAAAGTTTCCAGGCATGATTCAGTCGACTGAACCTGGAAACAGAAAGTTTCCTGAAACTGGAAAATTTCCAGGTACAGGGTCAGTCGACTGAAAACTCTGTTCAGTCGACTGAACCTGCTGTTTCAGTCCATTTTTCCTTTTTGGATTGAATTTCCAACGTTAATCGATTCGTGTTGATTCCCATTTGTTATTATCACTTATTATCGACGTTGATGACATTTTCTTCGTTATTTTTTGGAAATATCCATTTTGATGGATTCGGTATCGATTTCTTTAGATTTTATTCACTTCTTCGAATGTGAATTTTAGTGATTGATTGTTCTTACAATCTTCTTTGTGATTTGTCACTTTAAAAAAATTTAAAGGTTTTCTATACTAGTTGTAAATATCGAAACTCTTTCAACAAAATGATTTCAACTCTATTTTAAATAACAAAGCTCTTTGTTTTAAACCATTTTCCAATCTACTAGTATATACAAACCTTTACCTCACTCGTATGAGAAATTGAATTAAACGGCTTAGTAAAACAAGTGGTATGAAACGCTTGCGTTTGCTTCGTCGGTTAACTCTTGGACTTGTTCGATTGAACCTTTTTGTGACAATTTTCTAATGGAGATCTACAATTTGTTCGTAAATATTTAAGTTAAGCTAGTGGTTATGGGACATGAAGCTAAGCTCATATATTTACTAGCTTACTGTAATTGACACTTCTCTTTGATCATGACGATCATTTTATGATTTAGACTAGAAATTGTGCGATGTCTCTCTGTTTGCAAGCTTAGGCTAGACACCATTTGTGTGATTTTGACTCACACATACCTTTTTGCTTTTTGGTTAGCCTAGACACATTTTGGGTGATTTCGACTCATACATATCTTTTATGTTTGCAAGGTTAGGCTAGACACCATTTGTGTGATTTTGACTCACACATACCTTTTTGCTTCTTGGTTAGCCTAGACACCTTTTGTGTGATTTCGACTCACACATATCTTTTCTTTTTGCGAGGTTAGGCTAGACACCATTTGTGTGATTTCGACTAACACATACCTTTTTGCTTTTTGGTTAGCCTAGACCTCATCTGGGTGATTCCGACTCACCCATATGAGGTAGCTCCCCATGGTCTTCGGACCATTCGTGTGATAGGCCTCTTTCCCTTTTTCTGTGATTTCTGGATTTCGTGTGTTGAATTCAGGAATTTATGCTTCACCAATTTTAGTGATTTTCATTGATATGATTTATCAATTTTTTTGTGCATTAGTGGATTCGTGTGTCATTGACTTGTTGTGAATACAAGTTTTGGGGTATGAAACCTCTTTTTGGATCTTTGTAAAGATTCTTGTGATATTGATTAACCTTTTGTTGATTGTCATTTACATGCTTATAGTAGTATGTCAGTATAGATACTTTATGTTTATGACATATTTTTACTTTATATCATGTCATCTGATATTTATAGCTAGACTGATCCGTTTATTATTTTCTTATAAATAATACTCGGGTCAGACCGAGATATTACAGGTGCTTCTGCTTGACTTCTCCCCTGGGATTCATTACTCTGACTTTTGGCTAACCACATAGATTAGCAGTTTTTGTTGTTTACACTTGAGATATAGACTCATAGTTGTATTCTTTTGTATAGCACGTGTTGCTATTCTCTTGTGTTATTGTGGATCTTTTTGACCACTACTCTGATGTACACTTTCATGTGTTTGTTATACATTCATATCTTCTTCCGCCTTTGTGATATGAATTGTCTGTGACTGATTTATGTTATGTTTATTTCTATATTTGTTTCCGAAGATTATATATAGCCACTGTGTAGTAGCTTTGAGTTTGTGTTGGTATGTCGGAATTCCTCTTGAGATGAAATCCATGTTATATTTTATCTGGCATATCGGTGCTCGCACAAAGCAATTACAGGGATGGTCGCTCCTCAACAGCCTTATTCTCTGTGCTAGTTGACAGCCTTACACTATAGTGTTCTTGGCTAGCGTGGGTATAAAGGTGGGGCATCACAGCTTGGTATCAGAGCCAAACTTCGGAACAACGTAGAATAATAAAACAAGGATCATCGTCCTAAGTCTCTCTTAGGAGTCATCCTTTAAGATTTAATTCGAATCTTCGTACTGATTCATTCTAATTATGATTCTATGTTTTATCATCATGATTGTTTGATATTCATTCTAAGAATAACTTTTTCTTCTTCTTTTCTTCCTTTCTTAAAGAAAAGAAATGGTTGGTTCTGGCAATCCTAGCGCTGGTCAATCCAGTAGCCCTTCTCTGGATGGCGCATTCATGTCTGCCCAACAACTTTTGGATCCTGTAAAGAATCAAGAGTTTATCTAACCCCGAAATGGTTCTACCTTTGAAACTTGAAGTTCCTTTCAATCAGCTTGTGCATATCACTCTTCGATATGAAGAGGTTGGTAAAAGGAAGTGTTAGTGCTATTGGAATTTCCAAGAAGAGGCATACTAACTTCAAGAGCCTTAATCCCAATAAGAAAGTGAAGCAAACTACTTTGGTGGTAAAGACTCCAATCCCTAATCGTGGAGGATGCTACAATTGTAATTCTAAGGACCACTATGCAAGGGAGTGCCCGAAACCCCTCTTTTGTCGTTATTGCAAAGGTTCGGGTCATCTTTTATCTTCGTGTCCTAAGCTTCCAAGCAAGAAGAAGGTGGAACAAGAAACTTCGGTAGACAAGACTCCTACCCCAAGTCGTAAACAATGCTACAATTGTGGTTCCACGGACCATTATGTAATTAAGTGCCCGAAACCCCTTTATTGTCGCTATTGCAAAGAACCGGGTCATCTTTTATCTACATGTCCTAAACTTTTGAACAAGGACATGAGAAAGCTAAATATTGTGCAAGCCCCTAGCAACACTTCTCTTGGTCAAGGTATTTCACATTCCATCCTTGATGACATTTGTTTTGTGATTTTCCTATTTGAGTTCTTGTTGATATGGGTTCATCTTATCATTTTTATATCAAAAGAACTTGTGATTCTTTTTCTTTAAACATTTATGGGCTTGATGACTTCTTTGAGGATTGCGAATCCGGATTAGTGGATCCGCAACACTCAATTTGCTTTCTATTGATGTCGAAATTATTTTATGTGATTTTTCTTTCCGAGCCGATATTTTTACTTAGGCTTCGGAATTGATCTTTGGAAAGGACTGGCTTAATCATTGTGAAGCCCTATCCTATATTTTCGAGTGGACTATTCATCTTCGACATTTTCTATCTGTAAGCAGATTTCTATTTTTCCTTTATGATTTCGATTCCAATTTGGTGGCATCATTTTATTCCTTAAGCCCACTTATAAGGAAAGTGTTATTTCTCTCATTCATGTAGTTTGAGAATTTTCCGGTATTTTTGAGTTTGTCTTAGGAATATCACCTAAGAGATCTTTTGAGTGGTGTTAAGGTATTTTCAGTTTGAACTTGCCACCGTTTTGCAATTGCTACGAGTTGCGGGAGTTAGCGTTCCACTTACTGCATTCCGCACTCGTTATGATTCTTATGAATGACTTATTATATCATTCAATTCGTCCAGCTTATTTCATCCATTTTATAAGCCAAGTATTCTATGAGTATTTCGATGAGACCATTCTTGTGTTTATTGATTTTGGATGAAGCTAGCAATTTAAAATCTTTGCAAATCTTTTTCATAAGATTTATTTATAAGTATAGTTGGATTTTGTTCTTAAACGAGCAAAGAATGTTCTTAAAACTTTTTAAGAGATAGTTTTATCATATAGAAGATGATTTTGTGATTGTATTGCCCTTTGAGTGCTTTAAGAATTCTGGTCGATGCGCCTGATCAACGTTATCGATAGGAATTTCCTAAATACTTTGATGAGACAGTCAGACACGATATATTGACTTGTAAGAATGTAAAATTTTCTAGAAAGATTTTTACATCGAGATAATTGTGATTTTGAAAGTTTTAGCTTTTTGGGGGAGAAAATTATTTAAAAGAAATTCTTTCTTTTCGATACTCTTATTCTTGTGATTCTCGATGGGAAACAAGACTTTATCTTTTGTATCGATGCTAATCGTATTGGTTTTGATGTCGTTCTCTTGCAAAAGAGAACGTGCTATCACTTATGCTTCTAAATCGTTAAAGCCGATCGCGACTAGGTATGCCACTCATGATCTAGTGCTCGCGGCTATTGTTTTCGCTTTTAGAATTTGGCATCATTATTTTTGGGGGAGAAATTTGTTATCCACCTCGATCATAAATCTTTGAAATATTTATTTTCTCATAAGGAACTTTATGTCGACTCGAGTTCCTGGCATCTTATGATCTTGATATTCTGGAAGTCGTGTTGCCAATGCGCTTTGTCGTAGGCAACAAGTTGTTGTTTCTATGATGATATCTGAATGAAACGATCTCGAGATCTTATCCACTTGTGAGATTCGAGACCGCGTATCCGATTTATGCTCATCATTTGTTTTATGTAACCTTGAGGCTCATCCTTCTCTTTTAGACCATATTCTTGAAGCTCAAAGGGTAGATCCCGACTTGGCTCTTCTTGGCCAAAATTTTAAGGATAGAATTGATATTGAAGGTTTGAAAGACTTTGATATTGATACTCGTGGCGGCATTCGGAAATTTGGTAGACTTATCGTGCCAAATATTAGTGATCTTCGAAAAGACATTTTAGAAGATTCCCATCGTTCTAAATTTACCATTCATCCCGGTAATAGTAAAATGTATGCGGATATGAAGCGACTTTATTACTAAGAGGGAATGAAACCTGACATCGCTAACTTCGTTAAGTGTTGCATGACTTGCTAACTCGTTAAGACCGAACATCAAAGGCCCGGTGGGTTATTGCAACCTTTAGAAATTCCAATTTGAAAGTGGGACCAAATTTCCATGGATTTTATTGATGGCCTTCCCCGTTCTCGTTCGGGTCATGATAACTTATGGGTGATTGTCGATAGACTTACTAAATCTGCCCATTTTATTCCCGTTCGGTCTAAACGAACCGTTCCTCTTTTGGCGAAACCTTTTATAAAAGAAATTGTTAAATTGCATAGAGTTCCTACTTCTATTGTTAGCGATCGTGATCCATTGTTTAGTAGTGGATTCTGGAAGAGTCTTCAAAAAGCTTTAGGAACGAAGCTTAATTTTAGCACCGCTTATCACCCCCAGTCCGATGGATAAACCGAGCGTGTGAATCAAACTCTTGAAGATCTTCTTCGTGCTTGTGTGCTTGATTTCGGTGGATGCTGGGAAGATCCTATTCCTCTTGTAGAATTTTCCTATATTAATAGCTTTCAATCTAGTATTGGTATGGCACCTTTCGAGGCACTCTACGGAAGGCCATGCTGATCTCCTTCTTGTTGGCTTGAGGCCGGTGAGAGGCTGGTTTTAGGTCCAGACTTTATTCGTGATTCCACAGAAAAGATTGAACTTATTCGACCTAGGATGAAAGAAGCCCAGAGTAGAGGAAAAAATAATCCTATGCCGATAATCGAAGAAGGAGATTAGAATTTTCTGTTGGAGATCTTGTTTTTATTCGTGTTTCACCTATGAAAGGTGTTGTACGTTTCAGTCGGTCGGGAAAGTCAGCACCTCGATATATTAGGCCATTTCCTATCACTGAACGTATTGGTTCCATGGCTTATCGCCTTTCATTACCGACTCAGTTTTCTGCCATGCATGACGTGTTTCACGATTCTCAATTACGGAAATGCCTTAGGGATTCCGATTTTTATTCTTGAGCCCGGTATTATTAAAGGAAGTGAAGTTATACCAGATTTGACTTAGGAGTTATATTCTATCGCATCATTGCTTCGAAGGTTGAGTGCCTTCGAAATAAAGATGTTCTTTTTGTGAGAGTTCAATGGTTCTCAAATTCTAAGGATTGCTCTTGGGAATCCAGAGAATTCACCGTGCGTACCCGTTCAAGCTTACTCTTTCATGCTCCTTATGGTGAACTTCCTATTTCAATTTTTCTTTTGTGTTGATATGCTTCTATGGTTGTTACTTCTTATTTTCTTCTTAAGTATTGCGAGGACGCAATTTCTTTAAGGAGTGGAGTCTGTAACAACCCGCATATTTATCAATTGTATATTTAAATATTTTATCGTTCGTCGGATTTTGGTCCGAAAAGCTACTTTTTGCAAACAGACCGCAATTATCACTTTAAATTTTTTTGAAGGTTTTCTATACTAGTAGTAAATATCGAAACTCTTTCAACAAAATGATTTCAACTCTATTTTCAATAACAAAGCTCTTTGTTTTAAACCATTTTCCAATCTACTAGTATATACAAACCATTACCTCACTCGTATGAGAAATTGAATTAAACGGCTTAGTAAAACAAGTGGTATGAAACGCTTGCGTTTGCTTCGTCGGTTAACTCTTGGACTTGTTCGATTGAACCTTTTTGTGACAATTTTCTAATGGAGATCTACAATTTGTTTGTAAATATTTAAGCTAAGCTAGTGGTTATGGGACATGAAGCTAAGCTCATATATTTACTAGCTTACTGTAATTGACACTTCTCTTTGATCATGACAATCATTTTATGATTTAGACTAGCAATTGTGCGATGTCTCTCTGTTTGCAAGCTTAGGCTAGACACCATTTGTGTGATTTTGACTCACACATACCTTTTTGCTTTTTGGTTAGCCTAGACACCTTTTGTGTGATTTCGACTCATACATATCTTTTCTGTTTGCAAGGTTAGGCTAGACACCATTTGTGTGATTTTGACTCACACATACCTTTTTGCTTTTTGGTTAGCCTAGACACCTTTTGTCTGATTTCGACTCACACACATCTTTTCTGCTTGCGAGGTTAGGCTAGACACCATTTGTGTGATTTCGACTCACACATACCTTTTTGCTTTTTGGTTAGCCTAGACCTCATCTGGGTTATTCCGACTCACCCATATGGGGTAGCTCCCCATGGTCTTCGGACCATTCGTGTGATAGGCCTCTTTCCCTTTTTCTGTGATTTTTGGATTTCGTGTGTTGAATTCTGGAATTTATGCTTCACCAATTTTAGTGATTTTCATTAATATGATTTATCAATTTTTTTGTGCATTAGTGGATTCGTGTGTCATTGACTTGTTGTGAATACAAGTTTTGGGGTATGAAACCTCTTTTTGGATCTTTCTGAAGATTCTTGTGATATTGATTAACCTTTTATTGATTGTCATTTACATGCTTATAGTAGTATGTCAGTATGGATACTTTATGTTTATGACATATATTTTACTTTATACCTGTCATCTGATATTTATAGCTAGATTGATCCATTTATTATTTTCTTATAAATAATACTCGGGTCAGACCGAGATGTTACATGTGCTTCTGCTTGACTTCTCCCCTGGGATTCATTACTCTGACTTTTGGCTAACCACATAGATTAGAAATTTTTGTTGTTTACACTTGAGATATAGACTCATAGTTGTATTCTTTTGTATAGCACGTGTTGCTATTCTCTTGTATTATTGTGGATCTTTTTGACCACTACTCTGATGTACACTTTCATGTGTTAGTTATATATTCATATCTTCTTCCGCCTTTGTGATATGAATTGTCTGTGACTGATTTATGTTATGTTTATTTCTATATTTGTTTCCGAAGACTATATATAGCCACTGTGTAGTAGCTTTGAGTTTGTGTCGGTATGTCGGAATTCCTCTTGAGATGAAATCCATGTTATATTTTATCTGGCATATCGGTGCTCGCATAAAGCAATTACACGGATGGTCGCTCCTCAACAGCCTTATTCTCCGTGCTAGTTGACAGCATTACACTGTAGTGTTCTTGGCTAGTGTGGGTATAGAGGTGGGGCGTCACAGTCATGGAAACACAAAAGTTACACGCGTTGAAATTAATGGGAATAAATGCCCATGGCCATCCAGTTTCAATAGATTGATAAATGAAAAGTCACAGGAAGACAAAAGGTTCAAAATGATTAGCGATACGGAAATCGCTCTGTAAATTTCATCGTCTCCCAGTTTCGGAAACACACAAATAAATATACCGCAAAGATCAGCACGATGAGACGATCAAAACCGTATACATGTATGAATGGTACAGTCATCGTATCAAAAGTCGTTGATCGGAACCGAAAATGCTATAAATTTGCAGACAGTAAGATAACCGGAGCAATATCAGTTCAAATTTGATGAAACGGAAGATGGATGATTTACAAATTTATTATATAAAAATATTTAGGTTCGGAAAACATTTTATTAACATCTAATATTAGCTGATTTAAACTTAAATAAAATTACACAATAAAATAGACTTCCAAATTATCTGATGAAAATTTACCATTTGCTATGTCTAAATTTACGTATTCCAAATATCAAATTTTTATTTAAAATTTTATTATTTAAAATTTCACAAAATTTCCAGTTAAATATATTATTAAAACCATTTAAATTTTACAGGTCATTACACTCTTCCCCACTCAAAACTTTTCGTCCCCGAAAAGGAAGGAGATAGGAGAATGGAAACAACCACAAAGAAAAATAGATTGAAATACAAAATAAACAATTAGTTCAAAACCATGTGAATTCCTTTTATTTTAATTAATATTCTATAATTGATTTTAAATTCAAGGTATTTCATTAAGTTGATTTGTTTTTAGTTTATATTAATATTTGTTACAGAAATCTCTTTCAAACAAAATTCATTTTTACCTATATCATTTATTAGATCCATTTGATTTTTCTTAAGTAAATTTCACATATAATTCAATCTGAACTATTTGCTTATTCACTATCTTATTATTCAATTATCTCAATTAACATTTTTGTTCATAGATTTAGTGTATAAATACTTATTACAACCATTCAACCATTATTTGAAATTCCTTTAACCTCATTTTATGTTGTATACTACTCAATTACATAGTTAAATTCTAAGTAATTTAGGTAAGTTATATATATTGGAATATAATTGATTATTATACAAGTAAAATTTTCCAATTCAATCATTTCAAGTTTACATATTTATTCAAAATTCTGGTTTCATTTTATAATTGAAATTATTTGTAAAGACCCATAATTTTCGACTATTAAAAATAGTAAATTTAATAAGACTTTTGTAACTAAATGTCGGAAGAAATTAAAATTTAAGATTTATAACTGGAAAAATACTAAAATGAAATGCAACAATGTTAATTAAAGCTAAGTATTAACAATTTGAATGGAATTCCAATTAATTGAAATCGTGTAAGGTTATACTTGGTTATAAAATGAACATAGGAAAAAGAATGTAAATATTTAATTCATAAGTGAAATAATATATCGTTAATGGAAATTGAATAAAATTAGTGTTATGAAATAAATGGTAACATTTATTTGTAGGTAATAAACATATAAAATGTAATTAAAGGCTAATGGTGACAATTATTATATATATTATCTATTTATTTGGTCAATTAAATTAATTGGAAATAAATGGTAATCAATTCCCTTAATTAGTGCAGTTAATGTAGGTTTAATTGATAATGGTAAAAAGTTGATTCTATACAATATAACCAATGTAAATTTTTATCATAGTATGACCTTTGATTTGAATAAAAGGATGAAAATCAGTTTACTCAAATTTATTGGAATTGGAAATTTTAATAAGTGAATTTATTACAATCAATGAAATAAAACGTTACATAAATGAAAGGTAAGATGAAATGGTAAAATATTGATGTTGACTATGTATGTAAGGTAATGATTGATTTAATAAGAGAATGAAATCAACATAAATAAATAATTGAGAATTTAATTATAATTAATGTGTGAGATTGACCAAAATTCAATAAAACCGAAATATAGTAGTTAATACAAAAGGATGAAAATTTGGAGTATATTAATATAATGAAATTTAAATAAATGTTAACTGTGTTATTAGATCATAAGTTGGACCATAAATAAAATTCTAAACAATAAACTACAATGAAGCAATTAAGTGGAAGGTTCTAACGCGTATTATAATATAATTTAATAATAGGAATTGGAATAATAAATGCCAGCTTCAATGATGAGTTAAATGAATATTGATTGATAGAGAAAAACGTTTATTCTGTATGCAATTTAATGCGTGTTGGATACTGTAATTTTATAAACGTATTTGCATGACTATAAATAAGGATTACAATGTTCATGCATTTATTAAATTGATTTCATCAATTAGGGTCTATTTTGAAGTGAAAGATTAAAATTAATTAGAAATAAATTTATTGAAATCATTCAATTAAAAAAGGAAAAAGAAACAAAGTGCAATTAATAAATTTAATGTAAGAATTTTTTTTATTTGGAATGTACATTATTTGGAAATATAAGAATGGATTTAATGTTGTATAAGTTGATCATTTTAGAATATAAGAATGTTTACATTTATGAATTGCAAGTAATGAATAAGCATTTTAAGGAAAATAAAAGAATGTTTGAGAAAAATAAAGGGAACGTTTCCTTTTTAAATATAAATATAACGTTGTAACGGTACGGTATATTGTGACTTTACTTCTTTCTTCCGTTTCAAAATTTAAACGCACAGCCTGGACCACAATCATAATTTGCTTTAATTATTCACCAAAAAAAAACGTTGACCGTTGCCATTTCATTTATTTTTTTGTACGTTTCACTTGATTTTTATACGGTACGTTTTTTTTATGTGCGTGAATTATTCATTCCTCTTTATAAAACCACTATCTCTTCACTTTCTTTTCAATTGAGAAAACAACTTATACAGTAACATATACATATAAAAAGGTGGATCTCATTTTGTTTCTTTATCTTCTGGAATTTCCCATGTGTGAGCCTATGCTTCTTCCCCTCCTCTTATCACCCTCCCTCTGTTTTCCTGAAGCCATCATAATACCCACGCAAATGCCTTCTCTCCCTTTTCTTCCATCTGATGTAAGTTTGTATGCATAAAATGATGCATATTATTTTATTAGCTCTTATATATATATATACTTTGTATGTGTAAATTCAAAAGTTATAGGGTTACAGCATTATGTCGTATATAATTAGCTTAGTTATAGATTTATATTGTTATATATGTCAGATGTTGTTCAAATATAATATATGTCCATACTAGGCCGTACTGAGTAGGTGATAGTACAAATTTTAAAATTTTAGTCATGACTATTTATAAATATGTTGAACAGTTTATACTATATGTTATATAATATTTTAATATGTTCAATGATATAATTTAATGGGTTATAAGGTTTTAGTTAGCCGTATGTTAAGGGAAGAGAGATTACTATATAAATATAGTACGCTTTGATTTTTTTTATTTATTTATTTTCTTCAGATTTATTGTGTCGTTAAAAAATATATCTATATATGTAAAGTTACAAAGGTTATAAATTTATTTCAAATCTGGGAAGTTGCTTCCATTTTTCCTGAAACTTATATTTACAAAATACCATATATATTGATCCATCTGTATGTTTTTCAAGCCGAGCACCTGGGTTCATAGGATGTGCATATTTGGTATATATAGTTATAGTGCATAAGTGTTTAGATTTCGGTTATGTGCATTTCATTTTAATATGGTAGGTATGTATTCAGCTTTGTTTTATATATTAGTTTAATTGTATATAACCGGTTCATATGTATGTACTAGGATTTTATTAAGTATAGTCTAGGTGATATATATTGTTGAAAATATTTGATTTTATTTTTATATAAATGATTTTTATTTTTAAACAATGATTTTATTTATATATATATATATGTATATATATATATATCTAAATTTAGGATGCGTTTGAATTTAGAAAATGACTTTTTAGATATAGAGTTATATATGTATATATGTATACATATATGTTCACATGCATCAAATTATCTCATCAATCAAGTTCTGATTTGATTTCGTCAATTCCTATTTACCAGCTTCGTTCGTCAAATTCGTACCAATTTCGACTTGCTTTGCAAATCGTCAATTGGATCGGTCATTTCGCAATTCAAATCGTAGCCTATTACGTTGTCTATCTCTCTAACCTCGAAAGGTGAGCAATCACTCACGATTAACGTTCTTTTATTTATTAAATTTGATTCAATTGAAACGTCAATTGAAATATGCTGCTGTTAGTTGTTTACTGTTACGACTGCTATCATCTGTATCTGTTCACCTATGACACCTGACACCATTATCGGTTAATTATTTATGTGATAATAATACAGATTGGTTGAAAATTTACTGATTGATTGATTGTCGTTTAAATTGGATGTTAATTACTATTGTTAAATGATAACTAGTTTGCTAGTAAGATTTGAGGTGGTATAGTTTACAAAGAAAACGGATTATATACGATGGACCTTGATTGATTAAACCTGACCCCGCCATATGTAAATTTGATTAGTTTAATTTGACCCATTAATTGTCGTAGGAATTGATAAGTTATACTTTAAAGCTTTGAACATAGTTTGGATTAACTGTTGTAATACTAAACTGAAATTGAAATGGAACGACAATTGAAAAACTGAAATGTAATAATCTGTAATCTACATGAAATGATAGTGTAGATTTTAGAAATAATTATAAAAATAACAATGCGAATTAATAAGATCATTTCGGAGTTATTTGATTTAATCTATTGAATTGTTATTGATTGTTGTTATTGCTTGTTTACTTACTTTGACACTATCCCTGTCATCACACTGCAAGTTCCCTTTGTTATGTTTGATTTTTGAATTAAAATGGGTTGAAAAATAGGCCCAAGCGGGTTTCGTTTAATTAAATTTGGGATTACGGGTTGAAATGCTATCCACCCGTATACATTTAGTGTACGTATTGAAATGATAATAGCCATAACACTTTGACCATATGAAAAAAAAATCTATGGTCTTATTAAATGTAAATTCTTAAATACATCTATAAAGGGTAATGATAAATATAGAGTTAATTATATCTAGTTAATCAAGATTTGATTAAATACATAAATTATGATAAATAATTTATGTAAATTTTATTCGGATAAATGTTGCAATAATATTGAAAATTAAGGTTGAGAAATAAATTTGGGTTATTGTAAAATGATGTTTAGATAAGGATTTATTTATTTAAATCAATTTGAAATTTATCGAATGAGATATTTCACGTTTAATAAAATTTGAGAAATCTTGAGAAAGATGTAATTTAAAGTCACTAAAATGGTATTGAATAAGGGAAGGTTCAAACTAAATAATAATGATGTAAAAACCAAGAATCTATATGAAACTGTTAAATTTAACATCTAAGTATTTAAGCCATGAACTGTATTGAAATTAAATGGTTTAGAAATTTGGTATGTATTTGGGACCAAGATAGTTGAATTTGTTATGTAGATAACTAATTGAATTTAATGGAAATTGAGGTTGAACGAAGTCTGGAAATTTGTATTTAGAGAACTAGATTGGGAAATTTAAGGGAAATATTAAATACTTAAAGTATGGAAACATATTGAAATGGAAAGGGTAATTAGGATATCAAATCCAGATTTGAGATTTATAATTGAGATTGAATTTAATTTAAATGGAAAGGTCAGGTTGATGTGAACGATTTGTTAAGTTAAGGAAATTGCAAGTGCTTCACCATATACAGCATTTAATATATATAAATACTATTTGGGAAATATAATTATTCGAAGTGAATTTGACATTTGGGTTTGAAGTATAAATTAAGTGAATGACCACGATGTAATAGTGTATATTTCTACCCTGTAGATAGTTCTATGGACCCTTAGAGGATGGTCATCCCAAACATCCTTTAAGTTATTTGTATTTCAGTTGATATTTCACTTGAGTTGGATTTATTGATATACGAATGTTAATCCTGACTCGAGTGTTTTGTGTTTTGCTTTACGCTCGGGTCAGACCGAGTAATACAGCTTTAGAGACTCACCTTTGGAGATTGGAGCTTCATTTGGAGATCCAACTATCGTTTCAGCTTTCAGTTTTCTAGATTGACTGGTTCAGAGAAGTCATCGGCTCGTACTGAAGACTTTTCTGTATTCCAGAGATTCTGATGTATTTTATTTTAAACTCTGATGCATATAGTAGCTTCATGAACTACTATTTTTCTATTCCGCTGCATTATATTACTCTGTGTCTGTGATCTGTGATTGGTTTATTTACTGTATATTTTAGGTTTTGCCAAATTAAATTAACAATTCGGTATTTTGAATTATTCAAGTCGTACATGTACGGTTTTAGTGTCGATTTGAATGGTCCAAAATAGCGGGTCGTTACAGTTGGTATCAGAGCTTTGGCTCTAGGAAAACTTAGCATATATGGTAAATTTATTTACAGAATCACTTTCATTCGAGTTGAATCTCTTCCTTTTTGACTCGATTTCCTTTGAATTTTGGAATGTCCCTCAGTTTCGAAATTCATTCTTGTCTCTCCCTATTTATATTCGTTCGATTCTGGAGTATTCCATAACTTCACTGAATGATTTGTAAAAGGGGTGAAACTCCTTTTCAGTTGGCATTGATTCACCGAAGATTCATGTATCCTCGGTTTACAATGCTGCTATATCTAGTTATGCCGAATTCTATATCGGGCGATCGAATGTCGATTTGCCTTAGAATTCCGCATCAATCATATTCCTGAAATCACGATTGACCCGGTTAAGGTCGCCCGCGATTTATAGAAGTATATCCATCTTCTATTTTGTAATTTAATTATCTCATCTTCGATCGAGTCTATCTTCGAATCAGAATTCTATGGATTGGAGTTCCTCTAATTCAAATCTCTATCTTTGTTTTGAAATCCATTCTTAAAATTATCCTTTGAAAATCGGGTATGTTTGCATTTTGAAATTTGTTTTAAATATCGAAATTATTATTTTGATAACTATGATTTTATTCTATATATAAAAGTGAAAATGTTTTCCATAAGGATTATATACCTATATACAAAACAAATAAGAAATGTTATTCTATATATAAAAAAAAGGGTTTTGAAAGGATTTGAAATTTTGAAAAATTTTAAGAAATTGATTTATATAAAAACGATTTATAACTGAAGTGTTAAATTTGAAATTCGAGAATTGAATTCCGGTATTTTGAAATTGGTTTTAAGATTTTGGAAAATATATATAAATAATACGATTTAAAATTATTTTTTTTGAATAAGAAATGTTTCAAATAAGCTCAAATGAATTCCAATAATTTTAAAGAAATTTCAAAGAAGTTTCCAAGAAAATAGAAGTCCAGAACTCACTTATGTCGCTTGAAAATAATTTCGGTGATGAGTGCACGCATCATCGACATTGATTTTCGAGTTTCAGAGTGAGGGAGAGGCCACTTTAATAGCTTCGCTATGCTAGTGTTTTGTAAAACCGATTTTGATTTCAAATTCCGAAGTATAATTTGATATTTTAGAAAGATATAAGTATATATTTGAAACAATTTAAAATGAGACCGGTATTCAGTCCTCGAGTTTCGGATTTAATAATTGGTTTATTGATTTATTGTTGATTTTCAACTCTTGAATTGAAAATTTGATTTCCCTAATTATTTTGAAGGTTCGAACACTTCCAAGTCAAGGTCTAAAGTTTTAAAAACTAAGAAATTTCGAAGAGTATAAAATGTTTGATAAAGAATATAAATTTAGTTTGAAATGTTTTGAAATAAATAGTTTTGAATAATGGTTTTCAGAAAGGTAAATTGAATATTTCAAATAGAAATAGATAGTTTAAAAGTTTTAAAGGGATAATTATAAATTTGGAAACCATTTTGAGTATAATTGATTTTGAGAAAAATATTTGGTTTTGAAATTAAATTGGAATTAAAAACCAGTACTTATATGGTGATTTTGGAAATGTATTTGTTTGACTTTAGATATTTAATTTGGAAGAAAATTGGTGAAATCATATATGATTTTGAAACTGAATTGATATTGAAATAATTTGAAATTGAGAACCTTATATTATTAAGTACTTGATTTGGGAGTGGTCGAACTTATATAAAATGGATTTGTATAAGTATGAAGTTGATTTGAAATCTATTGATTTGAAAGGTACTCAATTTGGAAAGAGATTTTATATAATCGAAGTCTATATAAGTATGATTTGATCTACTATTGATTTGGAAAGTATCCGATTGGGAAAAATAGAATCCTATATATATGGACTTTATATAAGTATGATATTTGAAAGTGATTTGAAAAGGTACTATATGATATATATTTTCGAAGTAAAGATATGGAAAGTGCCTTCTGCTTGATATCCGCTTTGTGGCCACATCGTGGATTCATTCTATCGATACTATTCTCTCTGATTTTTGGTTTTCCGGATGTAATACTCGAGTGTTCCCACCGTGGCGTAACCCATGGTTTTTTTCTTCTTCTCGTGAATGCACAGCGCAATTGCCTGGCTGAGTCTTGCTTAGGGGTACGGATTGTTTCCTGGGGGATCCAGGCGTAACCATTGTGTATCCTGCAATCTGTGTAGGTCGCGAATAGTAGCGCAAGTGCCTGGCTGAGTCTTGCCTGGGGGTACGGATTGTTTCCTGGGGGATCCAGGCGTAACCATTGTGTATCCTGCACTCTACTAGTCATCATGGCGTAACTCGCAGGGCTGAGAAAGCTTACGGATACGGATTGTTTCCTGGGGGATCCAGGCGTAACCATTGTGTATCTGCGAACCATGATCGGACAAAGGTTTTTGGTTTGGTTGTTTTATTTGGATTGTACTTTCCATATCTGTTTTTAAAGGTTTTTCAAGTATTTTCACTGGGTGTTGAAATGGGTCTACTAAGTACTTGAAGAATTCTAGCTTTGCGCTTGATCAACGCATGGCCAGAGTCTGCAAGAACAAGGATAAACTTGTTGAAACATCGAGTTATAAAAGTATTTTCGAATAGAAATTTGTTTTGATAATAAAAGTATTTTATTATAAAGGTATTTCCACAAGAAAATTCTGTATTAGTTTTGAAATTAAATTTCTTATGGTTTGAAATTAATTATTCGTGCCCGATACTATTCTTTTGAATCTACCTTATCCGCTCAGCTTTAGTTATTGAGCTAGATTTTGTTTTCCGAATCTACCTTCTTCCTTTTCAAATATATTCTTTTAAAATATTGTTGTGTATATACTGCATGGTTTAACAATAAATTTTTAGTGTTATAAATACTTTAGAAGTTAATAATTCAATAAAACATATTTAAAGTAAATGATTATTGATTTATTATTAATGTTTGAAAAGTATCTTGAGATAAAACTAATAAATTTATAAATTATCAGATTTAAGGAACTTTATTTTAAGGTTTATTATAATGTTTTGATATAAATTTCTAACACTGCTTTAGACTTTTTAAAAAAAAAAAATCTTTGCATAATGCAATGAGGATGTTTTAAATATATCTTATATTTTTATTAAGTGAATGAGGTTAAATGTTTTAATTGAATTTTTAGATATAATGAAATATTTCTTTCCTCTTCAAGAGCGAATAGCAAAAACTTAATTTTTTTATTTATAATAGAATTAAGTTGTAAACTTAGGCAAGGCAGTAGGAGCTTAAGTAATATTTTATGAAATTATTCATTAATGACTTAAATCTCTAATGAAAATAAGAAATTAAATGTTAGACTATAACTGAAGTATATAAGAAATTTAGAATTTGTAACCTGTAAATAAAAAGGATATGAAAATAATAAATGATAACTATTGAACATTTATTTACTAAAACAAAATAAGATAGACTTGTGTAACTTTCAATTGCATTCTTAAAGACATATATATAACTTACCAATTAAAAAGTTGGAATGTTAAAAGAATAGGTAATGGAGAATTTTACAAGTAAAACTTATGTAATGGAAGTGTTCAGTGAATTACTTTTATAAATAAGAAACTTGATATGAAAGTAGTTATAAACCTGAGTTATAAATGTAGTGCTACTAAATAAAATGAAATAGAAAATGAATATTGTAAGCAATGAATTATGAACTCAAGTTAATGTTTGAAGCTATTGATAATTAAAGTAAATAATTAAATGAATACTATATTAAATTTAATTTTTTGAATATATTGATTACTTAATTCCTTCTTTCCCTTTTTTTTTCCTTTTCGGGGACGAAAAGTTTTGAGTGGGGGAGAGTGTAAAGACCCATAATTTTCGACTATTAAAAATAGTAAATTTAATAAGACTTTTGTAACTAAATGTCGGAAGAAATTAAAATTTAAGATTTATAACTGGAAAAATACTAAAATGAAATGCAACAATGTTAATTAAAGCTAAGTATTAACAATTTGAATGGAATTCCAATTAATTGAAATCGTGTAAGGTTATACTTGGTTATAAAATGAACATAGGAAAAAGAATGTAAATATTTAATTCATAAGTGAAATAATATATCGTTAATGGAAATTGAATAAAATTAGTGTTATGAAATAAATGGTAACATTTATTTGTAGGTAATAAACATATAAAATGTAATTAAAGGCTAATGGTGACAATTATTATATATATTATCTATTTATTTGGTCAATTAAATTAATTGGAAATAAATGGTAATCAATTCCCTTAATTAGTGCAGTTAATGTAGGTTTAATTGATAATGGTAAAAAGTTGATTCTATACAATATAACCAATGTAAATTTTTATCATAGTATGACCTTTGATTTGAATAAAAGGATGAAAATCAGTTTACTCAAATTTATTGGAATTGGAAATTTTAATAAGTGAATTTATTACAATCAATGAAATAAAACGTTACATAAATGAAAGGTAAGATGAAATGGTAAAATATTGATGTTGACTATGTATGTAAGGTAATGATTGATTTAATAAGAGAATGAAATCAACATAAATAAATAATTGAGAATTTAATTATAATTAATGTGTGAGATTGACCAAAATTCAATAAAACCGAAATATAGTAGTTAATACAAAAGGATGAAAATTTGGAGTATATTAATATAATGAAATTTAAATAAATGTTAACTGTGTTATTAGATCATAAGTTGGACCATAAATAAAATTCTAAACAATAAACTACAATGAAGCAATTAAGTGGAAGGTTCTAACGCGTATTATAATATAATTTAATAATAGGAATTGGAATAATAAATGCCAGCTTCAATGATGAGTTAAATGAATATTGATTGATAGAGAAAAACGTTTATTCTGTATGCAATTTAATGCGTGTTGGATACTGTAATTTTATAAACGTATTTGCATGACTATAAATAAGGATTACAATGTTCATGCATTTATTAAATTGATTTCATCAATTAGGGTCTATTTTGAAGTGAAAGATTAAAATTAATTAGAAATAAATTTATTGAAATCATTCAATTAAAAAAGGAAAAAGAAACAAAGTGCAATTAATAAATTTAATGTAAGAATTTTTTTTATTTGGAATGTACATTATTTGGAAATATAAGAATGGATTTAATGTTGTATAAGTTGATCATTTTAGAATATAAGAATGTTTACATTTATGAATTGCAAGTAATGAATAAGCATTTTAAGGAAAATAAAAGAATGTTTGAGAAAAATAAAGGGAACGTTTCCTTTTTAAATATAAATATAACGTTGTAACGGTACGGTATATTGTGACTTTACTTCTTTCTTCCGTTTCAAAATTTAAACGCACAGCCTGGACCACAATCATAATTTGCTTTAATTATTCACCAAAAAAAAACGTTGACCGTTGCCATTTCATTTATTTTTTTGTACGTTTCACTTGATTTTTATACGGTACGTTTTTTTTATGTGCGTGAATTATTCATTCCTCTTTATAAAACCACTATCTCTTCACTTTCTTTTCAATTGAGAAAACAACTTATACAGTAACATATACATATAAAAAGGTGGATCTCATTTTGTTTCTTTATCTTCTGGAATTTCCCATGTGTGAGCCTATGCTTCTTCCCCTCCTCTTATCACCCTCCCTCTGTTTTCCTGAAGCCATCATAATACCCACGCAAATGCCTTCTCTCCCTTTTCTTCCATCTGATGTAAGTTTGTATGCATAAAATGATGCATATTATTTTATTAGCTCTTATATATATATACTTTGTATGTGTAAATTCAAAAGTTATAGGGTTACAGCATTATGTCGTATATAATTAGCTTAGTTATAGATTTATATTGTTATATATGTCAGATGTTGTTCAAATATAATATATGTCCATACTAGGCCGTACTGAGTAGGTGATAGTACAAATTTTAAAATTTTAGTCATGACTATTTATAAATATGTTGAACAGTTTATACTATATGTTATATAATATTTTAATATGTTCAATGATATAATTTAATGGGTTATAAGGTTTTAGTTAGCCGTATGTTAAGGGAAGAGAGATTACTATATAAATATAGTACGCTTTGATTTTTTTTATTTATTTATTTTCTTCAGATTTATTGTGTCGTTAAAAAATATATCTATATATGTAAAGTTACAAAGGTTATAAATTTATTTCAAATCTGGGAAGTTGCTTCCATTTTTCCTGAAACTTATATTTACAAAATACCATATATATTGATCCATCTGTATGTTTTTCAAGCCGAGCACCTGGGTTCATAGGATGTGCAT
Source organism: Allium cepa (assembly GCA_030765085.1). Taxonomy (NCBI): domain Eukaryota; kingdom Viridiplantae; phylum Streptophyta; class Magnoliopsida; order Asparagales; family Amaryllidaceae; genus Allium; species Allium cepa. Next base: position 413,646,440 of record CM060932.1, read on the forward strand.
ATTTGGTATATATAGTTATAGTGCATAAGTGTTTAGATTTCGGTTATGTGCATTTCATTTTAATATGGTAGGTATGTATTCAGCTTTGTTTTATATATTAGTTTAATTGTATATAACCGGTTCATATGTATGTACTAGGATTTTATTAAGTATAGTCTAGGTGATATATATTGTTGAAAATATTTGATTTTATTTTTATATAAATGATTTTTATTTTTAAACAATGATTTTATTTATATATATATATATGTATATATATATATATCTAAATTTAGGATGCGTTTGAATTTAGAAAATGACTTTTTAGATATAGAGTTATATATGTATATATGTATACATATATGTTCACATGCATCAAATTATCTCATCAATCAAGTTCTGATTTGATTTCGTCAATTCCTATTTACCAGCTTCGTTCGTCAAATTCGTACCAATTTCGACTTGCTTTGCAAATCGTCAATTGGATCGGTCATTTCGCAATTCAAATCGTAGCCTATTACGTTGTCTATCTCTCTAACCTCGAAAGGTGAGCAATCACTCACGATTAACGTTCTTTTATTTATTAAATTTGATTCAATTGAAACGTCAATTGAAATATGCTGCTGTTAGTTGTTTACTGTTACGACTGCTATCATCTGTATCTGTTCACCTATGACACCTGACACCATTATCGGTTAATTATTTATGTGATAATAATACAGATTGGTTGAAAATTTACTGATTGATTGATTGTCGTTTAAATTGGATGTTAATTACTATTGTTAAATGATAACTAGTTTGCTAGTAAGATTTGAGGTGGTATAGTTTACAAAGAAAACGGATTATATACGATGGACCTTGATTGATTAAACCTGACCCCGCCATATGTAAATTTGATTAGTTTAATTTGACCCATTAATTGTCGTAGGAATTGATAAGTTATACTTTAAAGCTTTGAACATAGTTTGGATTAACTGTTGTAATACTAAACTGAAATTGAAATGGAACGACAATTGAAAAACTGAAATGTAATAATCTGTAATCTACATGAAATGATAGTGTAGATTTTAGAAATAATTATAAAAATAACAATGCGAATTAATAAGATCATTTCGGAGTTATTTGATTTAATCTATTGAATTGTTATTGATTGTTGTTATTGCTTGTTTACTTACTTTGACACTATCCCTGTCATCACACTGCAAGTTCCCTTTGTTATGTTTGATTTTTGAATTAAAATGGGTTGAAAAATAGGCCCAAGCGGGTTTCGTTTAATTAAATTTGGGATTACGGGTTGAAATGCTATCCACCCGTATACATTTAGTGTACGTATTGAAATGATAATAGCCATAACACTTTGACCATATGAAAAAAAAATCTATGGTCTTATTAAATGTAAATTCTTAAATACATCTATAAAGGGTAATGATAAATATAGAGTTAATTATATCTAGTTAATCAAGATTTGATTAAATACATAAATTATGATAAATAATTTATGTAAATTTTATTCGGATAAATGTTGCAATAATATTGAAAATTAAGGTTGAGAAATAAATTTGGGTTATTGTAAAATGATGTTTAGATAAGGATTTATTTATTTAAATCAATTTGAAATTTATCGAATGAGATATTTCACGTTTAATAAAATTTGAGAAATCTTGAGAAAGATGTAATTTAAAGTCACTAAAATGGTATTGAATAAGGGAAGGTTCAAACTAAATAATAATGATGTAAAAACCAAGAATCTATATGAAACTGTTAAATTTAACATCTAAGTATTTAAGCCATGAACTGTATTGAAATTAAATGGTTTAGAAATTTGGTATGTATTTGGGACCAAGATAGTTGAATTTGTTATGTAGATAACTAATTGAATTTAATGGAAATTGAGGTTGAACGAAGTCTGGAAATTTGTATTTAGAGAACTAGATTGGGAAATTTAAGGGAAATATTAAATACTTAAAGTATGGAAACATATTGAAATGGAAAGGGTAATTAGGATATCAAATCCAGATTTGAGATTTATAATTGAGATTGAATTTAATTTAAATGGAAAGGTCAGGTTGATGTGAACGATTTGTTAAGTTAAGGAAATTGCAAGTGCTTCACCATATACAGCATTTAATATATATAAATACTATTTGGGAAATATAATTATTCGAAGTGAATTTGACATTTGGGTTTGAAGTATAAATTAAGTGAATGACCACGATGTAATAGTGTATATTTCTACCCTGTAGATAGTTCTATGGACCCTTAGAGGATGGTCATCCCAAACATCCTTTAAGTTATTTGTATTTCAGTTGATATTTCACTTGAGTTGGATTTATTGATATACGAATGTTAATCCTGACTCGAGTGTTTTGTGTTTTGCTTTACGCTCGGGTCAGACCGAGTAATACAGCTTTAGAGACTCACCTTTGGAGATTGGAGCTTCATTTGGAGATCCAACTATCGTTTCAGCTTTCAGTTTTCTAGATTGACTGGTTCAGAGAAGTCATCGGCTCGTACTGAAGACTTTTCTGTATTCCAGAGATTCTGATGTATTTTATTTTAAACTCTGATGCATATAGTAGCTTCATGAACTACTATTTTTCTATTCCGCTGCATTATATTACTCTGTGTCTGTGATCTGTGATTGGTTTATTTACTGTATATTTTAGGTTTTGCCAAATTAAATTAACAATTCGGTATTTTGAATTATTCAAGTCGTACATGTACGGTTTTAGTGTCGATTTGAATGGTCCAAAATAGCGGGTCGTTACATTATTCCTTAACAAAAATTTAAGAGTTAACTTTCCGATTTCAATTCAAACCATTTAGCGATAAATGTATACATTATATATACATATCAAATCAAATCTAAAATCATATACCTATACGGATAATATAAATCAAGTTATATTTAAGAAATTCAAATCAAATTTATTTTCCAAAACAAAAGTATAGCAAAGCTATTAAGTGGCCTCTCCACCCTGAAACTCGAAAATGAATGTCGATGATGCAGCCGTCATCATCGAAATTATTTTCCAGCGACAATGGAGAAGAGTACTAATTTAAATACCTTTAAAATTTCTTTGGAAATAATTTCTATTTTAAAATACTTTAAATAATATACATTTTATTTAAACCAAAGTTTGGAATCACTGAAAATTTAATTCTCAAATTCTAAATTTTGATTCAATTCAATTCTAAATCAATATATAAGCTATGTTTTAAAATTCATTTATTTATTTTATGTTCATTGGTTTACAAAATAAATGAAAATAAAATATTATCATTTCCAAGAACCAATTCAGTTAACTATTCGCATTTCAGATAACTTATTAGTTTTACCAAATTTGAAGATAATATCATGTCAGTTTGCTTTGTTCATGTGGTTTGGAATTCTTATCGATAGCGTTGATCAGATGAATCGATCGAAACCCCAAATCAACTTAACAACTCAAACAACACAACATACAAAACATTTTTATATTAATACAAATACACTCCTCGCTCGATGATACAAGAATGGATTTCAAAGCAAGGATAGAGATCCAAATTCAAAGGAGCTCTAATCAAGAATTCTAACAAGAAGATAGACTCAAAACGACGATAAGATGATTAAATAGAAAAAGAGAAAAGATGGATATACTAATGTTAATCGTGGACGAACTTAACCGGGTCAGCCGTGATTCCAAAAATAAGATCGATTTAGAATTCTGAGGCAAATCGGCATCAGATCACAAGAGAGTAGAATTCGGCATAACAAAAGATAGCATCATCTAAATCGAGACACAAAAATCTCCGATTAATCAATGCCTGTTGTAAAGGAGTTTCACCCTATTACAGTTATATAGTGGAGCTATGAGATACTCCAGAATCAAAAGAACACGAATAGGACGAGAACAGAACGGATTTCAAAACAAAGAATGTTCTAAAACTCAAAGGACACCCAAACTAAAGTGCAAGAGATTCGAGCTCGGATGAAGGCGATTCTGTAATTAAATCTACTCTATATGTTGAGTTTTCCTAAAGCTCTAATACCAACTGCAATGACCCGATATTTTTAACCATTCGCTCGCACATGTCCGACTTGGATTGCTCAAAATATTAGATTGTATTTGGCAAAACTCAGCATACACAGTAAATAAATAAATCACAGAATCACAGACACAGAGTATTACAATAATAAGCAGTAGAAACAAATGAATAGTAGTTAATGAAGCTACTATATATTTTTATATAACAGAGTTAGAACAAGATACAACAAAGTCTCGAATACATAGAAGTCTCAATACAATAGTCAAATACAAGGTCAGAATATATCACATGAGTCAACTGAACAACTGCAAGCTGAATAGATAGATGGATCTCTAAGCGAAGCTCCAACTCAAAAGGTGAGTCTCAAATGCTATGGCACTCAATCTGACCCGAATATAAAGCAAAACACAAAACACTCCAGTCAGGATTAACATTCTTATATCAATAAATCTAACTAAAGTGAAATATCAACTAAAATACAAGTAACTCAAAGGATGTTGGGATACCCATCCTCTAAGGATCCGTGGAACTATCTACTATGTAGTAGAATACGCTGTTATAATATGTCTATAGTAAAGTAAACTATTAAAATAGCGTTAAGGCGTTACCCATATCCCCCTTAACACATTTTATAATGCTAGTAGTCTATACAGTATCGCAATACCTCCTGATCGGGAGGCTACCAGAGGATACTCCATAGGTATGACACAAAGCAAACACGTAGTGGTCTCGATATGGTAGGTGACACGGAACAACTAGGCAATGCCAGGGTAGATATACCAATTACACTTCCGGGCTGGTGGTAACACATAGCCGCAACTACCGCCCACCTCGATCCACACTCCCAAATCAAAGGTGCGTACTAAATCAATCACAAAGTAATAGAATGGCAATCGAAGAAGTGTATCCGATCAGAGGAGCTACCTCACTTGGCCCGTCAATTGCTCATGTTTTAGCCACCTTATGCTAACTCACGGGAGTCAGGTCCACGTATATACCTTATATAGGATCGTTGCCACCCTTCTATTTTACTCTGGAATCTCCACCGCGTACACGGTTGTTAAAGTGGTTTTCAGTATTGGCAAAGAGTATGACAATAACCGACCCCGGTCTCTTTAACAACCAAACGTTATTATAACACCAGGGTCATTTTAAAATAGTTTATACTTCGAAACCAAAATATCCTTTCTAATTCAAAACCATATCAATGCAATATCATTTCACTTCAAATGTATTCATTTCCAAAATCATATTCAAAGTTATAACACTTTCGAAATTATAAAGCTTAGAATTTGTAACACTTTGGAAATCATACCACTTGATAACATAGTACTTTGAAATTCATAACTTTGAAATCATAACTTCCCACTTGAATAATTTAGATATTAATAATAGTATATAAAATAAAATAGTTTATAAAATAAAATAGTTTATATAAAATAGTTATAAGTTAAAATAGTTTATATTAAAATAATTAGTATATTAAATAATTAGTATATTGAAATAGTTTATATTAAAAATTTATAAAGTAAAATATATAAATAGTTTTAAAAAAATTTAAAATACTTTATATAATAAAATAACTTCCTGAAATTTCATAAATTGATTCAAATCAACTCGAATTCAAAAATTCAAATTTAATTCAATCTCAACTCATCAATTTCAATTCAATTCAGTTTTTCAATAAACCCATTCAAATAATACTGATTTCAAATACAGATTTGAACCCCAAAATAAACCATTTCAATTTCAGTATATTTCAATGCTTTAAATATTCCACGTTTCAAAACTAAGTTTGATAATTTCATATATATCTAAATTTAACATCATTATCATTTAGTTTCGAAATATTCACTTAATCAATCCAATATCATTTAAATAAAATTCGAATTAATCTTGAAATAAACCAGATATTCCTACACTTTATTTAACTTGAAACATTCAATTTATCACTTTAAATCAAATCAATTTATAGAATCATATCTTTAATCTCAAATTCAATAGGTTTCTAATCGATTTTAAAATTAATATAACTCTCAAAAGAATACGATTTCAAATTAAATTAAATTTATCTTTCCAGCTTTAATTTATTCAAATTATTATAAAATCTATGTAACATCCATGTATTTTCAACCATTCGCATCCGCACATATCAGACTTGAATTGCTTAAAATATCAGATTGTTAATTTACATTTGGCAAAACTCAACATGTACAGTAAATAAATAATCATAGAATCACATACACATAGTAATATAACAATAAGCAGCGGAAACAAATTAATGGTAGTTCATGAAGCTACTATATATGACAGAGTTAAATAAGATACAACAGAAGTTTCAAATACAATAGTCAAATACAAGATCAGAATGCATCATTGGAATCAACTGAGTAGCTACAAGCTGAATAGATAGATGGATCTCTAAGCGAAGCCCGACTCCAAAGGTGAGTCTCAAAAGCTGTATCACTCAGTCTGACCTGAGCGTAAAGAAAAACAAAAAACATTCGAGCCAAGATTAACATTATTATATCAATAAATCCAACTCAAGTGAAATAACAACTGAAATACAAATAACTTAAAGGATGTTTGGGATACCCATCCTCTAAGGATCCGTTAAACTATCTACTATGCAGTAATATATGCTATTATAATAATGTCTATAGATTGAAATAACGTTAAGGCATTACCCATATCCCCCTTAACATATTTTTATATATTCCCATAGTCTATACAGTACCGTAACTTCTCGTAAACTGGGCTTATCATAGGGCACTCCATAGGCATGGTACAAAACAAACTCGTAGTGGTTTCGCTAAGGTAGGTGACATGGCACAACTAGGCAATTCCACGATAGATATACTAATTACACTTCCGGGCTGGTGGTAACGCATAGCAGCAACTGCCGCCCACCTCGAGCCACACTCCCAAATCAAAGGTGCGCACCAAATCAATCAGAAAGTAATAGAATGACTATCGAAGAAGTGTGTCTGACCGGAGGAGCTACCTCACTTGGCCCGTCAATTGCTCCTGTTTTAGCCACCTTATGCCAACTCACGGGAGTTGGGTCCTTGTATATACCTTGTATAGGATCGTTGCCACCATCCTACTGCATTCTGGAATCTTCACCGTGTACACGGTTGCTAAAGGGGTTTTCAGTGTTGGCAGAGAGTATGACAATATCCGTTCCCGATCTCATGAACAACCAAACGTTATTATAACACCGTGGTCATTTCAAAATAGTTTATACTTCAAAACCAAAATATCATTTCCATTTCAAAACCATATGATACCATATCATTTCACTTTAAATATATTTATTTTCAAAATCATAGCACTTTCATAGTTATAACACTTCCGAAATTATAAATCTTCTAAAAACATAATACTTTAGAAATCATAACTTAGAAATTATAATACTTTGAAAATTACAACACTTTGGAAATCATAATTTAAAAGTCATAGCACTTTGGAAATCAAAACACTTTCGAAAACCACAATTTAGAAATCATAATTTAGAAATCATAATACTTTGGAAATCATAACACTTTGGAAAATCACAATTCAGAAATCATAATACTTCGGAAATCATAACACTTTGGAAAACCACTATCTAGAAATCATAATTTAAATCATAATACTTTGAAAATCATAACACTTTGAAAAACCACAATTTAGAAATCATAATTTAGAAATCATAGTACTTTGGAAATCATAACACTTTGGGAAACCAAAACATTTCCCACTTAACCGGTTTAGATATTAAAATAGTGTATAAAATAAAATAGTTTATAGAATAAAATAGTTTATAAAATAAAATAGTTTATATAAAGTAGTCATAGGTTAAAATAGTTTATAATAAAATAGTTAGCATATTAAAAATAGTTTATATTAAATGGTTAGTATTAAAATAGTTTATCTGAAAATAATTTATACGTAAAATATATAAATAGTTTTAAATATAATTTAAAAATACTTTATATAATAAAATAGCTTCCTCAAATTTCACAAATCGATTCCAAATTCACTCGAATTCCAAAATTCAAATTTAATCCAATCCCAAATCAATAATTTCAATTCAATTCAGTTTCTCAATAAACCATTTCAAATTATATCGATTTCAAAACAGATTTGAACCACAAAATAAACCATTTCAATTTCAATATATTTCAAAGCTTTAAATATTCCATAAATTTTAAATCTAAATTTGATAATTTCATATGTATATATCAATTCACTTTACTATTATTTATTTTGAAATATTTACTTAATCAGTCAAATAACATTTAAATGAAACTTCAAATTTCAAATTTAAATAAAACTAAATATACCATTTCAATTTATGTAAATTTGAAATATTCATTTAAATCACTTTAATGAAAATAAAGTTATAAAATAATATCTTTAAAATCCCAAATCTAATAAATTTCAAATCAAACTTAATTGAGTATAATTCTTAAATAAATTCAATTTCAAACCAATTTCTATTTCTCTTTCCAACCTGAATTTTATTAAAATCATTATAAACTCTATTTTTGAAAATATAAATTTCAAATAAATACTTAAACATATTATATATTAATTAAATCGACTTTATCAAATCAACTTTAATAAATCAAATCTTATTACTAAACTTATTTCATATATATTTTAAAATAGTAAAATTATAAGTAAATTCTTAAAATTTATTATTCCAAAACTAACTTATAATTTTAAAATTTTCAAAACATATAATTTTAAAAATCAAATTTTTAAATCTTTATAAAAAGTAACACACACACACACACACACACACACACACATATATATATATATATATATTAAAATCAATATTTATTAAAACCAAAATATTCATTTCAAAAGCTTGGAAATCATTTCAAAATATATATATTGACCAACGATGTTGGTATATAATTTTCTATCCTATTGTCAAGTGATACGGATATTTATATTTTCAACCCGCAATTTAAATATATACGGGTATATATCATTTCAACCCGCAATCCCAAATTCAATTCAATGAAAATCGCTTGGGTTTATCATTTCAACCCATAATGATTTTCCCCTGTTCTACAAGATCGTTCGGGTATGTATCATTTCAACCCGTAGGGAATTTTATACTAACATGGAACTTGCAGAGTGATAACATATGTGATAATAATATAAAATCAGCAACATGCATATATCATCAGTGATAAAATAACTAATAGATCATGGCGTCAGATGTCATAGGGGTACAGATATAGATAATAGCATGTATATAATTTAAATAACTAGCAGCAACATGTTTCAATTGTCGTTTCAATTGAAATCAAATTTAATAAATATAAGAATGTTAATCATGAGTGACAACTCACCTTTTGAGGTTAGAGACGAAGGAGAATGAGATGAGTTATGAATCCAGGCATGAAATTTGAAGAAAAGCAGGCTAGACTCGAGTTCGATAGAAAAACTGATAAACTAGAGTCAATGGAAACAAATCAAATTAGTTGATGTAAATGGTAAATATATACTATTATTATTATCGTCATCATAAAATCAATATTTTAGAACTTATATAAACTAATATAGTATATTTTAATGTCCACATTTAATATAAAAATCAATAAATTTTTTTAAAATATGTACATATTAAAATCTATGTATATACAATACTGTACATAGTATAAAAAATATATAAACTAGATTATATAAACTATACAACAGATAAAATATCTAATACAATTATAAACTTATACAAACCTATACATATGTCTCAGTAAAATATAATAACTATATATAAAGCTTATATAAAAGATAAAACTTCATATACTAACAGCAGCTCGTACACGTATTCCATTATAAACTTATATACATACACACATAAGAAAACAACGTTTACAAGAATACACATATTTAACATCATATTATAATTAAAATAAATATTCTATTTAAACCCATATTTTCTACTATAATAAAAATCAAATGCAGACATGTACAGAAAGCATCAATATAGCTAATATAAAACAAAATATACTTCATACAACTTCTTTATAATACACAGACCAACATGTATGTTACAACCTATGCACATTAACTTATATAACTAATATCTACCACTAACAAATTGTATGCAACATTTAAAACTTATGCATTATGACAGTTTTAAAAAACCTATATATATATATCCAATTTAACATTGATATTAATAAATAGTACGTTATCTTTAATAATTCATATGATACATGCAATGGAAACAATGTGAATGCGGCTACTTAACAAAGCCTTTATATATATATGTAAACCGCAACCTATGCAGACCAATAGAACTTCCTATATCAAGCCTGCACTTCGCTTTATATATTTTTATACTAACCCATACTTTTAAAAATCATTATTATATTAACAATATATATATATATATATATATATATATATATTACACCACACTAAATAAAAAAATATGTATACAGTAGCTTATATAAATAATGAAATATGTACCTTTAAATAATAGACTTTGTATAAAATATATATAAATATATACCTGTTAAGAAGAAAAGAAGTTGGAGAACCTAGCTGAAGGTAGCACGAGGCAAAGGTGGAAGGGGAGACCACGTGGACTGTCGACATTGCTCAGTGTGGAGCAGGAGGAGGGGAGGAGGTTGCGGCTGTGGGTGGAAGAGCTAGCCGATCGGTTCATGGTGGACGAACTCAAGAGGAGAAGGAGAAGATTTAGAGAAGATAAAATAGGAAAAAGAAGTAGACTTACTGGAAAGAAAATTTATGCAGAAGAAATATTTGAGAACGAGAAAGTTAGTAAATGCTTTGAACATAAATGAGAAAGATGAGACGTCGGTAGTTAAAATGAATGTGTGAAATATGAAAGATTAAAGTTATTATGAAAATAGTGGAGGCCAACAGTCATTATAAACTCTAAATAACTATACGGTTCACGATAGATAAACCAATGGTCACAAGTAAACCAAAAAGGCACGGAACCGGTAGCAATACGGTCCGACATTTTACAGATTCCGCCACGTACAGAATTGAACATACCATAGAGATCAGCACGACGAGACGATCAAAACGGCATACAGATTTTTATGGTACGATTACCGGTCAGAAGTTGATAATTGGTACCGAAAATACTACTAATTTGCCGAAAATAAGATAAACGGAGCAATAGCAATTCAAATTTGAAGAAACGAAATATGACGTCCCACTTAAAAGATGATTTACAAATTTATTGCATAAAAATATTCATGTTTGGAAAATATTTTATTATCGTCAATATTAACTGATTTAAATTAAAATAGAATTTACACAAGAAAATAAACTTCCGTATTATCAGTTGAAAATTTGCCATTTGCTATGTTTAAATAGACGTATTCTAAATATCAAATTTTTATTTCCTAGTTTTATTATTTAAAATTTCACAAAATTCAATTAATTAAATAAGTAAAACCACTAAAATTTACGGGTCGTTACAATCTATTCTTTTTTAAATAAAATTTTAAATAAATACTTAAACAGATTATATATTAGTCAAATCAAACTTATTATTAAACTTAAATCTTATTATTTAACTTATTTTATATTAAAACTAATTTATACATATTTTAAAATAGTAAAATTATAAGTAAATTCTTAAAATTTATAATTTCAAAACTTACTTATACTTTTAAAATTTTCAAAACTTATAATTTTAAAAATCAAGAATTTAACTATATATAAAATAACATATATATATATATATAATATTTTAAAATCAATATTTATATAAAACCATATATATATATATATATCTTTTTAAACTTGGAAATCATATATATATGCCAACGGTGTCTGTATATAATTCTCTATCCTATGGTCAAGTGATACGGATACTTATCATTTCATTCCATAATTTACATATCTACGGGTATATATCATTCGAACCTATAATCCCAAATTTAATTCAATGAAAATCGCTTGGGTTTATCGTTCAACTCATAACAATTTCCTCATATTCTACAGATCATCCGGGTATGTATCATTTCAACACGTAGGGAATTCTATACTAACATGGAACTTGCAGAGTGATGATAATAATATAACAAGCATATATCATCAATATAAATAATAAATAATGGTGTCAAATGTCACAGATGAACAGATATAGATAATAGCATATATATAGCAATGTAAATAACTAAGAGCTGCATATTTCAATTGTCGTTTCAATTGAAATCAAATTTAATAAATATAAGAACGTTAGTCGTGAGTGATTGCTCACCTTTCGAGGCTAGAGAGAGAATAGGACAAAATGAAAACGGGCACGAATAAACACAGATAATTTAAAAATCATCGAACTGATGCAGATAAGCATGAAGTGACAACGGGGCAGCGACAGAGCAAAGCAAATCTACCCAAATTCAATGAAAACGCGGATCAGAACAGTCTTGATATAAATGGAATAAATATATATTGAATTTTTTTCTAAAATCCATATTTAATTAACAACACATGATAAAATAAAAATCTTCAAAAATTTATATTCATTAAACAAATATTAGATTAAATCTATATATATATATATATACAAAATACATTTTATATTTTAAAATCAATACTTATATATACATATTAAAATGTGAAATACTTATACATTATATATTATTCCCTTCAAAATATCAACACAACATATCCTATACGCATTTAAAAACACTAGCATGACTTATATAAATACTTAAAAAAAACTTATATATATAGCATCATACAGCTTATAGGACATATATATATATATATATTGTAAATTGGATCCGATCCTGTATAAAACATATGTACAACTCAGTCATACATAAAAGCATAAAAGAACAACAGACTGCATAAATTATATAAATTTATATAAATAACAAATAGAATATATATAACTAATACAATTTATATAACCACGGTTCTAATATTTCGTATACAACTCATGTATAAATGAACATATATGAAGGTCTTTAACAATGTAAATAAATTTATATACATATATGCTTACCAACAAATTATATATTAATAATATGTATATATCCTATATAATAAAACACTTCTAACATATTATAGTTATACCATCTATATCATATATGTTATCAACTTATATATAACATGTACCCAAGATAAAATAATATATATATATATATATATATATAATAATATAATTCATAACAAATTCGAAATCATATATAATATAACTTTCATATAACTAACACATATAACTAAATGCGCATATAAATTCAATGCAATAGAATATATATAAGATTCTTATATAAACTTGCATATAAACATCAATAACACTCGTGTATATAAAATAAATAGTACAAAGTAACATTTTAAAACAATGTTTGTATATATACACTTAACCAAATATATGTAAGATTAGGAAACCGTGCAAAAGAAAAAATGCATGCAACTTGTAAGCTTGATATGTATTATATACATACATATTATATTATTATTAAAACTGTTTTCAAATACAGCATAGTTTAAGTAGCATTTTAACATACAATATATATACATATATGTATATCTAGTAATCTATATCTATACAACATCATACTACAAAATATATACATACCTTACCTATAAATATAAGTGGAGAAGCATCTCGGGTGCACAAAGGAGGAGGAGGAAGTGAGCATGAAGGGACGGTGGTCAGAGGGAGGGAAGGGCAGAGCGAAGCACGAAGAGGCTGAGGGAAAATCAAGTGGAGGCGAGTTCAGGTTCGATGGTGGGGTATACGGATGCATGAGGAGGGCTGCGTGCATGCCTAGGGTGGACTGACATGTGAAGCATGGAGGTTGGTTGTGGTAAGCATCGACGAATAGGGGAGGAGCGTTTGCGGGTGGAGGAGAAGGCTACAGTGAGGCGTTGCGTGCTTGCGATGGGTGGAGGAAGTTGGAGACAGATGGAAAAATGAGTGGCGCCATGGAAAAATATGGACAAGCTTTTGGAAAAAATTACACATAAGAATATATAAAAATTTATATAAATAAGCGGAACTGAAAGCAGATGGATGGAGAAAGAAAGTGAGCAGTATGAAGCAGATATGGATACATGCGAAAGGAAAAGCAGAATATAAATTTGAACGGTTGGAATTTGGAAAAATGAAAGTCATGGAATCACAAAAGTTACACACGTTGAAATTAATGGGAATGAATGCCAATGGCCATCTGGTTTCAATAGATTGGTAAATGAAAAGTCACAGAAAGACAAAAGGTTCAAAACGATTAGCGATACGGAAATTGCTCCGTAAATTTCGTCATCTCCTGATTCCTAAAACGCACAAATAAATATACTACAAAGATCCGCACGAAGAGACGATCAAAACGATGTACATGTATAAGTGGTATGGTCATCGTATCAAAAGTCGATGATCGGTACTGAAATTGCAGTAAATTTGCCGAGAGTAAGATTATCGGAGCAATATCAGTTCAAATTTGATGAAATAGAAGATGACGTCTCAGAAGATAATTTGCAAATTTATTGTATAAAAATATTCAGGGTTGGAAAATAATTTGTTATCATCTAATATTGGTTGATTTAAATTTAAATAAAATTACATAAATAAATAGACTTCCAAATTATTTGATGAAAATCTACCGTTTGCTATGTTTAAATAGACGTATTCCAAATATCAAATTTTTATTTATAATTTTATTATTTAAAATTTCACAAAATTTCCAGTTAAATATATTATTATAACTGTTTAAATTTTACGGGTCGTTACATATACTATGATAGAAAACCTCGGTATGATATCAAGAACCCAGATCAAGCGTTTGCTAACAAGAATCAAGTGAGGAGTCCCTTTTCGGACAGGTGTGGATTACTCCAAAATGATCTACATATAACTCAAGTACTTAGTATTATTGGTTTTTTAACTGCACAAGTCTTTTTCTAAATCACTTTCATTTTCATATATAGTATTTATTCAATACTAAAATTATTTATGAATTACTTCATAAATTTTCACTTATGTTTACAAACATTTTATAAAGATCATCTTTATAAAACATAAATTAAAATCTTACTTTACTTTTAGTTACCTGTATAATACTCTTCTACATCCTCAGAGTGTGTGTGTGTATAAAAAATATCAATTTTTATTATTTATTTTATTTTTTCAAAATTCGAATGAAGGTCGAAACCAAATATGGGTCTCTAAAACTGAGTCGACCTTTCGACCTTTTTACCTTAGAGTGTTCTAAGGAAAGATGTCTACAGAATGGCCCAATAACATCAAATAGTTTATGAGATTTAAATGTTGAAACAAAAGTATGGTTTTAATAAAACAATGCTTCTTAAAATCTTCCTATCCATTTAACTCATTTAAAAACTTGAGTTAAATTATCTCTTTTCTATCCAAGAGTTAAAAAGTTTCATTTATCAAAACATTCTTTCATCAACATACTATTTATTTTAAATCAATTTCCTTTAAGGAAACTTAAAAAATAAATATCTAGTTTTTTCCTTCTCAAAATCCTTCTTGAAATCGTATTACACATATTTTTATATATCATAAATTTAATAATTTATTCACTAACACTCGCTTTGGGTTCGTCCGTATTTGAACCCATTTCGATCGCACAATGACAAAGAGAATAATTTACTAAGTCTACTACAATGTTTGCCTAAGCCAACACTCAATCGTCACTTAGAAGATTATTCAGATTACCATAAAACTAATCAAAATGTTTTCCTGAACTATCGAAGAAAACGCATATTTATTAAAAATTCTCTTTGAAATATATACTTATTAATACTTCCAAGTAATACCATTATTACTTTTCCCAAATTCTTTTTGAAATAAATTCAAGTAATACGGGATTTAAATTCTCATAAACTCTTGTTACTTATAAAACACCTTTTATAAATCATTTTATATACCATGCTCATATAAAATGTACTTTTTAAAATCTTCTTATATTATAATAACTTCCCTTTATTATAATAAAGTTTTCACAAATTTTTATCCTCTAAATGTCTTACCTTCCCATTTAGATTATATTAAACAACTTTTATTAAAAGATGACTTTTAACTTAACATTTTCATTAAACCATGAAATTCAAGTCACAAGATGTTCGTTTTAATGTACTTACACTTATTAAAACAATAAATGCCCATAAACTGATTGAGTATAAATTAACAATCAACAAACGATAGTCAATGCTCATAAACTTTTCAAGAATGAGAAATCAAAAAAATAACGACACAATAAACCAATTGACAATTCAATAGAGCAATTAATACTATACGTTTTTGTAGAAATAACAACTACGCTCTCGTACTTATAATACTCTCAACTCATTCTACAATATCACTTACCCTATTTCAGATGAGTTTACCCCACCAAAGACAAGGTTCTCACTTAATCTTCAGCTGTGATACTAGATTTAATGTTCTCCCTCCTTGGAGGTGAGTACAAATGGTAACCACATTCCTAATTTTACAGCCAGCCTCTCGACTTCTCAACCAACCCGTAAAGGGATGTGTAGGGGTCAGAGACAAAGCTTCCTCGCATCGTCCACAATGCGAGAGCCCTCTATAGCGCTGTCTGTAACGACCCACATTTTTGAATGGTTTAAGTCGACAATAAACCACCCATGTTAGACTCAAACCATTCAAAAAAGGGAGGATTGTTATGCGGTAAATAAGAAAAGAAGGGAAAAGAAAGAAAAACAAAACATAGAATCTCACAACAAAGTGATAAAATATAATGATCAAATAAATCGTTCATGAAGCTGTTTTACAAATAACATTTGATTACATTTTTACAATATAGATCAGAGTTACATACAACATGAATAAATAAATAATGCAGCAGAACAACATGATGCAGTAGTATAAATAAAATAAATAATAACAGTACTAGATTTCGTCTTTTATCCCCCTAAAATAAGGTCTTCGAAACACCAAAAAGCTCAGACTGACTCAAGCGAATTGAAAAGACAAAACACTCGAGTCGAAACTAAAAGATCTTATGTAAATTAAATCAACAGTAAATAAATATGAGTGTAACGGCTTCACAGATGTTTACGGAGTTGACATCTCCTATCCAATGTCTAACATGAGTGTAATAACTTAAGAGGTGTCCGAGATTACCATCGCTTAAGGACCGGTTAGGCTATCTACTGTGTAGTACAAATACGCTATTATAATATGTCTACATTAAAGTAAAGTATTGAAATAGTGTTAAGTCGTTACCCATATCCCCCTTAACACATTTTATATATTCCCGTAGTCTATACAATATCATAAGCTCCACCAATTCGGTGGTTTATCCAGAGGGCACTCCATAGGTACGATACAAAAAAAAATCATAGTGGCACGATAAGGCATGTGACAAGGCACACGAGGCAATGCCCAGGGTAGGTAACTACCGTTTTGCTGATCCAGACTGGTGGTAACACATAGCAGGTACTACTGCCCACCTCGAAACACATTCCAAAATCAAATCGAGGGGTGGCCACCAAATCAATCACAATGTCATAATATGGTATCGAAGAAGCATGTCCAATCGGAGGTGCAACCTCACTTGGCCCGTTGTAGCTCCTGTTTTAGTCACATCAAGCTGACTCGAGGGAGTTAGGGCGACGATAATACCTCATACAGAATTGTTCGCCAAACCATCCTACTTCATTCTAGAATCTCTACCACATACACAGTTGTTAAAGTGGTTTTCAGTATTGGCAGAGAGTATGATAATATCCAATTCCTGTCTCTTTAACAACCAAATGTTTATTTCACACCGTATGGTTCTTTTCCATTTCCAAAATCAATTCATAATTGATATCAAAATATCATATTCACTTTCGAAATCTTATTCACTTTCGAAATCATATCGACAAAATAGGTTAAATCCTCCTTTCAAAATCATCATATTTACTCAAATATGTCATTTCACTAGAAAATATCATTTCAAATCTCAACTTAGGTTATAACATCATTTAACCATATTCGCTTATAAATCAAGGATTTAAATATAAACACTTCAACTTTACACAGTCTAAAATTTAGAATATAGTATAGGTAGTCGTAAATAGTTTAAAAAAGAGTAAAATAGTTTCAAATAGTTAAAATAGTTTAAAATAGATTAAAATAGTTTAAAATAGATTAAAATAGTTTAAAATAGGTTAAAATAGTCTACAATTGGATTTAATACAGTTTTAATAGTTTGATATAAAATAGTTTGATTATTGAAATGGTTTATATAGTAGATAGTTTGAACATCTAAATAAATCTGAATTTAAAATAATATATCTTTAAACAGTTTACATTAAAATAATTAATTTGAAATTAATATCAAATTAAACTATTTCTTCTATTCAATAAATTTGGACCATATCCAGATTTCAACATAACTAAATTTTCTTTCGACAAAATTCGCAAAAATCATTTCAGTTTATATCGATTTCAAATTCATGTTTGAACTAAAATTTTAAAGCACTTCAAATTCATATATTTCAAAGTTTAAATATTCAAACATTTCAATATCTAAATTTCGATAAATTTCATTTATATTTCACAATTCAACTTTGAAATTTCAATTAAATTCTTTAAATGATTCCAACTTCAACATTTAAAGCTCGGATTTTCGAAAATAATTCAGTTTATATTAATCCGATTTTATTTCAAAATTACATTTAACTGAATTTAAAAATTAAGAATTTAAAAATTAAGAATTTAAAAATCGTTTGATCTAACCGATCCAGCGTCCGTGCATAATTTTTTATCCTATGGTCAAGTGATACAGATATTTATCATTACAAACCACAATAATTCATAATTACAGATATATATCATTTCAACCCGCAATCCCGAATAAAATTTAGAATCCATAAAATCGCTTGGATTAATAATTTCAATCCATAATTATTTTTCCTAATCTATAGATCATTCGGGTATGTATCATTTCAACCCATAGTGATTTTTCTAGCAATAACTAAGTGAACTTGCAGTGCTATAACATTATAAATATAAATCTAGTCATCCAATATCAACAATGAAACATCGATCACAATCATCAATCAGGTCAACTAATAAATAATAACAATTTGACTGATTATCATCAACAGGTATTAACTGGAACTTTAAAATTCAATATTAAATTAAATGGTAATTAAATTCAATAAAAGTCAGATTTAACTGAAATGCCAATTTAAATATATCAAACAACAATCAATCAACTTCTAATCACTTCATAAATTCAATTTAACTAATATAAGATAATTTAGTAGGTCAGAGTGGGTTAAAACATTCACCTTTGATTTTAAATCGATTTAAAATCCAACTAAATTCCCAAAATTGAACAGTCTTAGAATTCGACCAAAACAATTCCAAAATGTCCAAACTTTTGATACGATCCATGGAACAAACCGCACGTGAATCTGAAATTGTATGCAAAGGTTAATAACATTAGAAGATTGTATGATTTAAAATATGAAATAAATAAAATAATAGAATTTAACACGTCACCATACCCATCCCTCTCGCACGTGAGCTTCTCCAGATGCTACAAAACTCTAATAGCCGCCATGTCCATCTGACATGACGTCTACACGCTGCCGTGAGCCACACGCGCCACCCGCGCCACCCCAGATGAAGTGTCGACTCTGCTCCACCTCCTTGCCCATCAACGACCAACAACGACGTCGAACAACGCCTTAATAAGCCATCCACCGCTGCCCCATTTAACAGCCTAATCAAATTTTCTGCCTCGATCCAACCACTAATTGCCTAAATGAGCCACTCTGATGTGCTCTCCATGACGATCTCTACACAACTGCATCCTTGAAACGACGAATCCTGGTTGTGTATCAACCACCAAAATCGATGGCTGAGGATGATTTGATCATTTCCGGTCAAATGATGAACCAAATCAAAAAATGAACTACTACAACGAATTATGCTCGTCGAGATCTTTCCAACGATATATAATATGACATAGTTTTGAGGAGTTTGATTTACGATTTGAATTTGAAATTGAATTAGGGTTTGTACTTTGGAATTTGGTTTCTGCGACTAGAAGAAAGGAATAGGCAGATAGAATTGTATGTACAGAATAACTGAATGGCTACTAAGGTTTGAGAAATAAAAATCTATTTATATAAATAAGTCGGGATAAGAAAGAATGAACATATCGAACTGGTTGGAAACGACAATAACGACCCGAAAAGCCTGTTCTGCTTCCGAAACGAAAATGGATCATCCCACATATCAAAATAGATGTTTTCGATATTTTTAAATTTATTAAAGAGGTTTCAAGTCCTAATTCCATTGTATGATGAAGTTAGCTTCTAAAATCAGCTTATTTAAATTGAATTCATTAAATTGATTTCTACACGTTTTGAGCCCGCACGATCGAATGACAAGTCCGATCGCTACGAAACTTGAAATCCTATAATAACTCACTGTTAAAGATCTGATAAAATCGGTATCGTCGAATCCGGGACAGTGGCCAAAATGGCTATTTTCACGTTAATTAAATAAATTATTATTAAATTAATTTAATCACCTTTCAATTTATATTCGAAAGTTATCCAATTTTTATCATTTTTGATTGCCTATAAACTTATGATCTTTTAATATGAATTTTCCATGTCAAATCCAATGTTAACTATTTCATAAATTACAGTCTACAGTTTCAATTGCAATAAATGCATTAATTGTAATTAAAACTGTAACATCCCAAATTTTATCAATTTAAATTAGTAATTTATTTGAATTTTTGAAATTTAATTTGAAATTAGTTTGAAAAAAAATCAAATCAAATGAAATAAGTGTTAAATTGTATAAATGAGATTTCAATTTTATTTGAGTTTAAAATTTGAAAAAATAAATGTTTTTTAAATCATTTGAATTTAAATTATACACAGGTGTGTATAATGAGTAGATTTGAATTTGAATTTAAATTTTAAATAAATGCTTTAGTAAAATAATTTGGATTTACAAATATATATATATATATGTAATTTATTTAATATGTATTTAATTTGAAAACTTTCTCTTTTAAATAATATTTAATAATATAAAGCAAATATCTATGATGGAAAATGTAAATTTAAAATACAATTTAAATAATGTAATATTATTCTAATAAAAATTTACAAATGTTAAGTAAGTAATAACTATATAAACAAGTGTTTAACATGTAGAAAGAAATTAAAAAGTCATTACATTATTTTCGTTTTTTTTGAAATTCATAAAAAAGGAAATAAAGTTATATAAGGTAATTTATCTCATCCTTCTTACCTCTTTTATTCATCTCCAAGCCCTGTACAAAATTTTAAACCAAAAGAAGAAAAATCATCAGCAGCAAGTAACCAAAACAACTAACTTCCTCAACATTGAAACCAAGACCAAATTTAGAAAATAAAATCTGAAACAAATTTCCCAAAGTTCAAACCAGAAATTAGAAAAATCAGGAACAAAGGAGGATTCTACTTTAACAACTAAACAAAAGCGAAAGATCACCACATATACAACAGAATCAGGAGCAACTCTAGACTTTCAAAGCTTAGTTTTCAAGTTGCAGACCAGAGTTCTTCTCTATTTTCATTAAAAGTCAGAAACTATAAGTAAATCTTTTCAAGAGATTGAATTAGAATTTGTTGTTGAGAAACTAAGCAAGTAAATCTATCAGGAAACTAAGCAAGTTTATATAAATTAGCTGCAGATAAAAAGGTTCAAGACCAAATTTAAAGAAAAACTTCCAGACTTTCAACTTTTAAAACCCAGACAGAAAGCTTATTCAAACTTTACAGGTGAGTAAACTTTGAAATTCGGGAATTCAAATTTGTGTTTGAGTTCATGCTGGAAGTTAAAGTTGGTTGCATGTACATAAATGCATGTATATGTGTTTATATCCTCTGTGCATGTTGACATACAGGGATATTTAACCCTGTTTTCTGGTTCCAGGATTTTACAAAGCCTGTCAAAATTTCCATAATCACTGTTTTAGTTATTGTTAGGATGAATTATTGAAACAAAAAGTGTACCAATTTATCAAAACTTAATTTTAAAGATACTTTTAAATATTAAAAATAAATGGTTTTGCTGGAAAAAAATCAAAACACAGTAGAACATAAAAATTGTTAAAATTCAATTGATTAAAATTTAGGATTTGATTTCATAATCCTGTTCGTCTTCAAGAAATATGATTTTTAGTATAAGATTCTGGATTTTTAAGTTGCGAAATTTCGAGCAATTTCAAGTTGAACGCAAAATGAACTCGATGCAACACACGGCGACCAAAGAGGAATTAGACCTGGGTTGTGGTTGGGGATAGCTGGATGATGGTTGAACTCGATAAAAATGCGAGGCGAATTTATAGATCATCGTGGTGATCCAATTCCTACGATCTAGGGTTTAAACCCACGTTTTGTTCTTAACTGGAAATTCGATTGCTACGAGTTCATCAGTGAACCGGAATCGATTGCATGTGTGCCAATCGAAGCATTAGTCATCGTTGAAGCTTCGAACATGATCGAACAACCTTTGATGGTCGGAGGTGGAAGCATTGGAGTGGTTTTGTGAGGATCGGTTTTGTTCCAGGAGTGGCCAGTTAGCTCGATCGAGTGTTCGTTGTCGATCGGGGGATCTGGGTGGTTTGTAGGGTCGAGGGGGTAATTGTCGACTGGATGATGGTCATAGCGTCGACCAGTGGCGATCGAAATGTTGTGCAACGTGCACGAGCTCCTGATTGTATTAGTGAAATGTTTTGGGAAGAAGGCCTTAGGACTCGAAGCTGCTCTCGGGAAATTTAGGTGATAGCTCAATGTTGAACTCGAAGTAAATTCTTGTGTGTGCTAGGGGTTAAATACTTAAACAAATTTAAGTTGGAAAAAATTTCACACAGGTAAGTCTTGGGGAAACTCGAAGCAGATGGTTCTTTAACTCGAGCAATACTCGAGTGCATCTCAGGTTAGAAAATGTAAATCAATTTTACTTTGAAATTAAATTCAAACTTTCAAACATTTTATCCATGCTTTCAAACAATGGTTTTGATTTTAAGTTTGAATTAATTAAGGTTTCTTATAAGATGTTTTTAGAGTAATCTATTTAATTTTATAATTAATTATTTTGAACAAATAATATAATCAAGAACAAAACTAAGATGAAATATTGAATTCTATGTTCTTAATTAACCTTGATTTCTTATAATAATGATGATTAACTATAAGGTTTATTAATTTAAGATTTTGGAATAATTAAATGATTAGTTAAGAAAAATGATTTATAATCACCTAATTAATTAAAGGATAATTAATTAATGGTTAAATTAAAAATATAATTAAGGTTAATTTATTATCAATTTAATTTAATGAATAATTAAAGATTAATTAATTAAAGTAATTAATCAAGGAATAATTAATGAAAGTAATTGAGGATTAATTAATTAATAATTAATAACTAATTGATTAATAATTAAGGATTAATTAATTTTTAATTAAGGGCTAATTAATTTATAATTAAGAATAACTAATCATAAATTAAGGTTAATAAATGAAAATAATTATGTGATTAATTAATTTAAATCACACGATTAATTCATCTTAACTGAAGGCGATTGATTATTAAATGTTGTGTATTGGACTGATATTTCTGATATGTGAATGTGATGGTATGTAATGTGAACTGCTTTGTGCTGTGCTATGATATCTGCGATTTGTTTCTGTGTGAATGTGAAAACCCATTAGCCGTAAAACATTTGAATTTCGATACGACAGGTTGTCGGATTCCAATTGATTATCTGAAACCCACATCGAACCTGCGAATCTTTGTGAATGATATATCCACGGGTTTTTAAATTGACGCTCACTATTCGGTTTAGCCAGGAGAGGACATTTGTGTCATATAACCCATTCCGAATAGTGATACGACGAAATGGACATCATGTGAAGATGGTGGTGAAGACCGGGTATCTTCGAGAACGATAGTATAACCTATTGAATGACTCTGCACTGAGTTGCTTTGGTATAGAGATCTCCATATGTGACGGGGGGTCCGATCGGGATTGTGGATACCCGGATTACAAAGGCTTCTTCTTTATTGGACGAAGTACCTTCGGTTCCGTTCGAACCCGGAACAGACTTGTATGGTTGTATGTCTGACATTACACTTTGAGATATAAAGAAGATTTCTTTCAAATACGTTTCTGTTGGTGGTGGAGAATTTATTCTCTTAGCTTAACACCTTTCTCTGAGACATAGGATCTTATAGGTTATGTAGTTGAAGGTTATCAGTGATATACTCCCAACTTGGTACTGCTGTGTGTTGCTGATCATTTGTTGATCAAAGCAAGGTTTTTGTGTAAAGCGTAGCTTTGTGGACGAGACCTCATCGGACCTCACACCCCGGAAATGGTCGAAATAGGAAAGATGCGGCAAGGTTAGGAGGGTCGCGCCCTTTAGGATATGTCATTTCCTTCTGAAAAAAGGTGGTATCATGGTATGGATCCCATATATTTAACATGTGTGGTTGCTGCAAATTCATTACTTTGTGATTTGTTGCTTTGTGGTTGAGGGCCCTCGGATAAAGGTCGCAAATGACCGGGGGATGGCATACTCGAGTAGTAGTTACCTAGTTATAGAGGTAACCCGACCTTGTGTTGGCAAAGATCCGGTTAGGTTCTTGGAACGTCCCTCCAGAGGCGCACCTATGTGGCATAGGAAATTCCTTAGCCTGACCATTTGTTGGAAATCCAATCACCAATACGCTCCTAGTACGGTTTTAGTTGTATTACCTGCCATTCTTAAATGGTAGCTATAGTCGGAAGGTACCTATGCCGGCTAAAATTAATATATACTTTCGAAAATGTTTTCTACACTATGCACTAATAATAATATCAAAAGAAATTTTCTCATATCAAGCATATTTGACCATCATAAGAAGAAATCTCCTCCAATTCTGTGATTGCATTATGTGTGTGGTAGGAGATCTTATAGTAGTTTCATTTTCCAAAAGCATATTGATTTTCTTTTATAAATTTAGTTTTGTTCAAAACAACTGTTTTGTTTACTCATACCAGTCCAATGACTGACCTGAAGTTTATTGTTCCCTTCCTAAACTCTGGGTGCCCATAATTTTCACATGGGCAACCTAGAAATAGGTTATCTGTGTTTGGAGTTGGCTTGGAATCTTTTGAAGTATTTTGGTTTGGAAGCTATTGGATTCTGGAAAGCTTTGGGTTGGATATATTTTGAAGTGTTTGGAGTTTTGAAGACCTTATCGAAGTAGAAGTATGTTAGAACCTTTTGAAGACTCTATCGTCGTTCCATTGTGCAGTATTCTGTTATTACATCAAGTGTAGCACTCTGATGTTAGTGATAAATGTTGTAATGGATATTATGATGATGTTGTATCTGTGATGTTGATTTATGGCAGTTCAATTTGTTTCCGCTGTTTATATTCATTTAATGTTGTTATAAGCTCCATCCGAACTGGAGTTCGACGTTTGAATCCCCGACAGTCGAACACAAGTGAGGTATTTGATGTCAATTTTCGAACACTGGTTTTCAGGTCATGACAAGTGGTATCAGAGCTAAAGATTAAGTAAGAACTTTAGCTGCGGAGTATAACACGTTAGGTGGCTCATTAGAGATAGGGTGAAGTATACCCTAGAATGAGTATAACTCGAGAGACCAAAACCCTAAAATTTCTTGGTCTATTTCTTTAAACTGCGATATTTCTTAAGATATCTTGTCCGTATACCTAAACAAAGTTTTCTTACTAATTATAGATAGTAAGAATGAGCGGATGAAGAGGAAAAGCTAGGGGTCGGGGTTCAACTGGTCAAGTCCTCGCAATAGCAGAAGCAGCTTTATCTACTCAACATCAGCCTAATCTGGCTAATCTATATAAGAGCTTCTCAAGACTGGTGGTAAGCCGTTCACCGGCAAGAAGTCGATTGTCAAGGCCCAAGCCTGGATCAGATCATGTGAAAGAATTTTTAAAGGGCTAAAGTTGGAAGATGATCAAATGCGACTCATAGCTTCTTGGCAACTCCAAGAAGAAGCCCTAGCATGGTGGGAGACAGTTACAGTAGATGAGCCGGAAGAAGAATTTACTTGGAACGATTTAAAGAAGTGTTTGAGAAACGCTATATGCCGTCGGCTGGTATTTCCCAAATGTACCAGGATTTTATGGACTTGAAGCAGGGGAGTTTATCATTTGAAGAGTACTTAAACAAATTCAACGAATTGTCTCGTTTCGGTCCAGAGTTGGTAAATACACCTCTAAAGAAAAATGAACGGTTTATTTGTGGAATGAATAAGAAGTTCCATGAAAGGATGACTGGCCACGTCAAAGAATCTTTTTCAGATCTAATCGATATGCGGTATAGATATGCTACCCTGTATATGCAAGAAGCCCTGGTAGAGAATGAAATATAAGAAATCCAAATTGGAAAAAAGAAAGTTCGAAGGCAAGAAACCATAGTAGGGAATGGAGAAGAAGAGTAATCAGGGAAACCCAGCAGGGAATGTTACTTGTTTCAATTATCTAGAAAAAGGCCATTATTCAAACAGTTGCAAGAAGCTAAAGAGAGATCAATCCGTACAAGCAAAACCTAGGAAATGCTATTATTGTCAGAAACCGAGACACGAAATTAAAGACTGCCAAACAGTAAAGCAAGCTCAGACAGCAAAGGTGTACGCAGTCAAAGATAAACCTCAACCTCCAAAGCAAATAAAGGGAAAGAAGTTCTGGAAGGTAACCTTACTATTTATGATAGAATTGTTAGAGTTTTGTTTGACACGGGCGCTACACATAGTTTTATCTCTCAACAAGCCGTAAATGAATTAAGTCTTGAACCTGAATTTGTCGATGAGCCCATTTGCGTAAAGAATCTAGTTGGTGGGCCTGCGAACCTTGCCTACGATGTAGAGACGTTCCTATCTCATATTCTTGTTACCAATTCCCTATCAGTCTCTTTGTCCTTGATTCTAATGAGTTTGAAATCTTACTCGAAATGGATTGGCTAACAAAATACGAACCCAAATTTGATTATAACAATCGATTGATTTCTATCAAAACCAAATTTGGAGATTTCATTGAGATTTCTTGTGAGGACCCGAGTCCTAAAAGAGATGAGTTGTAGTATAACTTGGGTTATCCCGAACCTAGTCTGGAGTCCATACCCATTGTCCGGGAATTTCCAGACGTGTTCAAAGAAGTAAAATCCTAACCTCCACATAGAGAAATAGAATTTAGAATTGACTTAGTACCCAACGCTCGTTCTGTTGTTCATGCAAGTCGTAGGATGGCACCCAGGGAAAGAATTGAATTACTCAAGCAAACCAGTGATTTGCTAGATAAAGGGTTAATATGTCCTAGTGTTTCCGAATGGGGTTCAACAGTGGTGTTTGTTGCTAAGTCTGATGGATCTTTGAGACTGTGTGTGGATTACCGTGATCTTAATAAACTAACTCTCAAGAATAAATTACCTCTACCTAGAATTGATGATCTGTTTGATCAATTGCACGGCGCTCGATTCTTTTCGAAGATGGATCTAGCCTAGGGATTCCATCAGCTACGAATTGCCGAAGATTGTGTTCATTTGACTGCCTTCAGGGGTCCTAAGAAGTTCTACGAATGGTTAGTCATGCCTTTCGGACTAGCCAATACTCCAGCATACTTCGTAGACTTAATGACCCGTGTATTTCAAGAGGTGTTAAATAAATTTGTTTTTGTGTTTATTGACGATATTCTGGTCTATTCCAAAACCGAAGAGGAGCATGCTGAGCATCTTATAGTTGTTTTGGGGGTATTGAGGAAGAACATTCTATTCTCCAAATTTTCCAAATGCCATTTTTGGGTCAAAGAAGTTAAATTTCTCAGGCACATCGTTAATGAAGAAGGAATCTCTGTTGACCCAAGCAAGATTTCCGCTATTCTTGACTGGAAGAAACCCACTACTCCAAAAGAAGGTCGAAGTTTTCTGGGTTTAGCAGGTTACTACCAGAAGTTTGTTCATAACTTTTCTAAGACAGCTAGTCCATTGACTAAACTAATGATAAAAAATGCAAAGTTTGATTGGACTCCGAAATGTGATGAAGCTTTTCAGGAGTTAAAAAGGAGATTGACTAATGCTCCTGTTCTCATTATTATTAACGGGAATCAGGGTTTATCAGTTTATACTAACGCTTGTAGTGATGGTGTGGGTGCAGTACTAATGCAGAATGGGAAGGTAATTGCCTATGCGAGTAGAAAATTATGTCCACATGAGAGAAACTACCCAACCCATGATTTGGAACTCTTAGCTGTTATTTTCGCTTTGAAAATCTGGCGACACTACCTTCTGGGTAAAATCTCTTTCAGCTTTACTAAAATTTAAAAGTTTAATTTAATTTAAGATATATACTTAATAAATCCTTCTTGTTCTAGGTGAAAATTTCGAATTATTCACCGATCACAAATCTTTGAAATATCTCTTCACCTAGAAAGATTTAAATCTGAGGCAACAACGATGGTTAGAATTTCTAGTATCATATGACCTAGATATTCTATATATGCCTGGAAAAGCCAATGTAGTTGTTGATGCTTTAAGTAGGAAACATGCTACTCTTGCTCATCTTATCGTTGCTCTTACTCTTTTTAAGGAGATCGCCAATAAACAGAAAGAGGACAAGTTTCTTCTAGAAATTTGTAGAATAATTCGTCGTAGCGAAAATTCCAGTTTTGAGGTCGATAAAAGTAGAATTATAAGGCTGAAAGGCAGGTTGTGTGTCCCAGATATCCCAGAATTAAAATGTGAAGTTTTAGATGAATGTCACAAGTCTAAATTCAGTATCCATCCAGGAGTTAATAAAGATGTATAGAGATATCAAAAGAACATTCTGGTGGAAGACAATGAAAAGGGATATATCTATATATGTGAGTCGTTGTGCCACCTGTCAACAAATCAAAAGCGATCAGAAGAATATGGCGGGTTTACTCCAGCCTTTGGAGGTACCCAAGTGGAAATGGGATCAAGTATCGACGGATTTCATCGACAGGTTGTGTAACGACACGGGATTTTAGCTATATTTATTTTAATAAATATTTAATCTAATTAAATAAAATGTAAACTTATTATTTTTAAATGAATAAATCTTTGGAAATATTTTCCATTTGTTTATATACATTTGTATTTTGAAAAGGAAATTTGATATGTAAATTTGAATTAAATCTCTTAATAATATTTATAATAAAATTTATCTTATATAATTGAATTAAAATGCTTTATCTTATTAACATTTGGTAAATATATATATATATGGATGATAATGTTTGAAATAAAATCAAATTCTATCAATATAAAAATAAGTATAAAATATAAGTAAAACATATGAATATAATTTAAATATTGATAGTTAAATTATAAAATAGAAATAAAAATAAAACAAGGATTAAGTAGTTAAGGTATGCATACAACATAAGTTTAAATTTGTAACCACAAGGTAAAAAAAAATATCAGACAAAAATATGTATATGGTGAAAGCTAGAAGTTAATGAAACAAAAATCTTTAAACAAAATATCTTCATACACAAAGCCAAATGTATACCTGCAAGTGTATATGCACATAAAATAAAACAATAAATAATAATAGTGTGTAAACATATTAGGAAACCAATGCATTTATTGCCATCATCTCAAGCCAAAATTTTGTCATTTCAAATTTTACAAATCTTTACATTTCAGAAATGAAAATCCGATCAAAATAAAACAAAAAAAAGAGGAAAACATTTGACCAGATAATACCTTCCCTTCCACAATCTATTTTCTTCTATATATATGTGTATGTCTTTAGTTCCAGTTCGTTCAGCAACACATAAAAAAACCAGAGAAAAAAAAGAAGCAAGATCAAATTTAAATTCAAACCAAAAACAGAAGGAAATCAGGCAGATTCAAACTAGAGGTTTTCAAAACATCAAAGTGTTCTTTGTTCAACAACCCTTGCAAGTGAGTAAACATTAACTTCAAGGCTTTAAGTTTAACAGTAAAGATGATTCATTTATTATATGGTATTGTATATGTTTTATCTTTGAATATAATTCTGTGTATATATAGGTTACTCTGTATATTGGTCTTCTCTGTTATGGATTACAGGGTTGATTATCATTCAAACTCAAATTGTTTTCAACTGAATCATTGTAAAGCTTTCTGTTTCAATCAAACAAGATGTTTAAACTTAAACTTACATTTTTTAAAGCTGATTAAACTATGTTTGTAAAATATACCATTGTAACTTGTTCTACAGATAATCAAATAATAATTTGATAAATTTGATTGTCATACGAAGTTAATCCAAGTTTATAACTTGAATTCTTACTGCAATTTATGATTTCTAAAACAAAAATTAAGATTTTTAGATTAGTATTCTAAGAGCAGTTTGTATTTGAACCAAATTTGCATTTTTACAAATTTCTGGTGATTGAATCAATTTAAAATGTTGAAATTTGGTTTGAAGCTAGTACGAACGTCATTGATTTCGAGAAAATTACCAGAAAATTTTTCTATTGCGTGAATTAAAGGAACCAGATCATATTAGGGTTTTTTCTCGAGTTTTTGGACATGTCAGAAACGAGGACCCTTCGTCTTATATACGTGTTCGAGTTGCACAAAACTCTGGAGGATGAAAGAATGGTGTGTTGTCGTGATATGGATGGATTTTGAGAGTCTCCGGTGGTCTGAGCGACGGAGGCGAGGTAGTTATGTTGATTGGGGTGACCTTCAGTTTCGAGCAAAATGCTTATTTTCAATTGGAAAATTTTGGGGCCGAATCGTGTTTGGTTTTCGAATATTTGTGAGATTTGCGACTTGCCGATGGTCGTGGGGTTCGCTGGAGCTTGGGCGTGTCGCCGTGCACATGTACGGCGTGAGGTTGGTGTCAGTGTCGCTGTTGGTGGGTAATCTCGAGTCGTTACTCGAGTTAGGTGGTCGCTTGCTTCGGGTTTTAATCGAGTGAGTAAACATGTTTTACTGTACTATAACTTAAGTTATACTTCAACTTACTGGAAAAAAAAGAGAGAAGAAAAAGATGGAGCATGAGAGGACAACGAGAGAGCACGAGGGATGTCTCGGGTGAAATGGGTGAGGAACTCGAGTATTACTCGAGTTAAATTAGGGGAAGTCTCGGGTTTTTCCAAAATGCAGTATTATAAAAAAAATGAAGTTAAGTAAAGTGTGTTTCAACAAGTTTAAACACTGTAAACTTAATAAAGGTTTAACAACTTAAGTTAAAAACTTAAATACAAGTTTTAATTATCTTAGTTAATGCTTAACGATGTTTTTAACTCTTAATTAATTGTTTTAATTAAGTAATTACTTTAAGTTAAGTATGAAATTTATTAACATTAAAATTTTGTAGTTAGTAATAAATTGATTTTCAAAGTTAAAGAAGATTTCTTTTAAATGTTAATTAAGATGAATAATTAATATTAATAAATTATTTTGGAAAGTAATTAAGAATAATTACTTTATAATTGTAATTAAAGATTGATTAATTAATGATTATGTGATAAATAAAGTTGTAATTAACTACTTAAAGTTAATTAATGTATGATTGGTAGTTAAGTAATTGAGTAATGTAACTAAGAATTAATAATTTATTAATTAAGTAATTAGGGGTTAATAAATGGGTAATTAAGTTTCATTAATTAATAATTAAGGTTATTAATTATTGATTAAGGGTAATTAATTAAGTAATTAAGGTTAAATAAATTGATTAAGAAGTAATTAATTAAATGGTGTGAAAAAAATAATTAATTAATTAAGTGATTAATTCTCAAGTAATTGACTTATATTAAATAATTACAATAAGAATTAAAGATGTTTGCTTATGAATGTTGTATAAGTAGGATATCTGATTTGTGATATTTATTTGGTGATATTCTGTGATGTTCTATGATATGCCTTGATATATCTATGATGATTGTGTATGATTTATCTTTGATAAATGTTATGTGAATTAAAATGTTAGATTAAACTATTTAAATTAATTAAACAACTTGACCTTTAAAATGGCGTTTGGATTTCGATGAGACCGGGATCGGGTGTCATTTATGATTATCCGAAAACCACATCGATCCAAATTAAACGTTAGGTCGTAAATTTCCAAGTGATGATCGAGATGGTGTTTCAGAATGCAAGGGTTATTGTCGTTGACTCCGAGGGTGATTCCAAAATGAGTGTAACGAGATCATGCCTTCGGTTTCGTTCGAACCCGGAACGAACTTTTATGGATTGAATGCTTTCAGAACATCGTCAGGCGGACGATGAGCATTCTAAGAGATATGTTCTATAAAGGTAAACACATCCTCAAGCCTCATCAACCGGGAATAGCTAAAACAAGGAATGTGCAGCAAGGTTAGGTGGGTAGCACCCAAGCAGGACGAGTATACCCCTGTCTAGATGTCTCTTTTTATTTCGGCTGTGTGGGCGGTTGCTAGCTACAACCGCGGGGTTATCTTATTCGGGCTGTTCAGTAAGGAATGGCTTCGGCCTTGTGTTGTAGGGGGTCAGGAGTGATCCTCGGTATGGTGATCTAGGCCCCGTACTGTGATGGGCGGTACCCAGTAGTCATGCCATTGTATGGAATCCAATCTCCAATAAGTGCCGTACATTTTGTTTGTGCCCAACTATGTTGGAATGTGAGGTGTAAGCATTTCAGCTATTTCTGTATTTTACTTGAAAACCATTAACACTATTATAATATCACTGGATTTCCTATTAAATTGTTTTGGTTAGCGTAAGGTAAAAACTTACACGTATTTATGTGTGGGAAGTCTTACGTGATACCTTTATTTTCAAATGTTTTCAAAATTAAACAACTTTTAACCGTTTACTCATACCTGACCCATGTCTGACCTAGAGTTTATATTTTGTCTTTCATAAACTCTTGGGTACTCAAATTTTTATGAGTAGCCAAGTGATAGGTTTTTGGATTATGGTTTCTGGAGGAGCTTGGAGCAGGAGTTCCAGACGTATATACCTATCTAGTTCCGCTGTGTTAGTTAGTGTATGTTGTATTTTGGGATGTATGTAGAGGTAGATGTATAGATATGAATGTCATGTGTATGATATTGTACAACTCTGATGTATGTAAACTATGTAATAGTTATGTGATGTATTATATTTTATTCCATTCCGCTGTGAGATTCTGATGTTGTTATTCTTTCTTTCTATTATTTTCTATTTCTATCCCTTTCTTTTCTTATTGATGATACGTCTTTCTATGAGGAGAAAGGCTGGTCGTCACAGTTGGTATCTGAGCGCTAGGTTGAGCGAATACCTAGGCTCTTGAGTGATTTCTTTCTTGAGAGAGTATTTGTAATTTTGATATATATATATATATATATATATATATATATATATATATACCCATTTGTTGGGTTACCTGTTCTGGTTTTCCAATATAAGTTATAAAGGTAGGTAGGGTAGTGGTGAGTGTAATATGACTACCAATGGTTGGAGTTTGAATGTTTGAGGTTGGAAGTGTATCTGTTAACAAGAAGGTCACTTGGCGAATAAGTGTCCTAGGAAAGGATTTCAGCAACAGCAGCAGCAGTTGCATCAGAGTGGACCGGGTTCGGCTTTGGTTCGGAGATCTCTATGCTTCAATTGTCACCAACCAGGTCATATGATCAAGGATTGACCGCTTCTTTATAAAGCTCAGCAGAATAAGGTATTTTCTTTGGAAGGTGCACCATCTACTTCATCTAAAGGTAATGGAGTATTGGAAGGTACATTACTTTTAGAAGGCAAGTATATTAAAGTTTTGTTTGTTTCGGGTGCTTCTTTGATTTTTTATTTCCCTGAAATCTGTAGAGAAGTTCTTTCTTAACCCTAGTACTGTAGACTGTCCCATCTTCGTAACTAATCCTATAGGAGGGGTAACCAGATAAGATCTGCAGAGACTCGAAGATTTCCTATCCGTCACATAGTTTTTCTTGTGACCCTTATGTGTTGAATTTTAACGGATTTGATCTTATATTGGGAATGGATTGGCTCAATAAGTATAAGGCTGTTTTGAATTGTGATGAGAAAACAGTTTCGTTGGAAACCGATCCGGATAGAATTGCTAGAGTGACGTGTGATAATTATGGAATTCACTTGAGTAGTCTTTTACATGGAGTTGAGACTTCTCAAGAGAAGGTTGAAGATATCGATGTGGTCCAAGATTTCCCTGATGTATTCGAGGAAGTCAAGTGTTTGCCTCCACATCGAGAGATAGAGTTTCGAATTGATTTGATTCCAAGAGCAGTGCCAGTAATTCAGCCTAGTAGAATGATGGCTCCTAGAGAGAGAGAAGAGTTAGTTAAGCAGACTCAGGATCTTTTGGAGAAGGGGTTGATTAGGCCCATTTTTTCTTATTGGGGTTCTACTGCAGTGTTTGTCACTAAATCAGATGGATCGCTATGGTTCTGTGTTGACTATAGAGAATTAAACAAAGTGACCATTCGAAACAAATATCCTCTTCCTCGTATTGATGATCATTTTGACCAGTCGCATGGAGCTTCTATCTTTCCTCAACTAGATTTAGCTTCAGGTTTCCATCAGTTAAGGGTAGCCGAGGACAGTATCCCTTTAACTTCATTTAGGGGACCGAATTGTTTTTGTGAATGGTTGGTTATGCCTTTCGGGTTAACCAACACTCCTGCTTACTTCGTTGATCTGATGAACCGAGTCTTTCAGGATGTATTGAATAAGTTTGTTCTGGTATTCATCGATGATATTCTGGTTTATTCTAAGTCTGAAGAAGAGGACAAGCAACATTTGAGGATTGTGTTGGAGACACAGAGGAGACATGTTTTGAAGGCGAAGTTCTCTAAGTTCCATATTTGGAAATCGAAAGTCAAATTTTTGGGGCACATTGTTTCTAGTGAAGGTATTTCTGTAGATCCAGCGAAGGTGGAGACTATTCTGGAATGGAAGCAACCGAAGTCACCGATCGAAGTTTGCAGTTTTTTGGGTTTGGCTGGCTACTGTAGGAAATTTATCGAGGATTATTCCAAGATTTCTTCACATCTGACCAAGTTGACAAGGAAAGGAGCTAAGTTCAAATGGACATCCCAGTGTGAAGAAGCTTTCCAAGAGTTGAAGACGAGGCTAACCAGTGCACCAGTGCTAGCTATTCCGGATGGGAAAAGCAAATTTGAAGTTTACATAGATGCCTGTATAGTTGGACTGGGAGCCGTTTTGATGCAGAATGGAAGAGTAATTGCGTATGCGAGTCGGCAATTAAAGCCACATGAAAGGAACTACGCTACGCACGATCTTGAGTTGTTAGCCATTGTTTTTGCTTTGAAGATCTGGAGGCATTATCTCTTGGGAGAGAAGTTTGAGTTATTCACGGATCACAAACCGTTGAAATATCTTTTTCTCAAAAGGATCTTAATCTGAGGCAGCAGCGATGGGTCGAGTTTCTGGAATCCTATGATTTGGATATTTTGTATACTTCGGGAAAGGCGAATGTTGTGGCTGATGCTCCTAGCAGGAATGCAGTTTTGTCTCTTTTGGAAGTTGTTCCATCTCTCCAGGATAGAATCATAAGTAAGCAAATGGAAGATAGATCATTTGAGGAACTGATTCTTGGAACTAATAATGGTCGATATTCTGATTTCAAGGTGAACGATCAAGGTGCTTTGAGGATTAATGGTCGTTTATGTGTGCCTAATATAGACGGATTGAGGCAAGAAGTCTTAGCTGAATGTCATCGCTCCAGACTAAATATTCACCCAGGAATCTCTAAGATGT
Source organism: Allium cepa (assembly GCA_030765085.1). Taxonomy (NCBI): domain Eukaryota; kingdom Viridiplantae; phylum Streptophyta; class Magnoliopsida; order Asparagales; family Amaryllidaceae; genus Allium; species Allium cepa. Next base: position 413,682,190 of record CM060932.1, read on the forward strand.
ATAAAGATATGAGAAGAGTTTTCTGGTGGCCGAGCATGAAGAGGGATGTAGCTGCTTTTGTTAATAGTTGTGCTATCTGTTAGTAAGTTAAAGGAGATCAACAGAAGTTAGCCGGTTTGTTGTAGCCTTTGGAAATCCCAGAATGGAAATGGGAGATGATTTTGATGGATTTCATCAATAGTTTGCCAAGAACCAATAAAGGAAATGAAGGAATATGGTTTATTGTGGATCGGTTAACTAAGAGCGCCCATTTTATACCGGTTAAGGCAACTCGTACTACAGCATCTCTAGCAGAGATTTTCTTGAGGGAGATAGTTAGATTGCATGGTGTTCCTGTTAGCATAGTAAGTGATCGTGATCCTATCTTCACCAGCAAATTCTGGGAGGCTCTACAATCAGCTATGGGACGAGTTTGAGATTGAGTACAGCCTATCACCCTCAGACATATGGACAAACGGAGAGGCTGAACCGAATTTTAGAGGATATGTTGCGAGCTTGGGTTTTGGATTTTGGTGGATCACGGGAAGACCATCTTCATTTGGTAGAATTCTCCTATAATAACAGTTACCAAGCGAGTATCAAGATGGCTCCTTATGAAGCTCTTTATGGAAGAACGTGTAGATCCCCATCCTGTTGGATAGAGTCGAAGGATCGTCTTGTGCTTGGGCCAGATTTGATTCAAGAAGCTTCTACTAAAGTTGAGCTTATCAAGAAAAGGATGAGAGCTGCTCAGGACCGTCAGAAGAAGTACGCGGATAAGAGAAGGAGACAGTTGGAATTTGAGATTGGTGATTTAGTTTTTTTTCAAAGTTTCCCCGATTAAAGGAGCTATTAGATTTGGAAAGACATGAAAACTTAACCCGAGATATGTTGAACCATTTCGGATATTGGAAAGGATTGGTGCGGTAGCTTACATGATTGAGTTGCTAGAACAGATGTCTGGAATTCATAATGTATTCCATGTATCCCATCTAAGGAAATTTGTTCATGATCCATTATTAGTTGTAGAACCAGTAGTACAAGAAGATTTGGAAGTTGAGCCGAATTTGACTGTGATCAGGAATCTAGTTCGGATTGTTGATCAAGACGAGAGGCAACTCAGAAGCAAGGTAGTGAAGCTTGTCAAAGTGCAGTGGAGCGAGGATCCCAAAGTTTGCACCTGGGAAACTCTGGATAGTTTTAGGAAAGTTTATCCGGATTTGTGTCCGGATAGCTAGGGATGTTTGTTAGGATAAATTGTTTGGTTGTTTGCTAATGTATGAATGATATGTATGTTTGAATGGTTGATATAACAGCTTTTGAATTATCTTTTATTTTAAATTTCGGGGATGAAATTCTTTTAAGGGGGAAGGAATGTAACGACCCGGGATTTTAGCTATATTTATTTTAATAAATATTTAATCTAATTAAATGAAATGTAAACTTATAATTTTTAAATGAATAAATCTTTTGGAAATATTTGCCATTTGTTTATATACATTTGTATTTTGAAAAGGAAATTTGATTTGTAAAATTAAATTAAATCTCTTAATAATATTTATAATAAAATTTATCTTATATAATTGAATTAAAATGCTTTATCTTATTAACATTTGGTAAATATATATATATATGGATGATAATGTTTGAAATAAAATCAAATTCTATCAATATAAAAATAAGTATAAAATATAAGTAAAACATACGAATATAATTTAAATATTGATAGTTAAATTATAAAATTAAAATAAAAATTAAACAAGGATTAAGTAGTTAAGGTATGCATACAACATAAGTTTAAATTTGTAAGCATAAGGTATAAAAAAATACCAGACAAAAATATGTATATGGTGAAATATAGAAGTTAATGAAACAAAAATCTTTAAACAAAATATCTTCATACACAAAGCCAAATGTATACCTGCAAGTGTATATGCACATAAAATAAAACAATAAATAATAATAGTGTGTAAACATATTAGGAAACCAATGCATTTATTGCCATCATCTCAAGCCAAATTCTGTCATTTCAAATTTTACAAATCTTTACATTTCAGAAATGAAAATATGATCAAGATAAAATAAAAAAAAACATTTGACCAGATAATACCTTCCCTTACACAATCTATTTTCTTCTATATATATATGTGTATGTCTTTAGTTCCAGTACGTTCAGTAACACATAAGAAAACACAAGAAAAAAAAGAAAAAAAAAGAAGCAAGCTCAAATTTAAATTCAAACTAAAAACAGAAGGAACTCAGGCAGATTCAAACTACAGGTTTTCAAAACATCAAAGTGTTCTTTGTTCAGCAACCCTTGCAAGTGAGTAAACATTAACTTTAAGGCTTTAAGTTTAACAGTAAAGATGATTCATTTATTATATGGTATTGTATATGTTTTATCTTTGAATATAATTTTGTGTATATATAGGTTACTCTGTATATTGGTCTTCTCTGTTATGGATTACAGGGTTGATTATCATTCAAACTCAAATTGTTTTCAACTAAATCATTGTAAAGCTTTCAGTTTCAGTGAAATAAGATGTTTAAACTTAAATTTAGATTTTTTAAAGCTGATTAATATACCACTGTAACTTGTTCTACAGGTAATCAAATAATAATTTGATAAATTTGATTGTCATAAGAAGTTAATTCAAGTTTATAACTTGAATTCTTACTGCAATTTATGATTTTTAAAACAAAAATCAAGATTTTTAGATTAGCATTCTAAGAGCAGTTTGTATTTGAACAAAAATTACATTTTTACAAATTTCTGGTGATTGAATCAATTTAAAACGTTGAAATTTGGTTTGAAGCTAGTATGAACATCATTGATTTCGAGAAAATTATCAGAAAATTTTTCTATTGCGTGAATTAAAGGAACCAGATCATTTTAGGGGTTTTTCTCGAGTTTTTGGTCATGTCAGAAACGAGGCACGTTCGTCTTATATACGTGTTCGAGTTGCACGAAACTCTGGAGGATGGAAGAATGGTGTGTTGTCGTGATATGGATGGATTTTGAGAGTCTTCGGTGGTTTGAGCGACGGAGGTGAGATGGTTATGTTGATTGGGGTGAGCTTCAGGTTCGAGCAAAATGCTTATTTTCAATTGGAAATTTTTGGGGCCGAGTCGTGTTTGGTTTTCGAATATTTGTGAAATTTGCGACTTGCCGATGGTCGTGGGGTTCGCCGGAGCTTGGACGCGTCGCCGTGCATGTGTACGGCGTGAGGTTGGTGTTAGTGTCACTGTTGGTGGGTAATCTCGCGTCGTTACTCGAGTTAGGTGGTCGCTTGCTTTGGGTTTTAATCGAGTGAGTAAACATGTTTTACTGATACTATAACTTAAGTTGTACTTCAACTTACTGGAAAAAAACTAAAGAAAGAAAGAAGAAGAAGATGGAGTACGAGAGGAGAACGAGAGAGCAAGAGGGATGTCTCGGGTGAAATGGGTGAGGAACTCAAGTATTACTCGAGTTAAATCAGGGGAAGTCTCGGGTTTTTCCAAAACTGCGGTATTATAAAAAAAATGAAGTTAAGTAAAGTGTGTTTCAACAAGTATAAACACTGTAAACTTAATAAAGGTTTAACAACTTAAGTTAAAAACTTAAATACAAGTTTTAATTATCTTAGTTAATGCTTAACGATGGTTTTAACTCTTAATTAATTATTTTAATTAAGTAATTACTTTAAGTTAAGTATGAAATTTATTACATTAAAATTTTGTAGTTAGTAATAAATTGATTTTCAAAGTTAAAGAAGATTTCTTTAAAATTTTAATTAAGATGAATAATTAATACTAATAAATTATTTTGGAAAGTAATTAAGAATAATTACTTTATAATTGTAATTAAAGATTGATTAATTAATGAATATGTGATAAATAAAGTTGTAATTAACTACTTAAAGTTAATTAATGTATGATTAGTAGTTAAGTAATTAAGTAATTTAATTAAGTATTAATAATTGATTAATTAAGTAATTAGGGGTTAATAAATGGGTAATTAAGTTTCATTAATTAATAATTAAGGTTATTAATTATTGATTAAGGGTAATTAATTAAGTAATTAAGGTTAAATAAATTGATTAAAAAGTAATTAATTAAATGGTGTGAAATAAAATAATTAATTAATTAAGTGATTAATTCTCAAGCAATTGATTTAAATTAAATAATTACAATAAGAATTAAAGACGTTTGCTTATGAATGTTGTATAAGTAGGATACCTTATTTGTGATATTTATTTGGTGATATTCTATGATTTTCTATGATATGCCTTGATATATCTATGATGATTGTGTATGATTTATCTGTGATAAATTTTATGTGAATTCAAAATGTTAAATTAAACTGTTTAAATTAATTAAACAACTTGACCTTTAAAATGGTGTTTGGATTTCGATGAGACCGGGATCGGGTGTCATTTATGATTATCCAAAAAGCACATCGATTCAAATTAAACGTTAGGTCGTAAATTTCCAAGTGAAGATTGAGATGGTGTTTCAGAATGCAAGGTGTCGTTCACTCTGAGGGTGATTCCAAAATGAGTGTAACGAGATAATGCCTTCGGTTTCGTTCGAACCCGGAACGAACTTGTATGGATTGAATGCTTTCAGAACATCGTTAGGCGGACGATGAGCATTATAAGAGATATGTTCTATAAAGGTAAACGCAGCCTCAAGCCTCATCAGCCAGGAATGGCTAAAACAGGGTATGTGCAGCAAGGTTAGGTGGGTAGCACCCAAGCAGGACGAGGTATACCCCTGTCTAGATGTCCCTTTTTATTTCGGCTGTGTGGGCGGTTGCTAGCTACAACCGCGGGGTTATCTTATTCGGTATTGTTCAGTAAGGAATGGTTCCAGCCTTGTGTTGTAGGGGTCGGGAGTGATCCTCAGTACGGTGATCTAGGCCCTGTACTGTGACGGGTGGTACCCCAGTAGCCCTGCTGTTATATGGAATCCAATCTCCAATAAGTGTCGTACGTTTTGATTGTGCCCAACTATGTTGGAACGTGAGATGTAATCATTTCAGCTATTTCTGTATTTTACTTGAAAACCATAGACACTATTATAATATCACTGGATTTCCTATTAAATTGTTTTAGTTAGCGTAAGGTAAAAACTTACCCGTATTTATGTGTGGGAAGTCTTGCGTGATACCTTTATTTTCAAATGTTTTCAAAATTAAACAACTTTAAACTGTTTACTCATACCGGACCCTTGTCTGACCGGGAGTTTATATTTTGTCTTTCATAACTCTTGGGTACTCAAATTTTTATGAGTAGCCAAGTGATAGGTTTTGGATTTTGGTTTCTGGAGGAGCTTGGAGCAGGAGTTCTAGACGTATATACCTATCTAATTCCGCTGTGTTATTTAGTGTATGTTGTATTTTGGGATGTATGTAGAGGTAGATGTATATATATGACTGCCATGTGTATGATATTGTATAACTCTGATATATGTAAACTATGTAATAGTTATGTGATGTATTATATTCTGTTCCATTCCGCTGTGAGATTCTGATGTTGTTATTCTTTCTTTCTGTTCTTTTCTATTTCTATCCCTTTCTTTTCTTATTGATGATACATCTTTCTATGAGTAGAAAGGCAGGTCGTCACAGGTTGCCCCGTACTTGGAGAGGCAATGAAGCAATTTGGGTTATTGTGGACCATTTGACTAAGACAGCCCACTTTTTACCAGTGAAATCTACCTACACAGCAGCAAGTTTAGCTGGGTTATATGTGAAAGAAATTATTTGTCTCCACGGTATACCCAGCAGTATAGTGAGTGATCGTGATCCGATCTTCACTAGTAGATTTTGGGAGGTATTCCAAGCCGCATTGGGAACAAAGCTGAACTTTCGTACTGATTATCGCCCACAGTCTAATGGGCAGACTGAGAGGATTAACCGAATCATAGAAGACCTATTGCGTGCTTGTATACTTGATTTTGGTGGTTCTTGGGAAGATCATTTACATCTGGTCGAATTCTCATATAACAATAGCTATCAGGCCAGTATCAAAATGGCTCATTTCGAAGCATTATATGGTCGTCCATGTCGATTACCTGCATGTTGGATCGAGTCAGGTGATAGACTCGTCCTTGGACCAGATATGATCAAGGAAGCTACAGAGAAAGTTGATTTTAGATGAAAGAAATTGAAAACGGCTGAAAGTCGTTAGAAGTGTTATGCTGATCGCAGAAGAAGAGATTTGGAATTCCAGATTGGAGACTCTGTTTTCCTCAAAATTTGTTCAATGCATGGAGTGTTAAGATTTGGGAAAACTAGTAAGCTGGTACCACGGTATATTAGTCCTTTTCCTATTCTGGAGGGGATCGGTCCTTTAGCATATCGAGTGCAGCTACCCAGCTGGTTATCGGGCGTGCATGATGTGTTTCACATTTCTAGTCTTCGAAAATATGTGCACGATCCAGATCGTATCATTAAAGAGGCTGCACAGCAGGATCTCGAAATCACTCCCAATTTAGTAGTTAAAAGAGAACCGATAAGGATTATAGATCGTGATGAAAAGCAATCAAGGAACAAAATTGTGAAACTGGTTAAATTGCAATGGAGTGGAGATCCAAATGATTGTACTTAGGAGACAGAGGATAGCACGCAAAAGTCCTATCCCAATTGCAGAGTGGATATTCCGGTTTAATCTGGTAAGCCATTTCTCTATCTTTTTCTAAATTCGTATATACTTTGTTTGCTTGCTCTCTCTTTCTAATTTCGAGGACAAAATTTTCTTAAGGGGAAATCTGTAACATCCCAAATTTTATCAATTTAAACTAGTAATTTATTTGAATTTTTGAAATTTAATTTGAAATTAATTTAAAAAATTCAAATCAAATGAAATAAGTGTTAAATTGTATGAATAAGATTTCAATTTCATTTGAGTTTAAAATTTGAAATAATAAAAGATTTTAAAATCATTTGAATTTAAATTATGCATATGTGTGTACATATGAGTAGATTTGAATTTGACTTTGAATTTGAATTTAAATTTTAAATAAATGCTTTAGTAAAATAATTTGGAATTACAAATATATATATGTGTGTGTGTGTGTAATTTATTTAATATGTATTTAATTTCAAAACTCTCTTTTAAATAATATTTATTAATATAAAGAAAATATCATTAATGGAAAATGTAAATTTAAAATACAATTTAAATAATGTAAAAATATTATTCTAATAAAAATTCACAAATGTTAAGTAAGCAACAACTATAGAGACGAGTGTTTAACATGTAGAAAGAAATTAACAAGTGTCACAACAATATTTTCATTTTTCTTTAAATTCAGAAAAAAAGGAATATAAGCTAATTTATCTCCCCCCTCTTACCTTTTTTATTCATCTCCAAGCCCTGTACAAAATTTTAAACCAAAAGAAGAAAAATCATCAGTAGCAAGTAATCAAAACAACTAACTTCCTCAACATTGAAACCAAGACCAGATTCAGAAAATAAAATCTGAAACAAATTTCTCAAAGTTCAAACCAGAAATTAGACAAATCAAGAACAAAGGAGGATTCTACTTCAACAATTAAACAAAAGCAAAAGATCACCACATATACAACAGAATCAGGAGCAACTCTAGACTTTCAAAGATCAGTTTTCAAGTTGCAGACCAGTGTTCTTCTCTGTTTTCATTAAAAATAAAAAACCGTAAGTAAATCTTTTCAAGAGATTGAATTAGAATTTTTTGTTGAGAAATTAAGCAAGTAAATCTATCAGGAAACTAAGAAAGTTTATATACATTAGCTGTAGATAAAAAGGTTCAAGATCAAATTAAAAAAAAAACTTCCAAACTTTCAACTTTTAAAACCCAGACAGAAAGCTCTCAGTTCAAACTTCAAAGGTGAGTAAACTTTGAAATTCTAGAATTCAAATTTGTGTTTGAGTTCATGCTGGAAGTTAAAGTTGGTTGCAGGTATAAAAATGTATGTATATGTGTTTATATCCTCTGTGCATGTTGATATACAGGGATATTTAACCCTGTTTTCTGGTTCTAGGTTTTTACAAAACCTGTCAAAATTTCCATAATCACTATTTTAGTTATTGTTAGGATGAATTGTTGAAACAAAAAGTGTACCAATTTATCAAAACTTAATTTTAAAGATATTTTTAAATATTAAAAATAAATGGTTTTGCTGGAAATAAATCAAAACATAGTAGAACATAAAAATTGTTAAAATTCAATTGATTAAAATTTTGGGTTTGATTTCATAATCCTGTTCGTCTTCAAGAAATATGAATTTTAGTACAAGATTCTGGATTTTTATGTTGCGAAATTTCGAGCAATTTCAAGCTGAACGTAAAATGAACTTGGGGAAACCCACGGCAATTGAAGATGAATTAAACCTCGGGGTTGTGGCTGGGGATAGCTGGATGATGGTTGAACTCGAGAAAAATTCGAGGCGAATTTATACATCATCATGGTGATCCAATTCCGACGATCTAGGGTTTAACCCACGTTCTGTCCTTAACTGGAAATTCGATTGCAGTGAGTTCATCAGAGAACCGGAATCGATCGCATATGTGCCAATCGAAGCATTAGTCATCGTTGAAGCTTCGAACACGATCACACGACCTCTGACGGTCGGAGGTGGAAACACGGAGTGGTTTTGTGAGGATCGGTTTTGTTCCAAGTGTAGCTAGTTAGCTCGGTCGAGTGTTCGTCGTCGATCGGGGATCTGGGTGGTTTGTAGGGTCGAGGGGGTAATCATCGACTGGATGATGGTCATAACATCGACCATCAGAGATCGGTACTTTGTGCAACGTGCACGAGCTCCTGAGTGTATCAGTGAAATGTTTTTGGGAAGACGGCCTAAGGACTCGAAGCTGCTCTCGGGAAATTTAGGTGATAGCTCGATGTTGAACTCGAAGTAAATTCTTGTGTGTGTCGGGGGTTAAATACTTAAACAAATTTAAGTTGGAAAAAATTTCACACGGGTAAGTTTTCAGGAAACTCGACGCAGATGGTTCTTTAACTCGGGCAATACTCGAGTGCGTCTCGGGTTTGAAAATGTAAATCAATTTTACTTTGAAATTAAATTCAAACTTTCAAACATTTTATCCATGCTTTCAAACAAAGGTTTTGATTTTAAGTTTGAATTAATTATGGGTTGTAAGATGTTTTTAAAGTAATCTATTTAATTTTATAATTAATTATTTTGAATAAATAATGTAATCAAGAGTAAAATTAAGATGAAATATTGATTTCTAAGTTCTTGTTTAACCTTAATTTCTTATGATAATGATGATTAACTATAAGGTTTATTAATTTAAGATTTTGGAATAATTAAATGATTAGTAAAGAAAAATGATTTATAATCACTTAATTAATTAAAGAATAATCAATTAAAGGTTAAATTAAAAGTATAATCAAGGTTAATTTACTATTAATTTAAGTTAATTAATAATTAAAGATTAATTAATTAAAGTAATTAATCAAGGAATAAATAATGAAAGTAATTAAGGATTAATTAATTAAGAATTAATCGATAAATAATTAAGGATTAATTAATTTATAATTAAGGGCTAATTAATTTATAATTAAGAATAATTAATCATAAATTAAGGTTAATAAATGAAAATAATTATGTGATTACTTAATTTAAATCACACGATTAATTCATCTTACTTGAAGGTGATTGATTATTAAATGTTGTGTATTGGATTGATATTTCTGATATGTGAATGTGATGCTATGTAATGTGAACTATTTTGTGCTGAGCTGTGATATCCCTGATTTGTTTCTATGTGAATGTGAAAACCCATTAGCCTTAAAACGACATTTGAATTTCGATGCGACAGGGAGTCGGATTCCAATTGGTTATCCGAAACCCACATCGAACCTGTGAATCATTGTGAATGATATATCCACATGTTTTTAAATTGACTCTCACTATTCGGTTTAGCCGGGAAAGGACCTTGTGTCATATAACCCATTCTGAATAGTGATATGACGAAATGGATAGCCCTTGAAGATGGTGATGAAGACCGGGTGTCTTCGAGAACAATAGGATAACCTATCGAATGACTCTGCACTATGTTGCTTCGGTATAGAGATCTCCATATGTGATGGGGAGTCCGATCGAGATTATGGATACCTGGATTACAAGGGATTCTTCCTTTATTTGACGAAGTGCCTTTGGTTCTGTTCGACCCGGAACAGACTTGTATTGTTGTATGTCTGACATTACACTTTGAGATATAAAGCAGATTTCTTTCAAATACATTTTTGTTGGTGGTGGAGAATTTATTCTATTAGCTTAACACTCTTCTCTGAGACGTACGAGCTCACAGGTTTTGTAGTTGAAGGTTATCAGTGATGTACTCCCAATTTGGTAATGTGGCATGCTGAGTGCTGCTGTGTATTGCTGTTCATTTTTTGATCAAAGCAAGGCTTTTGTGTAAAGTGTAGCTTTGTGGACGAGACCTCATCGGAACTCACACCCCGAAAATGGTCAAAACAGGAAAGATGCGGCAAAGTTATGAGGGTCGCCCTCTTTAGGGTGTGTCATTTCCTTCTGGAAAAAGGTGGTATCATGGTATGAAGCCTAGATATTTAACTTGTGCGGTTGCTGCAAATTCATTACTTTATGATTTGTTGCTTTGTGTTTGAGGGCCCTCGGATAAAGGTCGCAAACGACCGGGGATGGCATACTCGAGTAGTAGTTACTTAGTTACAGAGGTAACCCGACCTTGCGTTGGCAGAGATCCGGGTAGGTTCTCTGGACGTCCCTCCAGAGGCGTACCCATGTAGCTTTGGAAGTTCCTTAGCCTGACCTTGTGTTGGAAATCCAATCACCAATACGCGCCCAGTACGGTTTTAGTTGTATAACCTGTCATTCTTAAATAGTAGCTATAGTAGGCATAGTATAATGGTACCTACGCCGGCTAAGATTAATATTATACTTTCGAAAATGTTTTCTACACTATGCACTAATAATATTGTCAAAAGAAATTTCCTCCTATCAAGCATATTTGACTATCATAAGAAGAAATTCCTCCAATTCTGCGATTGCATTTTGTGTGTGGCGAGAGGTCTTATGGTAGTTTCATTTTCCAAAAGCATATCGGTTTTATTTTATAAATTTATTTTTGTTCAAAACAACTGTTTTGTTTACTCATATCAGTCTCATGACTGACCCAGAGTTTATTGTTCCCTTCCTAAACACTGGGTGCCCATAATTTTCACACGGGCAGCCTAGAAACAGGTTATCCATGTTTGGAGCTAGTTTGGAATCTTTTGAAGTCTTTTGGTTTGGAAGCTATCGGATTTTGGAAAGCTTCGGATTGGATATCTTTTGAAGTGTTTGGAGTTTTGAAGACCTTATCGAAGTAGAAGTATGTTAGAACCTTTTGAAGACTCTATCGTCGTTCCGTTGTGCAGTATTTTGTTGTTACATCAAGTGTAGCACTCTGATGTTAGTGATAATTGTTGTAATGGATATTATGATGATGTTGTATCTTTGATGCGGATTTATGGCAGTTCACTTTGTTTCCGCTGTTTATATTCATCTAATGTTGTTATAAGCTCCATCCAAACTGGAGTTTGACGTTAGAATCTCCGACAGTCGAATACAAGTGAGTTATTTGATGTCGATTTTCGAACGCTGGATTTCAAGTCGTGACAAAAAATCCAATAAATTCATTTGTTATCATTTACATCTTATTATTAGAACAACCATCCTCATATGGATTAAATTAACATTGGTTACATTTATTACATAAATATTCTATAATTATCATCTTAATTCACATTGGCTGCAATATTTTAAGTAGATTAATTGTAATTGATTTCCAATTTATTTCGATGAATTAAGTAGTGGATTTATAATTAAACCATTGTTACAACTTACCAATTCAAACACATTTCTATGTTTTTGGTTTACAAGCCATGCTAATAAATTCACATACTGATTAACCATTCTATATTACCAAATTGCAATTAATTACATACAATTTCTCCTTTTATTTCAATAATTGGTTTATTTCCTTATTTACAATTTATAACCAGATTTTACATTTACAATCATTTTAGTTAATTAAAATTGCATTAAAGTAGTTATGCATTACCTTACATTAGCATTATTACATTTCATTATAGTTATTTTCTCATTAATAAATCATAAATTTTAATTTCTTTCGGTATTAAATTTCAAAATCTTATTTAATTAAATACTTTTAATTATCAAAAAGTACGGGTTGTTACACCGTCACTCTAATAAATGCAGGAACGACAACATATAAAATAACAAAGACAATAAAAGTTATCACTCTAAAGTGCATGGTATGTTAGAGTTAAAAACAAACCTCATTAGCCTGGATAGTTATAACTTCCCAACCTTACAAATGCTGATAGGTATATATAATAATACAACAAAAATAAAAATACTATGGCAGATGAACATCCAGCTCTACTCCATGAGCTCCATGTCCCACCGGCAATATCCTAGAAAGAAATACTCAATCTAACCTGAGCATTATAATAAAATAAGACATGGATCAGTCTAAAAAACTAGCGTGAGAAAATATAAGAAATATAGTGAACATATAATAATTCTATGAGACTATGCCACTAAATAAGAAACGAGTTTTTACTTCACAAGAACAACATCCATGGATGAAAGAATTGAAACAATTCGGAATAAAATCGAACTTGAAAGAATGGAAATAAATAATTAAACATCGAGGATTGCTCCAGGAGATTTGAATCAAATAAGTAAAAGAAATTTTCCAACAATGACTATGAGTGGCGTCACCTTTATCGAAAGTATACTTCTAGACAATATACTTGAGATGGTCATTTACTTTGTGATTCTCTCGAATATGTACAAGTCGGACCGTGCCAACCTTACCTAGCTTCCGAGTATTTCATATCTCCATGCGTATATCACCATATCCAATCTAAAGTAGATGTGAATATACCCAAATGAGAGCAATCCAACATAGCTCGACGTCCACTTGCTCTTTGGTTTTAGTCATTTTTAGCAAAGAACATCAATGCTCAAATGAGAAACAAATCGTCTTAAATTGATGAAACTCAAAGAAGATAGCAGAATCGATAGTCAATAAATCAACTATCGGGAATAATAAAATGGTCATATATGCAAATTAAATCTCTTAAAACATTTAGCTCACACCTATGCTTGATTTTCACATCACAATTATTTATAAAACACTTTAAAAAACACTCTTCGAAATATTCTCTTTAAAGAGAAAATATTTCTCAGTGTATTAAAAAGAAGGGTAAAAAAAATGACATTAAAACATCGTTTACTATAAACTCAAAACAATGTACACTTTGATTTATTTTTAAAAATTCCCTTTTAAAGATTTTATCATTTATGACTTTTTAAAACAACGTTTACAATCCCGAAAGATAATAAATCAACTTAAAGTACTTTTATAAATTTAAAGTAATGTTAATCCCGAGAGGAATTTTAATTCAAAATGATGTTAAAATACTTTCATGGCTCTTTTATAAGATTTAAAACCACATTAATTATCGTAAATGAAAATTTATTAAATTTATAATCTTTTTATAAATTTAAAGCAACAGTAATTATCCAAATAGATAACTAATTAGATTTATAACCTTTTTATAAAGATAAAACAACATTAATTATCCCTAAAAGATAATTAGTCAATTTATAATGTTTTTATAAAGTTAAAACAACATTAATTATCCCGAATGATAATTAATCTAATTTATAATCTTTTTATAGATTTAAAACAACATTAATTACCCTGAAAAATAATTAATCAAATTTATAAATGTTATAAATTTAAAACAACACTGATCATCCTGAAAGATACTTGGTCACATTTATACTCTTTTATAAATTTAAAACACATTAATTACCCTGAAAGATAATTAATCAAATTTATAACTCCTTTTATAAATTTTAAATAATACTTATCCTTTATTTCAAAATTTTCAATAATACTTGAAGTATAGTTTAAACAACTTTTGAAGTGCAAAAACACAACCAACCATTTATTTTGTAAAAAATACTAGCATAAGTTTGACACACAAAGGTTTAAGGAGATTATATTTCATAAATGACGGTATAGCGATAATTGTTATAATGACACTTACACAAATCAAATAGTAGGTCATAAATACTTCAGCCGAACATCAATATATGCAACAAAAGAATATAAGTAAGATTCATATAATGGCAAATTAATAACAACGAGAAAATCCTCAAGGTCTACCTGCAAATGTCCCTTGGATAACAATGGTTCTTTTTGCAATTCACATTTCAAGTGGGATTCAAATCCAAACAAATAATCAAACAATGATAACAAACATATTATTATCAACAATTAGGAATCAAAAGCTAGCATATTGTTTATTAATTAATCCACATATTAGTTAACTTTGACATAATCTTTTTACTTTGCAAGCATAGAACGACAATTTATTCTAGTCAATAAATGCCCAAATACTCTATTCAATTTAATTAAGCAGAACTGCGTTTTATTCTACTAAATAGATATCACAAACGAAGTATAACTAATTTAACTATCTTAAATGTAATTAAATTAAATCACTATAATTTTATCATCAATTTATACTTCATTAAATCTATCAACTACCTTCTGAGCATTCCACAATAATCTATAGCAACACAGATATTATATAGTTTATCTAAAGGTGAGTAAACTCATCAAAATTCTAGTTGACGCTTTGCCTTCTAGTTTGATCGAAAATAAAATGACATCAATTTTAGCTCAAAATTCTATTAGCTCAAAACTTAATGAGTCCAACTCCACTGCGAAGATAACATTGATAGGAGTCCAACACAAAAGACCGCGTCCAAATCCAACCTCTTATATGATAGATATCTATTTTAAGAAATCGAGTTAATTAATCTCTTTATTTCTTTAATTATATATAATTACCCAAAAAATTCTTCTTCCTCAAATTCAAAATAAATTTGCCACCATTGACAAGATGATATCCACACAACCAAGACATGCATTAATCCTCCTAATCTTGAGTAGTTCTCAATGAAATCATCCATCGTTGGTTGCAATCACCTCCTCTTCATAAGCTATACATCCTAGACATAAAAACACCAAGCTCGAGAAAGCCATAGCAAACAAAACCTACTTGACCATGAACCACAATTCAAAATGTCTCCTCACCCTAAAGACGACTGAGCACCACCAAAATCTAGCTATAGCCTCTCCTTGACAAGACAAACTCGAATCCAACCTCTATTCGACCTAGTGTCGCCTCAATTGATCACCTGCTGAACTCCACCAAATGTGATCGCACCCAAATTCGAGCATATAAATTAAGGGTTTTATTTCTTTTTCACTTATGGGAGGCAAAAATGAATAAGAGTGATAAGAAGGGAAAATCAAAGAACGAGGAAAATAAAAGTCAAGCTTGTTGAAAAATCTGATTGTGGGTTTGATTTATTCAAATATTTATGGCATCTAGCTACACTGTGACACCCCACCTCTATACCCACGCTAGACAAGAACACTACAGAGTAATGTATTCGACTAGCACGGAGAATAAGGCTGTTGAGGAGCGACCATCCGTGTAATTGCTTTGCGCGAGCATCGATATGTCAGATAGTATAAAATGCATTTGTTTATCAAGAGAGAAATCCGACATACCGACACAAACTCAAAGCTACTACACAGTGGCTGTAATATCTTCAAAAACAAATATAGAAATAAACATAACATAAATCAGTCATAGATAATTCATATCACAAAGGCGGAAGAAGATATGAATATATAACTAACACATGGAAGTGTATATCAGAGTAGTGGTCAAAAAGATCCACAATAATACAAAAGAATAGCAACACGTGCTATACAAAAGAATACAACTATGAGTCTATATCTCAAATGTATACAACAAAATAAACTACTAATCTAAAGTAGTTAACCAAAAGTCAGAGAAGCAAATCCCGGAAGGAAGTCAAGCGGAAGCACCTGTAACATCTCGGTCTGACCCGAGTATTATTTCATAAGAAAATAATAAACGGATCAGTCTAGCTATAAATATCAGATGACATGATATAACATACAAGATATGGCATAAACATAATATCCATAATGGCATACTACTATAAGCATGTAAATGATAATCAACAAAAGATTAATCAATATCACAAGAATCTTCTCAAAGATCCAAAGAGGGCATCATACCCTAAACCTGTACTCATAACAAGTCAATGATATAAATTCTAGAAATCAACACACGAAATCCAGAAATCACAAAAAGGTATGTGTGAGTGGAATCACACAAGTGGTGTCTAGGCTAACCGAAAAGGTATGTGCGAATGGAATCGCACAAGTGGTGTCTAGCCTAACCAAAAAGCAAAAAGGTATGTGTGAACGGAATCACACAAGTGGTGTCTAGGCTAACCGAAAAGATATGTGCGAATGGAATCGCACAAGTGGTGTCTAGCCTAACCAAAAAGCAAAAAGCTATGTGTGAACGAAATCACACAAGTGGTGTCTAGGCTAACCGAAAAGGTATGTGCGAATGGAATCGCACAAGTGGTGGTTAGCCTAACCTCGCAAACAAAGAGACATCGCACATTGCTAGTCTAAACCACAAAGATGATCGTCATGATCAACGAGAAGTGTCAATTACACTAAGCTAGTAAATATAAAAGTTTAGCTTCATGTCCCATAACCACTTTCTTAACTTAAACATTTACGAACAAACTGTAAATCTCCACTAGAAAAATGTCACAAGTGGTTCAATCGAACAAGTCCAAAATTTAACCAACGAAGTAAACGCAAGCATTTCATACCACTTGTTTTACTAAGTCGTTTAATTAGATTTCTCATACGAGTGAGGTAAAGATTTGTATAAACTAATAGATTGGAAATCAGTTTGAGAAAACGAGCTTTGTAATAAAATAGTGTTGAAATCATTTGAAGAAAGAGTTTTGATATTTACTACTAGTATAGAAAACCTTTATATTTTAAAGTGACAAATCATAGAAGTGATTGTAGAAACAATCGGGCATAAAAATTCACATTCGAAGACGTGAATAAAATCCAAAGAAATCGATATAAAATCCATCAAAGTGGATATATCTAAAATTCCCAAAGAAAAGGTCATCAAAGTCGATAATAAATGACAACAACAAAAGGGAGACAACACGAATCGATTAAAGTTGGATATTCAAACGAATTAGCAATATAGGCTAATCTGGCAAATAGTTGCAGGTCGGTCGACCGGACTCCCTGAGTCGGTCGACCGAACCAGAGGTTGGAAGTGCTCGGGGCACCAGGTCGGTCGACCGGCCCAGGGGGCTCGGTCGGCCGAAGCCTGTAACCAGCACTTCCAAACAGAGGCAGGAAGTGCCTGGACTACAGGTCGGTCGACCGGCCCAGGGGCTCGGTCGGCCGAACCTGTATGCTTGCACTTCCTACCCTATTTCAAAAGAGGTGCAACTCTCGATCAAATTGCAATCGCACGAGCAACGGCGCTAAGGGTTTATGCCAATCGACTACTCGGCCCTATATGCTCCTCGATGCATCACCAAAAACATGTTCAAACATCAAAGTTAGGATTTTTAACGGATTGAACTCAAAACACTAAAAATTGGAATATTCACAAAAGCAATCCAAATCAAAGTCAAATGCACATGAATAAGTGTTAGGAATTCATACCTAACAATAGAAGAGAATTATAAGCATAGACGTGAGATTAAAAATCTCACCTTTGCACTAAAATTTATGAAGATGAAGCTTGAAAGCAAAGGGGAATCAACCACTCTTCAAATCCAACTCTAGAAGCTTGAATCTAAGCTTAAAAGAAGAACATTCCCCAAGTTAGGTTTAGGAAATTTCTGAGATCAAAGAGAGAATGAGTTGGGGAAGATGAAGAGAAGCTTACCAATGAGTTCTTCTATTAGTTTGGAGCAAGAACTTGAACTAGCAAGAGGAACTAGGGTTTTGGATTTCTATTTCCCATTCTCTTCCACCATTTTTGCTAAAGCTTGAGTGTTAGGAAATAAGAATGAAGTGAAGAGGAGAGGGGGTTGGGACTGAGTTAGTAAGTGGGTTCAGCCCAAACCAAAACCCTAAGTGAAAAAGTGGCAAAAATCAACTTTCTCCAAACATATAGAAGCTTATACTCAAAAAGGTCGCAAACGTCATTTTGAACTCAATGGGGGTGGTCTCGAGTCCCAATTCGACTATTTGCACAAAGTAGCTTTTCTGACCAAAATCCGATGAACGGTGAAATATTTAAATATATAATCGATAAATATGCGGGTTGTTACAGACTCCCCTCCTTAAAGAAATTGCGTCCTCGCAATAATTAAGAAGGAAATATAAGAAGTAACAACCATAGAAGCATATTAACACAAAAGAAAATTTGAATTAAGAAGTTCACCATAAAGAGCAAGAAGGAGTAAATCCGAAAGTTTTCGTTCGATGAATTCTCAAGATTTCACATGAGAAATCCTTAGGATTTGAGAACCATTGAACTTCTATCAAAAAGAATATCTTTATATCGAAGGCGCTCAACCTCCGAAGCAATGATGCGAATAGAATGTTGCTCAAAAGTCAAATTTGGTGAAACTTCAATCCCCTCAATAACACCGGGCTCAAGAATAAAAACCGGCAACATAAAAGCATTTCCATAGTTAAAAGACGTGGAAAACGTCATGAATATCAGAAAATTGAGCTGGTGCAACGACGTAGTATAAAAACGGTACGTCCAATGAACCGATAAACCGGAACAATGATGTAGTATAATAATGGTACATCCATTGATCCAGATAAGATGGAACATCGATGTAGTATAATAACAATACATCCGATGAACCGAACACCATAAAAGAACATCGGACGCTAGTCCATAAAAGAAATGAGATAAAGCTCAATAGAACGAAGTATATCAAAACGTCCGATGAACTTGATAAAAAGATAATTCCATTCAGACATCATCAAAGAATGAACCACTAGTTGCTTACGACAAAGCGCATTGGCGACACAATTTCCCTTCCGGGAATAAAAAGAATATCAAGATCATAAGATGCCAGGAACTCGAGTCAACATGAAGTTCCTTAAGAGAACATAGATATTCCAAAGATTTATGATCGAGGTGGAGAACAAATTTCTACCCCAAAAATAATGATGCCAAATTCCAAAAGTAAAAGCAATAGCCGCGAGCACTAGATCATGAGTGGCATATCTAGTCTCGATAAGCTATAATGATTTAGAAGCACAAGTGATAGCACGTTCTCCTTTGCAAGAGAATGACATCTAAACCAATACGACTAGTATCGGTACAAATAGCAAAGTCTTGGTTCCCCTCCAGGAATCACAAGAATAAGAGTATCGAAAGGGAGAGTTCTTTTAATTAATCCTCTTTCCCAAAAATTTAAAACTTTCAAAATTACATTTTTACAAGTCAATATATCGTGTCTGACTGTCTCATCAAAGCGTTTAGGAGATTCTTATCGATAACGTTGATCAAGCGCATCGACCAGAATTCTTAAAGCACTCAACGGGCAATACAATCACAAAATCATCTTCTATAGGATAAGTAAGTTTCTCAAAAACTTCTAAGAATATTCTTTGTTCGTTTTAAGAACAAAAAATCCAATTATACTTATAAATAAATCTTATGAAAAAGATTTGCAAAATTTTAAATTGCTATTTTCATCCAAAATCAATAAATACAAGAATGGAGTCATCGAGATATTCATAGAATATTCGATCTATAAAATGGATGAAATAAGCAGGACAAACTGAACGACAAAATAAGTCATCCATAAGAACCATAACAAGTGCGGAATGCGGTAAGTGGACTTCCGCAACTCGTAGCAAATGAAAACCGGTGGCAAGGTCGAGCTGAAAAGACCTTAACACTACTCAAAAGATTGCTTAGGTGACAGTCCTAAGACAAATTCAAAAATACCGGAAAATATCTCAAACTACATGAATGAGAGAAACAACACTTTCCTTATAAGTGGGCTTAAGGAATAAAATGATTCCACCAAAAATTTGAAATCGGAATCACAAAGAAAAATAGAAAGCTGCTTAACAGATAGAAAATGTCGAAGATGAATAGTCCACTCGAAAAATAGGATACGGGCTTCACAATTAAGTCGATCCTTTCAAAAAAAACAATTCCGGAGCCTAAGTAAAAATATCGGCTCGGAAAGAAAAATCTCATAAAATAATTTCGACATCAAATAAAAGCAAATTGAGTGTTGCAGATCTACCATCAGGATTCGCAATCCTCAAAGAAGTCATCAAGCCCAAAATATTCAAAGAAAAAGAATCGGCAAGTTCTTTTGATATAAAATAGTGAGATGAAACCCATATCAAAAAGAACACGAACAAGATAATCAAAAAGCAAATGTCATCAAGGATTGAATGAAAAATACCTTGACCGAGAGAAGAGTTTCTAAGGGCTTGCACAATATTTAGCTTTCTCATGTCCTTGTTCAAAAGTTTGGGACATGCAGATAAAAGATGACCCGGTTTCTTGCAATAGCGACAAGAATGGGGTTTTGGACACATATTCGCATAGTGTTCCTTAGAATTACAATTGTAGCATCCTCCACGATTAGGGATTGGAGTCTTTGCTACAAAAGTAGTTTGCTTCACTCTCTTATTGGGATTAAGGCTCTTGAACTTAATATGCCTCTTCTTGAAAGTCCCAATATCACAAACACTTCCTTTACCAACCTCTCCATGAAGAAGAGTAACATCCACCAGCTGATTGAAAGAAACTTCAAGTTTCAAAGGTAGAACCATTTCGGGGTTCTTACTCAAAGCATAGATAAACTCTTGATTCTTTACAAGATCCAAAAGTTGTTGAGCAGACATGAATACTCCATCCATAGGAGTAGCACTAGATTGACCGGCGCTGGGACGGCCAGGTCTAACCATTTCTCTTCTTTAAGAAAGAAAGAAAGAAGAGGAAAAAGTTATTCTCAAAATAAATATCAAGCAATCTTGATAGATAAAATAAGGAATCATAAAGAAAATAGGATGAATCGGTATGAAGACTTGAATAAAATCCTAAAGCACGACTCCTAAGATGGACTTAGGACGATGATCCTTGTTAAATTATTCTACATTGTTCCGAAGTTTGGCTCTGATACCAAGCTGTGACGCCCCACCTCTATACCCACGCTAGACAAGAACACTACGGAGTAATGCCGTCGACTAGCACGGAGAATAAGGCTGTTGAGGAGCGACCATCCGTGTAATTGCTTTGCGCGAGCATCGATATGTCAGATAGTATAAAATGCATTTGTTTATCAAGAGAAAAATCCGACATACCGACACAAACTCAAAGCTACTACACAGTGACTGTAATATCTTCAGAAACAAATATAGAAATAAACATAACATAAATCAGTCACAGATAATTCATATCACAAAGGCAGAAGAAGATATGAATATATAACTAACACATGGAAGTGTATATCATAGTAGTGGTCAAAAAGATCCACAATAATACAAAAGAATAGTAACACATGCTATACAAAAGAATACAACTATGAGTTTATATCTCAAGTGTATACAACAAAATAAACTACTAATCTAAAGTAGTTAACCAAAAGTCAGAGAAGCAAATCCCGGAAGGAAGTCAAGCGGAAGCACCTGTAACATCTCGGTCTGACCCGAGTATTATTTCATAAGAAAATAATAAACGGATCAGTCTAGCTATAAATATCAGATGACATGATATAACATACAAGATATGGCATAAACATAATATCCATAATGGCATACTACTATAAGCATGTAAATGATAATCAACAAAAGATTAATCAATATCACAAGAATCTTCTCAAAGATCCAAAGAGGGCATCATACCCTAAACCTGTACTCATAACAAGTCAATGATATAAATTCCATAAATCAACACATGAAATCCAGAAATCACAAAAAGGTATGTGTGAGTGGAATCACACAAGTGGTGTCTAGGCTAACCGAAAAGGTATGTGCGAATGGAATTGCACAAGTGGTGTCTAGCCTAACCAAAAAGCAAAAAGGTATGTGTGAACGGAATCACACAAGTGGTGTCTAGGCTAACCGAAAAGGTATGTGCGAATGGAATCGCACAAGTGGTGTCTAGCCTAACCAAAAAGCAAAAAGGTATGTGTGAACGGAATCACACAAGTGGTGTCTAGGCTAACCGAAAAGGTATGTGCGAATGGAATCGCACAAGTGGTGTCTAGCCTAACCAAAAAGCAAAAAGCTATGTGTGAACGAAATCACACAAGTGGTGTCTAGGCTAACCGAAAAGGTATGTGCGAATGGAATTGCACAAGTGGTGGTTAGCCTAACCTCGCAAACAAAGAGACATCGCACATTGCTAGTCTAAACCACAAAGATGATCGTCATGATCAACGAGAAGTGTCAATTACACTAAGCTAGTAAATATAATAGTTTAGCTTCATGTCCCATAACCACTTGCTTAACTTAAACATTTACGAACAAACTGTAAATCTCCACTAGAAAAATGTCACAAGTGGTTCAATTGAACAAGTCCAAATATTAACCAACGAAGTAAACGCAAGCGTTTCATACCACTTGTTTTACTAAGTCGTTTAATTAGATTTCTCATACGAGTGAGGTAAAGATTTGTATAAACTAATAGATTGGAAATCGGTTTGAGAAAACGAGCTTTGTAATAAAATAGTGTTGAAATCATTTGAAGAAAGAGTTTTGATATTTACTACTAGTATAGAAAACCTTTATATTTTAAAGTGACAAATCATAGAAGTGATTGTAGAAACAATCGGGCATAAAAATTCACATTCGAAGACGTGAATAAAATCCAAAGAAATCGATATAAAATCCATCAAAGTGGATATATCTAAAATTCCCAAAGAAAAGGTCATCAAAGTCGATAATAAATGACAACAACAAAAGGGAGACAACACGAATCGATTAAAGTTGGATATTCAAACGAATTAGCAATATAGACTAATTTGGCAAATAGTAGCAGGTCGGTCGATCGGACTTCCTGAGTCGGTCGACCGAACCAGAGGTTGGAAGTGCTCGGGGCACCAGGTCAGTCGACCGGCCCAGGGGGCTTGGTCGACCGAAGCCTGTAACCAGCACTTCCAAACAGAGGCAGGAAGTGCCTGGACTACAGGTCGGCCGACCGGCCCAGGGGCTCGGTCGGCCGAACCTGTATGCTTGCACTTCCTACCCTATTTCAAAAGAGGTGCAACTCTCGATCAAATTGCAATCGCACGAGCAACGACGCTAAGGGTTTATGCCAATCGACTACCCGGCCCTGTATGCTCCTCGATGCATCACCAAAAACATGTTCAAACATCAAAGTTAGGATTTTTAACGGATTGAACTCAAAACACTAAAAATTGGAATATTCACAAAAGCAATCCAAATCAAAATCAAATGCACATGAATAAGTGTTAGGAATTCATACCTAACAGTAGAAGAGAATTATAAGCATAGATGTGAGATTAAAAATCTCACCTTTGCACTAAAATTTATGAAGATGAAGCTTGAAAGCAAAGGGGAATCAACCACTCTTCAAATCCAACTCTAGAAGCTTGAATCTAAGCTTAAAAGAAGAACATTACCCAAGTTAGGTTTAGGAAATTTCTGAGATCAAAGAGAGAATGAGTTGGGGAAGATGAAGAGAAGCTTACCAATGGGTTCTTCTATTAGTTTGGAGCAAGAACTTGAGCTAGCAAGAGGAACTAGGTTTTGGATTTCTATTTCCCATTCTCTTCCACCATTTTTGCTAAAGCTTGAGTGTTAGCAAAATAAGAATGAAGTGAAGAGGAGAGGGGGTTGGGACTGAGTTAGTAAGTGGGTTCAGCCCAAACCAAAACCCTAAGTGAAAAAGTGGCAAAAATCAACTTTCTCCAAACATATCGAAGCTTATACTCAAAAAGGTCGCAAACGTCATTTTGAACTCAATGGGGGTGGTCTCGAGTCCCAATTCGACTGTTTGCACAAAGTAGCTTTTCGGACCAAAATCCGATGAACGGTGAAATATTTAAATAAAATATTTAAATATATAATCGATAAATATGCGGGTTGTTACATACACAGTATTTCATTTGCATATGAAATGCGAACGACAAAGCAAAAGTATGTTTGTACACAAAAATGCGATACGATCTCAAAATAATAACAATAAAACACATTGGTTATCTTATTCTGTAAAATTTCAAAAATAACATCGTCTGTCAAAAAATACGTCAAATGATAATTTAAATATTTTTCAAATTAAAAATTATAGAAATTCCTAATAATTCATTTAAAAGTACGTCATCAAAAATCAAGTCATTTTATTAACAACTGATTTCCTTGTTATTTATTTAAATAATTTATTATTATAAATAAATTTATAAAATAAGTTCACCATAATTATATATTAATTACAAGGAGTTAAGCAAAGCTATTAAATCCAATTAATATTTAATTCAAAATTTAGATATTTAAATAATCCTTATATTTGAATATAAGTTATTTAGATTATTAAAGACCAATTATTTAAATAATTTAAATTAATTAAATATTCAAAATCAGAACGATAAAAATTTAGGATGTTATAATATAAGAGCTAATGAGTTGTGGGATTAAAGAACTTATAAAAATACTGCCTACATATTATATAAGGTAAATAATTAGAATAGGAATGTTATTTACACCATATTTGGAAATTTGAAAATCAGTTCCTAAATTTATTAAAGTTGAATGTTGATAAAGCTGTAAAGCTTATTCCAGGTTCATAGTTGGGTTGAAAAATATTACTTTTAGTTTAAATTGCCCTAATTTGATTTAGAATGTGAATTTTCATTTATTGGTAATGGGGTAAAATTTAATTGTTTCCATTTCCGTCTAATTTCCATAAATTATCAATTCCAAAACGGTATGAAAAGTTCATCGTTTGAAATAATAAGGAATATACCAAAAATGAAAGAGACAGTGTATAGTATGGATGTTCTTCTTCGTAGTTTATATTGTTTGTTTCAATAAAAGAAAAGAAATAATTCCTTATAAGTTTAAATGAAACAAAAGTCTTATTTTTTGGGTAATTTATGGAAAGTTATCACGATAATCCTTTTTTGAAAGATAGCTCTAGTAAATTAAAATGTGGAAATTTATGCTATGGAATTCCTAAGCATAGGAATTAATGTGTAAGCAATAGGATTATATACACACGCGTATAACCATACTTATCAATTAAAAATAAAAATATATTTATAGCATAGTACATGTCGATATTCACATTAGTGGATGCCTTGTTATAAATAGCATAGTAAATTATAGGATTAGAAGGTATAGATGGAAAACAGATAGTAACTCTAAAATTAATAGTGCAATAAATGTGCAGTTAATATGGAATTATAGGATTTAAATGGGGACATAGTTGTGTCTAATGGGACTGTTTAAAGGATTTAATATTGCATTTGTGGAAAAATGAAATAGGCATAATAGGTTGAATTAGAATGGATAAAGAAATGTTATTAAAGATTGTCCAATTATAATAATAACGATCATTTATTACAAACAACTGAAATTTATGGAATATAGTAAAAAAGCATATAAGGTAGGAATTAAATGTTAGAAGGTGGTATAATTTTCATAGCAGGAAATTATACAACCTAAATTATATGGTTAGAACAAGTGTGAATTAGTGGGCTTAGCCCAACATTTAAATTAGGATGGTTGTTTGGTTTAACGAGTTGGAATGCAAGATCGGTAGAATTACACAGCAGAAGTCTACCCTTCACATAGAGGCTACTAAAGTTGTGTATACTTACTACTAATATGGGACTTCTCCAACCATAAGACCCGTAGGGAAATGATGTGCGGTTGAGTATAGGTAGACGAAAATATATGAAGGGATCGGTTTGGAATTAAAGTATTAATGACCCAGTACTTTTAAGGAAATTGAGTCTGCTTTATTTCTAATAAGAGGTATTAATTAACTGAAAAGGACATTTTTACTGACTTATGTTAGGTTAGTCTAAATGGGATTTCGGGGAAGGTCGGCAGATTATGTTAGTATTGTTATTGGACTGACATTTAGTAACAGTAAGATTAACATATATGCTATATCATCAGTAGTCCCAAGCGATCGATAACAAAGACTCGGGCCATGCCCTTATGGATTTTGCTTCATACTGGTGTAGAATCCATATAGGACATGTATAGACCTTAAAGTTTAGTTAGCCAGTTGTTTATTTTTGAAGGTGGGCTAGTTAACCCTTAGATGATTCTTTGAAATGTGTTGGTAATACAAATTTTAAATTATAAAGCCAAATCTAGGATTGGTCTCGATAGCTAGGTCCTATTTACTAGCATTTACATTGGTAAGGCATGCTTCGAGATTGAGGTATTAAATGTTCGTAGGGTTTGCCTCCTCCCTATTCAAGGAGTATTAAGTGGCCAGGGTTTTTGGATACTATACATTTATGTGTGTGTGTGTGTGTAGGTATAGGTATACATACATATATATTGGTATGTATATAGTTATATCTCGGGAGGGGTTAGGCATATCGTACATGCACATAGGGTTTAACGGATTAGCCGTAAACAATAGACATAACACTTAAATGGGAATCAGTAGGCATAAACTAGTGTTATGGATAAAGTATGTAATTTTCTAGTCACCAGAACGTTGTTCTGACCCCTGTAACGATACATAATTTTAGTCAATTGATTTTGAAATATTTAATATTGAATTACTATTTTTATAACTTAACTAACTTAAAATTCAAATATAATGGTTATTTGAATATTTAAAATTGTTTAAGTAATTAAAACTTGAATTTAATATGGATAAAAATGATTTCGAAAGTTGATTTAAATTCTATTTAAATAGGAATGAAGACAGTAAACTTCTAAATATATATTTAAAGGTAATTAATTTGGTTTCATAATATTTCATTTTAATTAACGTATAAAAATAGCCTTCCGGGGCACTGTCTTGAATTTATACGATTCTATATATGATCAAATTAAGCCTCAAGACTAGTTTCATTATGTTTGAAATAGGGGTATTATATATAGAACGCCAGACAGGAAAACTCGATTGGAGTTCGATATTTTTGGAAGTGCTATGTTGGATATTTTTGAATATATATATATATATATATGTGTGTGTGTGTGTGTGTGTGTGTGTGTGTGTGTGTATGTATGTATATACATATATATATTTGTGTGTGTACATATATATGTGTGTGTGTACATATATATATGTGTGTGTACATACATATACATATACATAGACACACACACCTTATTATTTAAGTTCGTACCCTACTTTTCACACCATACTACTACCATAACGTGCCCAAGCGTTTGTTTGCAGGCCCATACCCCTTCTCCATTTAAAACCATTGTCTGTAAAGGAAGAATGAAAGCATTCTGAACTTTAAAGGTTAAAATTAAATTTATTTCTCAATGAAAAATTCCAATTCTTGTTTCTTTGAGCTGCATAAGGTTATATTTCTTGTGGCGATGTTTCAGCAAGGTGTGGCGGTGATTCATAGGTTCGCCTATGAAGTCGAATAGCCATTAGCAACTAGGGTTAGGACTTTTGCAAAGTGTGGTCATTGATTTGTAATTTGAAGGATATATTTGGATTCGTGATTGAAAATAACACCTTGGACTAAGTTTTTGTGAAGCTCGATGCTGAAATGGTTGTCGCAACCTATACGGACATGAGGTGAGGAGGGAACGTCGCAATTCATTTGCATAGCTCGGGTAGAAGGTGATTGATATGGAGGTGTTGCTCTCGCGAAGAGAAGGAGCTTGGTTTCAGTTTCGTGGCTTTTAATGGCGAATCGGGGAAGGAGGAATGCCCCATAGTATGCGCCTGCACCGGGGCGGGGGTGGAGGGAATTAAGAGAGAAGAAGAAGGATTAGAATGTAAATATAAGATTAATTATGTGATTAGTTTATTATATTATAATTTAAAATATCGATAACTTGAAATTTAAATAACTTTTGCATACGAGGTCCAATCGGGGCATGGATTTTTGCATTACGCTTGTGGTGTAGTAAGCTTTACGATGGAACTTCTAACGATACAAAATTTCACTACTTTAATTTGTGAATATTTAATTAATTTTAGGTATTCAATATATATGTTTTATAATGAAAATAAAACTCTTTTTAATAATAAATAATAATAGTGTCATAGTTTTTAAAATTTGTTTACAAAAATATATAGTTTGATGAAAAATAGAAAATGTGACCGGAAACTATTTTCCGAATTTTCGACGTTTCATCGTATAAAGTTGTTTTTAATGTGGTGTACACTTTTGTAGATAATATGCACACATATACTAAGTGTACAATGTGGGATTAATAATATATGTGAAGGTTAACAAACTTAATTAAGTCAAGATAATCATCGATATAACACATTGGCAACTCAAATATTAAAAGTCATGTCATTAGAGACATGAAATAACATAATGGCAACCTTAGGTACTTATATTCATAAATGCATATAGTGTTAGGAGGAGGCATGGTTGCATGCATGGGTGAGGTGGCATGTAACGAGAGGAGGATAAAGAAAAAGGGTCAATTAGGTAATTTTTACATATTCATTTTATATAAAAGTGGTTTTGGTTATCGTAAGGTAAAAACCCGTTCGTGTTTACGTGTGGCGTGGTCTTACGAGAATCCTTTGATTTTAAAAGGGTTTTGAAAACTAATAATTCAGTTGCTTTAAGTTTACTCATACCAAACCAATGTCTGAACCGGAGTTTTATTTTTCCCCCTAAAACTCTTGCGTGCTTAAATTTTTATGAGTAGCTAAGATGTCCAGGTTTTCTATGGATGCACTTGGAGGAACTTAGAGCAGGAGGCTTCATCGATAGATAGTTATTACTTGTTTCTATTGTATATTATGTACTCTATATCAGATGTATAAGGACGGGCTTTTATAACTGTCCTAGGTTAAAATTGTACTAGTGTAACTCTGATGTATCAATTTTGAGATGACTTCGTAAAACATTATGTGATTAATATATGTTATTCCATTGCGTTATGATATTCAGTGTTTGTTTTTAGTTTCTTCTATCTCCTTTCATTCCCCTAACTATCAGCCTTTTTGTTTAATTTGAGTTGACATGTGTAGTTTATTGCCAACTTAAACTGTACAGAAAAGTAGGTCGTTACAACGTAGTATCAGAGCGCAAGGTTAAGCAAGAACTTGGCTTTGGTGGGGAAACTCATTAAGAGATGAGGTAACGGAATGCCCTATTATGAGTTTGAGTATATTACATAAGAGCACGTATTTGTTAGTGATATAAAATATTTTTTATTATGTTGATATATCGGTTAAGTGGCTCGTACGAAAGGTACACCCGTATCGATATGAGTTTCTAAACACTTGGACTAGGCAAATTGACATAGTATTTTTTGGAAATTGGGTAAGTGAAATAATTTTACCTATAAATATATTTTATATATAAAAGATTCTTTTTCAAAAATAATATGGTATTTTTGAGGTGCTTGTGCTAACAGATAATAATATTTTAGTACTATCATGTAGGATTTGTTTATTCATGCTTGTCCAGTTTGATCATTGACTATTGTTAATGTGTATAGGTAGCTTTCCCTATTTAAGATTAGGGTTGGGTAAGTAGAAACAGGGAAAACATTGAAGCGAACACCTTGTGAATAAAGTTTCACAATTTGATTATAAGGCGTTCGATTGATAATGTAGGGTTAAATTTGATTTAACAAAAGATGTTAAATGCTAGAATATTTGAAATAAATATTTGGAAAATGTTTTATAAAAGTTGATTTATAAAATGGATTTATAGGAATGTGTCTTGGATTAAAAAGAATTTAAGGTGAAAACTTAAGAACTTAAAATCTCGACGCTTTTGGAAAATGGTTTTCAAGGTTTTGAATGATAAAAATAGTATTATTTGAAAGCAATTTTGGTTTAAGAATAAAATTTTGGAAGTGAATATGTTAAGTAAAAGCTGTTTTCTTAGAATTGGTTAGGGAGGAATGAGTCTTGACTATTTAGTGATGATCAGGATAATCTTCTAAGTGACGATCATATGTTTGCCTAGGCGACTGCTGTGGGGTACTTAAAAAATTATTCTCTTTATCATTTTACAACCAAAACAAGTTCGAATCTGAACAGAACCAAAGCGAGTTGGTGATAAATGTTTTGTTGGAAAATGTAAAGTATTGCTTCAAAAAATAGGATTTTGAAATAAAAGTAATATTTTAAGTTAACCAGTTCGAATGGCTCGAAAATAACTTAAAATTTGGAAAAAGATGTGTTCGGATGGTAAATGCTTCTCTTGAGTATTACCTTTCTTGGTAAGAGAGCGTACGATACTATTTGGTAGTACCCAGTTTCTTGACACCCTTTTGGAGGTACTCGAGCTATATCGATTTATTTATATGATTTAAAATATAGAGTTTCATTTCGAAATGTTTTTGAATAAAGACAGGGTATTTGGATCTTGATTTTTCTTAGGGAGATAAATTAAAATTTGAATAGTTGAATTTAATAAGGGTATATACTCTTAGGATGTAGTGGAGTAGTACACAAGTTGAGCCTAAGTGTATTTATGAATGTTTTCATAAATGATTTAGTGGGAATAGAATTGGTAGCAGCGGAGAACCAATTAAGCAAGTGTGTAAGTTAAATGTAGATCATTTCTTCTTCTTATATAGTTGATCTAAAATTTGAGTATATGACTTTGAGGTGTTTGCACCGGTTTCGGATCGAATTTTGATAGAGAGCTTTTGATGAGGATTCTTGGTATGGGACCAGATAGTTACAACTATGGAAGGAGAATAGAAGTTCCATATCAAGGAGCCTGATCGAAATTGGTACTAGAGAATCGGGTAAGCGATACTAGTTCAGAAGTGAAGTTATGTATTCGAGTTGTGATCAAGTCATATTTTTCATGAGAATGATCTATGTACATCATATGGAATGATGTAGAGTGTTAAGTGTTTCTAAATATGTTATGAGGTGTTATTTTTGGGGACGAAGTTCTTTTAAGGGGGGAAGAATGTAACGACCTAAAATTTCACTGCTTTGACTTGTGAATACTCAATTAAATTTAAGCATTCAATATATATGTTTTATAATGAAAATAAAACTCTTTTTAATAATAAATAATAATGGTGAAATAGATTTTAAAATTTGTTTAAAAAAATATATAGTTCGATGAAAAACATACAATGTGACTGGAAACTGTTTTCCAAATTTTCGACATTTCATCATATAAAGTTGTTTATAATGTTGTTTACACTTTTGTAGATATATATGCACACATATACTAAGTATATAATGTGGGATTAACAATATATATTAAGTTTAACAAACTTAATTAAGTTAAGATAATCATCGATGTGACACATTGGCAACTAAAATATTAAAAGTCATGTCATTAGAGACATGAAATAACATAATGGCAACCTCATGTACCTATATTCATAAATGCATGTGGTGTTAGGAGAAGACATGGATTCATGCATGGGTGAGGTGGTGTGTAAAGAGAGGAGGATAAAGTATAAAGGTTAATTAGGTAATTTTGCATATTCATTTTATATAAAAACCTTTCTCTTATTTCTATCTTCCATGTTCATTTCATTTCCCCTTTTCCTCCTAAGTCTCTTCTTCTTTAAAGCTTTTAACAAACTATAATGGTCTCCAAAATAAATTTTCATGTTTTAAAATTAAAAAAATTAACTTTTAAATGTTTTAAAAACTTGTTTAAAGGTTCCTTCTTTTCCATTTAAATTTTTTCCGTTTTATCTAAAATGTTATCGGCCCTAACTTCTTACAAAAAACTCCAAATCTAGATTTTTCTTCTTTTCGAACCATGTATATTTTCAGTGGTTAAAACTTTTAGTTTACCTATTTTTCTTCTTTCGAGCTTAGATGCTCCAAAAATTCATTTTTTTGCAAATGTGTTTTTGAACTTAGATTTTGATGTTCGAAAATACCCCTCACTGTTTTAGTCATAACTTGCTCAAAATTTAACTTTTTTGAATAATTCTTTTTTTAAATGATAGAGGAAAGAAATATATAAAACATTCCTTTTAACCACTTTTCCAAATCTGAGAGAAAAGGGACCAAAAGTCGAGTGCAAAATGACCCATTTCAGGAAGAATTTGTGGTTTTCTAAGCTTTTCGAAAGCTAAAGTATTTCAAGTTTTCAAAACCTTTGGTAAGTAAACTTCTTAACTTTTGGGGAAGAATTTACTTATATGTGTGTGTGTGTGTGTGTGTGTGTGTGTGTGTGTGTTGGTTATGCGGTTATATATGTGTATGTGTGTATATATATAATTGTTTGGTTTGAATTATGGTATTGTTTAGATATGTTGGTTATAAAAAGGTTGTGATTGTTGGTTATATTTGATGATGAGATGATTTGGTATGGTTGAACTTGGATATGTCGTATGTATTAATCTTGTCTGGAAGCTAAAGCAAGTTAGCTTGTAATTAGTTAGTAAAGTGAAATTACAGGTATCTGTAGCGATAGTCATTATGGATGCAGTTCGCTTAAATTTTGATTTTTGCAAAATTTGGTTTTTATACTTCAAATTGTTTAGTGAATGTTTTATAAACTAAATAATAATGTTTTTAAAATTAAGGATAATTAATTGTTAATTAATTTAGTTTTAGTAATTGATAATTCATTAAATGTTAACAAGGTTTATTAACTTTAATTAAATAAAGATTAGTTCTTAATTAACTATCTTTTAAAGTTAAGATATATTTTAATTAATTATTAATTATGTTAATTAAGTATGAGTTAAGTAAATTATTTATATTTAATTTATTAATTAAATGTAGGATTAATTTTTAATCAAGGGTTTAATTATTCAATTAAAGATTTAGTTTATAATAAATTATTTATTAAAGGTTTACTTTATTGTTTAAGTTTACTTAAATATTATTTAATTAATTAATTGAGATTAATTAACATTTTATTATTAATGAAGGTTTAAATAATTTTAATAATCGAGAAAGTATTAATTTGGGTTTAATTAATTGTTAATTATTGTTTAACTATTTAATTAAATTAAGTTAAGATTCAACTAAAATTAATTATGATTTAAATAAGGATTTAACTTTTAAATAATTATTTTTAAAAGGGTTTAAAAGTTTTGAATCCTTTGGTTTCCAAAAGTAAAATGGTTCAAAGGCACTTCTTTTTCAAAGATTGTTTTGAATACAAGTGATTCAAGTGTTAATACCATTAAGAAACCATATAACTGTGAATGAGTTATAGTGTAGATTGTTGGATTGTTTGGACATGTGTTAGCAGAATAAATCTCCGTTCTGCTATAATTGATTGTTTATTTATTTGGTTATTTGGACATGTATTGGCAGAATAAATTCTCGTTCTGCTATAAATTGATTTTTGTTTGTGTGGACATGTGTTAGTAGAAGAAATCACCGTTCTTCTATGAATTGGTTGAATTTTTTGGACATTAGTATGGCGTAACAAATCACCATCCTACTATTTTGTTATTTGGACATGTATATGATCGTTGGCTCATATTGACATGTTATTCCCTGATTTGGATATGAGCTGTATTTACATATATGTTGACCTATGTAAATAATTGACAAGTGCATTGGAATTAAACTGAATGGTAACTTAAAATAGCACAATTGGTATTGCTAAGCCTCTTTTCGAATTACTAAAGTATGTTTTTGAATTAGCTGCAATTCATTAATCAATTTGGGTTTAAAGATTATAAATGATTTTCCAATTTTATTATAATTTATAAAGTTATTTTTAGATAATATCTTGTTTTTAAAAAGGGGTTTATTAGATAAAAGGTTTTATCTAAAGCGATTTACAAATGATATCTTGAAAACAATATTTTATAAAGGAGATTCTATAAAGGAATTATGAAGGAAGATTTTTTAAATAGTTGTAAAAATAAAAAGAGATTTTATAGATAATTTTAAATATTTTTGGAAGACGTTTAAATCATGTTTGAAAAATTGTAAAGAGGTTTGAAATGTGAAGTGAACTTATAAAAGAATTTTTATAAGGAATAAGTGAATAGGTTTTATAAAATGAACGAGTTTTATGGTAAGTGATGTTTTGAAAGGGAATGGTTTGTCCATTTAATATGGAATGTGAGAAGAGAGAATTTTCTAAATGTTTTTGGTAAATGTTTACACTGTTTTCCAATTAAAAGGGATATAAGTGGTTTGGGAAAAGTGTTCTAGAAAAGATCCTTTGATAAAGTTTTACAAAGTGATTTTATTAATTGAAGATTGATTAATAAAGGCTTAGAGGATCCCATATGGAATCAAATCAATGTTGAATGATTGTTACTTGATAATTAAATAACCGACCATAAAACTGGATCAAAACATAACTTTGGAAGTATCTAGGAGAAACAAGAGAATTATATGGTACAGTTACCGTCGAAGGTGTTATACTACACATATAAACTCATTTCTTTTTTCTATGATGAATGATAAGGAAATCCATTCAAAAACGATTAGGAGGTGAACTCCACTCTTATCTTTTGTCATTATTTTCTGTAGAACCGGGATTGAGTTTACCGAAAATTATCGGAATTTGTTTCAAAGAGACCGGGATTGGATATGTTATTCGAAAACCGCTTCAATCCAACTTAAGCGTTTCAAAATGAAGACATCTTGAAGCATGGGATTGAACATGGAGCCATTGAAGTGCAAGGGCTGCTTACTACTAATCTTGAGGGTGATTCCAAAATAGATGTAGTAGAAGTAGTGCCTTTGTTTTCGTTTAGACCTAGAACAAACTTGTATGGATGAATGCTAGCATTGCATTGATGCCTGGAGAGTAGTATTAGCATTCCAAGTGGTATTGCTATTCAAAAGGTAAAATGTAGCCTCAAGGTTCATCAACGGGAATGACTGAAAACCAGGCGAGATGCAGCAAGGCTATATGGGACGCATCCATAAGGGTATGTTGTCACCCTTCTAGATACATCTACATATTTATGGATTGGTTGTGCATGAGATCTCGGTTAAAAAGGTTGCAAAGCAACTTGGGTGATGACATATCGGTATTATCCGGTCAGGGGTGGGCTGGTCTTGTATTGGCATGAGATCCAAGCGAGGTCCTCGGTACATTTTTTTAGACATCTACTGTGATAGGTGGTAACCCACTGCCTAATTATTGTATGGAATCCATTCTCCAATACGTGCCTTTACAGTTTTTATTGTAGAGCCTAGTATGTTGGAATTTAATTAATGTAACAATTTCGGCTATTTTAATATGTTTTTGTACTTAGACACTATTATAGTATCATAAGATTTTTATATAAAAGTGGTTTTGGTTATCGTAAGGTAAAAACCCCGTCTGTATTTATGTGTGGCGTGGTCTTACGAAATACCGTTGATTTTAAAAGGGTTTTGAAAAGTAATAATTCAG
This sequence comes from Allium cepa, assembly GCA_030765085.1. Taxonomy (NCBI): domain Eukaryota; kingdom Viridiplantae; phylum Streptophyta; class Magnoliopsida; order Asparagales; family Amaryllidaceae; genus Allium; species Allium cepa. The sequence goes on from CM060932.1 coordinate 413,717,579, forward strand.
CTGCTTTAAGTTGACTCACACCAGACCCACATCTGACTCAGAGTTTTATTTATTTCCCCAAAACTCTTGGGTGCTCAAATTTTTATGAGCAGCTAAGCAATCCAAGTTTTCTATGGATGCACTTGGAGAAGCTTGGAGCAGGAGGCTTCATTAATAGATAGTTATTACTTGTTTCCACTGTATATTACGTACTCTAATCTGATGTATAAGGACAGGCTTTTATAACTGTACTAGGTTCGAATTTTATTAGTGTAACTCTGATGTACCAGTTTTGAGATGACTTTGTAAAACATTGTGTGGTTAATATATGTTATTTCGTTGCATTGTGAGATTCTATGTTTGTTTTAGTTTCTTATATCTCCTTTCTTTTCCCCTAACAGTCCGCCTTTTGTTCAATTTGAGTTGATATTTGTGGTTTATTCCTAACTTAAACTGTATAGAAAAGTGGGTCGTTATAGAACTAGTTTGGATGAATTTGGAGACAGTTGAAATTTGGGCTAAAATCAGACATCATTCAATCGTAGTTCCAAACTGAAATGCCTCGGCGACAATAGGGATTTCGATGAGTTAATCTCACCTTTTTGGTTAACTGAAAATGTTATATAATTAATAAAAAATTGTTGATTGGATGTTTGGATAATTTGTTGTTTTTTTATCAGTTGGTTTGGATTTATTCCCACCCTTGGAGCGGATGACTTTATATATACATGCCAGTAGCAGATGACCCGTAATATATGATTACATACTTTTTGTGATGCAGAGGAGCAAGTTGGAGGGATCCAACAGAATTCCTCACCACGGTTGATTTTATTTATATATGTGTGTTGATATATATATATGAGCTGTGATGCCAGGACAAGTTTGAGGGATCAAATGGGATTCCTCGCTATTGTTGATTTATATCCAATAAAATTCCTGTTATATGAATTATTGGATATGAACCTGATTTATGGACACTATTGATTATGCCATTGTTTATGTTCAAAACTAAAATCCTATAGTGATAGAAATTCAATATCGATATTGGTTAAGCGGTTAGTAGCTATTGGCCTCAAAATTAATATTTTAAAAATAATATTAATTGCCATTTGAGTTGAAGTTGGTTTTGAGACAAGAAATGATTTTAAAACCCAAAATTGGGTTTTGGAAATATTTTGTTTTAAATGATTTAACTTCTATTTTACTTCAACCTTCTATCTGTCCTTTCTGGATAATCTATTAATGATTTTAAAATGTCCAATTATAGTCTAATATTATTTTAAAAGTTATTTTTTATATTTAATATTGTTTAAAAAGTTATCTATTTATATTTAGTATTATTAAAAATTTTATCTCTTTATATTTAATATTGTTTTAAAATTTATTTCTTTATATTTAATATTGTTTTAAAATTTATTTCTTTATATTTAATATTGTTTTAAAATTTATTTCTTTTTATTTAATATTGTTAAAATTTTATTTATTTATATTTAATATTGTTTTAGAAGATCTCTGTTTATATTAACACTATATTAACACTGTTTAAGATTACTTATCAACATTTTAATATTTTGAAAGTTAATTATTTAAATAATTAATATGGCTTGAAATTAATAAAAACAATTTATTAATAATGTTTTGGAAATCAATTTTTATTATTCATAATAATGGTGAAGATGGATTATTATTCTTTAGTAATAGTTTTGTAAAATTATTAATTATTATTCTATAATAGTGTTTAAAGTAAATGATTATTATTTACTTACAAATGTTTTCGAGATTTATACATAGAGTTTTATAAACAGACTTGGATTATATAACAGGAGTTTGTTAAATGTTTCGAAGACTTAAAAGAAAATTACTTATAATTTATAAAGAGATCTTTGCAAATGGTTTTGGATGTTTATAAAGGAATTTTGTAAATGGGTTTATAGATTTATAAGAAGAGTTTTATACATAGTTGCATGGATTTGTAAAGGGTTTATAAATGACTTGAGAAATGATATAAAAATAAATATAAATGGTTTCAAAGATTTTAAATAGTTTATATATGGGGTTATAAATTTATATAGGAATTTATAAATAGTCCTAGAATTGTGTAAAAAGGACATCTTCCTTCATTCTATGAATATACTTATACCACTGAGATAAGTATATGGATATTTTCTAAGTATTGAAAATATATGGATTTGTGAATATATCTTATTAAGGTATTTTTATATAAGTACTCAAATTGATCTTAATTAACAAAAATATTTAGTTAAAGAGATTAGTGGTTGCTTATGTGTTAAACAATGTTGGTTTTACCTTTGGAATAAATTCCTGATTTTGATGTGTGTTGTTGATAGTTAAATAACCCACTATCAAATAAGGACCCAAAATGTAACTTTGAAAATATCTAGGAGAAGCACATGAGTTATATTGCATAGTCATCTCCAATGATGTTGTACTGTACATTTAAATCTCGTTTCATTCTCATAGGATAAATGATAAGGAAATCCGTCCACTAACAGTTAGGAGGTGATCTCCGCTCTTATCTTTAATGGTTTATTTGCTAAAGAACAAGGGCTGAGCTTACCGGAAACTATCGAGTGTTATTTCGAAGAGACCAGAATCAAATATGTTATTTGAAAACTACTTCAATCCAACTCATGTGTTTCAAGTGAAGACATCTTGAAAATGATGGAATTGAGGACGGAGCTCCTAAGCGCTTCTTTCGGTCCTAGAATGAACTTGTATTGAGAATGTTGACATATCATTGTTGCCTGGAGGTCAATGTTAGCATTCCAAGTAGGAAGTGCTATATAAAAGTTAAAACATAGCCTCAAGCCTCATCAACTGAGAATAACTGAAACATGGAAGATGCAGCATGGCTAAATGGGTCGCTCCCTAGAAGGGTATTATCATTCCTATCTAGAGTCGATATTATCTCTCATTTGTATGCTTCGTGGCACATTAACGGAGGGGTAATCATACTAGGTACTACCGATCATGTGGTAGGCTTAGGTGATCCTAGGATGGTCCTTGGTGTTATTTTATCTAGAGATGCACAATGACGGAAGGTGAGTTATAGTATGCCGACGATTTTCGAGGCGATCAGACTTATTGTTTAGCCGTGCGAGATCGAAATGCGTAGAAATTAATTTCGTAAATTTACATAATAATTGGGTTTGAAAAGTTATATTCTATATATGATCGAATTAGGCCTCGAGACTAGTTCCACTATGTTCGAAATAGGGGTATTACATATAGAACGCCAAGCGGCATGCCTCGATTGGAGTTTGATATTTTTGGTTGTGTTATGTTGGATATTTTTGAAAAAAAATATATATACCTTATTATTTAGTTTCGTATCCTACTGTTCATACCATACCACTTCCATGTCGTGCCCAAACATTTATGTACAGGCCCATACCCCTTCTCCGTTTAAAACCATTGCATGTAAAGGAAGAATGAAAGTGTTTGGAACTTTAAAAATTGGAAGTAAATTCGTTTCTTAATGAAAAGTTCCAATTCTTGTTTCTTTGAGTTGCATAAAGATAGAATTTCACATGGGGAGGGCGGGTGGAGGGAGGGTTCTACCAAGGTGCAATGGTGGTTCATGGGTTCAAAAATGAAGTCGAATAGTCATTATCAACTAAGTATAACGACCTGCCTTTCCGAGCGGTTTAAATCGACACACATGCAAACTCAAACCATTCAAAAGGGCAGATTATTATGAGGTAAATAAGAAAAAGCCGAGAAAGAAAGAAAACAAATACAGAATCTTGCAGCAGAATGACAAAATATAATAATCAAATAAACTGTTCATGAAGCTGTTTACAAATAACATTGATTATACTTTTATAATACAGATCCGAGTTACATACAACAAGAATAAATAATAAATAAATACCACGGAACAACATAATGCAGTGGAATAAATATAATAAATAATAATAGTATAAAATCTTCGTCTTTATCCTCCAAAAAGCAGTCTTCGATAACTAAAAAGCTCAAGCTAACCTGAGCGAATTGAAAAGAAAAAAACACTCGAGTCCGAACTAAAAGATCTTATGTAAGTTAAATCAAGAGTAAATAAATATGAGTGCAATGGTATTATAGATGTTTACGGGGTTTGACATCTCCTATCTAGTATTTAACGTGAGTGCAATACCTTAAGAGATGTTTGGGATGACCATCTCCTAAGGATCCTTTAAACTATCTACTATGTAGTACAATACGCTATTATAATAGTGTCTACAGTAAAGTAAAGTATTAAAATAGCCTTATGGCGTTACCCATATCCCCCTTAACACGTTTTATATATTACCATAGTCTATACAATACCGTAATTCCTCCATAAACTGGAGGGCTATCAGAGGGCGCTCCATAGGTATGGTACAAACCAAACTCGTAGAAGGCGCGATAGGGCATGTGAACACAGCACTTGAGGCAATGCCAGGGTAGATATAACAATAGCAGTCCCGGACTGGTGGTAATGCATAGCAGCTACTACCGCCCACCTTGGATACTCTCCCATAATCAAAATTAAGGAGTGGCCAGAAAATCAATCACAAAGTCATAATATTGTATCGAAGAAATGTGCCTGATAGGAAAAATGACCTCACTTGGCCCGGTATAGCTCCTGTTTTAGTCACATCTAAGCTGACTCATGGGAGTTTGGGTCACATGAATACCTCATATAGAATCGTTCGTCAAACCATCCTACTTCATTTCTGTAATGTCCACCATGTACACGGTTGTTAAAGTGGTTTTCGGTATTGGCAAAAAGTATGACAGTATCCGATCCTGGTCTCTTTAACAACCAAACGCTTATTTCATACCAGATGGCTCTTTTGGATTTCCAAAACCATTTCATAATTGATATCCAATTATCATATTCAATTCAAACCATATCACTTTCAAAATTATATTCACTTTCGAAATCATATTCACCTTCGAAATCATATCACATTTGAAATCATATCATTTTCGAAATCATACTTTCTTTCAGAGATCATATTTCCAAAATAGATTAAACCCTCATTTCAATCGAATATGTCCTTTAAATCCTAACTTTCGTTTATACATTATTAAACCTTGTTCACTTTACAATCAAGGCTTTAATTATAAACATTTCCACTTACAACATCTGAAATTTAGAAAATAATTTAGATTATTATAAATAGTTTAATTTGTTTAACATAGTTAAAATAAATTTTTAAATAGTTAAAATACTCTAAAATAGTTTTAAATAGATTAAAAATAGTTTAAATGGATTCAAGATAGTTAAATAGATTTAAAATAGATTAATTATAACTAAAATAGGTTAAATAGCTTTTAATAGAATAAATAGATTTAAAATAAATTAAAATGGGTTAACTAGTTTAAAATAGATTAAAATAAATTAAATTGGGTTAAGTTGATTTAGAATAGACTAAAATAAACTAACATGGTTTAAAATAGGTTAAAATAATTTAATATAGTTGATATATGTTAAAATAGTTTAATAATTTGAAAATCTTAATAATTAGAAATCTTAAGATAATATATTTTTAAAACAGTTTATATTAAAAATATGAATTTGAAATTAATATCAATTTAAACTATTTATTTCATTTCAACACATCTGGACCATTTCAATTTCCAAATCAACAAAACCCAATTTCAAATCTTTCAATTCACATTCTCAATAAACTATTTAATTCTATATCGATTTCAATCCATGTTTGAAATATAAATTTAAGATACTCTATTTCAATATATTTCAAAGTTATATTTCAAACAATTTCGATAACTCAATTTCGATAAATTTCATTTGTACTTCAAAATTCAACTTTGACAGTTTAATTCTTTAAACGATACATTAAATCAATTCTAATCTTAACACTTAAAGCTTGGATTTCAAAAATAATTCAGTTTATACAAATCAAATTTCATTTCAAAATATCATTTAAATAAATTCAAATTTTAAGGATTTAAAATCGTTTAATTTAACCAATCCGGTTTCTGTATATAATTCTCTACCCTATGATCAAGTGGTACAGATGTTAAGCATTTCAATTCACAATTATTTTATAATTACGGATATATATCATTTCAATCCGTAATCTCGAGTTAAAATTTAAAATCCATAAAATTGCTCGAGTCTATCATTTCAACCTATAATGATTTTTCCCTAATCTATAGATCATTTAGGTATGTATCATTTCAACCCAAAGGGAACTTGCAGTGTCATAACAATATAAAAATACAACATCTAGTTATCCAATATCAACAATCAAATATACATCACAATCATCATCCAAATCAACCAATAAACATCAATAGATAACTAATTACCATTAATAGGTATTAAATTTACAATTAAATTTAATATTAAATTAAACGATGATAAAATGCAATAAAAGTCAAATTTAACTAGAATGACAATTTAAACATACCAAACATCAATCGATTAATTTTTAACCACATCATAAATTAAATTTAACTAACATAACGTAATCTAGTAGTTGTGAGTGGGTCAAAACACTCACCTTCGATTTTAAATCGAATTAAAATCCAATTTAGGCCCAAATTTGAACTGTCTCAGAATTCATCCAACCCAGTTCCTAAACGTCTAGAATTCTGATACGATCCCAACAAAATAAACCACGCGCAAATCCAAGTATGTATGTAAAGTTATGATCGTTAGAGCATAATACGATTTAAAAATTCAAATGAATAAAATAAAATAGTCAACATACCAAGTCAGCAAATCGTTCGCATTAGACCCAAATTCCTTAGACCAGATCGCGATCGTGACTTGCAGCCGCCACCATCTTCTTGTCGTTGCCGCCGCTTGGAGCCTTTTCTCGATGATCCACGCACGCCACATGTAACAACCCAATATTTGCAGCCATTCGCATCCGCACATGTCAGACTTGAATTGCTCAAAATACCGCATTGTAATAAAATTTGGAGAAAACGAAATCATCACACAAAATCACAGACACAGAAATATCAGAATAACTCGCAGCGGAAATTAAAATACCATAGTAGTTCATGAAGCTACTATAAAAAAGTCTCAAAACAAATACATAATATCAGTCTGAAAATAAATACAATAGAAATTCCAAATACATAGAAGTTCACTAATACAAGAGCTGAAATAGAACAACTGAAACTGAAAGATTGATAACTAAATAAGCAGAATCTCCAGCGATTCCTAGCTCCAGAAAGAGAAATCCAAAGCTAAGCTGTGAATACTCAGGCTGGCCCGAGCATAAACCAAAACACAAAACACTCGAGTCAGGACATACATACTTATATAATGTAAACCAACTCAAGTGAACTGCAGTAAATTACAAGTAACTCAAAGGATGCTTGGAACCGCCCATCCTCTAAGGATCCGTTAAACTATTTACTATGTAGTAATATTGTGCTACTATAATAATGTCTATAGTAAAATAAACTTACTTTAAAATAGCGTTGAAGGGTTACTCATATAGCCCCCAACACGTAATAGTCCATGTAGTCCATCCAGTATCAGCGTACCTCCAGATCGAGAGGCTACCCTAAATACCCATGGGCTACAGAAGAAAAACAAACTCGTAGTAAGGCTTGCTATGGTATGTGACACGGCACAACTAGGCAATGCCAGGGTAGATATACCAATTACGCTTCCGGGCTAGTGGTAACGCATAGCAGCGACTACCGCCCACCTCGGAACACACTTCTAATCAAAATCGGGGGATGGCCATCAAATCAACCACAAGAAAGAGTATAGAATCGAAGAAGCGCGTCCGATAGGAGGAGCTACCTCACTTGGCCCGTTGATCGCTCCTGTTTTATCCACCTTAAGGAAACTCACGGGAGTCGGGTCCATGTTCACACCTCAATAGGATCGTCACCACCATCTTACTTCGTTCTGGAATCACCACCGCGTACACAGTTGTTAAAGTGGTTTTCGGTATCGACAGAGAGTATGTCCATATCCGATCCCAGTCTCTTTAACAACCAGTCATTATTATAACCG